>CM076578.1:1525288738-1525888738 GCA_034641835.2 Pinus albicaulis
TGACACAGGACTCACCATCCTTAGAGACCTCCTTGACCGTGCCGGTTGATATCGTAGTGGAGGAGGCAGAGCCTACCCCGGTAGAGCCATCCATTGAGGTGATGACTGGAGCCATGTCCGAGTCTTCGGGTGGTAGCAGCACACGACAAATGGGTGAGGTATCAGGAGATATATCCACTATCGATGAGGCACTAGGAGATACAGAGGTACTGGATGATGGTCGCAGACAGCAGTATCATCGGCTTCGGACGGACCTTCGAGTTTTGAGGGAGAAGGCCACGTCAGTACGGGAGACCATTTTGTTGCAGGACCAGGAGCTGGAGGGTATGAGAGTGACTTGCGCCAAGTCGGCGGCCAAGTTGGTCCGCATTGGGGAACAGCTGGATTCCCTGATGGTACAACCAGAGGGCACGCTGGAGTGTCGGATCATTCCCCTTCAGGTATGCATGGATGGGACTAGCAGTATTGTTGGGTCATCTCTTCCCGTTGGAGAGAGAGAGGCAGAGCCACCTAGTTAGGTCTCATATGTTGACTTGGATAGTGGTATGAGACGATCAGAGTTGCACAGGGTACAGCAGCCACGTGTTGAGGTTGGATGGCGAGAGATTTTGAGTTGGTACTCGGTGGAGCAGGCTATGGATGAAGGGGAGGTCTCAAGGAGAGATCCCACTGGAGATGCACTTCGACACACCATGGGGTGCAATGACTTTCTTCCCTTCTCACAAGAGCAGATAGAAGATGGGGGACATCTTCGGATGGATAACATCTCTCATGCGTGTGTTGGACATCCCTTGAGCCATACACATCATGATGGGAGGTTTTTGCCTACCACCTATTTGATTCTTGATAGGGTCTCATTGATCCTTGAGAAGTTTATATTCCAAAATCCCATGAAGTGCAAAATCAGAAATTTGATTTGGGAGGATGGTAGCCCTCATGGGAGGAGTACCAGGATGAGGAGAAGGAGGCATCCACAAGTGATCGAGTGGATGGGGATGATGAGCAAGAAGCTAGGAGGCTACTTGCAGATCGGTGATACCAGGCAGCAGGAGGCTTGGCTGCGCTGGTTACTCTTGAAAGAGTTTGGCCATCACTCGGCAAACACTCTTCCTAAGAGTAGGAGGATGGGGAAAAGATGGATGGATACTTGCATCATTGAGCAGCATAGAGTATGGATGCATGGTGTTGATGTGTTACTCATATCATTCATTGTGTCTTCATCACATGAGTTGCATGATGGAGGTATGGGGAGGCAACACAATTTCTTGTTGCGTTGCTTGGGAGAGCAAGGGCAGATTTGCTCCCACACTTTGCATGATGTTACAGGAGGAGGAGATGGCACTATCTCCTTGGTCTTTGATTGGGAAGCACTTCCATCTTGGGAGGTATTCCATATTTGTTGCAGCATTATTAGAGGAGTCTTTGACAAGGAGCATGTCAAAGAACAGAGTCTTGTATTGATAGGAGCTTATTTGCATGAGCTCACAGCGTTGTCACCTTGGAGCAGAACGTTATGGATGAAGTGTGCGCAGCAGAGATATGGTAGATCTATAACCCATAGGTCCCAGGATCACTTCATATTTGTTGCACAAAGAGGAGGTAATGATGATAGAGACATCTATGGTATATTCTTCTTGACTTGGGTTTCCAATCATGAGGAGGATTATCTTCTTGCAGCACATGGTTCTTTCTTCTTCATAGCATGCCAAAACACTATGGAGGACTCATTTATGGATCCATGTACCATCTTACTTCCAGCATATGGTGAGGGTTTTGTCTATACATTCATTGATTTGCACACTCTTGCCATTCCTATGCAGTGCATTGCTTCACAAGAGGGCAAGCTTGTCACATTGCTCCATGAGTTGTATTGGGCCAATCTACATGATGGAGGCAGCCATCTCTTTTGTGGCCTTGGGAAAATGTTTTATCATCACATGCATGTTCATTTTCCGCACTATAGCATGTATCATCTAAAGACATGCATGATTAACTATGTAACAAGAAACATTTTGCCGTGCACTTTCATTAAGCAACGACTTGTAAAACTGTGTTGTACTTGTTTGGGAAGCTGTTGGTACCTTCTTGCACCACATGAGACCTTCAGCATTTCCTTCATTTTGCTGCTGATCATGTCTTCATTTGCTGATATATATCAGATTTGTATGGGAGGCTTGATTATGAGGGAGCCACATGAGCTGGATGTATCCGTGAGTGGGAAAAATTCTCACAATTTCTGCACTACATGTTCTAATGGGAGCATGGGAGGAGGCATGGCCACCACTACTATATATGCGTTCTCTTTTGATGTGGGCCATGAGATTGATATTCATCCATTGCACAGCCATGGGCAAGTGTTTGGACCTATGTTGTTGTCATATTCAGCCATTTACTATCCATTAGTAGATGGGATGAATCTTGTAAATTGCTTGCCGTGTAATTTTCTGAAGTTGCAGTGGATGAGACTGCGCTGTATCCTTGTGAGAGATTGTTTGCATTATGTATCCTCATCTAAAACTTTCAGAAAACCTCTCATCTGGATGATCCATGATGACCATATCCTATTCTTCATGGATGAATTGTCTTGGGCCAGCTTGTTCTTCATTGTTGGGGGAACCTTCTCTCGTGGATTGTTTTTCACTTTGCCATTGGAGGGCAATGATTTTGCAGCCCAGGATCAGCATACACTCTACACTTGTCATGAGTGGAGAGAAGGACAGCATGGGGTAAGCTATGATGCTTTCCAAGTTCAGATTTTCAGCCCACCTTCATTACCAGAGCTTGAGGTGGGAGGAGATTTTCAGGAGTTGCCTTGTTGGGAGGTGGCTCATTTTGTCTGGATGATTGCTGGGAGATGGAGGATCCACAGGAGGGAGATATTCCTCATTATATTTCCGACTCCATGCCTTGATCGGAGAGAGGTGATGAGTTGGCACACAATTGATGGGCCAACTTACACATTCATAGATGCAGAGCAGCAGCAGTCATGGTCTTTAGTCATAGCCAGAGGCAGTGAGCAGTCCAAGTCATGGGACTTGGGCTATTATTGGCCACAGTGGCGATGGGATCCGGGAGGACTATTGATTGGCTGGTACCATGAGAGACCAGTTTGGGATCTTGGCATTGAGATATCCCTTCGTATCAGGGTGATGCAGGAGACAGAGAGGTTTCAGTGGGACCCAGGCACATTTTGCAGCACTGGTGGGGAGCATCAGCTAGAGAGTAGGCTTGTTCAAGCGTTGCTTAAGGACAAGCAATTTTTGTCGGATGAGGATGCCACTTGGGAGAGCGAGAAGATTTTACAGCATCCATCACTTCAGTTGCTTGAGGACAAGCAACGTTTTGCCGGGGGAGACTGTAATATTCCTAATTAGCATTGCTAATTGGAATATTTCATTTTTGTTTAATTTTGCCGCTGTAGCTAAAAATAATAAATAAAGTGAGAAATAAGAGGGGTCATCTCACTTTATAAAATAAAGTGCTTTCCTAGTTGATTGACGTTGTAACTTAAAGGGGTGGCCTTGGGGGTCCACACGTGTATGAGGGGAGGCCTCACGCTGACCCAAGGTTAACTGCGCAGGCCAAGGAGAGTGAAGGACGCAGTCAAGGTTTTGGAGGGAGTTTAGCACTATAAAAGGTGGGGTTCTCACCTCATTTGGGCATGCATGATTTGATATTGATATTGAGAGCTAGACTTCTGTCTGCTTCAGCACGCCGGTTGTTTAGTCGGTCTGCAACACTGTTTAGTGCAACCGAGTGTCTCCATTCGGAGATCTCACCCTTAGCCTCGGGGGACTTCGAGTGCCTGCCCTGGTAAGGTTATTTTCTTGGTATCACCCTTAGCCTCGGGGGACTTCGAGTGCCTGCCCTGGTAAGGTTATTTTCTGAGCATCATCCTTCAGTTTCAGTGGTAATTAGCAGCAGTTTTCTGGTGGAGATTTGGAGAAGAGATACCCCCTTCTTGAGACTGCGCAGATCCAGCTAGCTTCGGGGGACTTCGAGTGCCTGCCCTAGTAAGGTTATTTTCTGAGCATCATCCTTCAATTTCAGTGGTAATTAGCAGCAGTTTTCTGGTGAATATTTGGAGAGGAGATACCCCCTTCTTGAGACTGCGCGCGGTCCGAGAGATAGGACGGCCGGTCCCGGCGAGAGAGGTAGGACGCGGTCCGGCGGGGAGAACTCGGTGCGCGGGCGGGCGGGGACGCAGTCCGAACGACGAGCGAGAGAGGAGCGCGGTCTGGAGAGATAGCCGGTAGATCCGGCCTTGGAGGAGCGCGGTCTGGAGAGATAGCGAGCGAGATCGACCTTGGAGGACGCGGTCTGGAGAGATAGCAGCCAGAGATCCGACCTTGGAGGAGCGCGAGATGCGGAGAAGATAGCGACGAAGATCTAGCCTTGGAGGAGACGCGGTCTGGAGAAGATGGACGGGAATCTGGATAAAGGAGGGACTCGGATCAATGAAGATCCGAGTAGGAGAGCCTCGGTGCGGGCGAGAGGAGCGCAGATCCGGCGGACTCTAGCCTTGGAGGACGCGGATACGGAGGGAATAGGACGCGAGATGCGGAGAGGGAGGACTCGGATCCAGCGGATACGGGCGGAGAGGACGCGAGATCCGGTCGAGAAGACGACGGAAATCGATGAGCGGCGGTCTTTGTGTGAGGGTTTGGCGGCGTTTTTGGTGTTTCCGGCTGAGGGTTGGTCATCTCATACGGAGGACTTGTGGCCGGTGATTTCATACGCTCTTCTGCTTGTTGTCACTTTGCAGAAACCGGTGTTTCACTCATACAGAGCTTGGTGAGTGGTGGAGCATCAGTTTCACATTTTCTGGGGTTTGTCTGGAGGATTGAGATCAGCCATCTTTCTAGTTTCCAGCTCATAGTTCCGGTGCATTCCAGCAGCAGTTCTTCATAGCAGTTCTTCAGCCAGCTAGGACGCTGTCCTTATTTGCAACCATCATTTGTTCTGAGAGGGTCTCCACTTGCCTAGGGAAAGGATAGGTGCACTCATTCTGATTATCTTGTACTCCTATCTATGTGTTCTGAGATTAATAAAATGGCTTAGTGTTCTGGCATTCTATGTGTACTTGTTCCATTATCTGGTTCCAGCATTTTGTTTTATATATCTGTCTGGCATATTTCTGTGTATTACTGGTTATTTCCCTTTGGGGATATTACAATTACGCAGTCATTGAGGGAGCATCCATTCCATGATATATTGTGAAAGTATTTCTACGCTTGCCTACTGCAAGCCAAGGTGCCATCATTCTAATCACCTTTGTACTCATTTTATCATTCAGTATTTAATAAAATGGCTCAGCATTCTCCATATTGTGTCTTGTTCATGTGATGTCTCTATATTTGTTGTAGTTTCTTGTTTATGTGCTTTATATTGTTGTTTATTTCTATCTAGAATATTACAGATGAGAGCATGTTGTGTATGCTATAAGTAGTTATTATCCCCTTAATGTGGGCATTTCATCGCCCACCAGGGGTTTGGATGTGAATGGGTTCCTTAATGATGTGGGGGCATTCATGGGGCCCTTGGAACCAACATGATGGCCATAATGAAGGGGTAGAGCTCATGTATGGCTTTTTCCCACACGCTCATATAATGTCCCGACCATATTTTGCATTTTATAAGATTCTTTAATTTTGTTTCTTGCTTGTGGCCATGATATGCTTTTAACTTTCTTTTTTCGCTACATCAACCTCTGGTGTAACATTTCCAGGCCCTACCAAAACATTTTGACAATGGTAGGGGGTGTACCAATGCCATGTGGACCTAGTGGTCATGTCGACCCAGAGAGGGAAGATGATTAGATAGGGCTCGTAATGCACGGATGGGAGTGAAAAATGTGAAATGGGAAAACGAGACCATGCTACCAAGATCGAGGTTTCCCAAGTAGTGTCGTTCCTGAAGCTGTAAGCCAATAGGGGAATCCCACAGGACTATGATTGAGGATTAACCTCCCATTAAGGTGAGGGAAAGAAACTACAGTCAAAACCTGCTCTCCTTTGAAGTCACCCAATAATCTATGCCCAATGTTCCGAAGGAAAAACAAGCATAACAACGTGATTGCACAATGAAAAACATATCTTTAGAGTTAGATGGCCCACCTTCAAACATACACCCTCGATAGATGGGTGAGGGGACATGTGATTGGCTCTCGGAGGAGAGATCAAATGGCACATTACATCATCTATACTGGTGGTTGTCAGGCGCTGTTGGCTAAAGGCAAATCATAGGATAAAGATCCTCTTATGGGGTCACCCACTTTTAGTGCGTTACAGGTATAATGTTCCATGAAGGAATGGCTTGACATTCCTTGAAAATTTAACTTGAGTTCTTAAGAAGTCAAAAATTCTACTTTGTTTGCACAATGTTGCTTGAATGAGGATGTTGGCCTTTCTAATGGCTATTAGAATGTGGACGACCTCCCTTTGCTCCATCCAACGATGATTCAAACCATACTTTTAGGCTCATCCTTGCTCGAATTTGACTTGAAATGTCCCTTGGATTGCTTGGAGACCTAAATGGCCTTCTCTTTTGCCTCAACATTCCTCCAAATTGACCTTTACATGATCCAATGTGTAGAAAGGGTTGATGACACTCCTTGTCTTGGTCGATTTGCTTGTTTTTTGTTTGATTTAAGGCTTTGTAATATTCCTTATAGAAATTTACAGTGATAACAAAAGAAATGCCATAATTTTCAATACAGAAATTTATTCAGAAAACGCATATATAATAGAAATTTTGCTCGGAACACCAAACTATTGAAATTTGGTTACCGGAGGACAGGTGGTTCCCTAAGGCTTTAATCTTTGGCCTAGGGAAAAGTGTCCAAAAGAATTTAATTTTTCTCTTAAAGTGACTTTATAAAGTTATAAAGTCAAATCTAATTTAAAAGTGATTTTAAGTGATAAAGTTACTAAAGTCTAATTTTAAAGTGACTTTAATAAAGTCAATGTGAAATTAGAAAGTGAAAAGTGACTTTGGAAATAAATGACTAAGTGGGTCTTTATTAAAGTGGGGTGAATTAAAAAATAAAAAGTGAGATTTAAATGAGCATTTAATCTCAGCCCTAGATCTAAAGCTATCTCAGCCATTGGATTTACGGATTCCCCAAAAGTCACTTAGGGTTAGGTTAAAGGAGGAAAAGGAGGGAAAAGGTCATTCATTCTTTCATGAGCAGATTGAGAGAGGAGGAGAGAAAGCAAAGGAGAAATTTCTGAGCAATGATGAGAAGGAGGGCAGCAGTTAGAGACTTCAGCAAATCCGTACAGCAGCACAGAGGCACGGTTCCCAAGGCGGAAATTCGTACAGCAAGAGGTTGGCACAATTTACGAGGAAGGAGGCACAGAAAAAGAGGGATTCCGTACAACAGCTTCAGCACGCATTACAAGGCAGATTTTGGGCTCGAAAACCAAGGAGGAGTTTGTTGTTTTTCTGACACAGATTTTGAGGAAATCTGTATAGCAGGACAACATTGTTTTTGAGTCTATTTTCAGGCACAGGAATCGAGGAGGAAGTACAACTGTACTTTTCATATAGTCCGTACAATCATACGGCTGAAATCTGGGCAGGAATTTTGAGGGTGGCAGTTCAACATTTAATGTTGTAATAAATGTTATAAAAATTTCTGTTTTGATTGTTTTCTGTTCGACACGTTTTCTAAGGCGGGCTATAAGCACAGAAATCGAGATAAGTACATTTATTAAGTTGCTGGAATTTTTTCTGTAAATTTTGTTTCACTATAAAAGCATATTCAGTAAATAAAGAGAGCTTTCGAATTGGTTTTCCCCAAGAGTTGTAGAGGATTTTTCCAGGGTCAAGTTGACCAAAAATCAGCGTGTATATTTTCTGTGTGGCTGATTTATTTTTTCTGAGTTTTATTTCTGCATTTCAGCACTGTGAAATTCCCAGAATTTGTGTTTTCAGAAAATATTTATTTTTTTCCAGTGTGTTGAATGTATGGCTATGGGAATGGGCATTTAACTTTATGGGAGAAATAAGGAGAAACTGAAAACCGGGGTTGGGTTATCAAATTTCTACACAAACTGGCCAATTTTATTAAATATGAGTGCTTGAGTACAATAGAAGATGGAGAGAGTGCACCTGAGCTTGCACAAGGGAAGCTACAAGCCTCAGGTGACCAGTACCAAAATGCCCAACTGCTGTAGAAATGTTGCTCTCCAGAAAACTGCGTTGGGCCTTAGTTTTTGCGCTGCTAGATGACTTCAGACCCTCATTTCCCCCCTCAAAAGAACCTAGAAAATTCTGCGAAATTAGGGGTGGACTCCTTACCACAAACCCAAAAAAATCAGAAAGGATTTTCCTTAGTTTTGACCTTCGAAATTTGGCCTCCCACAGGTTGGACCTCCTCCAAACCAGAAATCTACATCTGTAGCTGAGTCTCTTAATTCATGCTCCCAAATTTCTACTCCTTACCACAAACCCAAAAAAATCAGAAAGGATTTTCCTTAGTTTTGACCTTCGAAATTTGGCCTCCCACAAGTTGGACCTCCCAAACTAGAAATCTACATCTGTAGCTGAGTCTCTCAATTCGTGCTCCCAAATTTCTAGCAATCCCTTTCAAATAAGCCTCCAACTAAAATCCCAGCAACCCAAATCCTCAATCCTCCGACCAAGGCTCGCCCCAAATGACCCACACCAATGACTGCGCAGTCATGTAGGGGATGACACAGTTTTTGAGTTCAGAGATTCGTTCTGGGTGTTATATTTCCTCCCCTGCTGAAGCCTCACTTATCTAGGCTGGAAATTGGTCAAGGAACACTCTGGTAACTCCACAAATCTAACTCCCAACACCTCTGCTCCTCCTAGGCTGCGTGGTCACCTCTACTGCATACTAGCTAACCTAGAACTGCGTGAATCCCTGTAGGATGTCTCTCTTCCATTCTCAAGATAAAAAGGAAGTCTTCCTAGGGTGGCACTCGAGGTCCACCGAAGAAAGGATGAGCTTCACTCCTTGGGAAGCTCTTGTGGTAAACAACACGATGTGGGTCAACTGAACAACCAAAGCAACAATGAATTTCAAATTGTCAAAAAGGCCCCAAATTTTGCTTCTCTTCTCCTATTTATGCTTGCTGGCCTTGAGTCTCATGTGGGCCCCATCTCTAATTTCGACCTCACTTAGGAAAATTGAATTTCCTTCCAGGTGGTGTGTATTATCTGTTTAGTGGCCCACACATTCCACTAAAATGCTCATCGGCCAAATTTTCCTAAGTTTCTTCAGCAAAATTTTGCTTAGACCAAAAATAACAAAATTGTAAAAATTGTTCCTCTTACCTTAGGAAAATAATTAGGAAGGGACATTATAGTCCTCCCCTCTCGAATTTTGCTTGTCCCCAAGCAACTGCAAGGCTTCAAAATCTATTCACTCTCCCACATAGCATCCTCCTCTGGTAAAACCTCCCACTTGACCAAATGCTCCATGATCACCCTGTTTCTAAACCTCCTCTCTCGGGTCTCCAATATGAACTTTGGTGTCAAAACGTAACACCCCTTGTCATCCAATGGAGGCAACTCGGTTGCTGCTATGACCTGCTGCCCCAATGCCTTTTTTAGGTATGAGACATGAAACATGTTGTGGATCCAACTCTCTGAAGGTAGCGCCAACTCATAAGTCACCTCTCCAACCCTCCTAACCACCTTGTAAGGCCCATAAAACTGGGGTTGAAGTTTTTCTGCCCCTTAAGTGAAGACTCTCTATATGGATGCCAGCGTAGGTAGACCATGCCCTCTAACTCATACTGTCTCTCCACCCTCTGCTTATCAGCATACATGTTTTGCTGATTTTGAGCAACCTGCAAGTTGTTCTTGAGAGCTTGGAGAATCTTCTGGCTCTCTTGAACCCAATTTTTTGCCCTTGGGGCCCTGCTATCTCCGAGCATCATATCAGAAAAAAAGAGTGCATCATATCCATAGAGTGCTTGGAAAGGAGACATATCGATCGACATGTGATAAGTGTTGTTCTAGAAAAACTGCCCGAGATGAATCCACTTGACCCACGCTCTCCGCTGACCCATCACATAGTTGCGTAGGTACCCCTCAAACCACTTATTCACGATCTCCGTTTGCCCATCTGTTTGGGGGTGATAGCTAGTGCTAGGTGTAAGTTCTGTCCCCACCAAAATTGCACGAAGCGGGGACGCGGAAGCATGATTTCCAAAAAATCTAGGAAGCGAAGTGTCTCAGAAGCGTCTGCTATATATATATATATATATATGTATGTATTTGCATTTATATTAAAAAAACATCCAAAATACCAAATTAATTGTAGAATATATGGAAGCATGCATATTTGTACATAAATCAAGATATATATGACATCCATTGTACATTAATGATTAATTATTTGAGCATCAACCATCTATAATCTAGATTCTTCTCCTCTTGTCTAGCCTTTGCCTCTACCTCGATTATCTAGGGACATTAGTCAAAATTGCCCAATATTGATCAAGTGGCCTAATGCAAGCCTTAAAATATGGTAGAAAGAACTTAACATGCTTGATCGATGATTTTGAGTTGATTGAAATGTAATTTTTTGCTAACAACATGACAAAGGAGTTCAACAATTAACACGACCAACACTAGGGTACATTTAGGGCTTGGTGCTCTTGATTAATTGCTAATCACATACCCTCATACATGATATAATCTAATGAAATGCCACCATACCATTGATCCTGAATTCCTGAAAACTGTTAAGTCTGTTGAATTTTGAATAGGATATAAAATTCTATTTTCTACATATGAAGTCTGATCAGGCTGGAACCACTCTCAAACATCTTGTGTCATTTCATGGTAATGTTAAAAATTTAAGTAAAATGATGAAAATGAAAAATAAAGGAGAATGTCACTTTTACTATAAGAATTTAACATTACAATGAGGGAGCATCTAAGAAACATCTAAGGAGGTGAAAGAGAGCTTATATCTTTTTCACCCTATCTCTAACTCAACACTAACCCACCCTCTAACCCAACTAAAGTTAAAAATTAAAAATAAAATAAAAAAAGTCGTTTTTTTTCCTGCACTAGTCGGATCTGTACGACGCTATACGGAACCATTTGCGATCCGTACGGATCCATACAGGAAGCGTGGCGCTTTCGTACAGCGATCTGCCGTACAAAACGCGGATCCGGCCGTACGGTTCCAAAAAAATAGGAAGCGTTATTTTTTTTCGGAAACACGTTTCGGGGGTTGGAGCTGGGGGGGGGGGGGACGTTTCCGGCAACATTGGTCCCCACCAATTGGAACAACTGCTGCCAGAAGGCCCTCATAAACCTGTTATCCTTGTCACTGACAATGGTCTTGGGAAGACCATGTAATCGGAAGACCTCCCAAAAGAATAAATCGGCCACCTGGGAGGCTGAAGATCTCGATGGGATGGTGAAGAAGTGGGAAAACTTGGTCAATTTGTCAACCACTACATAAATGCAATCTCGTCCCTGCGTCGCTGGAGGCCCTGTGATAAAATCCATGGATCCACTATGCCACTTTCTTTCTGGAATGGGAAGCAACTGTAGTAGACCGGCCGGATGTGACAGCTCCACCTTGTTCCTCTGATAGTCAATGCACTCCTGCATGTTCCTCAACACATCTCCCTTGAGCCCCCGTGAAGAGAACCTCTCTCTAATAGTACGATATGTCTTGAGAAAGCATGGGTATCCTGCTAGGGGGGAATCATGGGTTGTCTGCATAATCCTCTCTTAAGCTGAGATCCTGGCACCAAATAGATCATGTCTTTGTAGTAGATCACGTCATCCATCACCTGGAATCTATCATCCCTGTGTGTGCTGTCCATAATCTCACAAGCATGCATGTCCTTGGAGTACTCAACCAAGAGTTGAGCCTTCCAGTCATGTGTAACGTTCATCAAGGATAGTACTACGGGACTTCTAGAGAGGGCATCTGCCACCATGTTATGCTTTCCCTTCACATACTCGATCTCAAGATCGTAAGCCTAGAGCTTAGTCACCCATTTCTGTTGTCTCTCCTCCAATGGCTGCTGCTCTAAGAAAAACCGAAGACTGTTGTGATCAGTCTTCACTTTGAACTGACTGTCGACCAAATATTGCCTGAATTTGGAGAGTGCATGCATCACGACCAACATCACCTTGTTATACACTGAGTACAACCACCGCTCATGAGGTAGCAAATTCTTGCTCTCGAATGCAATGTGATGGCCTGCCTATGTCAAAATAGCCCCAACTCCCTCACTTGAAGGATCACACTCCAACACGAAGGGCTGCGTGAAGTCCGGTAAAGCTAAAACAGGGCAGCTGCTCATAACCCTCTTGAGGCGCTCAAAAGCCTTGTGTGCCACCTGTGTCCACTCAAAATTTCCCCTCTTCGTCAAATCAGTAAGAGGTGCTGCAAGCTGTGAGAACCCTCTCACAAATCTCCTATAGTATGTGCAAATTCCCAGGAACCCCCTCAACTCCGTCACATTCATGGGTGTGGGCCAATCCAGTATGGCTTTGATCTTCTCCTGGTGTCCCTATGCTCTGTCCTCCCCAATCACATGCCCAAGGTACAACATCTCTGTTAGTCCAAATTCACATTTGGACACCTTCATATACAATTGTTTCTCCTCAAGTATGCGAAACACTACCTCGGAATGTTGAAGGTTCTCCTCCCAAGTCCGGCTATAAATGAGTATGTCATCAAAGAAAACAAGGACAAAGCACCTCAATTGCCCACGAAACAAGTGGTTCATGCTAAATGTAATGTAGCCAGAGTGTTGGTTAGCCCAAAGGGCATCACCAAGAACTCAAAATGACCATAGTGGCAGCAGAAGGCAGTCTTAGGGATGTCTTGCTCCCTCACACGGATCTAATGTTATCCCGAACGTAGATCTATCTTAGAGAAGTACTTTGCTCCTGTAAGCTCATCCATCAACTCGTCAATGCGCGGGATGGGTTATCTGTTCTTCATTGTCTTCTTATTGAGGGCTCAGTAGTTAATACACATGCATAGTGTCCCATCCTTCTTCTTCACTAGCACCATGGTAGAAGCGAAGGGACTCGAGCTAGGCATGTTGTGACCCAACCTCAGCAGCTCCTAGATGGCCCTCTCTATCTCATTTCTATAGGACTTTGGGTGCCTATATGGGGTCCTCTAACTCAATGGTGTGCTCAAATCCACGGTCTGGTGGTCTGCCTGGTGGGATCTCCCCAAAAACCCCTTGTTGCCTCTCCAATAAGGCCAGAATGTCTGGATGCGCAGACTGTGCCTGAGCCCTTGTCTTTGAGATCCTCAACTCAACTACCCACTCCACATTTCCATATTGTAGATCGACCTCCATCTGGTGAGCTGAAACTATCTGAGGTGGATAAGAGTTTATTTCCCTCAATAATACTAACTTCCCATCTGGCCCAATAAACTCCATCTCCAGCTTCTGCTAGTCAGTGGTGACCCTCTCCAATGCGTACAACCACTGGACAACCAACACCACGTTGGTGTCTAGAACATCAACTACAAAAAAGTGATCAGTGAGCGAGTAGTTCCCCATCCTCACAATCAGCCCGGGGACATACTTCGTGTAATGCATGGTCCAGTCTCCTTACACCAATACAGAGAACCCCTCAAATGTCTCTGTCTAGATACCCCTACGCTCCGCCATGTGAGAATCAATAAAGTTGTGGGTGGCCCCATTGTCTACTAGGACTGACACTTGGTGCCCTCATATTTTCCCCCTGATCCTGAGTGTCAAGCACTTCAGCACTCCCCGAAATGAAGCAAGGAATCCCCCAGCTGGGGCAAACTGTCCCCTCTAGGTGGTGGTGGTGGTGGCCCTCCTGATGACGGTCCACCCTCATCTCCCGGCTCATCTGCTATCTCGGCCTCCTCATTTGGCTTATTGTCTGAAATTACGTCAATGAAATGGGCCTTGCCCTTGGTGGACTTGTGCTCGGGTGCCTAAGGCTCTTGGCATGTAAAGAACAACCTCCTCCTCCTAAGGTCCATTCGGGTCTCATCATCCAACTCGCCATGTCCTTCATCCCTCTGTGGTGGCCTAGTGTCTCGGATCCCCTGTGGGGCCATGAGTCTGGTGGGAACAAAAAACTCGGGTCTTGGGCACTGCGTCAATCATATCCTGGGTCCTGGAGATAGCATTTGGAAGTGATGTGGGTTTGTAAGCCCTCACCCAACCACGTAAAGTTTCAATAAGCCTCTCCACAAATAATATAATCAGCCAGGCCTCTGAGATGTCTGTCACCATCATTGCTAGCCTTTGGAACTCTGTGATGTAAACCTCTGCACTACTAGCCCGCCTCACGTCGGCTAACTCCCTGAAATGCAACTCCGAGCCTTTCCTCTCAAATCTCTCTAGCAACCTTTGGGTGAACTCAATGTAAGTGTTGATATGGATGTGTCCCAATGTGATCAACCCATGACACGACCACTCCTGGGCATCCCCTTCCAAATGAAGGGTAGCAAACCGTATAACATCAGCTTCCCGCATGGGGTTATGGTGGAAATTTTCTGGCTTTTGGATCCATGCCCTGGCTGAGCTCTTTGCTGACCCATCAAAGTTTGGAAGTGTAACCTTCCCAGCTAACCTCTGCACATCCTAGTTGGATGTTCCCCCTCTGTAGTGGGCCCCAACCCTTGTGGTACGCCTCTCCTTGAGGTGAATATAATCCCAAAAAGACTTCAACTGCTTAATCCGGGAATCCAACCCCTGATACTCAACAATACCAGATGCAACTGAGTGGACCAAATCTGCAACCGGGTCTGGATCCCTCTCTAGTGCAGGCTCATCCACAAAATGAGGCAAAGTGGGACGAACAACCTGCCCACACTGGGTAGTATGTGAAGGCTGATAAGTATGGCTGCCCCCTGCCGATCTGGAACCCCCATCACCATGAGGCTCTCCCTCTCGATTTCTACCCATCTGCAGCCCCATCATCTGCTGCATCATGTCCATCATAAGCTACCCTTGCTTCATCTGTTGATTAGTCCTTAGCAGCTCCTCCAAAACTTGGTTCTAGCCGATTGGCCTGGGTTTTTCATTATCCTCCTGATTTTCCATCCCACCTCTACGGTTCACTACCTCAGTGTATGAAAACGGATCTAGGTCGTATTCTGTCCCTTGATCCCTGCCTCAGTCTCTATCATGGCCTCTCAGGAAGACTACTCCTTGATATCTAGGTGGCATCACTTGCTCCTATTTCCCACCTTGGCTAAGAACATGCTTTGATACCACTGTTATATTCCTAATAGAAATTTATAGTGATAACAAAAGACATGTCATAATTTTCAACACAGAAATTTATTCAGCAAACACATATATAACAATTTTTTTTCCTGGAACACCTAACGGACTAATTTTATTAAATATGAGTGTTGCAGTACAATAGAATATGGAGAGAGTGCACTTGGGCTTGCACAAGGCAAGCGACAACCCTTAGGTGATTAGTACCAAAGTGTCGAACTGCTATAGAAATGCTTCTCCCCAGGAAAACTGCCCTAGCCCTCTGTTTCTACACTACTAGCTGACTTCAGACCCTGATTTTCCCAATCAAAACAACCTAGAAAATTCTGCAAAATTAGGGGTGGACTCCTTACCACAAACCCAAAAAATATCAGAAAGGATTTTCCTTAGTTTTCACCTTCCAAATTTGGCCTCCCACAATTGGCCCTCTTCCAAACCAGAAATCTGAACCTGTAGCTGAGTTTGTCAATTCTTGCTCCCAAAATGCTAGCAATCCCCTCCAAATAAGCCTCCAACCAAAATCCCAACAACCCAACCCCTCAATGCTACGGCCAAGGCTCTCCCCAAATCACCCACACCAATGACTGCGTATTCCTATAGGGAATGATGCAGTCTTTGAGTTCAAAGATTTGTTCTGGGTGTTATACTGCCTCCCCTACTGAAGCCTCACTCCTCTAGGTTGGAAATAGGTGAAGGAACACTGCGGTAACTCCACAAATCCAACTCCCTGCACCTCTACTCCTCCAAGGCTGCGTGGTCTCCTCTAATGCGTACTCGCTGACCCAGAACTGCATGAATCCTTGTAGGATGTCTCTCTTCCGATCTCAAGATAAAAATGAAGCCTTCCTAGGGTGGCACTTGAGGTCCACCGAAGAAAGGATGACCTTCACTCCTTAGGAAGCTCTTTTGCTAAACAACATGATGTAGCTCAGCTGAACAACCAAAGCAACAAATGAATTTCGAATTGTCAAAAAGGCCCCAATTGTTGCTTCTATTCTCCTATTTATGCTTGCTGGCCTTGAGTCTCATGTGGGTCCCATCTCTAATTTCGACCTCACTTAGGAAAATCGAATTGCCTTACATGTGGTGCATATTATTTGTGGGTGAGTGGCCCCACATTCCACTAAAATGCTCATCGACCCACTGAAGACCCAGTGTTGCAGCCTCTAGCTCTGTGTCAGCCCCTCCTGGCCTGCGTCACCCTCCCGTGACTGCGTCAATCTCTGAGCTGGCTCTTCATGAGCCTGGCTGGGTCGGTGTCACCCTTGCTGGGCCTACACTACCTCTGCGCCACACTTCCTGGATTGTCCTGTCGCTCTGGTACGAATCTACCTCTTTGCAATTGTATTCTTAGCCTCGGATTCAGAAATCGCTTTGCCGATCTGCCCCTCGTTGCACTGCAATCTCACTCAAAAATTCTCAGCAAACTGCGCCCCAGAATTTCGACTTAGCTCAAGTGTTGTCGCTTTGTGCGTGTTCTCCAACTAACCCCAAGCCTTCCTTTAGTACGTTTCTTGTTGAACAATCATCAACCGTGATCTAATCTCTAATCAACGACTAAGATTAGAAAATACTTGATCCTTGTCACTTAGAACATTCTCAACCACATGTTTAAATTAATTCCCTTTATTTATTTAATTTCCCTAAGTTAGACTTAGGGTCTCCATTAAAATAATTAATTATTGGAATAACTTAGGCTTCGTGTGGAATTTCTCCAAACGATTTATGGGTCTTGGAGATCTAATGTGTTCTAGCCCTTCCACAAAGTTTCGGAGCTAGAGCACATTCGATGCTACCCAAAATCTCAACAATATATTATTACCCGCTCAAGGTGGGACAATTCATTGCCGACCAGGGGTTGGGACGTGCATGGGTTCCTCAATGATTTGGGGGCACTCATAGGGCCCTAGGAATGAGGGTGATGGGCCCATGTGCTATATTAAACGTCGCAACCATCTTTTGCATTTTATAAAGTTCTTTTTCTTTTGTTTCTTTCTTGTGACCATGATATGCTTTTAACATTCATTTAACTGCATCAACCTCTAGGGCAACATTTTCAGGCCCAACCAGACATATGGACCAAGGGGTGTGCCAGTGCCTTGTGGACCCAAAGAACGAATATGATGAAATAGGGGTTGTAATGTGTAGAGGGGGATGAAAAATATAGATGGAGAAAACATGGCCGTGCTACCAAATGTTAAGAAATCTAGGGCATAGAGATTAAGTGATTTCTCTTCTATTAGTAACTGCTTATAAGTACTTTTTACTTCTTTAGATTAGGATCTTCTTTGTGTTCTTCTTCATCAAACAACTACCAATGTATAAACCATAAAGGGACAAGAGACACAAAATATAGGCTATAATCCAAGGCCAAAACCTCTCACTCTTTTAGAGGAAAACAAGATCAAATTCCTCTTCTTATAGAGATGCCAATTGATGAATACCAAGACCAAGACTATTGACCTATTTTCCACAACAAGACCAGGACACCAAGCCTTATTCCTCTTCCTTGAGTCAACAATAGTCAAACCCTTTGCTTGTTGTTACTTTCTCTACCTCCTTGCTGCAATTTATAGGTCTTCAACTTCGACTTTCTCGGCCTTCTTATTGCAATTTTATAGGTCTCTTTCTCGACCTCCTTACTGCAAATTTATAGGTCTGCAATTTTTCACTAGTGGAGATATTTTTAGCCCAAAACAGTCTTGTCTTCTAGTCCCTCCTTCGCTTGGGGAGAGGTTTCCTTGATGGGACTTCACACTTCTTTAACCGTACTTCTCTAACTGCAGACCCCTGTACCTCACACTTCTCTAGCCGCAGACCCATGTACCTCACACTTCACTTACGGGGTCACCCACTTTTAGTCGGTCACAGGTGTAATGTTCCATGAAGGAATGGCTTGACATTCCTTGAAAATTTAACTTGAGTTCTTAGGAAGTCAACAATTCTACTTTGTTTGTACAAGTTGCTTGAATGAGGATGTTGGCCTTTCCAATGGCTATTATAATGTGAACGACCTCCCTTTGCTTGGTCCAAAGATGATTCAAACCATACTTTTAGGCTTGTCCTTGCTCGAATTTGACTTGAAATGTCCCTTGGATTGCTTGGAGACCTAAGTGGCCTTATCCTTTGCCTCAACATTCCTCCAAATTGACCTTTACATGATCCAATGTGTAGAAAGGGTGGATGACACTCCTTGTCTTGGTCAATTTGCTTGCTTTTTGTGTGATTTAAAGCTTTGTAATATTCCTAATAGAAATTTACAGTGATAACAAAAGAAATGCCATAATTTTCAATAAGAAATTTATTCAGCAAACACATATATAACAGAAATTTTGCTCGGAACACCAAACTGGCCAATTTTATTAAATACAAGTGCTTGAGTACAATAGAAGATGGAGAGAGTGCACCTGAGCTTGCAAAAGGCAAGCTACAAGCATCAGGTGATCAGTACCAAAGTGCCCAACTGCTGTAGAAATGCTGCTCTATCGAAAACTGCGTTGGGCCTCTGTTTTTGCACTGCTAGATGACTTCAGACCCTGATTTTCCCCCTCAAAAGAACCTAGAAATTTCTACGAAATTAGGGGTGGACTTCTTACCACATACCCAAAAAAATCCAGAAAGGATTTTCCTTAGTTTTGACCTTCCAAATTTGGCTTCCCACAGCTTGGCCCTCCTCCAAACCAGAAATCTGCACCTGTAGTTGAGTCTGTCAATTCCTGCTCCCAAATTGCTAGCAATCCCTTCCAAATTTCGAATTGTCAAGGAACTGACCCAGTCTTTGAGTTCAGAGATTCGTTCTGGGTGTTATATTTCCTCCCTTGCTGAAGCCTCAGTCCTCTAGGCTAGAAATTGGTGAAGAAACACTCTGGTATCTCCACAAATCTAACTCCCAACACCTGTGCTCCTCCAAGGCTACGTGGTCTCCTCTATTGCGTATTCGCTGACTCAGAATTGCGTGAATCCATGTAGGATGTCTCTCTTCCATTCTCAAGATAAAAAGGAAGCCTTCCTAGGGTGGCACTCGAGGTCCACCGAAGAAATGATAAGATTCACTCCTTGGGAAGCTCTTGTGCTAAACAACACGATGTGGGTCAGCTGAACAACCAAAGCAACAATGAATTTCGAATTGTCAAAAAGGACCCAAATGCTCCTTCTCTTCTCCTATTTATGATTTTTGGCCTTGAGTCTCATGTGGGCCCCATCTCTAATTTTGACCTCACTTAGGAAAATCGATTTTCCTTCCATGTGGTGTGTATTATTTGTGGGTGAGTGGCCCCCACATTCCACTAAAATGCTCATCGACCCACTTTTCCTAAGTTTCCTTCACCAAAATTTTCCATAGGCCAAAAATAACAAAATTGTAAAAATTGTTCCTCTTACCTTAGGAAAATAATTAGGAAGGGACATTATAGTCCTCCCCTCTCGGATGTTGCTTGTCCCCAAGAAACTGCAAAGCTGGATGCTGCAAAATCTATTCACTCTCCCACGTAGCATCCTCCTCCAGTAAATCCTTCCACTTCGCCAAATTCTCCCTGATCGCCTTGTTTCTCAAGCTCCTCTCCCATGTCTCCAATATGAACTTTGGTGTCAAAACGAAATGCCTCTCATCATCACATGGAGGAAACTCAGTTGCTGCTATGACCTTCTGCCCCAATGCCTTTTTTAGGTATGAGACATGAAACATGTTGTGGACCCAACTCTCTAAAGGCAGCTCCAACTCATAAGCCACCTCTCCAACCCTCCTGAACACCTTGTAAGGCCCATAAAACCGGGGTCGAAGTTTTTCTCCCCCCTTCTACTTAAGTGAAGACTCTCTATATGGATGCCAGCGTAGGTAGACCATGTCCTCTACCTCAAACTATCTCTCCACCTTGTGCTTATCAGCATACATCTTTTGCTGATTTTGAGGAACCTGCAAGTTGTTCTTGAGAGCTCGGAGAATATTCTAGCTCTCTTGAACTCAATCCTTTGCCCTTGGGGCCCTGCTATCTCCAAACATCATGTCAAAAAAAGAGAGTGCATCATATCCATAGAGTGCTCAGAAAGGAGACATAACGATCGACACGTGATAAGTGGTGTTGCAGCAAAACTCCCCGAGATGAATCCACTTGATCCACTCTCTCTGCTGACCCGTCACATAGTTGCCCATCTGTTTGTGGGTGATAGCTAGTGCTAGGTGTAAGTTTTGTCCCCACCAACCAGAACAAGTCCTGCCAGAAAGCCCCTATAAACCTGTTATCTCTGTCACTGACAATGGTCTTGGGAAGACCATGTAATTGGAAGACCTCCCAAAAGAATAACTCGACCACCTTGGAGGCTGAAGATCTCGATGGGATGGTGAAGAAGTGCGCAAACTCGGTCAATTTATCAACCACTACATAAATGCAATCTTGTCCATGCATAGCTGGAAGCCCAGTGATAAAATCCATGGATACACTCTCCCAATTCCTTTCTGGAATGGGAAGAGATTGTAGTAGACCGACATGTTGTGACAACGCCACCTTGTCTGACAGTCAAAACGCTCCTGCACGTTCCTCTACACTTCTCAGAACCTCTCTCTAATAGCAGGATATGTCTTGAGGTAGCCTGGGTTTCCTGCTAGGGGGGAATCATGGGTTGCTTGCATAATCCTCTCAAGTTGAGATCCTGGCACCAAATAGATCTTGTCTTTGTAGTAGATCACGTTATCCATCACCTGAAATTTGTCATCCTTGTGTGTGCTGTCCATAATCTCGCAAGCATGCATGTCCTTGGAGTTCTTAACCAAGAGTTGAGCCTTCCATTCATGTGTAACGTCCATCAAAGATAGTACTGTGGGCCTCCTAGAGACGGCATCTGCCACCATGTTATGCTTGCCCTTCACATACTCGATCTCAAAATCGTAAGCGTGGAGCTTACTCACCCATTTCTGCTCTCTTTCCTCCAATGACTGCTGCTCTAAGATGAACTGAATACTGTTGTGATCAATGTTCACTTTGAACTGACTGCCCACCAAATATTGCCTGAATTTGGCTAGTGCATGCATCACGACCAACATCTCCTTGTTATACACTGAGTACAACTGCTCATGAGGTAGCATCTTCCGCCTCTGGAATGCAATGGGATGGCCTCACTGTGTCAAAACAGCCCCAACTCCCTCACCTATCGCATCACACTCCAACACGAAGGGCTCCCACTGCCTGCCCACCAAATATTGCTTGAATTTGGCTAGTGCATGCATCACGACCAACATCTCCTTGTTATACACTGAGTACAACTGCTCATGAGGTAGCAGCTTCCTCCTCTGGAATGTAATGGGATGGCCTCCCTGTGTCAAAACAGCCCCAACTCCCTCACCTATCGCATCACACTCCAACACGAAGGGCTCCATGAAGTCCGGTAAAGCTAAAACAGAACAACTGCTCATAACCCTCTTGAGGCGCTCAAAAGCCTTGTGTGCCACTTGTGTCCACTCAAAAGCTCCCCTCTTCGTCAGATTGGTAAGAGGTGTTGCAAGCTTTGAGAACCCTCTCACAAATCTCCTATAGTATGTTCAAATGCCCAGGAACCCCCTCAACTCCGTCACATTCATGGGTGTGGGCCAATCCAATATGACTCTGATCTTCCCCTGGTGGACCTTTACTCTGTCCTCCCCAATCACATGCCCAAGGTACAACATATCTGTTAGTCCAAATTCACATTTGGACACCTTCACATACAACTGCTGCTCCTTAAGTATGTGAAGCACTACCTTCAAATGCTGAAGGTGCTCCTCCCAATTTCGGCTATAAATGAGTATGTTGTCAAAGAAAACAAAGACAAAGCGCCTCAATTGCCCACGAAACACATGGTTCATGCTTGAATGGAATGTAGCCAGAGTGTTGGCTAGCCCAAAGGGCATCACCAAGAACTCGAAATGACCATAGTGGCAGCAGAAGGTAGTCTTAGGGATGTCTTGCTCCCTCACCCGGATCTGATGTTATCCCGAACGCAAATCTATCTTAGAGAAGTACTTTTCTCCTCTAAGCTCATCCATGAACTCATCAATGCACTGGATGGGGTATCTGTTCTTTAGTGTCTTCTTATTGAGGGCCCAGTAGTCAATACACATGCATAGTGCCCCATGCTTTTTCTTCAGTAGCACCACGGAAGAAGCGAAAGGACTTGAGCTAGGCCTGTTGTGACCCAAACTCAATAGCTTCTGGATGCCCCTCTGTATCTCGTCCCTATAGGACTTTGGGTGCCTATACGGGGTGGTGATGATTGCATTCACTCTATCCTCTAACTCAATAGCGTGTTCAAATCCACGGTCTGGTGGTTCGCCTAATGGGATCTCCCCAAAAACCCCTCGCTACATCTCCAATAAGGCCAATATGTCTTGATGCGCAGACTCTGCCTGAGCCCTTGTCTCTGAGATCCTCAACTCAACTGCCCACTCCACATCTCCATGTTGTAGATCAACCTCCATTCGGTGAGCTGAAACTGTCTGATGTGGATAATATTTCATTCCCCTCAATAATACCAACTTCCCATCTGGCCCCATAAACTCCATCTACAGCTTCTGCTAGTCAGTGGTGACCCTCCCCAATGCGTACAACCACTCGACACCCAACACCACGTTGGTGTCTGGAACATCAAATACAAAAAAGTGATCAATGAGCGAGTAGTTCCCCATCCTCACAGTCAACCCAGGGACATACTTCGTGTAATGCATGGTCCAGTCTCCTGGCACCAATACAGAGAACCCCTCAAATGTCTCTGTCTGGATACCCCTACGCTCCACCATATGAGCATCAATAAAGTTGTGGGTGGCCCCACTGTCTACTAGGACTGACACTCATTGCCCTTGTATTTTCCCCCTGATCATGAGTGTCAAGCACTTCATCACTCCCCGAAATGAAGCAAGGAATCTCCCAACTGGGGAAAATGGTCCCCTCTAGGTGGTGGTGGTTGTGGCCCTCCTGATGACGGTCATCCCTCATCTCCCGGCTCATCTGCTATCTCAGCCTCCTCATTTGGCTCACTGTCTGAAAACACCTCGATGAAATGGGCCTTGCCCTTGGTGCACTTGTGCCTGGGTGCCCAAGGCTCTTGGAACGTAAAGCACAACCTCCTCCTCCTAAGGTCCATCTGGGTCTCATCATCCAACTCACCATGTCCTTCATCCCTCTATGGTGGCCTAGTTTCTCGATTCCCCTATGGGGCCGTGAGTTTGGTGGGAACAAAAGCCTGGGTCTTGGGCACTGCATCAATCATAGCCTGGTTCCTTGAGATAGCATTCGGAAGTGATGTGGGTTTGTAAGACCTCACCCAACCACGTAAAGGTTCAACAAGCCCCTCCACAAATAACATAATCAGCCAGGCCTCTGAGATATCTTTCACCATCACTGCCAGTCTTTGGAACTCCGTGATGTAAACCTCTGCGCTGCCAGCCTACCTCAGGTCGACTAACTCCCTGAAATGCAACTCTGGGTATTTCCTCTCAAATATCTCTAGTAGCCTCTAGGTGAACTCAGTGTAAGTGGTGATATGGATGTGTCCCAATGTGATCAACCCATGACACCACCACTCTTGGGCATCCCCTTCTAATGAAGGGTAGCAAACTATATAGCATCAGCTTCCCGCATGGGATTCGGGTGGAAATATGTGTCTACTTTCTGGATCCATGCCTTGGCTGAACTCTTTGCTGACCCATCAAAGCTTGGAAGTGTAACCTTCCCAGCTAACCTTTGCACATCCTAGTTGGATGTTCCCGCTCTGTAGTGGGCCCCAACCCTTGTGGTACCCCTCTCCTTGAGGTGAATATACTCCCCAAAAGACATCAACCGCTTAATCCGTGAATCCAACCCCTCATAGTCAACAATACCAGATGCAACTAAGTGGACCAAATCCGCAACCGGGTCTGGCTCCCTCTCTGGTTCAGGCTCATCCACAAAATGAGGCAAAGTGGGACGACCAACTTGCCCATATTGAGGAGTATGTGAAGGCTGATAATTACGGCTGCCCCCTCCCGCTCTGGAACCCCCATCAGCTTGAGGCTCTCCCTCTGGACTTCCACCCATCTGCATCCCCATCATTTGCTGCATCATGTCCATCGTAAGTTGCCTTTGCCTCATTTGTTGATTAGTCCTTAGCAGCTCCTCCAAAACTTGGTTCTGGCCCATTGACCTGGGTTTTTCATTATCCCCCTGATTGTCCATCCCACCTCTACGGTTCACTACCTCGGTGTCTAAAAATGGATCTGGGTATCAGAGCTTATTTAAGCTGAAGTGCAGGAGAAACAAAGAGAACCAGCAGATCACCGTTGTAGAGTCTGGGATCTGCGTAAGAAGCAACAGACCCTCCCAGAAAATTACGCTGTCCAGGCCAGGAGGGCATTCCAGTGCAGAAAAGGCTCCCTCTGAGAGAGTTGTTAGAGGGGTAAGCTTTTTCAGTTGTAGAAGAGGTAGCGTAGTATATTAGAGTAGTTGAAGGACGCAATTACTGCACAATAATAAGAGTTATTGCATAAGCATCAGAAAATTCTGAAAAACATAGTTGAGGATTTCCTGATCTTAGAGGGTTTCTTACTCAAAGAAACTCCGTTTTTCCCATGCAGCAGCAGAAGAATGGACTTACTCCACAAGGAGTGCGTAAGTCAAGCTGAGCAGAGGGTTAGGGCAAGGTATCGACAGTTGAGTAGATGGCCAGCAACGGACTACGTGACCAAGATAGATTGGAGGTTGCCTCCAACTATGTTATTTGGAAATCAAGGATAGAATTTCTCCTTGATGAACACGATCTGAAAGCCCTCATAGACAACGCAGTTGCAGAACCTCTTGATGCAGCACACCTGAGGTAGTTCAAGAATAATATGGCTAGAGCCAAGAGATTGATCCTAGATGGAGTGAAGGATCACATCATACCTCACATAGCAGCCAAAACCACTGCTAGAGAAATGTGGGTAGGGCTAGAAAAGTTGTACTAAGGATCTTCCAAGCAGTGGAAGATGTACTTGAAGAGAAGATGCGGAATATCAGGATGAAGAAGGGAGAGCGTTTTGACTCCTTCTTGTCTCGGATTCTGGAAAACCGAGATCAACTGTCTACAATAGGATCTGCTCCTAGAGACTCAGAGCTTGTAAGGCTCACACTGAACTCTGTTTCAGAGGATTATCAAGTCTTTGTCCAAAGTATATTGGGCAGAGAAAGGCTTCCAGGATGGGAAGCAATGTGGGCAACATTACAGCAAGAGGAGTTGAGGAGAGATCTCCTAAAAATCCACTTGGAGGATGGCAGTAGCAGTTCAAAGGTCAAGAAGGAGGAAGAAGATAACACTGCCCTTGCATCAAAATGACAACAGAAGCAGAAGAAGAAAGATCTATCTCAGATCAAGTGCTTTCGGTGTAGGGAAATGGGCCATTATGCCACACAATGTTCTCTTAAGAAAAAGGACAAAGAGGAGAAGGAAAATCCACATGCAGGAGCTGCGAAGATTGAGAAAGAGAAAGATTGTGCTATGTTAGCTCATATTCCAAAAGGAGAAAAGTGTGCTGATTTGGATTTGTAGATCCAGAATCTACAAGCAGGCGAGATCCTTGAGTATTTCCCAACTCTTGGATCACATGTGAGCTATGGCAGCCTAAAGACAGTAGTAGGATGGACAGTTGCCGCAGGAGATGATGAGATGATGCAGTGGCTAACAGTGCTAGAGCCTGATCAGTGCAGAGAGGTAGCAGCAACAGCAACAATTGAGCAGCAGCAGCGCAGTGCAGAGTAGAGCTAGTGCAGAGACTAGCAGCAGTCAGTCTTATTTTTTAGTTGCAGATCTACTTGTCCAATTTCGGATGTTTTTCTGTTGCAATTAGCAACAGTAGCAGCAATGCAGCAGCAACATAGATGAGCAGCAGCAGCGCAGTGCACAGAGAGGCAGTTGGCAACAGTATGTAGAGTCAGCAACAGTACAATTTTTGTCTAGTGTTGGTGAGCAACATCAACAGCACAATAGATATGTTCTAGAAGTCAGATTTGCAGCACATTTAGGTGTTTTGTTAGAGCACTTTCCTCGCTAAGAGGGAGTGTTGATTTATGGTAGCATCGGATGTGCTCTAGCCTTGTAATTTTGTATATAGGCTAAGACATATGTATTCCATAAAACCCAGAAATGGTTTTGAAAAATTCCACTTAGAGATGATTTAATTAAATTAATTAATCATTTATAATGTTTTCCTAAGTCTAAACTTAGGGATTTGATTAATTAAAGTGTATTAATTAAATCAAGTGTGAATCTTCTAGATAAAGTCATGGATCACCTCCAAGTTAATCTTAGATCTTGATTATGTTTTAATCTTGGCCGTTGAAGAGTCAATGTAAGATTATAAGGAGGGTGAGAGGCCTATGGAAAAAACACTTGACACTTGAGCCATTGGGCATTTTCGAGTTTGTGTGAGGAGACACAGCTTTTGATCAAGGATCAAATCACTAGGGTAGGGTTTGTTAAGTGATGTTGATTCAGTGACTAGTTTCAAAGAGGGGTAGAAGCAGTAACTGGTCAGGAGGACAAGGAGTGCATTTCAGAGAAAGATAGCAGAGACGTAGAGAGAGACAACGCAGTCAGCTAGAGAGGTGATGCAGTTCCTGAAGGAACTCACGCAGAAGTGACGCAGTGTTTCTTTGATTGAGTCCGAAGATAGCTGGGAGTTGGGGTTTCTGAGCCAAGAGGGCCAAAATCCAGTTCCGGATTAGACTAAGATCAGTTATTGAGCAGGGGTGACGTAGTTCCAGAGCTTTCCCACGCAGGTTTACACAGTTCCAGCGTAGGCATAGAGGGGCTTCAATAGCGCTGTTCAGATTAGCCGGGGATTTGCAGAGTGAGGTATATATCACGAGTATATTTGCTGGCTAGATTTCTCTGAAGGGTTTGCCGGATGTTGGCACCCTATTTGTACTCAAAATAGTGCTGCTTAATAATATAAAACTCTCAGATCTGCTGCACCGGTTTTCTCGAGTTGGGTTTTTCCGGGGACTTAGTCCAAAAATAACTGTGTCAAATGTGGTTGTTTTTCATTGCATTTTGTTCAGATTGTTTCAGCACTTATATTTATTCCGCAACATTATTTGTGTAGACTGCTTTAGTAATTACTTCGGTATTTCAATGTAATGAAATAATTATCAAAATAATAGAAGTAATTCAGATTTGTTGTAGTAGGAATCTAGATCTAGGATTTTTCACACCAAGACCATTGACCTAGCTTCCAATCCAAGACTAGGACACCAAGCCTTCTTCCTCTTCCTTGAGTCAACAATAGTCAAACCCTTTTCTTGCTATTACTTTCTCTGCCTCCTTGATGCAATTTATAGGCCTTCAAATTCGACTTTCTCGGCCTTCTTACTGCAGTTTTATAGGTCTCTTTCTCGACCTCCTTACTACAAATCTATAGGTTTGCAATTTTGCACTAGTGGTGATATTTTTAGCCCCAAAAAATCTTGTCTTCTAGTCCCTCCTTCACTTGGGGAGAGGCTTCCTTTATGAGACTTCACACTTCTCTAACCGTACTTCTCTAACTGCAGACCCTTGTACCTCACACTTCTCTAGTCGCAGACCCATGTACCTTGCACTTCACTTACGGGGTCACCCACTTTTAGTGGGTCAGAGGTGTATAATGTTCCATGAAGGAATGGCTTGACATTCTGTTGACGGGCAAAATTGTACTGTCGACAACAAGGGGGTCTCTGTGGTGAAAGGTCCCAATTAGACTTCACACCGTTTGGGATAGGAGCTCCATCCAGTATGTGGGCCCAGCTGTCACCATAAGTGTTTTCACCCTTGGTTGTCGGATGGGAAGATGATGAAGCGGAGGAAAAGGTGAAATGACCTATCAGTGAAGCGAAATCAACCCAAGATTGACGAACCATAAACAAAGATACAAGCAAGTCTAAGCAGCAAAAATAAAAAAGGGGGTACGCCGTGAGTGGGATCAGTGAGCCAAAAACCAGTCAAACATACATGAAAGAAAACACGCCACAAGTTAATTGCAAAGTAGTTCACAATAGATCACTGACATGGCAAGGAACAAATAAGCACTAATTCAAGAGCAAACGTACACGCAACCGCTGTGAATTAGTTCATAATCAATTACATGCATGAAAGCATCCTTACAACATAGTGAAATATTAGACAGCTAGTGCTAGCACCACAAGAAAGCACGTGAATTAGTGTCGGAAAAGAGAATATATTATTAATGCTGCTGCAATGTCAAATACATGTTTACAACTCGTCAAAACCCAATAGTGGAACATGGGCTATTCATCTCAATGCGTGATACCAAAACCCTAGCCTCGCTACCTCTCTCTCTACTTGATACCAAGAGCTAAGTGCCTTTAGCTCTCAAGCAACAATTCCTCTGTCATACTAGCTTCAATTGTCGAGCTAAAAGTCCTCGTATCATTTCCCGAAGTTGTACATATAGGCTGAGATGACTTTTGAGTTGCCCTTGTCTCTTGGTCTTCGCGACTATTGGGTTGGCTTACGACTTGGGCCATTTGTGACTTGCGACCTAGGGTTATATGCGACCTGCGACCTGAGGTCATCTGTGACTTGCGACCTAGGGTTACTTGCGACTTGCGACCTGTGACCTGGGGTTACTTGCGACTTGCAACCTTGAGCAATCTGCGAGCTGCGACCTGGAGTCATCTGCAACCTGCGACTTGAGGTTATTTGCGACCTGCGACTTGAGGTCATCTGGGACCTGCGACCTTGAGCCATTTGTGACTTGCGACCTGCGACCTCGAGTTTTGTCCCTTCTGCATTCCTCTTTCGGTGATCCCCGGTTTTCACAGCAAGATGCCTTGTTGTGCATATCATTCTTGTGCAAGTGATGAGGTGCCTTTGAGCTTAAAGTGAGGTTCTTGGGGATTTGTGAGAATCCATCTCGCTTTGAAAGGGTCCCCTTGCTTGCTGGGAAAACCTTGGCTTTTCGTGCAAACCAATATCCTCCACCTGCAATCAAATAGCAAAGGTCACATGTCTTTATAATTAAATAATAATGCTAGAGGCGTATTTAATTAATTGCAAGAGTGATTCAAACAAAAGCTGTTAGCTTAGACCCCTGGGTAGTCTTTTGTCACGTCGCAGCATTATTGGTGCATGCGGTTTGTATATGATGACCCTGTGCCCTTTTTCCCAAGACTTATTTTTTCTCTATGGCATAACGGTAAGGGGAAAAGCTAATTTGCGTGAGGTCGCAATTCTGGTGCGGAGGTCGCACAGTCGGAGGGTCGCACCAGTCACAGTCTCTCTTGGGTGCACTTCTTTGCGACCTTGCGACTTGGGTGGCCGTCGCACAGTCGGGTAGTCGCATAAGTTGTAGGCTCCCTTGGGCGCGCTGTTTTGCGACCTTACGAGTTGGTAGAGGTCGCGTAGTCGCACGGAGGTTGGGTTGCAGCCTTTGACTGATGGTGCAGGTTGCGACTGGGCAAAATGAGAGTGCCTCTCTGCGACCTTGCGTGTCTCTT
Organism: Pinus albicaulis; assembly: GCA_034641835.2. Taxonomy (NCBI): domain Eukaryota; kingdom Viridiplantae; phylum Streptophyta; class Pinopsida; order Pinales; family Pinaceae; genus Pinus; species Pinus albicaulis. The sequence goes on from CM076578.1 coordinate 1,525,318,452, forward strand.
TTGGCAACCACGCCTGCGGAAATACTAGTGACCATGCAACCTTAGCAGAGACTGCATGGAGGAGTGCGACTGCCCAAAGTAACATCAGGCCCGTCAATGCTACATCTGAGGGCCATGAACGTTGTTGTTTTATTTTGATTTCGTCTGGCCAGCTTCGCTCCAGACTAGTGACTTGGCTAGATGTTTAGACTCATCGCATGGATGCAATCACGTGGATGCAGTCTCGACAATGTGACTCCATGAGGTCGCAGAGTCGCAACCCCCCACAGCTCGCATTCCACGTCACTCCTTCATCACATGCGACTTTGCGACTAGTCGCATTCCTTCTCTCGGCTTGCCGCAAATGGCCTTCATCGGGCTGCTCTCTTTCTTCTTTGCGTGGCCCGGGGTAACGTTATACTAGATGTCGCGGATGTGTTGGGTAATGAATTTCATCCCCGTATGTGGATCGAACACATGGCCTGTGATTTATGACTGCAGTCTGATTGGAGTTGCTCATGACTGGTGTGACCCATCTCAGCATCTTCAACTTATTAGAGTCGCTGCGAACCCTCCGATATTTGCTTTCATATCCATAACGTTCCAAACTTTACGTACTTTCCAGCCGAGGCTACGTACATTGCTTTTTTCAAAAATATTTTCCAGTATTCTACTTCTGTGGGAAGCTTCTCCTCTCACGAGCTTCCAACAGATACAGATTGCAAAATGAGAACCAAATCTTAACGCAGTCGCAAACATTCCTCCCTTGATTGTGCAACTTCTGTTCCACCTCCAAGAAACCTGAATTTGTCATTGTGCAAGACCATCCATTTCTGGCTACCTTTCCTCCTAATTAACAAGGCTCCACAACGCATATGTACTCATTATGTGCCAACGTTTTCACGAAATATGACTCCTTGGGCGGCTAATAAGGCGCGCAATTTATGTTGACAAATTTATGCCTATGCCGTATCATGACTTTTTTTTTTAATTCCACAACGTGCAACTGTTAGAATCTTTCTTGGGTCATTTACATCTTTACACATTTATTTGAAGTGCGCTGGCCCTTTACCATGGTTACCAAGCGAATTCTAAGGCTTTTGGATATGCTAATATAGCCCAAAGTCGAAGGGATTGATTCTCTACCCGCATTGAATACCAACTATGCCATATGTTGAAGAATCACCGCGTGTTGGAGAGGGTATCATCATGCCATGTTCAAAACCCCTTTGATGGGTATATGCAGCTCACATGGACAATTGGAACCTCATCTCGCAGAGTATTTTAATGATGTCGCGCTAATGGATCTTTTAATGAAACATATACGTTGTTTGGTGTATAATGATAGAATATTTGACCAATTTCCTAGAAGGAATAGCATGAGAATGAGTCATCTCTCGGTAATAATGAGAAAAGAAAATGAAAATGACAAGACAAATAGCTTATTCGAGGAGTAGCAACATTGAAATGTCCAGCCTAAGATAATGTAACTTAAGTCAATTTTTTTAGCATCTCTAGGTTTGGAAACCAGCTTAAACTTATATTTTCATGCAACCACTGACCGTAGTAGACCTTGACACTTCATGATTCATTCACATAGAAGGCCTTCTTTAAATAACCGGGACCATGCTCCAAGAGGGTGTGGTCACAGAGCTGGGCCAAAAAAGGTCAAAAGTATATTACCGATTGAAGGCCAAGTTGAAAACTTAAAGGGCTGAGCGAGCAGAGGAGGGGGGGGAACTTGAAATTTTGAATACACCCAAAATTTGTGGTGGTGTTGTAGCGGCTACAACAATTGGCGAACCACTAGTAGAATCTAGCATCTCTGTCAACGTCCCCACCATAATTCGAGTCTAGATAGTGATGCAAGGGAATATTGAACAGGTTCTGTGGGTACCTTTTGTATTACTTAGACCTTTACAGATATGCCTGATCCTTGTGCCTTAGCTAGGTCTTGTTAATCAGAAAACGCTCAAGCAGAAGTTCACACTTGCCAGTAGTTTGATGGTGATGTAGAGAGCAAGGCAGTGGGCTTATTATATTCAGAATTTTAAAATAAGTCTCTGGTGTTGCTCTGCTGCCAGCAGGCCTGGACAGTACCCTGGTGGAGTCACTTCAAGAAATCACAAATGTTGCACTGCTGCCAGCGAGCCTGGTCAGTACCTCGGCGAAGTCGTTGCGTTACCTCTCTGCGCAGGAAGCCTTTCTCAATCCTTTACCCTTATTTGTTTCATTTGCTTGTAGCACTTATTTTGCATGGGCGGATGAGGGATCTCGACTTATTTTACGGGCAATAGAGGTTGTTTATTTTTTGACAAAAACTGAAAGATATTCTGATTTGGGTTTGCCCTCATGCCAAGGCTTCACATCCCATCTACCACCCACAGGAAAAACGTGCAAAACAAATCATTAAGATGTTCGACACTATACTAGGCACAAGGCTCAGGGCACGGGTATAGGCCATTCAAACTCGTTAGGGTTCCCCACAAGCAACCGGCTCGTATCTCCCTGGCTAATGAATTTAAACTCATAGGCATTATGTTGAGAACGTGACTTTGATGACCAGTTCGGAGAGAAGCTGCCTCTTGAGGTAACCACCGCAACCTCACGCAAACAATGGAGTTAGGGTTTTAGCAATCAAGGCAAAACAAGTAAGAAAGATCATCATGATTTCGATGCGTGCAAAGAGGTAAAAGAAATCCATTCGGCTTTAAACCCGTGCAAGGGGGAGTAATAAGGTTAGTCAGGGCACCGAGGTTTTCAAGGCCCCGGGTTTAATGAGGGCTCATCCAGTGGTATACAAAAACTTTCACAGCTATCTCAACAACGAGTGCAAATGATGCGAGGAAGAATGTGTACAACGCGATGCAACAGACAAGGCTTATGACGCAATGCAATGCCATGTGCGAGAAAGATCAACTAGTTGCACGTGGAAAAAACAAGGCAAAGCACATGCAGTGATTATCTGAACATTATGTAGCAATAAGCAAACTGAAAGAGAAATGAGTGTGAAATAAATGGAATATTATAATGCATAAAGCTACTGACCATAAGAGAAGACAACGAACATAATTTTAAACCATAAAGAAAAACATTCGCAAGTTAACCTAATTAACAACTTGAACTAACAAACTTTTATTAACAGATCCTAGCTAGCCTAAACCTAAAACCCTAGTTTAACCAAAGAGGGGGTCGGGTTATGTGAAATCAGCTTTCCAGTGTAGCCACCGCATTAGTTCCTGTCCCTGCAAGAACAACAATGTTTGCAATCAGAGCCAACATACAAGATTGTGCACCAACAACAAGACTTACCTAAAGAGCATGTGCAACAACAAGAAGGTCATGGCTACTTACCAGAGAATGTGCCAGAATGGATTGTTCAAGCAGAATTTCACTTTCATCCTGATGTATAGAAATATGTACTTGAAACCTAAAATCATCTATAAATGACACACATCCATGCGTGCACGACCCTAAATCCAACGGAAGTGAGGTAAAACATTTCCTATTTGCAGGTATATTCATCAGATAGGATCTGTCAAACCAGCCGGGAATTTCATCATGATGTTGAGGATGATCAATTTGATGGAATGGAAAAAATAGGCATCTACCAGGCGAATTTGAGGTGCTTGCGAATCCAAGTGCAGAAACCCTAATTTTGAAAACCCTAGTTCAAAGTCGTCCCTGGGTTTCGTCGGGGCTGTGAGGATCTGAAGTAACCATCAGCAGAGGCTGAAGTGCCTCACCGTCCTAGACAAATCCTGGAACTTCGAGCAGAGGGCTTTCAAACTTCGATGGTTTCGTGAGATCAACTGGCGAATGGATGTGATCATTATTTTTGGTGATTAGATGATCGTTAGTGGGCTTATTATTAATTAGGCCAAATGTTTGCGCACTAACAGATTGACAATCTAATGTATCAGATTCTTTAGATTTCCCAGGATGGGATGAATTGACCAGAAAATTTTCAGGCAATAGAGAGGTTTGGAAAACATCACATGCTTGTACCTGAATGCAACTGGTAATGGGGGGGCAAAAACCAAAAAGATTCAAGACAATCGCTGGTGTTTTCCTTCCAGTGAATAAATTAGGGTATATCGGTTGTTGCATATCAGCTGTTAGGGGACAGAAAGATATGATCAAAGAAACATCACTCGAATGGAAGGCTTCCCTAGATGAGCTGACATCCGACATGGTTACGCTGAGAGGAGTTTGATACGTGGGAACCGTCATTTCAGAAACCTTAATTCGAGAAACCCTAGTTTGACTTGTTTTTAGGGGTCTCATCAGGTCTTCGATTTCCTTATGGGTCCCTAATTTATCACAAAGAAGATTATCGAATTTCGGTGGCTTCATATGGTCAACAGATAGATATGAATGACAGTTCTCAGAGACATGAGTAAATATTTTTTCAGATAAGTAGTGATCGTTGGAGCCATCAATTCGATCAGGTTGGGTACCTGGCATGTTAGGCTCCCCTAGGGTTAACAGTTGGGATGAATTAATAAAAGAAACACCTTGAGGTTGTCGAGGCAGGAAGTCGCTCTTCTGGCTATTTAAAGATTTCAGGTGAAAAATATCAGACATAAGAGGTTCATCAACTTTGTAATGCGATTGTGAAACACCACTCGCGTGTTCATGATTGTTGTCAACACTAGTATAAGACAACTTTGAATGAATTGAAGAAATTATTGGTGTGGCAAATTCACGAAATGAATTAGGGAATAATGGATGAAATGATTCAGATGCGGGGTTATCAACCGTACAAGGACATTCATCTCGCACATCAGTGTCATCCAGAGAGGCCAATGATCCTGCATGCCCATCACGGTCCAATGATTTTGTAGGGAAATCGACTTTATCTGGGACAGGACTCAATTTATTATCAATATGTGAATGAGATTTAGAACTGTACCCAGGTAAACGTTCAGTGGACTCGAGATAGGTTTCATTAACAGGGAGAGATGTTACGCCAATATGGTTTTGAAGCTCTGATTTGACAGGGTGCGTGAAAGATTCAGGGGTGATACAACAGGTTTTATTTTCATGTACACGCCTATCATCACTCAAAACTTTTGCGACCAAAACTCCATTACATGGCAATTCAAGAGGAGGACAAGGAATGCCACAAATAGTAATACTTTTCTTGGAGGCCGGAATGTGTTCTGGACTCGGGGAGATAGACAAGGAAAAATTAGGGATAGAGTCCGAACAATTGGCAACTTGAGGATTATCATAACAAACATTGGGATTAGGCTTTGTTTTCATTTGAAGGTGTTCTAGGGAAACGAAACCACCTGTCGAAACTGTCCAATTAAATATGTCCAATCGACATCCCTTTCAGGGAACTCAAAACAAAAATGAACAAATCTGATAGAAAACTCCTCTAGAGATTCTTGAGGTTCCATTCTGATCTCTTTTAACCTTATTAATACATTTTGAAAATTGTACCTGTGAAAAGCTTGTTGTAATTCACCGACGAGCTGCTCGAACGAATGGATGGAAGCTGCTGGAAATGTGCGGCACCATTGCTTAAAGCGACCTTCGAGAGTGAGGGAGAAAAGCACACAAGCCAACTCATCATCATCAATTTCGTATCACTCACAAAACTCACAGAAATCTGAGATGTGCTCGGTTATGGAAATTCCATTCTCACCATCGAATTTTAACTGGGAGAAGTGATACAGAGGTTCATCGGGGATTGAGCATCGAGAACCAGATAAATCCGATAAACATCTCGGGAGAATGATCTGGGGACGAGCCATTTACAGATATGAGACTAACTATAGGCTCTAAGGGCTCAGCTTGTCATCTAGCCCTCCTTCTAGTGCCAATTTGTTGATGGGAAAAATTGTACTACCGACAATAAGGGGGTCTCCCCGGTGAAAGGTCCCAATTAGACTTCACATTGTTTGGGATAGGAGCCCCATCCAGTATGTGGGCCCGGCTGCCGCCATAAGTGTTTTCACTCTTGGTTGTCGGATGGGAAGATGATGAAGCGGAGGCAAAGGTGAAATGACCAATCAGTGAAGCCAAATCAACCCAAAATTTACGAACCATAAACAAAGATATAAGAAAGTCTAAGCAGCAAAAGTAAAAAATGGGGTGCGCCGTGAGTGGGATCAGTGAGCCAAAAACCAGTCAAACATACATGAAAGAAAACACGCCAGAAGTTAATTGCAAAGTAATTCACAATAGATCATTGACATGGCAAGGAACAAATAAGCACTAATTCAAGAGCAAATGTACACGCAACCGCTGTGAATTAGTTCATAATCAATTGCATGCATGAAAGCATCCTTACAACATAGTGAAATATTAGATAGCTAGTACTATCACCACAAGCAAGCATGTGAATTAGTGTCGGAAAAGAGAATATATTATTAATGTTGCTGCAATGTCAAATACATGTTTACAACTCGTCAAAACCCAATAGTGGAACATGGGCTATTCATCTCAATGCATGATACCAAAACCCTAGCCTCGCTACCTCTCTATCTACTTGATACCAAGAGTTGAGTGCCTTTAGCTCTCAAGCAACAATTCCTCTGTCATACTGGCTTCAATTGTCGAGCTAAAAGTCCTTGTATCCTTTCCCGAACTTGTACATATAGGCTGAGATGACTCTTGAGTTGATCTTGGCTCTTGGTCTTCACGATTGTTGGGTTGGCTTGCGACTTGGGCCATTTGCGACTTGTGACCCAGGGTTATATGCGACCTGTTGGCCACCTATAAAATTTGTTCTATCAAAAGGTGGCCAATACATTGTTCAGTCTTCAAGGAATAGTTTCATGGCAGAAAGTGTATCTCTTGAAGCCTCTGGTAGATACCATATCCTTGTTTCAATCTTCATTGCTTTGCCCCTTGACAACTCAGAAATTCTGCTAAAAATCCAGAGCCAAATACTGCTGCAAAACACCTTTTTTCCCTTGCCCTTCTTCCAAAGCTAACCTCATTTTCAACCCCTTCATTTTCCATAAAGAACCTCCATTTTTCCGTTATTTTCCCTCCATTCTCCTTTTTCTCCAATCCTCCTTCATTAAAATTCCTTTCATAAAGCTCAAGACTCCTTCTTGACCCTATCGGAATCCACCAAAACCTTTAAAAATCATGAAAAATCCTTTAAAAATGCATATGGTCTATGCATCAAACTTTAGCCCCCTCGAGCTAAGTCTCTAACCTTCTTTCGTCCATGCGCCCGAGCGCCAGAAACCGACTGCTAAACCGGTCGGGCGCTTATCCTTTCAAATTAAAATTTCTCCGCCAAACCGCAAAAAACCTTTGTTATTCGTGTTTTTTGGGTTTTAATTTATTTCCAAAGGTTTTCCGCCCGTGCAAATTATGGAGCGATCTCCACCGTCGATCTGCTCTGTAGATCGGACGGTGCGGACTCTGACTTACCTTGTGGTCCCTGCTGGTTCAAACTTTAATCGTCACCGTCCATCCAACTCACATTCCCGACGGTGCGGAGTGCGCCTTTTCCGTGGTCCCCACTGTTCGAAAGCCGATTGCCCAAAACTGGCGGTATCCTTCGCACCACTCTTCGGGCAAAGGCGGTTTTCTCCCAACGGCCAGCGATTCCATACGATGGTTGACGCGTATCCTTTGTACGATTTAAAAACCGCGGTTCAACCGTCGTCCTTCGCGCGTTATAGTTCAGACCAGGATGCCCAGCGAAATTGATCTCCGCCGTCCGATCTAGGCCCACTCATCGAACGGTGATCGCTTGTCGAAGTTGCTCGATGATTAATAAAGGTGCGCGCATGATAACCGGGCTATGGCGCGGCGGAAAGTCAATCTCCGCCGTCGATCTGATCTGTAGATCGAGGGCTTATGTTCCGTTGCCCCGATTCTTTGACCAGTCAGCATTTCCGGACCCGGGAAAATTATTCAGCGGAGTTTTATTAAAGTTTTGGGATCTGAGCACATTTCATAAGGTTTTTGGGCATTTGTTCTCCGTTGTTGATCTGTGGGCCGATCTCATCCGACGGCCCACGATCCTCCCCAGCCCCGAACTTGATTTTTAACCATTTTCGACCAGAAATAAAGGTTTTTATCCATTTTTTATTATTTTTCCAAAGGAAATGACCCCTCCATTTGACTTTTCAACTTCTTCTCCCCATCGTCGATCTTGCGCGATCGATGGTTCAGATCTGATCATTCTTCCACCTTCCTTTGACTCCATTTGATCAAATCCTGACCGTTGGATGATGCCATCCAATGGCCACGCTCCTCCGCATGCCTTCCGATGCAGCGAAACCTATATATGCAGGATTTTTTAACAGTTTGTTGTATTTTGCAGGGTTTTGAAGGTTTTTTTCGTTATTTTCGAAAGAATGCAGAAGCAGAGGGTGACGATCCTCCAGCCTCTATGCAATCAAGTAAAATCATTCACAGGGTTTGAATTTACATTTGATCAATGAATTCATGACCCATTGATGCCATTTGACCATGTACAGCCCTGCGCACCAGAAAATACACTTAAATCGAGCATAAATCAAAGAAATTGGTGCCGAAGATAAAACACATCAAAAACAGGAAGTTTGAAGACCAAAACATAGATTTCAAGTTAATTAAAGGTGTTTTGGGAATGACGAAGACATCTGTCAAGCTGAGAAACCCTCCATCGCCACAAACAAAGGCTAATTGAACCCTCTATGGCTCCTAAAGACACCTACAGCCTCGCAGAGATTAAAGACCGCCGAACAATTAATGCAAATCAAAAAATCTTATCTCTAATTGTCGGCAAAACCATTTTCGAAGATGAAGAACAGTTCAGAAGCAGATATTTCGATCATTTGGCCTCAAAGAATAGAAACAAAGCTACTACACTTTGACACGAAGCGTCAAAGAAGAACAAAAGCTCCCACCGAGCTTAAATTATAAGTTTGAGTCAATTAATGCAGATAAACACCTGTAAATTTCTTCATTGAAGCCCTCAAAGGCCGAAGAGTCATCAATCTGTATTAATTAACCTAGCAGATCTTTTATCAAATTCCACCTCCTCATTCTTCTATAAATACTTCGGTAGAAGATGAGAAAAAGGTTGGTCTTTGGACATCTGAATGTATGTAATAGTTATTCTGAAGCTACTGATGCCCTGTATGCAATTTGAAGATACATAAGCTGATATGAAAAGATTGAAGTTGTAGAGACCCACCGGGCTTGCTGATTGTAACTGGTTTGAACATCAAATACAAGCTGTTGATTTATGGGATTCATGATTTGTGCCAATGGTGATGTGTTCCTCACTGTCAACTGTTATTTTTCTTAATGTTTTCACTATGTTCACTTTCTCTGATAAAGATCAGCAAACATAGAGCTAGGATTTACTTTCAATAGTACCTTACTCTCACTGAAAGCTTTATCTTCTATGTTTTCTTCATTTGAATGTCCACTTTGAAGAGTATATTAATGCAGGTTAGTTTCAAAGTACTTCCCTGATCTAGATTTCTCTTTAAAATGAATATTTTCTGTGTTTTCCTTAGAGTTTATCAATGCAGGTTAGTTTCAAAGTACTTGCATGATCTAGATTGCTCTTTGTGATCATCATATGTGTTACCTTATTGAATATGTTGAAAGCAAGATAGTTTAGAAGCACTTACCTGATCTTAAGCTTTTCAAACAGTTTTTAAATGTTTCCAGACTGAAAGTACTTCAATGCAGGCTAGTTTAAAAGCACTTACCTGATCTCATAATTACTTTTATGTTTTTCCTCAAGTACATGTCAAAGCAAGATAGTTTAAAAGCACTTACTTGATCTCAGACTTTGCACTGTTTCTTCATTTGTTTAATTCTGCACTTCTTTTCTGTTTCATCCCATAAAATCATCTTTAAAGATCCTTTGAAATAAGTAACTTGCCCCATGGATCCTTCTTGTACCTTGCTGTTCAATTAAAATCCTCCTATGACTCCATAGCCCAATGGATTAAAGCTGTCTTTGCCTATTCTGTCAGCCAAACCATTCTTTTACTTGTAGACATCTTCACCCTTTCTTTGAACTACTTTCATCTTCATCATGTCTGTGCCCAACCAAAAACAAACAAATACAACCCATGCTCTTCATAACTAGCCTAATATCACAATTTCAGCTATTAAAGATCACATCTTTAAACTTAGTCATAGAGAGATCCCTCTCTGGGTTCAGGAGGGCTAGATCCTTGAATCCCAAAGCGGTTTGATGTTACCCCTGCAGTTGGACTTTTGCCAATCTTGCTAATTACAGGGACCTAACATAATGGCGACTCCGCTGGGGACTTCTGAGTGTTTCTTAGTTTAGAAGGCGATCATAAGATACCAGAAATCCCTTGATTTAAGAATATTTGATGTGTTAGCCAGTTGAGTCACCTAACATAATGGCGACTCCGCTGGGGACTTCTGAGTATTTCTTAGTTTAGAAGGCGATCATAAGATACCAGAAATCCCTTGATTTAAGAATATTTGATGTGTTAGCCAGTTGAGTCACCTAACATAATGGCGACTCCGCTGGGGAATCTGAGTATTTTTTAGATTAAAAGGCAATCATAAGATACCAAAAATCCCTTGATTTTAGAATAGTTGATGTGTTAGCCAGTTGAGTCACCTAACATAACCTTGACTCCACTGGGAATGAGTTGAGTTTTCATCTTATTTTCCTTTGATTTTCACACAAACTTTTGAGAGTAAAACCAACCCTTTTTCAAGCACTACCAAACAGTAAAACTTGTGTTGAAATCAGTGACAATCTAGGTAAACCCTAGGATTTCATAAGACTTTATCTAACCTTGAAAAATTAGTTGGTTTAGCCATAAGAATAGACTACCTTTGTCTCATAACCGTAGCTAAGTTTTGAAACAAAGTTAGGACATTCTCCAAAACCACACAACTGAAAAATAACTCAGAAAAACCCAAAAATATTTCAGATTGGTATCTAATAAACATGGTAGTGGACCATAACACCTTTTACCTCTGAAAAGGAGCTAAAAACTTCCACTTGGCGACTCCACAATCCTGAACAGACTTTAAGACTCCACTGGGAAGAACCCTTATCATCATAACGTCATTTAACACTCAGTTAGAGGACTGTAGGCTTAACATTTGTATAAACAGATTAGTTAACCTCTCAAAGATTGTCATACCTGGTTAAACTTCTCTTGTCTATTTGGGTCTTAAAAACACAACATAGTGGCTTCCAGAAAGATTCACACTAGAGCCCATCCTGACCCTGATCCACCTGAGATAGTTGATGACCCAAAGAGTATTCTTAGGAAGTCTCCTAAGATAGAAACTTCAACTATTTTCAGATCACCCTTGAGAACTAATTCAGTCCCTGAAAATCTTTCAGCTCTACAACAATCACAAGCTAACTTAGTTAATCCCTTTAGGACTAAGTCATTTGGTGATTTAGATCAGCTAGATTCTAAGTCTTCACTTTCATCTCCTGAAACAAGTGAACATTTTGGTAGAAGAGGAACAACACCTCCTGATTTACATTTTCTTCTTAACTTAGGTGTCTCTCATCCAAGATCAGCTCAGCAATCTACTGTTGTTCCATCCACTTCTGTTCATCCTTCATCCACTGTTCAAACCACTTCACTTCAGCCCACATCTCCTCCTGTCAATCCACCTCTGATAAACCCACCTCCACCTCCAATCATGGCTGCATGGTATGCTCCCTTGGTTCTTCCTGTACCTTTGTTCAACCTTCCACAAGACTATCAGTCCAAAATTCCATTGTATGATGATAGTAGTGCTACTACTGCATCACAACATGTAGATAAGATGAATGACTACTTTGACAGAAATGAAATTGATAATGATTCTGTCAAGCTTAGACTATTTGCCCAAAGTTTGGGGGGAGAAGTAAGAAAATGGTTCAAAGGCTTAACCCCTCATAGTATTAATGATATTCAAGGTTTCCATCAATCATTCTTAAACAAATGGGAAGTGAGGAAGAATCCTCTCCAAGTTCTTGCTGACTACAACAATCTCTATAGGAACCCAGGGGAAAGTGTACAAGCTTATTGTACTAGATTTAACAGTGTGTATAATGCACTTTCCCCAGAACTAAAACCCCCTCAGGGCTCAGCTTTAAACAAATTTCCTGAAGGGTTTGACTCTGATATGACCTATTCTCTAAGAGAGAGAGATTTTGCAACTCTCGAAGATATGCAAAGGGGTGCTCTTTCTGTGGAAGTCAACTTAATGGAGAAGAGGGCAAGAATGAAAGCTGAAAAGAGAGTATCTTTTAGAGAGGAATCCACACCTTCCACTTCAAACTCAAAGATGGAAAGAATGATGGAAGAAATGATGAAAGAAATGAGCATAATTAAGAGAGCACAAGCAAGCCTAAACCAAACTACTCCTCAGAATAGAAACCAAAATCAAAATTTAAGAAGAAACCAACCTCCGAACAGACCTAGGGAAGATGATCAACAGATCACTCCTCCCTTTCATCAAAACTATATAAGTGAGGCAGAGGGAACAAATGAGATAACAGAGGAAAATGATGTCAACATGCTGGGGGTAGATAATGATGGCTTTGAGATTCATTATGAAAAGAAACTAGGTCTATACACACCTTATGATGACAAAAGGGATGATGATGAAGATTGTTATCAAGATTTGGAAAATGTCATCATAGAGCCTCACAGAGAATATGACCTTAGAAGCAAAGCCAGTCAACAAACTCCCAACACTAAAACCTTTGAAAAATCTTCACAAAACAGCACTACAACCAAAACTAAAGCTGTCAAACAAAGGGACAAAGTTGTAGTTGTGAGTTCTGATAATGATAAGGATAAATGCACTCAAAACAGTGAAAAGCAGAGTGCAGACCTTAGTAGTACTAACACTTCAGCTAGTACTCCTATCAAAACCATTTTACCAAATGTAAATAGAACAAATCAGCAAGCTGATGTTGCTGATAGACTAGCAGCTAGTAAGGCTGAGACAAGTTCTTCAAAGAACCAAATTCCCTTTAGCCTAGAGCAGGAAATTTCATAGATCAGAATCTCTGTTCCCTTGACTGAGTTAGCTGCCCATAATGTGTATAGGACCCAAATTTTGAAGGCTTTAAACTTAGAAGACCATAATGACACAGTAAATTTTAACGATGACCAGCCAGAGCTCATTTTTGGTCCTAAAGTTGAAGGGAAATTTCAAGAAGGGACAATACCTCCATTCTATGTCAGCTTTAATATCCATGACAAAATCCTGCATAATGCTATGCATGATTCCGGAGCCTCACACAATCTTATGCCAAAGGTGATAATGGAAAGGCTAGGACTAGAAATAACCAGACCCTACAAGGATTTATATTCCTTTGACTCAAGCAGAGTCAAATGTCTTGGCCTAATTAAGGACCTCTGTGTGAGTTTGACTCAAATCCCAGCCAAGTGCATAGTTATGGATGTTGTGGTGGCTGATGTCCCTCTTAAGTATGGAATGTTGTTGTCAAGATCGTGGGGTGCCAAGCTGCAAGGTACAATGCAGATGGATGGGACATATGCCACTATCCCTGTTTTTAGCCAGCCTAGAAGACTATACAAAGAGGCACATATGAAATTCATGATTAGTAGCTCAGAAAAGCCTGAAAATTCTCCCATATACTCTATCCATACTGACCTGGATTCGTTTATCCTTTACAATAATGAATCCACAAAAGAGTTAGTGCCAGAAAATAGCAACGCAGATAACCAGTTAGAGGCCCCTAGTTTAGAAATGAGGGCAGTTCTAGATATGGAAGAAAACGAGAGAACAACTGTTGAACAGTGCACTGAAACAACAGACCAGAGTGAACAAAGTCAAGATGCCAAACAACACACTACCCCTTACGCTCAACTCCATGAAAATCCTGAAGAACGAGGCCCAGCACAACATGTGGTGGATCTTAGAATGAAGCAAAAAGATGAAACCGAAAATGTCCCTCTGTGGAGCATTTACTTTGATGGGTCATGCACTAGGAACAATGCTGGTGCAGGTGTCTGGATTACTAACACTGAAAACAACCACACAGAAACCATTTCCTGCAAATTAAACTTTAAGTGTTCTAACAACATCGCTGAGTATGAAGCTCTTATCTTAGGCCTGCATCGGTTGAAAAAATTAGGAGCCAAAAGAATCAATGTCCATGGGGATTCAGAGTTAATTATTAGACAAGTCAATGGGGAGTATAATGCAAACCATCCCAGACCTAGAGCCTACCGAAACGATGTCATGGACCTTTTGAAAGCTTTTGAGGAGTTCAAATTGAATTTTGTCCCAAGAAAATGAAATATCACTACCCACAATTTAGCCTTTGCAGCCAGAACATGCTTAACGCCATATGAAACCAAAGACTGCACAACTCAGTTGAAATTTAGACCAGCTGTGCCTGATAATAAAAAATATTGGCAGGTCTTTGAGGGTGACAAACAGATAGAGGACTTCCTGCTTGACAGAAATAAATTTGAAACATCTGATTCAGATTCTAAATCCGATCAAGATTGCCTAAACGAAGAACCCCCCGAAGAGGAAAAACCATCCAGTCTTGTGAGAAACAACACGTTAATTAATTTGATTGAAACTCATACTAAAGAGTATGAGGACACAGAAAACGAAGACATTGAGGTATTGTCGTCGAAGGACAAGAACATACCTAGGGGGCTAGCACTGTTAGAAGACCTGTTTGATTTTAATGACGTAGCAAAGAAGCCCACTGTGGAATATACAGAGTCTGAGGTTGAAGAATGCAACATAGGCACCAAGGATTAGCCTAAAATGATTAGATTAGCTAGGTCCTTGCCATCAGATATGAAAAAGAAATACATTGACTTGTTTAAAGAGTTTGTCGATGTGTTTGCCTGGAGCTATGAAGATTTAAAAGCTTACGATACAGAAATCATCTAGCACAAGATTCCTTTGAAAGAAAACAAAAAACCCTTTAAGCAAAAACTGCATCGGATTAATCCAATACAACTGCCTCTAGTGGAAAAAAAAATCAAGAAAATGTATGAGGCAGGAATCATTGTGCCTGTGAGGTTTTCAGATTGGGTTTCTAACCTTGTAGCTGTGAGGAAAAAGACAGGAGAAATCAGACTGTGCATTGATTTCAGAAACCTTAACAGAGCTTCTCTAAAGGACAATTACCCTTTACCCAAAATGGAGCATATCTTACAGAGGGTAGTTGGTTCAAAGAGGATTTCTCTGTTAGATGGTTTTTCAAGATATAACCAAGTTTTAGTACTCCCAGAAGATCAACTCAAGACAGCTTTCACCACCCCTTGGGGCACTTTCATGTATGTGAAAATGCCTTTTGGACTAATGAATGCTGGGGCTACTTTTCAAAGGGCCATGGACATTGCATTTTCAAAAGAAATAGGACACTTCATTGTAATTTACCTTGATGATATAACAGTTTATTCCAAATCTGATGAAGAACACCTTAAACATCTAAGAAAGGTCTTTGAAAAATGCAGAAGATTTGGGCTATCTTTAAATCCCAAAAAGACAATATTTGGCCTACAAGAGGGTAAACTCCTCGGCCATATTATATCAGAAAAGGGGATTAAAATAGATCCAAAAAGAGTTGAGGGAATACTACAGATTAGCCACCCAAGGAACATAAAAGAATTGCAGTCCTTTATTGGAAAAATTAACTTCTTGAGGAGGTTTATTCCCAACTTAGCAGAGCTCCTTAGAAACATGACTAACATGCTCAAAAAAGAAGTAGGAGTGAAATGGATTGTAGAAGCCAAAAAATCCTTTGAGTTGGTAAAACATGCACTCACCAGGGCCCCAGTCTTGATCAGCCCAGACTTTTCAAAAGATTTCCTTGCTTTTTCCTCTGCCTTAGAACATACTGTGGCTGCAGTCCTGTTGCAGAAAAACTCAGAAGGACAGGAACAACCTATTGCTTTTTTCAGCAAAGCTTTAAGGGATGCATCCTTGAAATATAACATAATGGAAAAACAAGCCTATGCTTTGGTAAAGGCCTTAAAAGACTTTAGGGTGTATATCCTACATTCCCATATCATTGCCTATGTACCCAACATAGTGGTAAAGGAAATCCTTTCTCAAGACTCAGATGGAAAGAGGGGCAAATGGATTGCTGCAATCCTAGAGTATGATTTGGAGATCAAACCCACCAAACTCATTAAGGGTCAGGGCTTGGCTCAATTAATGGCTGAATCTAATCTGCAAGCCCTGGACATTAACATGGTAGATGCCTTGGACGAACAGGAAGAATTACCTGCTCCCACTGTGGAAGAGCAGTTCCAAAACTCACCTTGGTATGCTGACATCTTGTATGTACTTACAAATCTCAATGCTCCTCCTAATTTATCAAAAACAAAGGCAAGGTTTTTAAAGTTGAAAACTAGGAATTATTGCATTTTGAATGAATGTTTATATTGGAAAAATGCTAATGGTTTATTGCTTAAATGTTTGCCTGAAGTTGATGCAGAGAAGATCAAGCATGAATTCCATGAAGGAGAGTGTGGAGGTCATCTCTACTGGAAAACCACAGCCAATAAAATCCTTAGAGCTGGCTACTATTGGCCCACCCTCTTCCAAGATATCCATAAAATGATAGTTTCCTGTCACAAGTGTCAAATTTTTGAGGGTAAAAGAAAACTCCTTCCCTTACCATTACAACCTATCACTGTTGAAGCTCCTTTTCAACAATGGTGCCTAGATTTCATAGGAGAAATCCATCCTGCTTCTTCTGCCCAACATAAATGGATTCTCACAGCCACTGACTACTTCACAAAGTGGATAGAGGCCATCCCTACCAGGAATGCCACAGATTCTGTCATTATAAAATTTCTTGAAGACCATATCCTGTCTAGATTTGGATGCCTTAGGAAGATTATTACGGATAATGCTGCTGCTTTTGATTCCAAAAAGATGATTGATTTTTGTCACAAGTATCAGATTACACTTGGTCATTCTATTGCTTATTACCCTCAAGGTAATGGGCTAGCTGAATCATCAAATAAAAGTTTGGTGACCATCATCAAGAAGCTATTTGAAGAGAATAAAAAATCATGGCATAACAAGCTGGTGCATGCATTGTGGGCAGACAGGTTGACCACAAAGAAATCCATTGGAACCTCCCCTTACCAACTTGTTTATGGAGCAGATGCAGTGTTTCCTACCAGCCTAGGTGTACCAGTGATAAAATTAGTCCAAGAGATTCAGTCAGAAGAGGATAGTATGATAGGGGGGATTAATCAAACAATACATCTCCAGCAGACAAGGGAAGAAGTTTACAACAGAGCTCAAAAGGTGCAAGAAAACATAAAGAATTTGTTTGACAAGAGAACAAAGGCTTGTGATTTCAACATTGGAGACAAGGTACTCAAATGGGATTCCAGAAGAGAGGATAAGGGTAAACATGGCAAATTTGATTGTTTATGGCAAGGTCCTTACATAGTTCAGTCCACCATTGGTCCAAATGCCTATTTTCTGCAAGAACTAGATGGCACAGATCTGTTTGGGGGTCCTGTCAATGGCAGGATCCTTAAGCATTACTACCGCTGAATTCAATTTTGAAATTTTCATTTTCATTGTAAATATCATTGCCTTGTTCAATTTCACAAAAAAGAAAAAAATACAAAAACAAAGAAAAGAAAGAAAAGAGGGCAGATTGTAAAAACAAGAAAGGCATAGCTCCATGCCAAAAAAGAAAAATAAATCTGAAAGTGTGCAAGCTCAAATGCCACTCCTCAAAAATACACTTCTAGTTAGTCAAACTGTTTAATCTTGACTAATTAGCTTTAAATTTTTCTGCTGATAGGATAGTGAATTTTATTTGCCAAACTGTTTAATCTTGGCTTATCAGTAGATAGATTAGGATAGAAATCAAAGGTTCAAACATGCTCAAAACCTAAACCTAAGCTTCCAAGAAGAATGACTCAAATCTGTTTCAAATTCTGAGTCAAAGAAGATGCAAATCTGGTTCTAATCAACTCAAAATCTGAACCAGAGAAAAAGAAAGAACAACTCAAAAAGAATTCAAAACAGAGCTGTAAAAAGATGGAGGAACTGCTTTGAAATTTCAGATCTTGAAACCTTCAGTTTTTGTTTAAATTTCTGCAAAATAATGTCTATGTGCAACTTGTTTTCTATGCCATAGATCACAACAAGTCAAACAGTTTAATCTTGACTTGACTGTTTTTTCAATTTCTGTTTTAGAATTTAGAGAATGAGATCTGTTGGACAGTGTAATCCCAACAGATAAGTGGATTAGGTAGAGAATTATATGGACTCAACTGTTTAACCTGAGTCCATGGAGAAATAAGGAGTAGAATTAGATTAGATTTCCTGCTTTCAAAAGAATAAAATGTTGTAAAAGAGTTTGCCAATCCAAGTGCACTCTAAAAAATGAAGAAAAAATGTTAGATCAGTAGGATTGGGTAGGTAGAAGTTTGTATTGATGAAAATCCATTGTTTTGTGGCTGCTAATTTGTTTTCAGAACACATCATCCAGAGAAAGAAAGTAACCCAATGGATCAGGCACAGGTCAGCATCCCAGAGAAGAACAAATGGATGAGGCAACTGATCAGCCTACCAGAGAATGCAAGTCTGAATTCTTGATGCCTTCAAGCAGGCACCATCCCCAAGTGGAGCCACTGTTGGCCACCTATAAAATTTGTTCTATCAAAAGGTGGCCAAAACATTGTTCAGTCTTCATGGCAGAAAGTGTATCTCTTGAAGCCTCTGGCAGATACCATATCCTTGTTTCAATCTTCATTGCTTTGCCTCTTGACAACTCAGAAATTCTGCTAAAAATCCAAAGCCAAATACTGCTGCAAAACACCTTTTTTCCCTTGCCCTTCTTCCAAAGCTAACCTCATTTTCAACCCCTTCATTTTCCATAAAGAACCTCCATTTTTCCGTTATTTTCACTCCATTCTCCTTTTTCTCCAATCCTCCTTCATTAAAATTCCTTTCATAAAGCTCAAGACTCCTTCTTGACCCTATCGGAATCCACCAAAACCTTTAAAAATCATGAAAAATCCTTTAAAAATGCATATGGTCTATGCATCAGACTTTAGCCCCCTCGAGCTAAGTCTCTAACCTTCTTTCGTCCATGTGCCCGAGCGCTAGAAACCAACTGCTAAACCCGTCGGGCGCTTATCCTTTCAAATTAAAATTTCTCCACCAAACCGCAAAAAACCTTTGTTATTCGTGTTTTTTGGGTTTTAATTTATTTCCAAAGGTTTTTCGCCCGTGCAAATTATGGAGCGATCTCCACCGTCGATCTGCTCCGCAGATCGGACGGTGCGGACTCTGACTTACCTTGTGGTCCCCGCCGGTTCAAACTTTAATCGTTGCCGTCCATCCAACTCGCAGATTCGACGGAGCAGAGTGCGCCTTTTCCGTGGTCCCCACTGTTCGAAAGCCGGTTGCCCAAAATCGGCGGTATCCTTCGCACCACTCTTCGGGCAAAGGCGGTTTTCTTCCAACGGCCAGCGATTCCATACGATGGTTGACGCGTATCCTTTGTACGATTTAAAAACCGCGGTGCAACCGTCGTCCTTCGCGCGTTATAGTTCAGACCAGGATGCCTAGTGAAATTGATCTCCGCCGTCCGATCTGGGCCCACTCATCCAACGGTGATCGCTTGTCGAAGTTGCTCGATGATTAATAAAGGTGCGCGCATGATAACTGGGCTATGGCACGGCGGAAAGTCAATCTCCGCCGTTGATCTGATCTGCGGATTGACGGCTTATGCTCAGTTGCCCCGATCCTTTGACCAGTCAGCATTTCCGGACCCGGGAAAATTATTCAGCGGAGTTTTATTAAAGTTTTGGGATCCGAGCACATTTCATAAGGTTTTTGGGCATTTGTTCTCCGTCGTTGATCTGTGGGCTGATCTCATCCGACGGCCCACGATCCTCCCCAGCCCCGAACTTGATTTTTAACCATTTTTTACCAGAAATAAAGGTTTTTATCCATTTTTTATTATTTTTCCAGAGGAAATGACCCCTCCATTTGACTTTTAAACTTCTGCTCCCCATCGTCGATCTTGCGCGATCGATGGTTCAGATCTGATCATTCTTCCACCTTCCTCTGACTCCATTTGATCAAATCCTGACCGCTGGATTATGCCATCCAACGGCCACGCTCCTCCGCACGCCTTCCGATGCAGCGAAACCTATATATGCAGGACTTTTTAACAGTTTGTTGTATTTTGCAGGGTTTTGAAGGTTTTTTTCGTTATTTTCGAAAGAATGCAGAAGCAGAGGGTGATGATCCTCCAGCCTCTGTGCAATCAAGTAAAATCATTCGCAGGGTTTGAATTTACATTTGATCAATGAATTCATGACCCATTGATGCCATTCGACCCTGTACAGCCCTGCGCACCAAAAAATACACTTAAATCGAGCATAAATCAAAGAAATTAGTGCCGAAGATAAAACACATCAAAAACAGGAAGTTTGAAGACCAAAACACAGATTTCAAGTTAATTAAAGGTGTTTTGGGAACGACGAAGACATCTGTCGAGCTGAGAAACCCTCCACCGCCACAAACAGAGGCTAATTGAACCCTCTATGGCTCCTAAAGACACCTGTAGCCTCGCAGAGATTAAAGACCGTCGAACAATTAATGCAAATCAAAGAATCTTATCTCTAATTGTCGGCAAAACCATTTTCGAAGATGAAGAACAGTTCAGAAGCGGATATTTCGATCATTTGGCCTCAAAGAATAGAAACAGAGCTACTACAATTTGACACGAAGCGTCAAAGAACAACAAAAGCTCCCACCGAGCTTAAATTATAAGTTTGAGTCAATTAATGCAGATAAACACTTGTAAATTTCTTCATTGAAGCCCTCAAAGGCCGAAGAGTCATCAATCTGTATTAATTAACCTAGCAGATCTTTTATCAAATTCCACCTCCTCATTCTTCTATAAATACTTCGGTAGAAGATGAGAAAAAGGTTGGTCTCTGGACATCTGAATGTATGTAATAGTTATTCGATGCCCTGTATGCAATTTGAAGATACATAAGCTGATATGAAAAGATTGAAGTTGTAGAGACCCACCGGGCTTGCTGATTGTAACTGGTTTGAACATCAAATACAAGCTGCTGTTTTATGGGATTCATGATTTGTGTCAATGGTGATGTGTTCCTCACTGTCAACTGTTATTTTTCTTAATGTTTTCACTCTGTTCACTTTCTCTGATAAAGAGCAGCAAACATAGAGCTAGGATTTACTTTCAATAGTACCTTACTCTCACTGAAAGCTTTATTTTCTATGTTTTCTTCATTTGAACGTTCCCTTTGAAGAGTATATTAATGCAGGTTAGTTTAAAAGTACTTCCCTGATCTAGATTGCTCTTTAAAATGAATGTTTTCTGTGTTTTCCTTAGAGTTTATTAAAGCAGGTTAGTTTCAAAGTACTTGCCTGATCTAAATTGCTCTTTGTGACTGTTAGCTGTAGTTCTCTTATTGAATATGCTGAAAGCAGGATAGTTTAAAAGCACTTACCTGATCTTAAGCTTTTCAAACAGTTTTTAAATGTTTCCAGACTGAAAGTACTTCAATGTAGGCTAGTTTAAAAGCACTTACCTAATCTCATAATTACTTTTATGTTTTTCCTTAAGTACATGTCAAAGCAAGATAGTTTAAAAGCACTTACTTGATCTCAGACTTTGCATTGTTTAATTCTGTACTTCTTTTCTGTTTCATCCCATAAATTCACCTTTAAAGATCCTTTGACATAAGTAACTTGCCCCATGGATCCTTCTTGTACCTTGCTGTTCAATTAAAATCCTCCTATGACTCCATAGCCCAATGGATTAAAGCTGTCTTTGCCTATTCTGTCAGCCAAACCATTCTTTTACTTGCAGACATCTTCACCCTTTCTTTGAACTACTTTCATCTTCATCATGTCTGTGCCCAACCAAAAACAAACAAATACAACCCATGCTCTTCATAACTAGCCTAATATCACAATTTCAGCTATTAAAGATCACATCTTTAAACTTAGTCATAGAGAGATCCCTCTCTGGATTCAGGAGGGCTAGATCCTTGAATCCCAAAGCGGTTTGATGTTACCCCTGCAGTTGGACTTTTGCCAATCTTGCTAATTACAGGGACCTAACGTGACCTGCGACCCGAGGTCATCTGCGACCTACGACTTGGGGTTACTTGCGACCTACGACCTTGAGCAATCTGCGACCTGCGACCTGCGACTTGGGGTTACTTGCGACCTACGACCTTGAGCAATCTGCGACCTGCGACCTACGACCTTGAGTAATCTGCGACCTGCGACCTGGAGTCATCTGCGACTTGCGACCTGCGACCTAAGGTCATCTGTGACCTGCAACCTTGAGCCATTTGTGACTTGCGACCTGGAGTCATCTGTGACCTGTGACCTTGAGTTTTGTCCATTCTGCATTCATCTTTCGGTGATCCCCAGTTTTCACAGCAAGATGCCTTGTCCTGCATATGATTCTTGTGCAAGTGACGAGGTGTCTTTGTGCTTAAAGTGAGGTTCTTGGGGATTCGTGAAAATCCACCTCGCTTTGAAAGGGTCCCCTTGCTTGCTGGGAAAACCCTGACTTTTTGTGCAAACCAATAGCCTCCACCTGCAATCAAATATCATAGGTCACATGTCTTTAAAATCGAATAATAATGCTAGAGGCGTATTTAATTAATTGCAAGAGTGATTCAAACAAAAGTTGTTAGCTTAGACCCCTGGGTAGTCTTTTGTCACGTCACAACATTATTGGTGCATGCGGTTTGTATATGATGACCCTGTGCCCTTTTGCCCAAGACTTATTTCTTCTCTATGGCATAACGGTAAGGAGAAAAGCTAATTTGCACTGAGCGCACTTCTATTTACGTGTTGCTTCCTTGGTCACTGTCTTGTATGTTCTTTGCATGACTAAAATGCAGTGTGCCATTACGTCCTTGAAAAGCCACTATGTGCACATGCGCACATCTCCTTAGCGCATCCTTGGTGTTTGATCAATTGTGCGTGAAGGTGGGTCCTCTTCTTATTCTTATGGCACCTCGATCGTATGTGGGCAAGTAAATACAACGACCAATGCCCTTTATTCTCATACAACTTCGCCTCTGATGATAATGCCTCTCAAGGTGCCTATCACCTACCGTAACTTGAGTGCATGCCCTCCTTATGTGGTTTGAATGCCTGAGAGTGCGATTTCCCATTTGACGGGCATGGGAGCTGTATTTGCGTGAGGTCGCAATTCTTGTGCGGAGGTCGCACAGTCGAAGAGTCGCACCAGTCGCGGTCTCTCTTGGGTGCACTTCTTTGCGACCTTGCGACTTGGGTGGTGGTTGCACAGTCGAGTAGTCGCATAAGTTGTAGGCTCCCTTGGGCGCGCTATTTTTTGACCTTGCAACTTGGTAGAGGTTGCATAGTCGCGCGGAGGTTGTGTTGCAGCATTTGATTGATGGTGCAGGTTGCGACTGGGAAAAATGAGAGTGCCTCTCTGCGACCCTGCGTGTCTCTTTTGGTAACCACGCCTGCGGCAACACTGGTGACCATGCAACCTTGGTAGAGACTGCGTGGAGGAGTGCGACTGCCTAGAGTAACCTCAGGCCCGTCAACGCTACATCTAAGGGCCATGAACGTTGTTGTTTTATTTTGATTTCGTTAGGCCAGCTTTGCTCCGGACTAGTGACTTGGCCGGATGTTTAGACTCATCGCATGGATGCAGTCACGTGGATGTAGTCTCGACAACGTGACTCCATGAGGTCGCAGAGTCGCAACCCCCCACAACTCGCATTCCACGTCACTCCTTCATCACATGCGACTTTGCGACTAGTGGCATTCCTTCTCTCGGCTGGCCACAGATGGCCTTCATCGGGCTGCTCTCTTTCTTCTTTGCATAGCCCGGGTAACGTTATACTAGATGTCGCGGATGTGTTGGGTAATGAATTTCATCCCCGTATGTGGACCGAACACATGGCCTGTGATTTATGATTGCGGTCTGATTGGAGTTGCTCATGACTGGTGTGACCCATATCAGCATCTTCAGCTTATTAGAGTAGCTGCGAACCCTCCGATATTTGCTTTCATATCCATAACGTTTCAAATTTTATGTACTTTCTAGCCAAGCCTACGTACATTGCTTTTTTCACGAATATTTTCCAGTATTCTGCTTTTGTGGTAAGCTCCTCCCTCTCTCACGAGCTTCCAACAGATATAGATTGCAAAAGGAACACCAATTCTTAACGCAGTCGCAAACATTCCTCCCTTGATTGTGCAACTTCTGTTCCACCTCTAAGAAACCTGAATTTGTCATTGTGCAAGACCATCCATTTTTGGCTACGTTTCCTCCTAATTAACAAGGCTCCACAACGCATATGTACTCATTACATGCCAACGTTTTCACAAAATATGACTCCTTGGGCGGCCAATAAGGCGCACAATTTATGGAGACAGATTTATGCCTATGCCGTATCATGACTTTTTTTTTTAATTCCACAACGCGCAACAGTTAGAATCTTTCTTCTGTCATTTACGTCTTTACACATTTATTCGAAGTACGCTGGCCCTTTACCATGGTTACCAAGCGAATTCTAAGGCTTTTGGATGTGCTAATATAGCCCAAAGTCGAAGGGATTAATCCTCTACCCGCATTGAATACCAACTATGCCATATGTTGAAGAATCACCGCGTGTTGGAGAGGGTATCATCATGCCATGTTCAAAACCCCTTTGATGGGTATATGTAGCTCACATGGACAAGTGGAACCTCATCTCGCAGAGTATTTTAATGGTGTCGCGCTAATGGATCTTTTAATGAAACAGATACGTTGTTCGGTGTATAACGATAGAATCTTTGACCAATTTCCTAGAAGGAATAGCATGAGAATGAGTCAGCTCTCGGTAATGATGAGAAAAGAAAAGGAAAATGACAAGACAAATAGGTTATTCGAGGAGTAGCAACATTGAAATGTCCAGCCTAAGATAATGTAACTTAAGTCAATTTTTTGAGCATCTCTAGGTTTGGAAACCAACTTAAACCTATATTTTCATGCAACCACTGACCATAGTAGACCTTGACACTTCATGATTCATTCACATAGAAGGCCTTCTTTAAATAACCGCGACCATGCTCCAAGAGGGTGTAGTCACAGAGCTGGGCAAAAATAGGTCAAAGGTATATTATCGATTGAAGGCCGAGTTGAAAACTTAAAGGGCTGAGCAAGCAGGGGGGCGGGGGAGGGGGACCCGAAATTTTGAATACACCCAAAATTTTGGGTTGTGTTGTAGCGGCTACAACACATTCCTTGAAAATTTAACTCGAGTTCTTAGGAAGTCAACAATTCTACTTTGTTTGCACAATGTTGCTTGAATGAGGATGTTGGCCTTTCCAATGGCTATTATAATATGGATGACCTCCCTTTGCTTGGTCCAAAGATGATTCAAGCCATACTTTTAGGCTCGTCCTTGCTCGAATTTGACTTGAAATGTCCCTTGGATTGCTTGGAGACCTAAGTGGTCTTCTCCTTTGCCTCAACATTCCTCCAAATTGACCTACATGATCCAATGTGTAGAAAGGGTTGATGACACTCCTTGTCTTGGTCGATTTGCTTGCTTTTTGTGTGATTTAAGACTTTGTAATATTCCTAATAGAAATTTACAGTGATAGCAAAAGAAATGCCATAATTTTCAATATAGAAATTTATTCAACAAACACATATATAACATAAATTTTGCTCGGAATACCAAATTGACCAATTTTATTAAATACGAGTGCTTGAGTACAATAGAAGATGGAGAGAGTGCACCTGCACTTGCACAAGGCAAGCTACAAGTCTCAGGTGACCAGTACCAAAGTGCCCAACTGTTGTAGAAATGCTGCTCTCCAGAAAATTGCATTGGGCTTCTGTTTTTGCACTGCTAGATAAGTTCAGACCCTGATTTCCCCCCTCAAAAGAACCTAGAAAATTCTGCGAAATTAGGGGTGGAATCCTTACCACAAACCCAAAAAAAGCCAGAAAGGATTTTCCTTAGTTTTGACCTTCCAAATTTGGCCTCCCACAACTTGACACTTCATGATTCATTCACATAGAAGGCCTTCTTTAAATAACCGCGACCATGTTCCAAGCATAGTTTTAAAAAACGGCCGATTCGAATCGGACCAGGCCTGGTCGACCGAGCCATTAGGCTTGCCGGTCCGACCAGGCACAAGAAACAGCCAGTTGGCCGGTTTGTTACCGAGCCGGCCGATTTTTGTACCGGCTCGGCCGGCTCGGTAACAAACCGGCCAACCAGGCCTGGTCCGAGTTAACTCGGCCAAGCCAATTCCGCCGGTCGGTGGGCCCAAAAAATCGATTTTTATGGACTTGAAACCGAATTTAATTCTGCTGTTAGGTTTGTTTGAGGTTTTCTGAAGAGTTGTGGAGTTGGTCTTTGGAGCAGCTTCATGGTAATGTTAAATTCTTTTTACTTAAATTTTTAACATTACCATGAAATGACTCAGGATGTTTGAGAGTGGTTCCAACCTCATTGGATTTCATATGGAGAAAGTAGAATTTTAGATCTCATTCAAAATCCAGCAGACTTATCAGTTTTTCAGGATTTCAGGGTTGGGTTATTGCAATGTTTCCATCGAATTTTGTCATGTATTAGGGTATGGAACTCGTATTTAATCAAGAGCACCAATCCCTCTATGTACCTTGATGACATGATGTTACTGACAATGACCAAGAACAATATGTGATCATAAAAGCATGAAATACAATATAGGGTTTTAATACACTAATGGAGGATGTAATTCAAAACATCATCCTCATCTAAATACCCTAGAATCCACAAACCCTACAAATTAGGGTTTCATATGTGAGCTAGGGTTTTCCATGAGCCATCTAGGGTTCTTATTCAAATTAAACCATCCATCAAAAGAGCCTTAAAACAAATAAAAATAAATAAATGCATTACACATTACCTTGCAAACGTATGTATACAAGATCTCGGCTTCCTTAAATTATGGAGGGCCTTAGAACTGTCCTTTATAATGATGTGCCTCTAATTCTAGGACAAGTCCTCCTCACGATCATTGATAGGATACCACCCTTCTAGTTGTAAATGAAGTCACCTTTTAAGTCCTCATAGTCCAGTGACCACAATGTCAAATGCTGAATTTTTCTTTAGATTAGGGGATTTAACTTTCTTCGGAACAATGAGAATAACAAATTCATAACTAGGATGCACTGTCAAGAGAAACAGAAGAAAACTACCCTTCAATTCTACTTGAGCAAAGAAGTCCTCCATAATTGCTTCAAACGAGGGGCAGAAATACCTTGTTTATACTTAGAATCAAGCCTTCAAAGTAATGTACAAAGATGTCGTGAATTGATCCACGTTAAATTCTCAACGTAGATAGGGAACTTAATAACTCGGTCTGAAGGCTATTGTGGCTCAATTGCAAATGCTTTTTTATTTGAAGAAAAACACAATGAAACCCTCTTCAATCAAGTCACAGAACTTAACACTGTAGGTTTAATCCACGGTTCTTTATATGCTTTGAATTACCACAGGCCTTCTAGAGGGTTGATGTCTTGTTGAAAGGAGTCACCTGTGACATTGGTTATGTTTTTTGTTTTGATCTCTATATCATCATCCTGTATTGGACAGTGCACTAGGTGCAATTTTGATATAATGGATATATTCATGAGCCTACTTTGACCATATGTTGTCTTTTGTGACTTATCTATATTGTAATGCTTTGTGTTTGGAAACATGAATAAAAATCTTTAAATTTATGTTTTTGTACAAAAAAATTAATATTTAGTGTATTTTTTACAAAACCGAGTCATTGAAACCGAGTCGACCGAGTCATTACCGAGTCATTACCTCGGCCTAGTAGTTGACCAATTTCGTTTTTTAAAACATTGATTCCAAGAGGGTGTAGTCACAGAGCTGGGCAAAAATAGGTCAAAGGTATATTACCGATTGAAGGCCGAGTTGAAAACTTAAAGGGGCTGAGCGAGTAGGGGGGGGGGGACCCGAAATTTTGAATACACCCAAAATTTTGGGTTGTGTTGTAGCGGCTACAACACATTCCTTGAAAATTTAACTCGAGTTCTTAGGAAGTCAACAATTCTACTTTGTTTGCACAATGTTGCTTGAATGAGGATGTTGGCCTTTCCAATGGCTACTATAATATGGACGACCTCCCTTTGCTTGGTCCAAAGGATTCAAGCCATACTTTTAGGCTCGTCCTTGCTCGAATTTGACTTGAAATGCCCCCTGGATTGCTTGGAGACCTAAGTGGCCTTCTCCTTTGCCTCAACATTTCTCCAAATTGACCTACATGATCCAATGTGTAGAAAGGGTTGATGACACTCCTTGTCTTGGTCGATTTGCTTGCTTTTTGTGTGATTTAAGACTTTGTAATATTCCTAATAGAAATTTACATTGATAACAAAAGAAATGCCATAATTTTCAATATAGAAATTTATTCAACAAACACATATATAACATAAATTTTTCTCGAAATACCAAATTGGCCAATTTTATCAAATACGAGTGCTTGAGTACAATAGAAGATGGAGAGAGTGCACTTGAGCTTGCACAAGGCAAGCTACAAGCCTCAGGTGACCAGTACCAAAGTGCCCAACTGCTGTAGAAATGTGCTCTCCAGAAAATTGCGTTGGGATTTTGTTTTTGCACTGCTAGATAAGTTCAGACCCTGATTTCCCCCCTCAAAAGAACCTAGAAAATTCTTACCACAAACCCAAAATAAGTCAGAAAGGATTTTCCTTAGTTTTGACCTTCCAAATTTGGCCTCCCACAGCTTGGCCCTCCTGCAAACCAGAAATCTGCACCTGTAGCTGAGTCTTTCAATTCCTGCTCCCAAAATGCTAGCAATCCCTTCCAAATAAGCCTCCAACCAAAATCCCAGCAACCCAACTCCCCAATCCTCCGACCAAGGCTCGCCCTAAATGACCCACACCAATGAAAGCGCAGTCATGTAGGGGATGACCCAGTCTTTGAGTTCAAAGATTCATTCTGGGTGTTATATTTCCTCCCCTATTGTATTGGTCAAGGAACACTTTGGTAACTCTACAAATCTAACCCCCAACACCTCTGCTCCCCCAAGGTTGCATGGTCTCCTCTACTGTGTACTGGCTGACCCAGAACTGCGTGAATCCCTGTAGGATGTCTCTCTTCCATTCTCAAGATAAAGGAAGCTTCCTAGTGTGGCACTCGAGGTCCACTGAAGAAAGGATGAGATTCACTCCTTGCGAAGCTCTTGTGCTAAACAACACGATGTGGGTCAGCTGAACAACCAAAGCAACAATGAATTTCGAATTGTCAAAAAGGGTTGAAATGTTGCTTCTCTTCTCCTATATGTGCTTGTTGGCCTTGAGTCTCATGCCGGCCCCATCTCTAATTTCGACCTCACTTAGGAAAATCGAATTTCCTTCCATTTGGTGTGTATTATTTGTGGGTGAGTGGTCCCCACATTCCACTAAAATGCTCATCGACCCACTTTTCCTAAGTTTCCTTCACCAAAATTTTCCTTAGACCAAAAATAACAAAATTGTAAAAATTGTTCCTCTTACCTTAGGAAAATAACTAGGAAGGGACATTATAGTCCTCCCCTCCCGGATGTTGCTTGTCCCAAGCAACTGCAAAGATGGATGATGCAAAATATATTCACTCTCCCACATAGCATCCTCCTCTGGTAAATCTTTCCACTTGACCAAATGCTCCCTGCTCACCTTGTTTCTCAACCTCCTCTCCTGCGTCTCCAATATGAACTTTGGTGTCAAAATGAAATGCCCCTCGTCATCCAATGGAGGCAACTCGGTTGCTGCTATGACCTGCTACCCCAACGCCTTTTTAGGTATGAGACATGAAACATGTTGTGGATCCAACTCTCTAAAGGCAACTCCAACTCATAAGCCACCTCTCCAACCCGCTTGACCACCTTTTAAGGCCCATAAAACTAGGGTCGAAGTTTTTCTACCCCCTTCTACTTAAGTGAAGACTCTCTATATGGATGCCAGCGTAGGTATACCATGTCCTCTACCTCAAACTGTCTCTCCACCCTGTGCTTATCAGCATACATCTTTTGTTGATTTTGAGAAACCTGCAAGTTGTTCTTGAGAGCTCGGAGAATATTCTCGCTCTCTTGAACCCAATCCTTTGCCCTTGGGGCCCTGCTATCTCCAAGCATCTTGTCAGAAAAAGAGAGTATCATATCCATAGAGTGCTCGAAAAGGAGACATACCGACCGAAATGTGATAAGCGTGTTGTTGCAAAAATCCCTGAGATGAATCCACTTGACCCATGCTCTCTGTTGACCCGTCACATAATTGCGTAGGTACCTCTCAAACCACTTATTCACGATCTCTGTTTGCTGATCTGTTTGGGGGTGATAGCTAGTGCTAAGTGTAAGTTTGTCCCCACCAACCGGAACAACTCCTGCGAGAAAGACCCCATAAACCTGTTATCTCTGTCACTGATAATGGTCTTGGGAAAACCATGTAATTGGAAGACCTCCCAAAAGAATAACTCAGCCACCTGGGAGGCTGAAGATCTCGATGGGATGGTGAAGAAGTGGGAAAACTTGGTCAATTTGTCAACCACTACGTAAATGCAATCTCGTCCCTGCGTAGCTGGAAGCCCCATGATAAAATCCATGGATACACTCTGCCACTTCCTTTTTGGAATGGGAAGCGACTGTAGTAGATCTGTGGGATGTGACAACTCCACCTTGTTCCTCTGACGTATGACGCACTCCCGCACGTTCCTCAACACATCTCCCTTGAGCCCCCACCAAGAGAACCTCTCTCTAATAGCATGATATGTCTTGAGGAAGCCTAGGTGTCCTACTAGGGGGGAATCATGGGCTGCGTACATAATCCTCTCCTTAAGCTGAGATCCTGGCACCAAATAGATCCTGTCTTTGTAGTATATCACGTCATACAGCACCCGAAATCTGTCATCCCTGTGTGTGCCGTCCATAATCTCGCAAACAAGCATGTCCTTGGAGTACTCAACCAAGAGTTGAGCCTTCCAGTCATGCGTAATGTCCATCAAGGATAGTACTGCGGGCAAATGGTCCCCTTTGGGTGGTGGTGGCCCTCCTGATGATGGTCCTCCCTCATCTCTCGTCTCATTTGCTATCTTGGCCTCCTCATTTGGGCTTACTATCTGAAAACACCTCGATGAAATGGGCCTTTCCCTTGGTGCACTTGTGCCCGGGTGCCCAAGGTTCTTGGCATGTAAAGCACAACCTCCTCCTTCGAAGGTCCATCCGAGTTTCATCATCCAACTCGCCACGTCCTTCGTCCCTCTGTGTTGTCCTAGTGTCTTAGTTCCCCTTTGGGGCCGTGAGTCTGTTGGGAAAAAAATCTTGGGTCTTGGGCACTGCATCAATCATATCCTGGGTCCTGGAGATAGCATCCGGAAGTGATGTGGGTTTGTAAGTCCTCACCCAACCACGTAAAGGTTCAACATGCCCCTCCACAAATAACATTATCAGCCAGGTCTCTGAGATGTTTGTCACCATCACTGCTAGTATTTGGAACTCCGTGATGTAAACCTCTGCGCTGCCAGCCTGTCTCAGGTGGGCTAACTCCCTGAAATGCAACTCTGGGTCTTTCCTCTCAAATCTCTCTAGCAACCTCTGGGTGAACTCAGTCTAAGTGGTGATATGGATGTGTCCCAATGTGATCAACCCATGACACCACCACTCCTGGGCATCCCCTTCAAAATGAAGGGTAGCAAACGGTATCGCATCAGCTTCCCGGATGGGGTTCAGGTTGAAATATGTGTCTAGCTTCTGGATCCATGCCCTGGTTGAACTCTTT
The DNA here is from genome assembly GCA_034641835.2 of Pinus albicaulis. Classification (NCBI taxonomy): domain Eukaryota; kingdom Viridiplantae; phylum Streptophyta; class Pinopsida; order Pinales; family Pinaceae; genus Pinus; species Pinus albicaulis. The sequence goes on from CM076578.1 coordinate 1,525,350,208, forward strand.
GTTGACCCATCAAAGTTTCGAAGTGTAACCTTCTGAGCTAACCTCTGCACATCCTAGTTGGATGTTCCCCCTCTGTAGTGGGCCCTGACCCTTGTGGTACGCCTCTCCTTGAGGTGAGTATACTCCCCAAAAGGCATCAACCGTGTAATCCGGGAATCCAACCCCTCATACTTAAAAATACCAGATGCAACTGAGTGGACCAAATCTACAATCGGGTCTGGCTCCCGCTCTGGTTCAAGCTCATCCACAGAATGAGGCAAAGTGGGACAACCAGCCGGCCCACACTCGAGAGTATGTGAAGGTTGACAAGTACAGCTGCCCCCTCCTGCTCTGGAACCCCCATCACCTTGAGGCTCTCCCTCTAGACTTCCACCCATCTACAACCCCACCATCTGCTGCATCATGTCCATTGTACACTGTCGTTGCCTCATTTGTTGATTAGTACTTAGAAGCTCCTCCAAAACTTGGTTCTGGCCCATTGGCCTGGGTTTTTCATTATCCTCCTGATTTTCCATCCCACCTCTACGGTTCACTACCTCGTGTCTAAAAACAGATCTGGGTCGTGTTCTCTACCTCGATCCCTGCCTCTGTCTCTACCATGGCCTCTCTGGAAGACTACTCCTTGATATCTAAGTTGCATCACCTGCTCCTGTTTCCCACCCTGGCTAAGAACATGCTTTGATGCCACTGTAATATTCCTAATAGAAATTTATAGTGATAACAAAAGACACGCCATAATTTTCAACACAAAAATTTATTCAGCAAACACATATATAACAATTTTTTTTCCCGGAACACCAAACTGACCAATTTTATTAAATATGAGAGTTGAAGTACAATAGATGATGGAGAGAGTGCACGTGAGCTTGCGCAAGGCAAGCTACAAGCCTCAAGTGATCAATACCAAAGTGCCCAACTGCTGTAGAAATGTTGCTCTCCAGAAAACTGCGCTAGCCCTCTGTTTCTATGCTACTAGTTGACATCAGGCCCTGATTTTCCCCCTCAAAACAATCCAGAAAATTCTACAAAATTTGGGGTGCACTCGTTACCACAAACCCAGAAAAACTCAGAAAGGATTTTCCTTAGTTTTGTCCTTCCAAATTTGGCCTCCCACAATTGGCCCTCCTCCAAACCAGAAATCTGCACCTATAGTTGAGTCTCTCAATTATTGCTCCCAAAATGCTAGCAATCCCCTCCAAATAAGCCTGCAACCAAAATCCCAACAACCCAACTCCTCAATGCTCCGGCCAAGGCTCTCCCCAAATGACCCACACCAATGACTGCGTAGTTCTATAGGGGATGATGTAGTCTTTGAGTTCAAAGATTTGTTCTAGGTGTTATACTGCCACCCCTACTGAAGCCTCACTCCTCTAGGCTAGAAATCTGTCAAGGAACACCGCGGTAACTCCACAAATCCAACTCCATGCACCTCTGCTCCTCCAAGGCTGCGTGGTCTCCTCTATTGCGTACTGGGTAACCCGGAACACCGCGGTAACTCCACAAATCCAACTCCATGCACCTCTGCTCCTCCAATGATGCGTGGTCTCCTCTACTGCGTACTGGGTAACCCAGAACTGCGAGAATCCTTGTAGGATGTCTCTCTTCCGGTCTCAAGATAAAAGGGAAGCCTTCCTAGGGTGGCACTCGAGGTCCACCAAAGAAAGGATGAGCTTCACTCCTTGGGAATCTCTTGTGCTAAACAACATGATGTGGCTCAGCTAAACAACCAAACCAACAAATGAATTTGAAATTGTCAAAAAGGCCTCAAATGTTGCTTCTCTTCTCCTATTTATGCTTTTTGGACTTGAGTCTCATCTGGGTCCCATCTCTAATTTTGACCTGACTTAGGAAAATCAAATTGCCTTACATGCGGTGCATATTATTTGTGGGTGAGCGGCCCCACATTCCACTAAAATGCTCATCGACCCACTTTTCCTAAGTTTCCTTCACAAAAATTGCCTTTGACCAAAAATAACAAAATTGTCAAAATTGTTCCTCTTACCTTGGGAAAATAATTAGGAAGGGTCATTACAGGCTTGAACTTTCATGAACATGAGTTGTCCTTGGTCCATGATGTATCCTTGACTTTCTTTGATATCTTGCATACTAAACACATTTACCATGTTTCCTCTTTTAACCTCATGCTTGCCCCAAAAGGAGAAGTGGCCCTATTTCGAAGGTACCTCAATGATGGAAAAGGGGCTTTAAATGGGGCAATAAGAGTGCCTTGAAATGGATCTAATTAATATTGACTTAGAGGTCGCAAGAGATTATTTCACTTACTTGGAGGATGTGGGGCACTGCCTTAGGGAGCCCAAATGCATCACAAATAGTGAGACTTCCATGAAGAATGATGGAAATGGCCAAAGAGGTGTGAATACATAGGGATATGGTGGATTTGGGGAACAAAAGTGCATTGAGATAATGGAAAGTGAGGGGAAAAGTACAATAAGCGATAACCTTTACAGGGCTACTCAACAAATGCTCCCATAAATCATCAGTTGTAATAGATCCACTTCCTAATACTCGCATATCACCGTAGGAGATATGAATGTTGTATGATGCTTTCTTTTCCATACCCTTCTTTTGTTTTCCTTACCCATTGAATAATGAATGAAATCCTTTCCTTCTAGTCCTAACCTTTCTCTAGTGGCTTGTGGATTATACTAGCCTCGTAAGGTTTCCATAATTAATATGCTCTACCAAGTTGAGTGATGTTGTGTTTTTGGGAGGGAACATTGTGAGAGAAATTGTAATATTCCCAATTAGCAGTAGCGAATTGGTAATATTAATTTTTGGTCAGTTTACTTTTTATAATGTTAAATCAGTTAATAAAGCGGGTGAGAAGATACTTAGCCTACTCTTAGGAAATAAACATTCCCTAAAGTCACTTGAGCATATTGTTATTTTGCAGCATGGGGCCCAGGAGAACGAAGTGGCAGCGTGGGAAGCATGAGGGAAGTGGCAACGTGGGCAACGTGGGCCCATGACAATGCAGTGAGAGAGGGACAGCGTGGGCCAAGAGGGACAACGCAATTTTGGTGGGTCCTAGGTGAGAGCAAGGCTCTCAAAGCATAAAAATGGGAAGAGGCTCCTTATTCTCTCATTGGATTATGCATCTATGTTTTGTCTCTTGACATTAAGCACGCTTTTGCTGTTGAGCAAAGTCTGCAAGTGTTGTTCAGCACACCGGGTGTCTCCGAGCAGAGATCCCAACCTCAGCCCTGGGGGACTTCGAGTGCTTGCTCGGGTGAGGAGTTATATCTATTGATTTTTAGGGATTACGCACTTGCTTGGGAAGCGCAGTCTCAGGGAGAGATCACGTAGTTCTTGGAGGAGGCAGTTCCGGGAGTGAGGATTCATCAGGGGATTCAGCCCGGGATAGTGAGAAGGGATCAACCCTTCACTATTCTATCAATTTGGTAGAGGAGGAGGCCACTATTTGTGGAGGATCATTCAGGGCCAACGTATTTCACTGGGATAGCATTATTCCTCAAAGGAGGTCAAATTCTAGGGTCATCCATTTCGGAATTCCTTTCTAGGCTTTTCTGGGTATTTGGGGGAGAGCTCATTCCCAGAGTTTCATATTTTTCTGAGCAGGTACACACAAGATGGGGATGTTCAGCCTACAGTGGGCAGATTTTTTCTGCCAACATTTGACGGATCCTCCAAATGTTTAGCAAAGGCTTGGGTGGAGAAGCTGGATATCTATTTCCAGCTCAATCAGATGGCAGAGGGGGAGGCAATCAAGTTGGTAGCACTGCACCTAGAGGGAGAGGCCCATGATTGGTGGTTCCACGGGATAGCCACGCTGGGTCACTCCGCTATGACAGTGTATGTAGAGTTTACATGGAGACAGGTAGAGCGGTTTGATCGGAGAGATCCGGAAGAGCACTTTGTTGAGCTGACCAAGCTCAAACAGACCGAGAACCCGAATACCTACATTTCCGAGTTCTTGAGGCTTTCCGTGATGGTACCTGACTTGTCCTCAGCCATGATGATATACATGTTTATTGATGGGTAGGCAAAAACTCTGCGTGGGTTAGTTAGATCCACGAGACCTGCTACACTTCATGATGCAGTTGGGAGGACCAGGGATTTGCAGGATGCCTTATGTAGGACTAGAGCTCCTTTCCCCCAGAGACCGGCATTCCAGCCGAAGGGGAAGGACACGAGGGTTCCACCTCCAAGGGGAAACCAAGTCCGACTGCCTTTGGACGATGAGACCCGGAGAGACCTGAGACGGAAGAAGCTATGCTTCACATGCTAGGAGCCATGGGCACCGGGACATCGATGTGTCGTTGGGAAGGCACACTACATAGAGGTATTCTCTGACAGTGATGGGGAAGAGGATGCATATGAGGAGATGGAGACAGGAGGCAACGCTGTAGTACAGAGAGGGGATCATCCACCACCTCCACCACCAGGAGCAGGAGGGGTAGCATTTGCACCTACTGGGGGATTCCTTGCTTCTTTGCGAGGGGTTCCCAAATACTTGACACTGTGTCTCTAGGGCACTGTGCAGGGACAACGTGTTTCAGTACTAGTGGACAGTGGGGCTACCCACAATTTTATTGATGCACAGTTGGTAGAGCAGAGGGGCATACCAACAGAGAGCTTTGATGGATTTTCAGTGCTGGTACCAGGTGCCATAACTATGCAGTGCGCTAGATACGTGCCGACTTTGGAAGTGACCATGGGAACTTACACTCTAATGGATCATTTCTTTGTGGTGGACATTCCGGACACCAACGTGATACTGGGAGTGTAGTGGTTGATCATGCTAGGGAAGGTCACTACAGACTGGGAGACCTTGGAGATGGAGTGGACAAACAAGAAGACAGGTAAGCATGAGATGATTCGGGGCATGCACACTTATCCTCCACAGACAGTTTCAACACACCAGCTGGAGGCAAACTTCTATAAGGGACACATAGAGTGGGCAGTGGAGCTACGTGTTTCAGAGGCAGGGTCTACTTGACAGGCTGTACACCCAAATGTGCAGTCGATTTTGGACATATATGCTACTGTTTTTGGGGATATACCACCAGGGCAGTCGCCGAATCGGGGGTTTGAGCACACCATTGAGCTAGAGTAGGGAATCCAGGCCATGATTACTACACCCTATAGGCATCCTAAAGCCTACAGGGATGAGATTGAGAGAGCTATTCATGAGCTCTTAGCATTGGCACACATCTGACCTAGCACTAGCCTGTTTGCTTCTTCTGTTGTATTGGTGAAGAAGAAGGATGGCACACTGAGGATGTGCATTGACTATCGGGCTCTCAATAAGAAGACCATGAAGAACCGATACCCCATCCCGCAGATTGATTAGTTGATGGATGAGTTGAGGGGGTCGAAGTTCTTCTCGAAGAATGATTTGAGGCCGGGTTACCATCAGATCCGAGTGAGGGACCAGGATGTCCTCAAGACAGCTTTCAGATGTCACTATGGCCACTTTGAGTTTCTGGTAATGCCCTTTGGGCTAACCAATGCACCAGCCATTGTCCAGTCCTGCATGAACCACATCTTCCGTGTTCAACTGAGGAAATTTGTGTTGGTATTCTTCGATGACATCATGATATACAACCGGAAATGGGAGGAGTACCTGCAACACATTAAGGTTGTATTGCGCATCCTAGAGGAGCAACATTTTTATGCTAAGCTCTCCAAATGCGAATTTGGACTGACAGAGATGCTCTATTTGGGGCATATCATTGGTGTGGACGGAGTGAGAGTCCACGAGGAGAAGATCGGGGCCATTCGAGATTGGTCGGAACTGAGGAACGTGATTGGGCTTCGAGGGTTTATAGGCATCTGCACCTACTACCGGAAGTTTGTCAAGGGGTTTTCCCAACTTGCTGCACCCCTCACAAATCTTACCAAGAAGGGGGCATTCAGTTGGACGGACACAGCGCAAAGGGCTTTTGACAGGCTCAAGGAGGTGATGAGCTGCTGTCCAGTTTTAGTGTTGTCGGATTTCACGCAACCTTTTGTCCTTGAGTGTGATACGTCTAGAGAGGGGGTAGGCACAATCTTGATGCAGGGGGGCCACCCCATAGCTTTCGAGAGCAGGAAGCTATTGCTGCATGAGAGGTTGTATCCCATATATGACAAGGAAGTGCTAGCTATCATGCATGCACTGGCCAAGTTTCGACAGTACTTGGTGGGGAATAGGTTCAGGGTGAGGACTGATCACAATAGCCTTCAGTTCTTTTTAGAGCAGAAGCAGTTGCAAGAGAGGCAACAGAAGTGGGTCAGCAAGATCCAGGCATACGACTTTGACATTGAGTATGTCAAAGGAAAGAACAACATGGTGGCCGATTCTCTTTCACGCAGACTGGCAGCGTTGTCTTTGATGAGCTTAGACACGGACTAGAGGGCTCAGTTACTAGTGGAGTACTCCAAGGACGGTTTTGCCTGCGAGATACTGGATGGACAGGTCACAGATGACAGGTACAGAGTGATGGATGAGGTGATATACTTCAGGAATAGGATCTTCTTGACTGGGAGCTCTCAGCTCAAGGAGAAGGTACCACATGCCTCACATGACTCACCACTATCAGGCCACCAGGGGTTCACCAAGACCTACGAGGCCATCAGGGAGAGGTTCTCTTGGAAGGGCCTCAAGAAGGACGTACTTCGGCATATCGGGGAGTGCGAGGCGTGTCAGCGGAACAAGGGGGAGATGAACCATCTAGCAGGATTACTACAACCACTTCCCATTCCAGAGGGAAAATGGGAGAGCATTTCGATGGATTTCATTACAGTGCTGCCCACGGTGCAGAGCAAGGGTTACATCTTTGTATTTGTTGATTGGCTGACAAAGTATGCACACTTCTTCACTATATCAGCACGGTACACGACTGCACAGGTAGCGGAGTTGTTTTTTAGGGATGTTTTCAGGTTGCATGGTCTCACGAAGACCATTGTTAGTTATCGGGGCAATCGTTTCATGGGCGGCTTTTGGTAGGAGCTCTTTCGTTTGGTGGGTACAAAGTTGAATCTGAGTACCAGTTATCACCCTCAGACAGATGGGCAGACCGAGATAGTGAACAAGTGGCTGGAAGGCTACTTGCGAAACTATGTCACAGGGCAGCAGAAGGCATGGTTACGTTGGTTGCATCTCAGAGAGTACTGCTACAACACCACTTTCAACATGTCCATTGGTATGTCTCCGTTCTATGCTTTGTATGGTATCATGCTTCGTCTTTCACTCCGTGATGTTTGGTGCTAGCAAGGCCCCCAAGGCCAAGGATTGGATCCAAGAGAGTCGGGATATACTTCGGGCTCTTAAGGATAACTTAGCTACAACACAGAACCATCAAAAGTTGTATGCTGACAGAAGACGGATTGAGAGGCAGTTTGAGGTAGGGGACTTGGTCTACCTACGACTTCAGCCATAATGGCAGTCCACGCTGAAGCAGAAGGGGGCCGAGAAGCTCAAGCCCTGCTTCTATGGACCTTACAGGGTGATCCGCAGGATTGGGGAGGTTGCATATGAGCTAAAGTTACCTACAGGTAGCAGGATCCATAATATATTCCATGTATCATGCCTGAAAAAGGCATTGGGGTAGTAGGTGACTGCAACAGAAGAGCTTCCACCAACAAATGATGAGGGGCATATGGTGTTGCAGCCAGAAGCCATCATAGACACCAGGGAGAGGCAGCTACGAAGCAGGACAGTCAGAGAATATTTGGTGAGGTGGAGGAACTTGCTGAATGAGGGTGCCACTTGGGAGAGTGAGAAGATTTTATAGCATCCATCTTTGCAGTTGCTTGAGGACAAGCAACGTTTTGGCGGGGAGGACTGTAATATTCCCAATCAGCAGCAGCTAATTGTCTAGTTTACTTTTTATAAAGTTAAATCAGTTAATAAAGTGGGTGAGAAGATACTTAGCCTACACTTAGGAAATAAAAATTCCCTAAAGTCACTTGAGCATATTATTATTTGGCAGCGTGGGGCCCAGGGGGACGATGTGGCAGCGTGAGGGAAGTGGCAGCATGGGCAGTGTGGGCCCATGACAACGCAGTGAGAGAGGGACAATATGGGCCAAGAGGGACAACGCAGTTTTGGTGGGGCCTAGGTGAGAGCAAGGCTCTCAAAGAATAAAAAGGGGAAGAGGCTCCTCATTCTCTAATTCAATTATGCATATATGTTTTGTCTCTTGACATTGAGCACGCTTTTGCTGTAGAGAAAAGTCTGCAAGTGTTGTTCAACACACTGATTGTCTCCAAGTGGAGATCCTAACCTCAGCCTTGGGGGATTTCGAGTGCCTGCTCGGGTGAGGAGTTCTATCTATTGATTTTCAGGTGGGAGCTATAGCATCTTCAACAGGGTTACGCACTTGCTTGGGCAGCACAGTCTCAGGGAGAGATCACGTAGTTCTTGGAGGAGGCAATTCCAGGAGTGAGGATTCATCAGGGGATTCAGCCCGGGATAGTGAGAAGGTATCAACCCTTCACTATTCCATCATTTTGGTAGAGGAGAAGACCAGTATTTGCAGAGGATCATTCAGGGCCAGCGTATTTCACTAGATAGCGTTATTCCGCAAGGGAGGTCAAATTCCGAGGTCATCCATTCCAGAATTCCTTTCTGGGCTTTTTTGGGTATTTGGGGGAGAGATCATTCCCAGAGTTTCATATTTTTCTAAGCTGGGGAACAGCGCCAAAGAGCCATCCTATTCCAACAGTAACTGTAGGCTGGTAGCAGCAGTGGCAGCATTTTGGAGATAACGCAGTCACTGATAGAGCAGCCATTCCTTGAGCACCTCTAAGAGTATTTCCAGCTTGCCTTGTGCAAGCCAAGGTGCCATCATTCTGATCACCTTTGTACTCATTGTAGCTTTCAGTTATATAATAAAATGGCTCAGCATTCTCCATATTTTTTATTGTTTAAGTGATGTCTCTCTATTTGCTTTAGATTCTTATTTATGTTGCTTTATATTGATGTTTATTTCTATTCGGAATATTACAGAAACCTAGGCCTCATATGTTGAGGGTTTCTCAAAAAATTAATAGCACCCCCACTGCAAGTTATGAAAAAATCCAGGTGTGAATACAATGCTCAAATGCTGGGAAGATTCCCCAGGAAGATTGTGCATGCCCAAGAAGAACTACTAGCTGTTGTTGGAAGGAAACTAGAGAAACTGCTTTGTAAAGTGCTAAGAATGAGATGAAACTAGGTGAGCGACCTCCTTGCAAGAACCCCCAAAAAACCTAGAAATATATCACGAACCCAAGTGGTGGAAATGGTCCTAGAGTGAACTACTCCCTCTATGTGAAAATGCTTGAATCTACTTAACAAAAATTTCTACTGCAGAAATCTGGTTTACCTCTCCTACTTGTGTTTTAACATTTAGAAGTTATTTTCAGAAATATTCAGAATTTAGTGAAGTAAACACACTGCAGATCTACACATACATACATATCAAGTACTAAAGAATTAAGCACATGACAAAGGACACATGATATTTTTCAGACAAATGTCCCTGGAAAAACCCAATGCGAGAAAACCGGTGCAGCAACTCTTAGAGGGTTTTATTATTATGCATAATTTTGAATACAAACAAGAGCACTAGTAGTGGTTTCCCAACAGATAAACCCCGACAAATGTACCTCTGTTTTCAGAGACAGAAAATATGGCTGATCCAGCTGAGAATGAGGAACCCCACAGGTGCCTACGAAGTCACTACATCACCCTTCAGTGTGGCTGCATCACTCTGTCTGATCCGCTGAATACGAGTCCTTTCTGGCCCATTGAAATCCCATCCTTGCAGCCTCTGAATCTGTGTCAGCCCCTCTTGGCCTATGTCACCCTCCTGTGACTGCGTCAGCCTCTGCTCTAGCTCTGCGTGAGCCTGACTAGGTCTGCGTCACCCCTGTTGGGCCTACGCTGCCTCTGTGTCACCCTTCCTAGATTGCGCTGCCTCTCTGGTACAGATTTTCCTCTCTGCAATTGTATTCTCGGCCCCGAATTCAGAAATCCCTTTTCCGATCTGCCCCTCGCTGCACTGCAAGGTCACTCGAAACTTCTTAGCAAACCGTGCCCCAAAATTTCGACTTAGCTCAAGTGCTGCCGCTTTGTGTGTGTTCTCCAACTAACCCCAAGCCTTCCTTTAATACTTTTCTCGTTGAACAATCATCGACCGTGATCTAATCTCTAATCAACGACTAAGATTAGAAAAGACTTGATCCTCGTCTCTTAGAACATTCTCACCCACATGTTTAAATTAATTCCATTTAATTATTTAATTTCCCCAAGTTAGACTTAGGGTCTCCATTAAAATAATTAATTATTGGAATAACTTAGGCTTTGGGTGGAATTTCTCCAAATGATTTATGGGTCTTGGAGATCTCATTTGTTCTAACCCCTCCACAAAGTTTTGGAGCTAGAGCACATCCGATGCTACCCAAAATCTCAACAATCTATTATTACCCGCTCAAGGTGGGACAATTCATTGCCGACCAGGGGTTGGGACATGCATGGGTTCCTTAATGATTTGGGGGCACTCATAGGGCCCTAGGAACTAGGGTGATGGGCCCATGTGCTATATTAAATGTCGCAACCATCTTTTTCATTTTATAAAGTTCTTTTTTTTGTTTCTTTCTTGTGACCATGATATGCTTTTAACATTCTTTTAACTACATCAACCTTCAGGGAAACATTTCCAGGCCTGACCAGACATATGGATCAAGCGGTGTGCCAGTTCCTTGTGGACCCAAAGAACGAATATGATGAAATAGGGGTTGTAATGTGTAGAGGGGAATGAAAAATATAGATGGGGAAAACATGATCGTGCTACTATATGTTAAGAAATCTATGGCATAGAGATTAAGTGATTTCTCTTCTATTAGTAATTGCTTATAAGTACTTTTTACTTCTTTAGATAAGGATCTCCTTTTACTTAGGTTATTTGTGTTCTTGTCTCTTTATGTATAAACCATAAAGAGACAAGAAACACAAAATATAGGCTATCAGGCAGGGCCAAAACCTATCTCTTTGACAGGAAAACCTGAACAAATTACTCCTTATAGAGATTCCAATTGATGAATACCAAGACCAAGACCATTGACCTAGTTGCTACTCCAAGACCAGGACACCAAGCCTTCTTGCTCTTCCTTAAGTCAACGATAGTCAAACCCTTTTCTTGCTGTTACTTTCTCTGCCTCCTTGCTGCAATTTATAGGCCTTCAACTTCAACTTTTTCGGCCTTCTTATTGCAATTTTATAGGCCTCTTTCTCGACCTCCTTAGTGCAAATTCATAGGTCTGCAATTTTGCACTAGTGGAGATATTTTTAGCCCAAAATAGTCTTGTCTTTTAGTCCCTCCTTTGCCTGTGGAGAGGCTTCCTTGATGAGACTTCACACTTCTCTAACCGTACCTCTCTAACTGCAGACCCCTGTACCTCACACTTCTCTAGCCGCAGACCCATGTACCTCGCACTTCTTTAACCGTAGACCCTTGTACCTCGCACTTCTCTGAATTTTCTGTGTTCTGAGATTAGGCTGAGCTGCCTATTTATAGTGGTTGAAATCTCATAATTAGCCGACATGACTTTTGGTGAACCGATGTGTCCTTTTTATGAAGATATTAGTATTTCTTTGAAGCCGACTTGTAGGAGGATGCTTGTGCTTGTCTTGGAGGGTTGTTTGACACTTCTATTGACCCATATACAAGTGTATCATGCCCAAGAAGGGTCCTTCATACATGACATTGACTAAATTTGAATTTTATGACTAGATGAATCAATCGTAAAGGCTCAAAAAGGGAGCCATTACTAAAATAAAATTCCTTGCTAATGAAACCATTGAGACAAGCATTGCAATAATTTTATTTTTCTTTCTTTTCATCAATTACATCAAATCACAATTCCACATGTCATTATGAAGATCAAACCTAGTTATTTTTCAACACCAAAATCGGGGTTTCCCAAGTAGTGCCCTTCCTAAAGCCATAGGCCAATAGGGGAGATCCCACAAGACTAGGATTGAGGACTAACCCTCCTTATTTGAGGTGAGGGAACACTAATACAGGAAAAGCCCTTCCTTTTTTCCAAGTCACTCAATAATCCATATCTAGGATGCCCAACTAAAAACAAGCATAAGCACCTGATTGCACAATGAAAAACGTATCTTTTGAGTTGGATATCCCACTTCAAACATATTTACTCGAAATATGGGTGAGAGGACATATGATTGATGCAGGGAGCAGAGATCAGATGGAACAATGTATCAGCTACACCGGTTGCTGTCAGGGACTACCAGCGGTTGATTGAAGAGATATCTAGGAGAAAGTTTCCTCCTATGGAGTCACCCACTTTTGGTGGGTAACATGCATTTTTGGCACTGAGATTAGCACGCTCACATATTTTGCGTGTTTCAACAAGATCCTACATCATCAACTACCATCAAGAACATGTATGGATCTTCTAATTATTTTTTCTTTCCTTTCTATTTTCATTTATCTTTTTGATATTTCACATTCTAGTTATGGCTTTTGTATTACTGCCCAAAACCCTCCCTTTAAATGACAATGCCTTATATATACAAGAGAGACCCTAGGGCTAATGGAAGGTACAAGATAAACCCTAGGGATAATGGAAGAGTGATACCTAGTGTAACCTTATGTTAAAATTGGACAACTAGGTCCAAACTCCGGGTTGTGCTGCTCAAATGACGATCCCAATATTTTTATTGGATTCCTCTTTTAGAGAGGTGTAAGATTGATTTAAAGATCATCTCGATCGGATGAGCAGAACATGTACTTTGAATTTATTCCACTTATGTGCTAGGTCGACCTGGAATATAATATAGACTTAAATGTCTTAAAGAGCGTGTCACACACCCCCAAAGATGCCTATATAATGGAGAGACTTGGAGTTCATTATACACACAATGTGTGGAGGATTTTCTTCTCTCTTGATGGCGATGGAGCTGCATTCTTGGTGCTGTGTATTTGTGGAGTTCTTTGTTTCGGTTGTTCTGGGGTTATGTGTGACACGCTTGGCTGAATGACCTATTGGAGAATTTGCTGGTAGAAGCATCCTACTGATCGCCGTAACGCCACCATTCATTATCTCTGTTTTGGCTTGTCTTCCATCGATGTATTAGTATGTTCTATCTGCTTTAGTATTGTGTGCCCTAATCTGAAATGGCATAGAACATGTTCTAAACTTAACAGGGTATCAGAGCTAAGGAGAAGACAAAGCCGATCTTGTTCTGAATCTAGGGCAATGAGATAAGGAGCTGTAAACAGACGTTTGTTTGGGTTTGAAGAAGGCCGCAATTACAACAGTTGCTATTCTAGGCCCCAGGCCATAGCAAGCAGTTGTAGGTAGCATTAAGGCAACAACCCCAGTCGATCCTAGGGTTCTGGACGCCATGTTGCTGTATCACATGTACCAATACGGAAACCCTCATACGGAAACACATCTGTTCGGCTAGGAATCCGACTCGGCCGTGGAAAAGGCCAGAGAGCATGTGGTTGCCCTAATCGACGCGAGCCCTAAAGAAATAATCTTCACCTCGGGTGCCACTGAATCGAACATCATATCCGTCCACAACTATGACAGGTGTCATGACTGTCCACAACGAGTTCTGGTCTCCCAAGAACCATTTTATGCAGCGTCCAAATTAATCCTTTGCGAGAAAAATTTTTACGGTGTTTGTTTTTTTTGGCTGCCAGAAAATACCAAGGTGGATGGCATGACATCGAGCGGTTTCAAGGAATCAAGGTACTTCTGAAATCTAAGCAGGTTGGACGAGTTTGAACCCGCGGGCAGACGAGACATCGTGAACCTGCGAAGCCAAATTTAATTCAAAACTTGCTGAAAAGGAGCCGACTAAAACAATTGAGCCGTCGTCTCAGAATTTCGGGTTCGCGTCAGTCATTTTTGCAGGGCCGGAAGACAGAAGATTCGATCCTTATTCCGACTCAACCAGATTTTCCTCCGTCCATCGGCTCAACCAGACCCTGGACCTGTCTGCTCGTCTACCTCAATTTCTTGTCCGTCCGTCCGTCGATTTGTGGGTTTGGTCGCACCAACGATGGCGATGCACGTGATCCACGAGAAGAAAACGGTTTCGATTGATCTATACAGGCCCCTGAGACAGTACATCGTCATCCACTACTCCGAGTGTGAGGCGCAGGCTGTGAATCAGATGCGAAACGATGTGGAGAAAGCCTCAGACTCATTGGAATCTCTTGCAAAATTACTACAAGGCCCTGTGCGTTATGGATTTCATGCTCCAAGGTGACGCACATTTTTTATAGATAGGTAGAATAATTCTTGACTGAAATTTTCAAAGACTATGCGTAGTCGTGCTCGGCATGGATAGCATGGATAGACTAAGAAGTGTGTTTGATCGTTGATAAGATGCATGAATTGCTGGTGATCAAGTATAGATAAGCATTATGCGATTAATTCTATGTAATTAAGAGCGTTTTGTATGCACCAGTCTAAGCGGCAAATCCTAGCAGCGAGTAGGAGAAAAACAGAAATCATCTGAACGTCGAAGGAAGATGGACGGTTGGACGATAGTCATGCATCTGATTTGGTGCTACAATATGTGTGGCATGTAAATTGAGTGTGCGATTTAGTGCTGCAATATGCGTGCCTCTGTAATGAAAGCCAAATTGCATTGTAAATTCTAGACCAATACGGAAGCTTCATATCAATCTGCATTCTCAGTCGAGAACTACCCCAGGCATATCAATAACAGCTTGTTTGACTTGTCTTTATATAAATATTGTCTCTGCTGGTTCGCAGCCCTTATAAATTCTGTTCAGTGGTCTGGAAGTCTTACTGTAATTTTCTGTAGAGGGCAGAGACCCTAAGAAGGAGACATATGCTTTTGATTTACGCTGCAGTTTCTGTGTATCTTGCATACAAGCCCTGTATATATATATGTCCTAAAGTGGGCCGAAAACCAGTCCCTGCAAGTTAAAGGACATAGTATAAGGGTAATATAGTGAAGTAAAGATTTAGATCGGCATTACATCATCATTTCTGAAAAAAATTCTTTTGAAGGCTCAAGTTGCATTAAGCAAAGTCTCTCATAGATGTCTACCGAGCGTATTTCCTCACCTTGGATCATCTTTGGGTATGTTTAAGTTTGTTTTTCTGCCATCATAGGACGAGTTAACTCATACCTTGTTATCATAATATTGTAATATTCCTAATTAGCAATGGCTAATTGGAATATTCGATTTTGCTCAATTTTGCCTTATACAGTTATTTTATAGATAAAAGGTGAGTAGAGGGGGACATAACTCACTTTAGAAATAAAAGTTCACTCCCTAGTAGCACAACGTTGTAACTTAAGTGAACCAAGGGGGGCAAAAGGACCACGTAGGGAAGGGGCCCACGTGAACACTTGGAGAGACAACGTAGGTTGAGTTGGCAGCGTGGGGGCCAAGGAGGCTACGTTGGATGAGAGGCCTAGGGTTTGAGAGAGAGAGGCCAACGTTATATAAGGAGGAGAGCCTCCTCATTCAGAGCATTCGATTATTATGCAATTGAGCTAGTCACTTCGACTTCTTGAGCACACTGGCTGTTTAGCCTGTCTGCAGCACTGTTTAGTGCATCGAGTGTCTCCGTTCGGAGATCTCACCTTTAGCCCCGGGGGACTTCGAGTGCCTGCTCGGGCAAGGTAGTTTCATCAGTATTTTTGCAGGAGGATCGATTTTTGGGAGTTGCGGAGGAGCAGTGCTTTTGGTGACTGCGCAGTCTTGAGAGGGAGGACGCAGTCTCTTTTGGTGGGAGTTCCGGATTGGGATTGTTTGGGGGATTTGAGCTTGGAGTTTGAGCAAGGGACCAGCCCTTGCATATTGGAGGAATTTGGCAGAGTTTTGGGTGGAGTTTTGGAGTATTCTCTTCAATGGTAGCGCAGAGCCTTGAGGGATAGCGTAGATCCTCAAGGGGGTGATTTTCGGGGGTCAGCTATTTTCGAAAATCTTTCTGGGCTTTTCTGGGTTTAGTGAGCAGAGGTTGATTCCAGAGTTTGAGCATTTTCTAAGGAGGGGAGCATCCCCAAATCCTCATTTTGATTCCAGCAGTAGTAGCAGCACAGCTGTTCTTCGGCAGCTTGGACGCAGTTCGGAGAGAGGCCATTTCCTTGTCATTCCAAGTGTATTTCTTCACTTGCCTTGTGCAAGTCGAGGTGCCATCTTTCTGATCACCTCTTGTACTCTTTCCATTACTCAGTATAATAAAATGACTTAGCATTTCTCTCTGCATTTCTTGAGTATTTGCTTATATTCCATGTATGTGCTATTGTATTCTTGCACTACTGTTATCTTCTCTTTGAGCATCCCAGCTACTATACCACTTGTGTGTGTTTTTCCCTATACTCTTAGACCGAGTCTGGAAAGGGCCAGGTAGCCTCTAGATCTCGTCCTCTTTTCAGAGGCGACATATCTGGTAAACGCCCTCCCAGTCCATCTCTGGTCGGAGTTTGTTTGTGTTTGAGGGATATCCCTGAAAAGGGATATTACAAATATTGTCTTGTGCATGTGGTTGAGCTTATTCATCAGAAGGGGATGATGCTTGGAGCATATTTGAAAAAGTTGTTTCTTTTGAGCCCTAGGTAGGGCTCCCTCTAAGCATAGACAACTATGTCCTGGAGTCTAATATATTCTTTGTGATAGGGTCATAGAGCCTCAATAAAATTTCACTTTAACTCTGTGGTATTATCTGATCCAAGAGAAAGGCAGATTCCTTGAACTTGTTTTGGGAAAGTCTGCTGAATAGGACAAAGTGATCACTGTGTTGAAACCCTTGTTCGAATCCCGTGATCATTAATGTTTAAGCAGCTCTATTGTTTGAAGGTAAACTTGCTGAGATAATATTTACAGTGCTTTGAAAAACCACTATAAGAAGGCAGACAAAAGAAGAAGATGTAAAATTGATTCTTACATGGAAAGGTTCTTCAAATATGTCCGTTTTTGAATGATGTTTAAGAAAATCTAAGGATAATATCAATGGCTAATCAATGAGCCTTAGAACAGTGACATATGGTAGAATATGTATGACCATGACGTATGACCATGATGAAGAAGATAGTGATGGGAATGATAAAATTATGGTAACATCGTAATCAGCGATATGACAGTGATGACGGTTCTGTAGCCGCAATCTTGAGGAGCTAAATCTGTCATTCTATTTCACTATCATCATGACAGTGACATAGACAATCACCCATGTTTATATAATTCATCATAGCAGTAATCTGTATCAGTCTTACATTACAGCGTAATGATAAACTTGAAGTGTGAACTAAGAATTCTTTGCAGCCTTCAGTCACGTCGTTGGAGTCTTGAACCATGATCAACAAAGCCTGTTTGGATGGCTTTGACTATGGGAGAATAAGACCCCTTTTCCAAGTTGGTGTCTGGGATGCTCTCATTTAAAATAGATGTCTTCTCTCTCGAGAGAAGCTGGCATTAAGAGGGAGAATACATCTGTATATGCTCCTGAGCTAATATCATTGTTGAACGAATGAAGATCCTCATGGCTCAAAGACATATATGGCTTCAGAGGGGGAAATTCCAGAAGAAAACCAAGAAGCCATATAAATACCAGGAATATCTCGTTGCCATGAGTACAATATGAGCCTGGATCATTTGAAGAAGCTGTAAAGCATCAAATCTGCAAGGATGCGAGGGTGATTTCTGGGATATGGTTCTTAGACCATAGAACATAGCTGTTGTCACCTCGATATAAGATCAAGCATGGATCTGATGGGAAAATTTGTTGCCTGAGACTTCTCAAGGAAGGCATTGATTATTATAGCACCTATAATCTATTATTTCCCTTGCTGATACGCAAGGGCGGAAGCTTCATCAGATGGATGGAAAGACCGTTTTTTGACATGGTGCGGTAAAGAAAGAGGTGTATGTAGAGCAACCTCTAGGGATCAAAGTCCAGGATCGGGACACCCATGTCTGCAGGTTGAAGAAAGCCCTCTATGGGCTAAATCAAGCACCCAGAGATTGGTACGAGAGGATAGATAGCTACCTGATGAAGTTGGGCTTCACTCGTAGTAATGTTGATCCGAACCTTTACTTCAAGGTTGATAGAGAGAAGCCTCTCATTTTGGTGTTGTATGTGGATGACCTCTTCCTGACAAGTGCTGACCCTCTCATTCATCAATGTAAGAGGGAGCTCGCTGCTAAGTTCGGGATGAAAAAACTAGGACTGATGCCTAGGCCCAGAGGTCTAGCAAAGACTTGGCGAGATTTTCCTTTCTCAAGGAAAATACATTATGAAGCTTCTGGTATGGTGGACTATAAGCCCGTGTCGACACCGATGGAACTCAACTTTTAGAAGTTGAGTGGCAGCGCTGTTGGGCCCATGTTAGCAAATCCTACTGAGTATCGTCAACTCGTAGGGGCTCTGTTGTTCTTAGTGAACACCCGTCCGGACGTATGTTGTGCCATGAACACTTTGAGTCAACACATGGTTGATCATAACATTCACTGGGTTGGTGCCAAGAAAATCTTGAGATATCTCTGTGACACAATAGACCATGGGCTGAGTTACATTGCCAGGAGCATGACACTCCTTGATATATTGATGCCGATTGGGCTGGCAGTGTGGTGGATCGTAAGAGCATATCTGGATGCTACTTCACAAGTAGATCTGCTTCGGGCAGGAAATGGAAGTCAATAGCCTCAAGCACTGCTGAGGTCGAATACATTGCAGCATGTATGATCCGCTGTGAAGTCACTTGGTTGCGGAAGCTCTTCAGTGAGCTGTTCGAGCATGTGCTAGATGCCACCATTATCCTTTGTGATAACCAGAGGGGGATTCATTTGTCATAGAATCTCGGGTTCCACGATTGATCCAAGCATGTTGATAGCTGGTACCACTTTATCCGGGATATGGTACAGCGAGGCACCGTAAGGCTCGATCATATAGGAACTGATGAGCAAGTCGCGGATATTCTCACAATGCCCTTGGGGAAGGTCATGTTCCTAACCTTTCGTGAGAATCTTGGAATCATGGAACGACCCTATTCTGAGGGTCCTGTTGGACGATGAGCTCTGGGAGCTCCAAGGGGGTTTTGGGGATAGCTTTGGTGCTATAAGCAACCACACGGCTAGGCTTGCCAAACCTAGTTGGTGTGCTTCTACCCCACCGTGATGATATTGAGATGGTCTACCTCTCTCTGATCTGTGCCCCGTATGCATCCTACCCATGGAGTTTCGGACTTATGGGAAGTACCTCTCATTTGACCAATGAGGTGGGAAATGTGAATAGAGACCATAGCAAGACCGATGGACGCATCAGAGATTGTCGTACTCTCTATGTCTAGGATGGCACGTGTCCAATCACTTGATCTGGGATCAAGTTTAGCGAGGTTTCAGACCTCCAACTGACTTTGGGTCAGTGAAACTAACTTCGGGTTAGTATATGACTCTTTTGAGTCCTAGTGAGGTTTTGGACCTCCAACCGACTTCTGGTCAGGTAAACCAACTTCGGGTTGGTATGAGACTCTTGGTGATTCCTATAGAGGTTTCAGACCTCTGGGCTGAATCTGTCAGTCGGGTATGATGTCTTTGTGACTGACCCACTTTTGTTCTGAAATAAAGAGGCCAGCAAAGCAAGTTACGACAGGATGATGCACGATGTTTGGATTGCACTAGTGGACGGAGTTCTCCCTAGTTGAGAGGGAGTGTTAAAATTGGACAACTAGGTCCAAACTCCAGGTTGTGCTGCTCAGATGACGATCCCAATATTTTTATTGGATTCTTCTTTAGGAGAGGTGTAAGATTGATCTGAAGATCATCTCGATCGGATGAGCAGAACATGTACTTTGAATTTATTCCACTTATGTGCTAGGCCGGCTTGGAATATAATATAGACTTAAATGTCTTAAAGAGTGTGTCACACACCCCCAAAGATGCCTATATAATGGAGAGACTTGGAGTTCATTATACACACAATGTGTGGAGGATTTTCTTCTCTCTTGATGGCGGTGGAGTTACGTTCTTGGTGCTGCGTATTTGTGGAATTCTTTGTTTGGGTTGTTTTAGGGTTATGTGTGACACGCTTGGCTGAATGACCTATTGGAGACTTTGCTGGTAGAAGCATCCTGCTGATCGCCGTAACGCCACCATTCATTATCTCTGTTTTGGCTTGTCTTCCATCGATGTATTAGTATGTTCTATCTGCTTCAGTATTGTGTGCCCTAATCTGAAATGGCATAGAACATGTTCTAAACTTAACACCTTAGTATCTTCTTCACACATTGCAGGCCAATTGTTCTCTGCAACGGGGAAATACATAAAATAAACTAAGTCTATTGAATGATAATAATTTCTAAGTGTTTTAGACTTAGGATTAATATGATTTGTGATATTTCATGATCTACATTCCAGATTTATGCAAATAGAAAATAAAAGGATGGGATTTTTTTTTTTTTTTAGAGTGGTTGAAAGGAAACAATAATGTTTAAATTAGAATTACGATTATGGGGTGTAAAAGTCAGATTTGGAGGGATATTTGTTTAAGAATTATTGGGACCAAAAAATTTGCAAATTGCATATTGTATGCAACCCTATCTTGTCAATAATTGATGCAAAAAAATTCTTTGAATGGGTCCGTTACCCGAAAATTTGCTGGCCTAGTGCAAATCCTCACTAGGAAGATCCAGGCCTCGTGGCAACAAGAAATTGGCCACTGTTGTCAACTCAACAACCTTTCTCTAGCTATATAGTGGTATATTGCACCACAAGAAAGAATTCCCTATATGTGAATCACTTAGAGTATATTCAACAAGGAAGGTTGGAATGATGTGGCATGCTTTCGTAGAAATGAGTCTATAATCAAAATGTAATCAGTCATATCTTATATAAACATAAAAGGGAAGACAATCATTGGTTTATTTTTTATTTTTTATGGTTATATTTTTCTATATATTATTTTATGTATATATTTTTCTATTCTTAGGGCTTTTTGGATAATAAAAATTAAGGACTATTGCATAATTTAGTAAAAAGAGATGGTTGTTTAATGGAATAAGGAGTGTGCCTTATTTCCACTAGGGCTATGGGGTCAAATTGATGCCCCTCTTGAGTTCGTTGATCAATGTTTGTGGATTATGGCCGAAGGTGGAACCCTAGAAGTTAAAAGAGCTCTCACCTAATCAAGAACAGGTTTTGAAACCAAGCCCTACTAGAAAGGATTATACTTAGGGAAAATCCTTCAAAAAATATCTTAACTGTGATGCAAAATAAAGTGAAGCCATTGGTGAGGAGCATTAAGTCATGGCCCAACAAGAAGAAAGAAACTCTACCTTACACCAACAAGAAAGATGTACGAGTAAAACCGTAGACATCCCTCAACAAGTGACAAAGCTTTCTTTCAAATGGATTCATCTAGTTAGTTTTTGTAGTATTCTTTAGTTATCCACAAATCACTTTAAGAAATAAGTGAAATAAACAAAGAAAGATAATTCATGATGAACACCAAAGGTATCATGAAAATGTTTCACATTATGGAAAAACGATATCAACAATTCGCTATGATTTGCAAAGGAGAGAGATTTCTCTATTTATATATTAGGATCTCAACATCTTTCCTCCTTTTCCTTGAAAAAACAAGCGACTTTTCATGCACTATATGCTTCATGATTAAGTCAAACTACAAGTTATTTCATTACATTACGTAAATCTCAAAATAGGGGAGACATCCCACCAATTAGAGGTTTGATTTGACCAAAGGAGGTCTGAATTGATAAAAGGGTACAACATTCTATCAAGAAATAACCTGACATTCCTTGAAAAATTAACTTGAGTGCTTAGGAAGTCAAAAATTCCACTTTGTTTGCACAATGTTGCTTGACGTTGGCCTTTCCAATGGTTAGTATAATGTTGACAACTTCCCTTTGATTGGTGCAAAGATGATTCAAACCATGCTTTTAGGCTCCTTGCTTGATTTTGTCTGGAAATTTCCCTTGGATTGCTTGGAGACCTAAATGGCCTTTTGTTTTTCCTCAACATTCCTCCAAATTAACCTTTACATGATCCAATGTGTAGAAAGTGTGGACGACACTCCTTATCTAGGTCCATTTTCCTGCTTTTTGCGTGGTTTAAGGCTTGGACTTTCCTCAGCATGAGTTATCCTTGATCCATGATGTGTCCTTGAATTTCTTTGACATCTTTCTTACTGAAAATATGTGGCACGTTACATCTTTTATTCTCATGCCTGAGCCAAAAGGAGAAGTTTCCTCATTTTGAAGGTACCTCAACGATGCAAATGGGACATTAAAGGGGGCGTTAATAGTGCCTTGACTTAGAGCTAATTATTCTTGACTTGGAGGTCACTCGCAAGAGATCTTTTTATTGCCTTGGAGGATATGGCTCATTGCATTAGGAAGCCCAGAGGCATCACAAACTATGACACTTCCATGAAGAATGATGGTTATGGCCAAAACGGTGTGCATACATATGGATATGGTTGGTTTGGGGAACAAAAAGTGCATTGAGATAATGGGAAAGTGAGGGGAAAAGTACAATAAGTGATCACCTTTATAGGGCTACTAAACAAGTGCTCCCATAAATCATTAATCATAGTAGATCCACCTCCTAATGCTCGGATATCACCGTAGGAGATAAGAATGTTTCATGATGCTTTCTTTCCCATACTATTCTTCTGTTTTCCTTACCCATCGAATGCTGAATGAAATCCTTTCCTTCTAGTACTAACTTTCTCTAGTGGCTTGTGGATTATACTAGCCTCATAAGGTTTCCATAATTAATTTGATCTACGAAGTTGAGTGGCACTCTATTTTTGGGAGGGACCATTGTGAGAGAAACCTAGGGTTTATATGTTGAGGGTTTCTAAAAAAATTAATAGCACCCCCATTCATACTTTTACTAATGAACCCTTTCTCCTATATCCTCTTATTTATTTCATTTACTTGCCCCTTTTCTAGGCTACATCACCACTAATGGGTCTCTCTAGGTCGTCTTCTCAGGTAGGGCTCGACTTGAGATGGCTTCTCCTTAGATGGGACCAATCACCATACCTCGTGTTTGCCTACTAGC
Organism: Pinus albicaulis; assembly: GCA_034641835.2. NCBI lineage: Eukaryota > Viridiplantae > Streptophyta > Pinopsida > Pinales > Pinaceae > Pinus > Pinus albicaulis. The sequence continues at coordinate 1,525,373,265 of CM076578.1, forward strand.
GACTTTGGTCTTGGTTGTCGCATCCTATAGACTGCAGCTATGGGATCACATCTCCAACCATTGCTCCAATGCTTGATTCCACTCGTCTATTGCATTCCCCAGTTCAACACTAGGATCGTTAACTTTTTCTTCTTTACTTCACTATTTGTGCTCCGGAGTTGTCAATTCTCACTTGTTTCATATTCTATCTCAACTAGTGTGCCACCTCTGAATTCTTGGCTTTAGTTCTTCTTCTCTACCATTTCCCCCTCTTGCATATTTGGTTCAGTTTTTTGGTCCTAGCTTCAATAAATTTGATCTCTCTTTCCTCCACTAGTTCGTACCTACCTTTTTCCACCTCTCCTTCCTTCTCCTCTTCTCACCTTCACTCACTTCTTAGCCTCATTGAGATTTTCTATTATTATCTCCTCCTTGTATGTTGCAAGCCATTTACTTTTATGTTTTAGGCTATGTTACCACAATCTAGCAGGCCCTAAGGAGGGGAAGCATATGGGTCAATTAGCTAAACCAAATGATAACAATGGGACAATGTCCCACTGTCACCACAACCAGTGTCCCCTGCTCTTTATGGAATTTCACCAATGGGAGGATTCCCGCACTACAAGAAAAAAAGACATTGGCGAGGGGCGAAAAATGTCACCATAAGCTCATTGGTAAGAGTTGAAAGAGCCTTTGTCACCAAAAAATTGAACGTCACCAAAGCTGGCGTCGCCGAAAGTATGTGTTGTGGTGACATTCAAACTCTGTCACGAATATTGATTATAATGACAGATAGTGACTGTCACCATTTCATATGAACAACAATGATTTTTTGTGATGGACCTTTCATGGTCGTCACTATTGGTGCATATATATGGCGACGTTCATTGACCATCACCATTTCATATTTGGTGAGGGTCAAAAAATGTCATGATAAGTTCATTGGGGATATCAAGGTCCGTCACGAATAATGACTATAATGACAAACAATGACCCTCACCATTTCATATCAACAACAACGATTTATGGTGACAAAACTTTCATGGACGTCACTATTGATGCGTATATATGGTGGCATTGGTTGACCGTCACCATTTAATATTTTGGTGAGGGTCGAAAAATGTCACCATAAGCTCATTGGTGTTGGTCAAAAGAGCATCCTTCACCAAAAACTGATCGCTGCCATTCCCTATGAAGATCAGGGCACGATGGAATCGAACCACCAACCTACTGCTTGTAACGCAGGTGCTCTTCCATTGAGCTAGCACCCTTTAAAGAATTAGACTTTAAATTAGCAATTGCCCCTAAAGGTGCAAAGATACACCAAAGGAATAGAAGATCTAGGAAGATCAAAAGTTGCTAGAAATAATATGTTCAATATACATAATAAAAAAAAAGGACAATAACTCAATTGATTAATTTTCTCTATGATACCTAATATTTACCAAAACTATTCATAATTAAAGACTTAATATTTACCAAAACAATTAATGATTAAATACATTTATAATTTCAGGAAGGAACATGATTTTCCTGTTACAATTTTGTTGTCCTTTCATGTCATGATTTAATATAGAGAATGGTTAAATAATTACTGATTGCGATTTAATCTAAGGAGTGTTTAAAAATGCGTAAATTTTAGAAATGAACATTTACATGTTACAATACGATTTTAAAACGACCAAAGGCCTTAATTAAACTTCTACGAAATAACCATTTATGACAACATGATAATGAGATTCTCAGGCAGCAACCATTGAAATCATCTTGATTTCCACCTATATTACATTGAAAGCTTCAGTGTTTTGGTTTACAATTAAATTCTTGTGCCCAAGGAGAGTAGAGCAAGAGGAGATCAATAATAAGACGCTAGCATAGATGATGATGACAATGGTATCAATTTGTGCTTTCCTCATGGTGTTTAATAGGGAGCAAATTCTATGTCTTAGCCAGCGCACCACAATTATTAACTTGGAGGGTAGATTTATCAAAAACACAACATAATGGCCCATGGTTGGGTAGATAGATGCACCCTCTAACCATTGGATTGTCGTGGGGAATGATGCCCAAAGAGTTACAGAGGCAAGCTTCTATTTTGGGTATTAGTATTAGGTTAGATTCAAAAGGTTATACATGAACAAACCTAAACAAACTTAGAAGCTACAAAGTCGAAATAAATATGGAGGCCATGTAAAGAATAAAATTCCAGGCCAAATACAATTACCATCATGCTTATACAATGCAAATTGTGGGTTCCAAATACTAGTGAAGAGACTATTGTTCATCCTGGGCAGTTGCCTTGGCCTTATGCTCGATATTGGCTTCATGCAGCAAATGTACGACTCTCTTCATTGTTGGCCAATTGATGGGCAAGGTGCTTATGCAAAGGAGTCCTACTTTCAGAACCATGGTCATTTCCTCCAAGCAATCCACAAACTCAGGATACAACGCTTCAAGACATCCATTATTTTTCTCTATTTTATTACACACCCACTTCACAAGATCTTCATCCTCTCCAATTTCTCAATCTATTGGTTGTCTTCCTGTCACCAGCTCCAATATCACTACTCCAAAACTATAGATGTCACTTTTTTCGGTCGTTTCTCTGTAGAAGTTATGTCTTCCTGAAATCCTTGCATTGGGGACTTTTTGTGTAGTGCTTCCTTCAAGTTCACTCAAAAAAAGAACACTAACAAACTCCACCATGTTGATAATGGTAATCTAGGAATGGAAGGAACACAATTAATGTCAACCAAAAATGTTGAATTGCTGAAATGTACAGGATCTAACTAATGAAACTCCTAACATCTATTGACTTCGATGAAGTAGGTTTACATCACTAAGGAAATTATAAAATAACATATGATGAGCAATAAGATTTGGAGTGATATTTATAGTGAAATAGGGTATGAACCTGTGTTAAGGTTGGCCACACTATATTGAAATTTGAAGTCCATAATGTGCACAAATTAGTGTATGGAGGCTATAACAACAACCTTTCCACATCCCAACTAATCATTATCTCATGGAAATACTAGAACATATGGCAAAGGTCTAATTTATAAAATAAACTTGCATGGTTCAGCTTTCCAATGCTAACAAGTATATTGTTTATTCTAATTTCTAAGATTGCACTTTACCAGTATTCATTCATAACAAGCACTCATCTTTAGATTACTTGTCAATAGAATGTACTTGTTTTCTATCACCTTTGGATATTAAAAAAAATTCTTATTATCCCACCCCCAATCTATACAAAGTGCATAATTTCACAGAATTTTTCTAGAACTCCATAGCAATATATCTATAAACAACACCACCAGGCATGCCATAGACAACTTATTGATTGATGGTTACCAAACGACATAGTCAGATACACTACCGGTCTCCTCATTGACATGCCTCGCTTTGAAGATACCACCCTATACTTCAAATCTTGTTCACAATACCTATTACAATATAAGGATGTTTTTTAAGTATTTAGTTAGTCTTAGGATTTAGTTCATTTTGTTCCCATATGCACTGGAAAACCAAGGTGATGAATGAGTCACAAGCATTTCCTATTTTCCACAACTAAGTATGCTTTCTTCTTTCACTAAATATGTAATTATGAATATGCACATGAGGGATAAGCCATGTGTTTTGTAAAATTTAACGTCATTCCTCTCCATGATATTTGTACCAGCACCTACTATAAGTTTTTAGAGTCAAGTAATCATGACAAGAGATGGGTAATTCACAAATTTCACTTTGATCTTATAAATATGGAGCACAATATTCAAGACCAAAATGGAACTCAATAACAAAACCATACCAAAATAAATCCTTATTTCCAACAGCCAAGGAATTTCCCATAAACATGGAGACAGGATAACATAAATGCCATGTTGATAATAGATACCAGATATTTTGGAACTTCCATTTGAAACTTGTGGAGGTACTGCAAGGGGTGGCAGTAAGAACCAGGAAAACTGAAAGAATTTAGTGTCCTTGCTCCTATTTTTATTCTACGACACTCTACAAAGTATGATCTTGATCTATGATGTATTTGTGCCAAGTGGTTCTAAGTTAATAGTAAATGTTATATTGAAATAAAATAAATGAATAACTGAGAGGCCTTATGGGTTAATTTTGAATCCTTACACCAAAATCTCTTAATATTCAAGTCTATGGAACAACTCCTTCAAAGTTCAAACTGGACTCGATTTTAAATGGAAAGCCTAAAACTAGCTAAGTAGTTTACAAGTTAACATTTTGGATATAACTTTTGTTCAATTTATATGACAAGTTATGCCATAACCTTGAAACTAGTTTCTTAGCTAAAAGACTTTGTTAAGTCAACAATGACAAAGACAGATAGTCATGGCAAGCAAAATTCTCTTGTTTTTTCTAATGAGGGTGCATGTAACTTGATAAAGGTCGTATGCGAGTATCAAATCATAAACAGTTTCACTGAAACATGGAAATGACAAGGTCTTGTTAACCAACAAAAGTTTAGTTGAATATATGAAAAGCATCGAGCTAAATGACATAATTAAACTAAAAGTAACTGTAAAAAAATGAAATTCCATCATGTACCATTTGGTCTGGTTAGTTCTTCAGAAAGAGAAAGTGCAATTGCATGATCCAACTCTTCATCTTGATTTTGTAATGGACCATCTTAAACAAAAATGTCCACATACAACAATCAATGTTATCGTATTGGTAAGACTTTTGATATAATCAAATAAATCATGTACTACATAGGAGAATAACTGGAAAGAACAACTAGAAATTTGAATCACAACATAACAATATAAAAGAAAATGCAACAGGAAAGGAACAACTCCACAGTTTGAGAAATATAAACAATCCATGGGTTTGTTCTTATATATTGATATAGATAACGAAATAGAAATCTAGATTTATGAAATTCAAGTAGCACACAACAATGTATTGAACAAATATCAATATGTAAAATAGTATTTTTTGCATTTGGATTTACCTTGCAGAACCTCAGGAAAAAATTTCCACAGAAACAGCCAATAAACATAACAACATGGACCTCAGGAGAAATTGTGTAGGGGATAAAATATGAAGGTAAAGCACTAGAGAAGTATTCAAAGAAAATGATGAAAAGCGTATCTCGAAAGAACTGAGAACCCTCTGAAGTAAACCACACATTTATCATCGTGACTAGTACACTTGCAAAAAAAGATCAGAATAAATTATGAACTATGCCACCAAAACACAGTGAATTTTTCCACTAAAATATAGTTTCAAATTAATCACTAGCATGACGCTAACTTCTCTGCAAAAATAGGGAACCTTCCAATCCAATGGTTAGAGGGTGCATCTACCAAATAACTCAATGATGCCCAAATAACTCAATCCATATCTCAATGACTCATGATATCAGATACATTATTATATTTTTTGTTGATATTTTGAGGTTGAGTTGAGACTCAGGACTTAGTATTCAGGACAGGATTCAGTTTTATGTGTGATGTAGCACTAGACATGATATTACACATCTTATATATTAGTTTTTTTTCATATTTATGTGTCAATGCATTTATTTTATGTTGTAGATGCTTTAGATATTAAAAAAATTGAAAAAAAATGAATATTTTTGTATGTGCTGATTTTTTCCGATTTTTTCCCGATTTTTACGATTTTTTTCCGATTTTTTCCCCTCGTCGATTTAATCCCGATCGCAATGTTTGCAACCTTGGATAAAACCTTCCAAGGAATAAGACCACAACATTCAACAAGAGTGCCATCATACTTAATACTGTCAAAGAGTGGTCAATAGAAAAAGTGAATTGACGGACCTTCATAACTTGCATTGGTTCCTTATCCTTCATCCAACCCTAAAATTTTAGACCAAGGTTAACATTTTGAAGGAAAATTAAAAAAATTCACATGGTCTTGTGAAATAAGATTTTTATCACTACCATTAACTATAATGCAACAATTTTGCACAAACAAAGAATCCTTGTCTAAAGTGAAGTAGTCAGTGATGATTAAGAGCAATTGTGGGCTTAGAATTGTTTTTCCATATTTTTTTGAATTGTTAGAATTACCGTACTTAGTAGTAGAGGAATTCCCACCATGGATTGGGAAGTCCACAACAACCACCTATGTAACTGGGATTGTTGACTAGAAGCATTTTAACCTTCTCTTGCCTTATGCTCAGCCACTGAAATATGTGTTGAGAACTTGTTGCTTAAGACATCCCTCATTAGAATGGGTAGACCATTAGTGATAATAACAATATTCTCGTGACATTTACACTATCATTACATTTGCTTTTGGGCTAAGATTTAGACTTATGGGTATTTTTGTCATGCCTTGTAAACAAATGAAGATGACAAGGGGAAGGAGCAAAAGAAGAGGGATTAGAAAACATCCACTGAGAGGAGCTTGAATTGTTGTCAATGATGCTCCATCTTTAGGGATCGCTTCTGTAACTTGGTTTAAATATTCAAGGCAAGCCAGAAATCCTTGCTCCAATGAACTGAGTGCATGCAAAGTCCATCTTGTGTTGAATATGAAACAAGAGACACTTGATAAAATTGAAACATTAATTGCCAACGATGAATTTTTCAATATACTAATGAACAATCAATACCAGCAATTGTCAGAGAGGAAACCATCGCTAAGTAGCTCCTTCCTAAGAGGTTAGAAACATTTTCTAATAACTAGTTTGTAGAAGCCATCGAAATCACCCAACAGGCACCACATTGCACACAGCATGTTGAGTTGTGGGAGAAAGAATCTTAAATTAGAATGCACCCTTTTGCGAGAGTAACGGCATTTTGGAGAAACAAAAATGCCTATGATAAGTATTATACCTGCTGGAGGTATAGACATGTTGCCAACGGATAAGGGGGTTGGTCCAGACCCTAAGAGATATCTAGGGAACATCCCCAAACCCGAGTAGCTCTGAGGTTATGGAAGAAACATTGAGAAGGAATGTGAAGGAAAAATTCTTGCAATCAGAATAAAATCACAGGATAACTACGAACCAAGAGTGACAAAGTTCTAGACAATTCCTTAGTCTAAATAGGCTAGAAGCTCATGCAACACTAGAAGGTTATTTTATTTGGCAAAGAGTGCTATGTGCATCTTGCAGATGCAAACTTCTCTTGCACATGATGGGAAAAAGGGCTTGCAAAAAGATGCCTTGTGTGCCGCATCAACGCACACAACATTCTCTTTTGCCCAATGCACTAACCTTCTAGTTGTGGCCAAATAGCACTTGGGTCACAGTGGCAAGGCTTTCAGTAGTAGGCACTTAGAAAATCTTCCACAATTTGCACTATTGTACCAAAACTAGATCTTGGACCTGTTGTCACTCCTAGAGACAGCCTCGAGTTGCCAGAGACCAGTGCCTAGGACATCTTAGGACAAGAGGTTTTTCAGGTTATTCTGCATGCTTGTAAAAGGGAACCTCCTGATATCGAATGGATTGAAATATTTTGAAAGGTGGTCCTGGATCTCAGAGAAAGAAGATTAGTAGCCTGGAGTTCTAGTTGTAGAGAGAAAGGCCTGCTTAGAATGGGCCTGAAGCAGTCATGCAATAGAGTTGTTGCAAATAGGGCCGAATGTGAGACAAATTAACAATTATAAAAGTTGATTAGGATGTGAAACTATGTGGAATGGTTAGGGAAAGTCAAAGCGAGGTGGGCTTAGACAGGCACAAAAATCCACCCTTTAAATACCTTAGAGGAAAACGATATGGAAGAAGGAACTTGAAACGGAAATCGCCCCTCGAGCTATATTTAAGATGTTACTGTGAAGTATGATATGAGTACCATTGGAAGATAAATTCATACCCAACTCATAGAACACCCGCATTCCGAAAGCAACGATAACAAGAATGAAAATATAAGTGCAATGAACATTAAATTGAACAAACACATCAAGGAGATACATACTGTTCATCCATTTTAGTAGGAATCTGTTATCGCAACAAACAGACTTTATATTATTCTTCGAAATGGCTCTTCAAATATACATTAAGAGAAAAACCTCAAAATTACAAAATATGATATGCAGACTACAACTCCTTCTGCCAGAAAATTCAGAACCTTTACTTAGTCTGCAGTTTGGTCTTTTATAGTGTTTTACATGGACATTCAAACCAAATATTTTTGGGACAAAATATTCTCTAGTGATACGAAAGTTTTCAATCCTAATAAAAAATGATGAGGCGTAACGACATCTCATCCTAAAAAGCATGGTCCACCACAGACTGTAACAAGAACATAACAGAAAATAGAAAACATAGAGAGTGCATAAGGTGAAATTGAGATTTCACCCATTTTTACATTACACGGAAATTGGAAAATCAAAACTTTAAAACAGGCCGCGTGGGCCAAATCATGATATCCATCATTTGTTGTTACGCCGAGGAGTGCCTGAGCTTTCTGGATGGCATGGTCGAGCTGTAGATGAAGAGGATCCGAGTGGACGAGGTGGAGGAGGTGGCAGCCTGCTGAGAGGTAGGAGAGACTGGCGGATTCACATACTCACAACACTTTTGCCACAAGGCTTCTCCAGTTGATGGTATTATGTTGTAGGCCTCGAACAAAGACTGCATGTTAGTAAGCTCCATATAATCCACGCGGATGGAAAATAATTTCTTCACCTGACAGAGAAGGAAGAATTCTTTGCGTAGTGCAGCTATTATGGTCTCCGCCTTTAGCCGGGCTATTTTCTCCAAAGATATATCTGCATTGCACATGATTTCTGACATTTTCCGATCATAGGTCATTAGTTCAAATAGTGTTCCTGACTATGGATCCCAACATGGTGGGAGGCCAGCTTCTACCAACTTGCCCCACTCTTGGTCGAACTTCTCCACTCCCTTTGATACCAGCGCCAAACAACCCAGCGTATTTGCGCGTGCAGTTTCTCTTTCAATTACTCTCCCGACCTCCATAACAGTCCTAAAATGGTCACGTATTCCCTGTGCTCGCAATTCTTTAGGGGAGAGTTCATTGAGGTACCTAATGTACTTCTTTGCCATAGTTGCCTTTTCTTTCCCCTCCCTTCGTCCAGCCTGCAGTTGATTTTTGAACTCGTGAATTGCAATCTTCTTGTCATTTATCAATACGAGGAGGTCCCAATGCAGCTTAACCTCTACTATGATCTCTGCCCAAACCAGTTGCCTTGCTTCCACGATTGACATGTTACCCTTGATCTGCCCCTTTAAGTCTTTGATGGACTTATCCTGCTCCTGGGCTTCCTTGCGGAGGTTTTCAACCTCTTTTTGTAGGGATGTCGTCACCTTCTGGTTTCTGCTAGAGCGGCCTCAGACTCCTCTGGGAGCTGACAAATTGTACGGGTCTCATCTTCTGACACCCTTAGGTCAGACAGGGCCTTGGTGAGCTGTTCAGGGACTATCTCAGGATCACCTGATATAGGGACCAGGCATCTATGCCCATCCCATTTGAATTGCCATTCTAACAGCCTATGTTTAAGTCTGGCAATCTCTGTGTCCTTCTGTGCATTCTCTTCCTGTTGCTGGGCAAGTGAGTCAATGAGAACCGCTTTCTCCTTCTCTACCTGAACGAGCTCCTCCGTTTGTACATGTTCCCTGTGAGACAAGTTCAGCTTTCGTTTCAGCTCCTGGTTTTCCACTTCTACCTTGGTAAGAAGATTTTGCAGTGCTGCATTATTATCAGTCCCCTTTCCTCTTATCGACCTCTTGAGGTTCTCCAGCTGGGCAGCGGTGGCTTTCGCGCTAGTCTTCTCTCTTTTTTGGTGCTCTATTACCAGCTTTAACCTCTTTTCAAGCTTCTTTAAGGCCACTGCATGTTTCACCACCTCGGTCCGTAGCATATCCCCGATACACTAGTGTAAATCTAGCTTGTCTAGTAGGGGAATGTTGCTTAGGTTAAAGATTATTTCCAAAGCTCTGTATTGGGCTCCAGAACCGGAGGGCTGCAATGCTGCGTGCTGAATGGCTAATATAAGTTGCTCCTTATCCATATCCAGCACTGAAGAAAGCCTAGAATGGTTCTTATCCACGAACTCTACCAGTTCGGCCCTCAGTTTTTCCCTGGCGAATCTACTTCTGGTATTGATATCCTCTCTTGCCTCTTGCTTGTCCACCGTGACTGCCTGCGAAAGTTCTAAGGGGGTTGACGAGGAGACATTGTCAAAAGAAACTTGAAAGCCTGGCTTGTTCTTGTCCAGACCCTTTAACTCAGGAATGTCATCATCAGATAGCTTGACCTCTATGTCATCTGGCCCTTGAGTCCTCTGTTTTTTATTAGGGTGAGCTTCTTCATCAATATCCATGACTTCTTGGCTTCCCGAGGGGTCCTCCTGTCCCTGTTCTTTTATCCCAACTGACACATTATATCCTTTCCCTTCAGCAGTTGAGGACTCGGCCTCCATCTGTGCATCCAAAGGCCACGCATCAAGGTTAGCTTTCCATTCAATGAAGGGCCTAGGTTCATGCGTATAAGTTGTTGATTTTATTTTCTTCTTCCTACTGGTGAGGAATCCCTTAGGGTCATAGTGTCAGACGTCTCCCTGAGGGAGGTTCATTTCTCGCAACATTTTTCCCACGATTGAGAGGGCATGCCTCAAATTTATGGTGAAAGGGCCAATTGAAGTTGGGAGTTTGAGGAGGTATCCCTTCTTCACAGGTATGAAGTGGACCTAGTCGGCCTTCAAGACCTATTGGATGAATTCGAGGGCAAAAAATCGCATAGCTGGAAACACCGGCAGGTGGTAGGGAGGCACTTATGCACCATAGACTCTGCTTTCGGTATGATCATCAAATAGATACCAGTCACTTGTGTAATCATCCTCATTAAACTGTAGCTAGTCCTTCTGCTCAGGAAAGATTCTAGGCGGAGGGTTGTCATGTATAATGGCATAGGCTATAGACATGAACTCATTGACAAACTTCGCATACCCCTTCCCCCCTAGCTGCTGGCAAACTGCCATAGTCCACTCGAAAACGGATCTGGGTTGGGCATTTCTCCTCAAGAGTCTGTTTAGGTCCAGATTTTCAAATCTGTCCGTGTGCTCGAATAGGAATAGGTAAAACAAACACAAGGGAACAGTACTTAAAAGAACTAGCAGAGGAAATCTCTTGAAACTGAGCCTTGATAGCCGAAGATAAGAAAGAGGGGATATCCAAAAGGATGTCCGCCTGCATCATGAGCCATAGGAAGGCTATGCCTTCTTTAATCACCTGATCAACCTCCTCGGACCCTGACGGCCCGAAGATGGCTGATAGGACGGGCTGTACATTGGTTCGGAAAGTCGACAAGGGGATAGAGTCTGTGAGTGGGAAAGATGACAAGCGGGAATCGGAGAGGAGGTTGAGGAAACCGCTTTACTGAAAATTTGATGATTTTTCCTATGGCAGGGTTGAACCTAGACTTGACCTAAATTAAATGAAATGACATAACCCTAGACCTATTGAATGACGTTGATGGAGATGGTGACCTTGAAACTAATGATGGCGATGACCTTGATAATGATGATGATAAATGAAATGAATGAGCCACATACATGGTTTAGCCTTTCTTCAGTGACCAAAATTATTTTCTGAGGACATGTTTGAAAAAGTAAAAAAAATTGACCTATGACTTTGTGGAAAACAACTGAAAGGGTCATTTGATCACTGGCATACCTAGGCTAACAGTAGGAAAAACAAAACTTCATCGATGAGAAACATTCATCACATGTCATGCTATGAGTAACATGTGCAATTTCCAACGAAATATCTTTCAAAATAAATCTTCAACAATTAGGGCACAATATAGCATTAATCTAGTTGCAACAATTCCATACATTAGACATTTTTCAAGAATAAAACTTCAACAAGAGGAACTCACAAGATGACAATATGATATATCCATCCACAAATCAAGGGATAGCTCCAAAGAAAATCGAATTTCATCTCTAAATATCAAAACACATCCATGACATCCAGTAGCTAATCCAAAGAAAAACTTCGGATTTGCCAAGGCGGCCAAAATTTCCAAGTGTGTTGATGATCCAATATAAATGAAGTTGAATTTTATTTATATGAGACCTAGTAGGTCGAATTATTATCCCAAGGACCCTAACATTATAAAAATGTGCAAAATACAAGCCTTGGTCACAAGCCGACCAAGTAGCTTTTACAAATTATGAGATAACCATCTAGCTACTAGCTGAATTGATGACATCATGCTGAAGTAGGGTCATTGGAGGGCCACGTTGATTCGTCTTGGTGCCAAAGTGTGTGAGAGGGCTCCATAAATCATGAGCAAGGGGATGGCTCCTTATTCTCCATACAATTCATCATGTGGGGCCGCAAATTGAGTTTGGGGCACAAAAATTGGTCTCATAGGTCTCGTGATGATAGAATAGCCTGTGATAATGCAATACTAAGGGCTCTGACAATGGTGCTTGCCCTCCCATGTCTCAAGGGATGATACAAACCACTTGTGAGCCTTGGATTAACTGCCATATAATGTTAATCTGACTGGGGCACACTAGTCCAAGTGCATCATCTCGTGAATAATGTATGGAAATAAGCAGATTGCTGAAGGTGTTGAGGTTGCCCATGGCATGGAATGATACTCTACACATGATGGGAGTCCCATGACTCTCAATGCTTCACTCAAGAGCATCAATATGATCCTCTTGTGGACATGGGACCTACTTAAGTTGCAAAACCCATGATGAAGCCACCTGCCAATTACATATAATATCCAATGCACATCCTCACAATTAGGTACAATAATTCATTGTTACATCTAAGTGAACCAAACTTTTTTATCAAGTGCACATTGAGACTTCATAGTGGGATTCCTTTCCAAATTTAGTGTTACCTCTCTAGGTAGGAGTTGGTAATAAACAACCCTATTAGGTGTTCCCAGTCCCTATGGGGAAAGACGGATCCCTGGTACATCCTTTGATTGATAGGTGTCGTGTGAATGATGATGAATGGATGGGGACATCGAGGTACCAAGGCCAAATGCCATGGGTTCAAGGATGGCAATGATGATTGTTTGGGTGTATAGATGTAGGAGGGAGAAATCGTGGATACATGAGTTATCCTATCCTTTGTTTTTCCACCCTTATTTATGTTCCTTTTTACTTTTCTTGATTTTTCTTTGTATTACTAGTCGCAGCTCCAAGAAATGATCACATGATGAATAAGATATAAGCAGTTATTACCCCCTTAAGGTGGGGCAGTTCATCGCCCACCATGGATGGGAGACTTTTGTATAGTTGAACCACGTCCCTCTTATGATACCACCCTCTTTCGAATGTTTCAAAAAATCCCTCCCATGAAGAGATGGATGATGGGGGAAGGGAAATATACCATACTTGAGCTTTTCCTATTAGGGTTGTGGCAAAGGAAATCATACAGTTAAATTCGTTGTAAGATTCATCACACTTTAGGTATTCAAACTTCAAAAGATGCTCTTGGGGATCTTCTTCTCCACTAAACGTAAGCCTATCAAGATCCTCAAGTAAAGAGCTAAATAGGGCCACAATCATATTTGAAAGGTTGAGAGGAGTGAAGAACTTGTTCTTGTCTCAGTTTGTTAATCATTCTATCAAATAATGGAGTGTGGAGTTCTTCGTCCTTTCTACGGTGATAGGTTATGGTTTCAAGGTCTTCCATCCTAGAAGGATATTGTGGATTCGCCAGAGGAATATTAATAAATGTTGTCAATGGATCAATTCCTCAATGATTCACTAGGGTGACCAACCTACTTCCTCCCCGACAACCACGCTAGAAATGTTACCACTCAAACTAGCAGGGGCTCTAAAAGGGGGTCCTTGGAGGGCTACTACTAGATCAAGGGCAACAAATGGAGCAATAGCCCACTGTCACCTCGGCTAAGGCTCCCTACTTTTTACGGACTTTCATCGATGGGAGGAGAACCGATATGATAAGGACCACAAATAAGTAGGCAATGATAGGGTGAGGGGTGATCCTAGGGGCCTATTCACGAGAGAGGCTTAGATATACGACTTGCTTGCTTTGGAAGGCAAGGTTGAAGGCTCTCAAGGAAGGGCTCAAGGGGAATTTCAAGGTTAAGGTTTAGCGAATGTATCTTATAATGGAGGCCACTAAACCCTAAAATTATATAGAGGCTTGAATTCCAAGTGATCCTTGAAGAAATTCTCTTAATGGCTTGTGGGACCACACAGGACCAAGTGGACTCGGAGGGCAGGTCAAAGGGGTAGGGTCTAGCAACCAATGATGTACTTGACCTATTCCAGAGGAGAAAGGGATCAAATAATGAATTTTCAATTGAAAACAAGGTGAGAATCCCTGTGAGGTCTATGGCCTAAGGAAGCGAAGGGAAAGATTTGATCTTGGGGCTAGGGCTCGAGGTATCTCACAATCTGACCATCGGAATTGATTCAAAATTTGAGGATACCTAGGAGAAGCCCCAATATAGATGATTCCAAGAGATCAAACTTTTCTTGTGCATGGTTTGCAAGATAAACGATGCCCTCGGAGACCTATGAGGCTAGACCTTGAAAAGAGAAGGTGAAAGAAGAGAATTTTGGATTGATCACCTGTATGGTGCACCAGTGCCTAGTCCTTTGGGGATATTTTTGAGTCACTAGTTATAATGATAGTGGAAATTAAATTTTGTATGTCAAGGAGGCCTTAAAGACAACTTCGCAAACCTTTAGGGCAACAACAAAAGCAACTTCAAGAAGTTTATACTTCGTTTTGCAAAAAATGATGGCTTATCGAGTTGAAATTCAGTAAAGAAGCATCTCTAGGAATATTATTTCATAATACACGGCCCATACATGATGCATCACTATCTAGAAACCTACTTTACACAACTTGGCAATAATGGATGTAATAAATTAACCCTAGTATATCGAAAATCCAACAACAATGTACGTGACAAAATAAATAATAAAAATAACATTAAATATACTTACATGTATTAAGAGTATATCCAACCATCGATGATTTTCTAATCAAGAATCTCTAAGACAAACGAAGATAATCCAAACATCAAAATCCATTCCATGCTCCAAAATTCATCCTCCAAGAGGATAGCGAAGTTCTGATGCTAAAATGAATCCTCATCACCTCAAGAGGTCGAATGATGAATAATACATGTCGTTGGGCCTCCTAAGAAGCCTGATGAAGTCCATAGGTGCCATAATGATGAATAGGGCTCCCAAAAGTAGTGGACAAGGGGTTGGCCCCTTGTTCTCCAATCAATAAACTTGTGGTGCTCCCAGTGGGTGTGAGGACACAAAAATAACCTCATGGGTCTCCAAGTAGGTTGAAGAATCCTGTAGACCATCTGTAAGGGCTCAGATGATGGTGTAAGTGATGCCACATCAACGCCACATCGACATACAAGTCCTCGGTCATCTGCGAAGTGCATGGTACAACTGTGGCGCTCGCTGGGCATGGTGAATAGAGTGCATGTTCCTCATCTGTAATATTCCTAATTAACAGTTTCGCTAATTAGAATATTAAATTTTGATAAATTTTGCTATCTCTAATGTTAGGAGGAAATGAAGCGGCTCCTTAGGTGGCAGCGTGAGGGAGACTTGAAGGAGAGGTTGTGTTGCGCAGTCTATGGTGGGGCCCAAGAGGAACATTGAGGCTCACTTGACAAAAGGAAGGGAGGGTAGCATCATTCCTCATTCATTCATTTGCCTTTTTGATTGTCATTTTGACATAGCACTCTTGTGCTGGGTGCCAAGTCTGCAGTGCTGTTTAGCACACAAGATTTTCAGGCGAAGATCTCAACCTCTACCTTGGGGGACTTCAAGTGCCTGCTTAGGAGAGGAGTTTTACCATTTTGGAGGAGAATTTCGTAGACAAGATTGCAGGAGGAGCGTGATCACTTCAAGAACTGCATGGAGGACACAATGACTATGTAGTGGAGGACGCAGTCCAGTGAGGAGGTTGTTCTGGGAGGAGAGAAGAGAGGGAGATTGCAGCTGATATTTGGCGGGGAAGCTGAGTGCTTCCTAACAGGGCCATTGCTCATCTTTTGGGGCAGTTTTGCAGTGGTTTCTTCAGGTGTGGAGCTTTAGCCAGCAGCGCAGTGGGTCAAGCCCAACAGGGGCAATTTTCCAAAGTCATCCATTCCACAATTCCTTCACGGGTTTTTGTGGGTTTCCTGAGTAGATTCTGGGGTTCAAGTCTCGGAATGTTTTGAGCACTAGAAGCAGCCCAACCAGAATTCCAAATTTTGCAGCAGTTGCATTCCTAGGCAAAGCATCGCAGCACCAGAGCCACGCAGAGCCATTTCCACATGGTCATTCCAGCTTGTTTTGAGATAGTTTTCAGCCTGCCTTGAGCAGGCCCAGGTGCACCCATTCTAGCACCATTATTGTACTCATTTTCAAGCATAAATAAAATGGCTCAGATCATGTTTCTGGCTCCAGTTTTCATGTATTAATGGTGTGATTTTATTTGCTATAGTTTCTAGTCTATTGTTGCTTTATATTACTGTCATTTTCCTATTTGGAATATTACAGTGGTATCAGAGCTCATAGACTTGGCTCAGCCTGTGGAGCACGCAGTCTATGACACCAGAGAGCAAACAGAACGTGACTTACCGGAGATAGAGATAAAAGAGCATAGAAAGGAGGCTCGAAATCACTCCAGATCAGGTTGATAACATTCCATAGGTCGTAGAAAGGGAGATGGAGCACGCAGAAGATGGGAGGAATGAGGAGAAATAATTTTCTCACCTTATGTTGAAGTCAGTACAAGACCTCTCCAAGAGAATTGAGGAGATAGGTCAAAGACTTAGCAATGGCAACAAAGGGAAAGGAGTTCAAGGTGAGTTTTAGGTTGGATAAGGGTCTGGCACTTCATAGCACCAGGTAGTAACCCACACCACATTGCCTGTTGTACCATACACTCCACCACGGTCCACTATTCCCACGTTCCTAACTTCAGGGACAGAAGGGCAGCAGGAGCTGAAAGAGGCTCAGTATGGAGAATTTTTCATATAATATTAGTCTTATGGGCCAGAATTCGGAAGGGCCATCACATTCAATGAGTTTTTCCAGTTGAAGACTAGCAATAAAACTAGAGGCCAGGCTAGAGGAGGATTCACGTAGGGGAGTGACTTACAATGTATCGTGGGTAGGTTGTTCCTCCCAACTTATGATGGCTCCTCAAAGAGTTCAGCAAAGGCATGGGTGGAGAAGCTGGATATTTATTTCTAGCTAAACGAGATGACCGCGACAAAAGCAATCAAGGTTGCTACCTTGCACTTGGAGGGAGAGGCTCATGACTGGTGGTTTCATGGGTTGAATACGCTGGGGCATGGGGGCATGAGAGCATATGATGAGTTCACTAGGAGAGTGTTGGAGCAGTTTGAGAGGAAGGATCCAGAGGAGTAAGTTGGAGAGATGACAAAGCTCAAGCAGACAGGGAATGTCAAGACATACATCTCAGAGTTCTTGAGGTTGTTAGTGATGGTTCCAAACTTGTCGGAATCCAGGAGAATATATATGTTCATAAAGGGTTTGGTAGAGCCACTTCGTGGTTTAGTGAGATTGAGTAGATCCACTACCTTACATGACGCAGTGGGGAGAGCGAGAGATCTGTAGGATGCTCTACCCAGAGCTCGAGCACTGCAGCTAGCCAGACCAGTCTTCCAACAGACGGGAAGAGATGCGAGATCCCCACCGCCAAGAGGTAACCAGGGTCGAGGAAAGTTGGATAATGAGACCAGGAGGGACCTCTGGAGGAAGAAGCTCTACTTCACATGCCAGGAGGCTTGGGTACTAGGTCATAGATGCATAGCTGAGAGGGCACACTACATCGAGGTCTTATCGAACAACGAGGCAGATGAGGAGGGACCACCACCACCACCATTGGCAGCTGGAGGGGTTGCGTTTGCACCTTCGGGAGGAGTCCTACCATCCTTGCGAGGAGTTCCCAAGTACCTGACATTCAGGATTCGTGGGACAGTGCATGGACAACGAGTCTAAGTGCTAGTTGACTATGGAGCTACCCACAATTTCATTGATGCACAGATGGTGTAGAAAAGAGGCATAACCACAACAGAGTTTGAGGGGTTCTCAGTATTGGTGACAGGAGATAGGACCATGTAGTGTACACGTTATGTGTCGGCTTTGATAGTGGCCATGGGGACCTATTCGGTGACCGATGAATTCTTTGTGGTCGACATTCCGAAAACCAACATAGTGTTGGGAGTCCACTGACTCTACGCTCTTGGCAAGGTCACCATTGATTGGAAGAGGATCGAGATGGAGTTTCTAGACTTGGATGGCAAACTAGTGATCCTAAGCAACATGCACTCATACCCACCGCAGACAGTTTTTATGCAGAGGATGGAGGTTGACTTGAGGTAGAGTGATATAGAGTGGGTTGTCGAGTTGAGCATCTCAGAGGCTAGTGGAGCAGCAAAGCTACCTCACTCAGATATCTAGGCCATACTTGATAGATACTCCACGGTTTTTGGGGATATACCACTAGGACAACCCCCTGCCGAGGATTCTGTTGGCTCCGTGTGATTTGCAAGATTGGCAAGAACAAACACTGCAGGGGCCACATCAGAACCACTTTGGAATCCTAGGACCTAGCCTTCTTGGATTCAGAGAGGGATCTCTCTAAGTATGTTTTATAGATGATATGTCTTTATGCTTTTGTGTATGATATTAGGCTAGTTATGAAGTTCTAAGGACTTGTTTGTTTTGGTTGATTAATTGAGAGGTTGACAAATCAATGGGTGTGATTAATTGAGAGAGTGTTTCGGCTGAATAGATAGGTCATGAGAAAACATTAATCCATTGGGAAATGGAGTCATAAAAGGATTTAATTGTTTATCAGCTCTGCAAGGGTTTTAATAGGGCAATCTAACTATATCAAGTGGATCTCTTAGATTAGATTGTGATATGAAACAATAATAAATTGTGAAGGCAACAAAGCTATAGTCAGTTAAGAATCTTCTAACTTTACTTTAACAAGAAGAGCCTTTTAACTAACCGTTTGAGGCAAACCAAACGACAGGGCATACCATAGAATTCTTTGGCCAGACTTTAATAAGAAAACCTTTAAGACAACAATCCAGCAATTCAAGAATTACTTTCAGATAAAGAAAACATATAAGATAGTAGTGAGAGCAGCTAAAGAGCAAGCTAAACCTATCTTCTTTAACTCAACACTCAAAAGACCTTCAAAGCAACATTTTGAGGCAGACCAGAGGACAGGGCATACCATAGACTTCCCTGTTTTAGACTCTACTAAGTATACTTCAGAGAAAGGCCTTAAAAACAATATTTCAAGCTACACCAAAGGACAGGGATTACCATAGACTTATTTGGATTGACTCTATTAAATCATTTCTAAGACGACAAGCTAGATGGAACTGGAGAGCAATTAAGAATTCTCAAATCATACCTTGCAGAAGAAAACATAAAGATAAAGAAAGCAGACAGAAATAGGGTGCCAAGACAACATATCCTACTCTAAAATTTCTGTTCTTTTATCAGAGAATATGGACAGAATGTAAAACATGAGAAAAACAATGACATAGAAGGAAAACTTCACCATTAACATAGCTCAAGAATCCTGTGAACGTGCTTGTATTACCAATGATCAAAACAGTTACATTACTCCATGTACAATAGCTCTCTGCAACTCAGAGCTTTCTCAAATCCAGCCTAGCAGTCCTCAATTAGCTCAGTAGCACAAATCAGTTAGCTAATCACCAGCTAACTAACTGACCAACAACTCATCAATCAACCAACACTAAAAATGAAATTCATATGTAGTATTTATTTGCAAACATGAGGAGGTGGTGCTAAGCTAGGGTTTAGATGTCATTTATTACAGAGTTAATGGGTTTTTGACCTTTGAGACCATGCAAGGCCCAAAGCAAAAATATCTGAAGGTGTTTCTCTGAAATAATAATCCTAACTTAACTTCTGAGTTAATTTCTGTGAAATGTTTGACTTAAAGGCTTTTTTAATAACTTTACAATAACTTATGGTAGATGAAAAATATCTGTGACTGTTTGATGTTTTATTGAAAGAAAACATGCTGTAGGTGGCAAAATATCCTTCTGTGTGATTTATTCGAATGTGTTTATGTGTCTAATCTGCCTCTGTTTTATCATTAATTCCTGTTTTAGACCTTTAAACTTTGGATTTATCTTTTTAAACTGTGTCACTGTCTTTTTCTTTGATTCTGCCTTTATCTCTGATTTATTCATTAATCCTTTTGATTACTCTTTTAATCCTTTAATCTTATATATCTGTCTTCATCATCTTTAATCTCTGCTTTATTAGCTAACCCTTATGATTTGTTTTTGAACTGTGATTAGCCTTCTAACCTTCATTGCTTTGTCACAGTCATTTGATTGTCTTTTCTTCTTACTGTGCCTTTTCCTGGGTGTGTTTTTTTGTGCAGGGATGCACTCTTCTATTGCTGGAGGGTTTTATTAACCACCGGGGATCATGACTCATCGGTGATTAAACTTTAATTTCACCTATTTATGTTGGTGATGATAGATCTCTTAGTGTTGTAGGATCTGGAACCATTCATCTAGATAATGGTCAATTTAATGATGTACTATGTGTTCCTACCTTGTCATGCAACCTACTATCTGTTTATCAAATCACTCATTCAGGTGAAGGGAAAATAGTTGAATTCTCACCTCATGATGTTGTAATCAAGGACCTAAAAGATCCTAGACATATTTTAGCTACTGCCATTGCTGATGATTCCACAAGGTTGTATAAGTTTGACAACTTTGGGTCATCATGTCTTCCCTCCATTTTTGTTGCTCATAATGATGATGTGAGCAAACTTTGGCATGAGAGATTTGGTCACTTAAACTATCGTTCTCTTCAAACTCTATGTAAAGAAAATATGGTGACAGGTCTTCTTATGGTATCTTGTCGAGATGGTGTTTGCTCCGGGTGTGTACTCGAAAAACATCATCGGGATAGTTTTGACAAACGTGCCTCTTGGCATGCCTCAGCCCCTTTGCAGCTTGTGCACAGTGATTTATGTGGTCCACTTCCTGTTGTTTCTTTCACTGGTTGCAAGTACTTCTTAACTTTCATTGATGATTTTTCCAAACGCACTTGGGTATACTTCTTAAAACTCAAGAGTGAAGTTTTTAACATGTTCTTGGCCTTTAAGGCCTTTGTTGAGAAACAATTCAGACATCAAATTCTTAAATTAAGATCAGAAAATGGAGGAGAATATGTTAACAAAAAATTTATCAACTTCTGCACTGAGCATGGCATTCAATTGCAACATATTGTTCCATATACTCCACAACAAAATGGTGTAGCTGAAAGGAAGAATCACACCTTAAAAGAAATGGCTAATTGTATTCTTCAAGCTAAAGGACTTAGTCTCAATTTTTGGGCAGAAGCAATTAACTGTGCAAATTACTTATTAAATTGCACTCCTACTAAGGTTTTAAAGAATATAACTTCAGATGAAGCTTGGAGCTCAATCAAACCAGATGTAAGTCACTTTCGTGTCTTTGGAAGTGATGCTTGGGCCCATATTCCAGCTGCGAAACATAAAGCCTTAGAACCTAAGAATGAAAAATGCATTTTTGTTGGATATTGTGAAGATGTCAAAGGATATAGACTTCTTCAACCAAAATCCAAAAATATAATCATTAGAAGAGATGTAAAATTTGATGAAAATATATCAGCCTGCGAGCCTAGTTCGGCGGGTGTGCAACCTTTGGCCCGCGAGCTTGATTCGACATATGTGCCACCTCTCCCTCTCTCTCTTCTATTTTTAATAGCATTCCTTCTAGTTCAGATGATGACTGCGAGGATGAAAATCCTCCTCCACCTCTTGAAATTATCCCTTTTACTCCACAACTTCCAAGATGGGTCCGCTCTACTAGGGATGCAGCAGGTTCTCTTGCAGGTGACCCTGCCGATCGACGACGTACACGTTCTCAGTTTGAACGAGCCTCTTCCTTATTGGCTCAAGTTCTAGAAAATCTTGATCCAAAAACCTTTGAATAAGTCTCCGGTCATCTAGATTGGGATGAAGCTATGAATGAAGAATATCGTTCCTTATTGGCGAATGATAATTGGGATCTTATTCCTCTTCCAAAAGGAATAAAACTTGTTAGATGCAAATGGGTTTACAAAACTTTGATGGAAAAGTGGATAGACATAAAGCTCATCTTGTCACTAAAGGATTTTCACAAGTTGAAGGCATTGACTATACTGAAACCTTCTTCCCTGTTGCCAAAATGAATCCTATCTGCCTTGTTCTTTCCCTTGTTGCCTCCTTTAAATGGGAAGTCCATCAGATGGATGTTAAATCCGCCTTCTTACATGGATATTTGCATGAAGAAATCTACATGGAACAACCCCCTGGCTTTATCCAAAACGACTCTAGCCTTGTTTTTCTTCTTAGGAAGTCTCTCTATATGGTCTCAAACAAGCTCCTCGGGCTTGGTATGCCAAAATGGATAAATTTCTATTAGATAATGGCTTTTCTAGGTGTCATTCTGACCACACTGTCTACACCAAGAAAGTGGGTAAGTCCTTCACCATCCTTGTTCTTTATGTTGATGATCTTATCCTTACTGGCAGTAATGCCAACCATATAAACCATGTGAATTCTAGCCTCAAAAAGAAGTTTGAAATGACAGACTTAGGACACTTGCATTATTTCCTTTGTCTTCAAGTCTTGCAATCCAAAGAAGGTATTACCCTCTCTTAGTCCAAGTATGCTTGTGATCTTCTACACCAATTTCACATGGAAGACTGTAAGCCAACCCCTTCTCCCCTTCAATCTAGAGTCAAGCTTTCAGTCACTTGTACTACCCCTGAAGTTGATGCTACCTTATATCGTCAACTTGTTGGTAAACTTCTGTATCTAACCCATACTCGTCCTGACCTTTCCTTTGCCGTTGGTCTTGTTGCTTGGTTTATGCACCAACCTCATGAAAGTCACTGGAAAGCAGCTAAAAGAATACTTCGATATATTCGAGGTACAATTCAGTTTGGGATTCATTACAGTGTAGGGGCATCTCCATTGTTGATTGGTTTCACTGATTCTGATTGGGCTGGTGACCCTGATGATCAAAAGTCTACTATAGGATATGTATTCAATCTTGGTTCAGGACCTATTACTTGGTCTTGTAAGAAACAAAGTGCCATCTCTCTTTGTTCGGCCGAAGCAGAGTATCGTGGTACAATTGAAGCCAACAAGGAAGCCATGTGGCTTCGTCAGATCTTGTCTGAATTTGGTCTTCATCAGCAGCATCCAACTACACTTTGGTGTGATAATCAGAGTGCCATTCAACTATGTAAAGATCCAGTTCAACATCAGCGTATGAAACACATTGAACTCCACATACACTTCATCAGAAATCTCATTCATGATCTTGTTCTTAAAGTGCAGTACTGTCCAACCAATGATCAAGTAGCTAATATCTTTACAAAGGCTCTCATAGAAGCGAAGTTTATCAAAATTCGATCCATGCTTGGAGTTCAGGAAAGTTGTCATTAAGGGGGGATAGGCTCTAATGCCTCCTTCCTTCTCCTATTGTGTCACTTTTGTAAATCCTTCAATCCTATCCCAATTTGTTCTTAAGGTGGGATGTTAGGATATTTCGACACATAGGAAATAGGCTCCTTTTGTGTCACCTTTGTAAACCCTTCAATCCTATCCCAAGTTTTTCTTAAGGGGGGATGTTAGGATATTCCGACACATAGGAAATAGTCAAGAATAACTTAGTCTAGTGTAGAGTTAGGTAAAGTGTGTTTCTTTACTATGTACATTTGTAACTTATAATCCGACGGTCACGATTTGTAGTGATTCGACGGTTCACTCTCTCGGTATTTACGACACTTGATCCGTGGCTTAAATGATCTCTATTTAAAGAGCATGGAGGGTCATTTGTTCGGTAACCATTTATGAGAGAAACATATGTAACTTTTCTTTTTATATTAATAAATTGCCTAAAGTGGCCGCGTTGGCTCAGGCCGTGGACTGTTTCCCTCTTCGAGGGTTTTAACCACGTGATAATACTGGTGTACTGATTTTTGATCTGTTTGTGAGCAGTGACCTTTGGTTTTTGATCTACGGAACTTACCCTATAAATTAAAAAGGCCTAGAAAAATGTTGTTGTCTCGAAACAGAGTGGAAATCTCTTGTTTCAAACCTAAAATAGCCCTAACAACTGTAATATTTCATTGAAAAAAGGAGAAATGGGGAGGGCATTTCCCTGAAAAGGGTTGAAACTTGCAAATATCCTCTTCAATCCATTGAAAATGTCATCTTAGGGAAAATTACAATAGGCTTGCCTTTTTGTCAGTTAAGATCCCGGTTCCTGTCAATTAGGGCATCTTAGAGAGTAGGTCGTACAATTTTTAGAATCAGAATGAGCCTTAAAAGCAAACACCAAAAAGCACATTTATGATTTGGTTTGCCCAAATGGAAGACAACCATGTAAAAACCTTTACACACACATAAAGGAGTCTGCAACAGTGAACTAGCTCTGCATGGCTCTGATACCAATCTATAATAGCATGCATTTACATGTTAGACATATTTGATTCGTGTAATTGTTTTTTTTTTTGAAAAGGGTAACTACTTTTTTAGGTCTATGGGAAGCTATGAATCCTAACTCTGCATTATTGTGGTGAATCCCACTTTAACGTGGGGTCCATCAAACATGGAAAAATCATACACGTGATCTGGATTCTATGCCCTTTAGGGTTTAGATTCAGATCATTATTAGGGCAATGCTCCTCAACCACTAGACCACAACATGATGGACTTATTTGAGTTATACAATCTAGTTAATGCACTCTAAAAAATATAAATCTAAAGATGATCAGAGCACAACGATAGCTTATTTTTTATCATAATAGAAAATACATGTTGGCTTGGTGGGATAGCTCAGGTAATTGAGTTTTTTGAACTTCATGTAGGATGTTTCGGAGTTGATGCCATGGGCTCGCTGCCTCCATTGCATGCCTCACTCTGTGTCCCTATCAGGTCAGGTATTGTAATCGTTGCCAATGGGTTTATATTGGCTACCATTTGCGAAATGAGGGGAAGTTCCCCCACGAGGTTTTCTTTGGCAGTGATATAACAAGGATCTGCAACAAAAAGGAATTTTCTCACTATAACAAAGGACAACTTTCATGAATGATAGTTATGGGTACCTTCATTCTTATTTCGTAATTAAGTTTGCTTTCTTACCTTTTTCATGAACCTTAACTTGTTCTGAGATATCACATTATATTTAAAGTCTATCAATGATTAAAAAATCGATTGGGTATTTCATTCTGGAATACGAAATCCAACCTACAGGTTGAAATGCTGCAGCATTGTGAATATGTTTTAGCCTTGTTACCCCTCATGTTACATTAGGCTTGCACTTGCGATTTTCATCACAACGCGTGTGATTTTTTTGTCACAAGGATCAAGCTTGCAGGATCACATTTCTAGAAGTTTTGATGGATAGGGGGTGAATTTGTGTTTTGGCTTTAGAAATGATGCTATCTTGTGGTGCATTTGGTGCTATGATGGTTGCTAGTAAGTGCAGGATGAGATGTTCTGGTGTGTTACTGGTGGTCTAATTGATGAGTAGCATGTGATTTGTGGTATTGTTGGGCATGTTTGGGTTTTTTTGGCTTAAGATATTAGAGGGAGCTTGTTAACACATTTTATGGTCACCTATATATGGTAAACTTTCACATTTTTTATGAATATTTTTATGGTTAGTTTTGGTTTGTTGTGGGTGTGCCCAATCCACAAGAACAAAAATTACCTCACTTTCCATTTGTAACTGATAAAAAAAAACAGAGATTTAAAAGGTAGGGACAACAGTTAAGTTGTGACAGAGATGGGGAGGGCATCTTTCCCAACCATGTAGGGGCTGACAGCTAATCAGAAAAAAACAAATCTCACAATCATTTTGGAAAGTGAGTCTTGAAGGCAGCTCCTGAGCAATAGTTGAATGAAATTTATAATGGAGAGGCACCTTCCTTGCCTCTTGTCTTTGGTAGTTGTTATGGGTTGAAATAATTCAGTGCTATTTTCAAGCCTTGTCCCATGAAATTTGGTTGTTTTTGCATCTTCCTTGCTGTCAGATGCCCATATACACAACATTAACCAATGAGAGGTAATCCATTGTGCAACACTGGTATAAAGCTATAAGTGATGATTAATTTCAATTATATCCATGCATATGGGCTATTTGTTGTGAAATTGGCACTGGGCGCAATGAGTTTGGACCTGATCGATTTGCTTCAAGATAGAATTCTAGTCTCAAATATTGTCACTGTTTTGTTGTGCCTCATTAATGTTGATGTATATTCTCTCTCTTTTTTTGGAATATGAGGTTTGTTGCCATGAAATGGCACGGAGAAAATATATAACTAAGATATATGGTCAAGCATGGCACCTGGAGAAATCTGCTTTGACCATGGTCGGTTCCCATGGTGGCATTATAAATGATATGTGGAGATATTCAAACCTTATCATGGCCATTGTGGAAGCAAAATTAACTACCTGTCGTGCTGTCTGGAATTGACATGTTACAAAAAAAATGAGAGAGTAAATGATTTTGATTGGGTATGTTTCCAAAATAAATTTATTTATCATGTATTAGGCGGAAATTCATGCTTGAAGATTAGAAAATTTTGTTGTCACTCTAATGTAATACTTTTCATGTTTTACAGACGACAAAGTTGTATGAAAGATGTCTCATTGCATGCGCAAACTACCCACAGTATTGGATACGTTATGTTTAATATATGTTGGAAGCATGGAAGTTGCAAATGACGCTCTTGCATGGGCTACACAATTTTTGGTGAAGGTAAACTTCTATGAGTTTTTCTTATATAGTTGTTGTTTTCAGTGTACACCATGTCTTAAGCTTTATAAATTTCTAATGTGTTTTTCTATTCAAGGTTAATTTTATGTATATGAAAATTTTTGGTGAAGGTAAACTTCTGTGAGTTTTTCTTATATAGTTTGTAAGTGTTGTTGTTTTCAGTGTACACCATGTCTTAAGCTTTATAAATTTCTAATGTGTTTTTCTATTCAAGGTAAATTTTATGTATATGAATCCTCAGGGCTTGGAGACAGCTATTTGATTTTGTATATTGTGAAATTTTTTGTATAAATTGCTTGTTGGAACACTGGGGAGAGGCAGGTGGGTAAATTGAAAGAGAAATACTTAGAAGCAGTGTTGAAGCAGGATGTGGGATTCTTTGACACTGATGCTATGACCGGGGATATAGAGCATTTTCACATATACTCCTTTTGTTCAAGATGCAATCATTGAAAAGGTACTCGTCCATATGACTATCCATAAGTTTAATGGTGTTTTCTTCTAGTACTTAACTTTGAAATAGCTGCATAAAATCAATCAACGTGTGTGTATATATCCATATCTTGATATGAATGTGTTTGGTCTTCAGGAATCATCCAAAAAGATTGCAGCTAAAAGGATTGAGAAATCTTTGTGTTATAAAACTTATAATGTGCCATTTGGTCAAGCATGGGTGGGTAAAGATGAAGCTCCTCATGGTGCTTTGTTATTGCGTGAGGATGTCAAGGATCAACAGACCTTGGCTCAGACAAGTACAATTCCAAGTGACTTTACTGCAACCAAGGCTAAATTAAATATTTGTGCAGCTACTCAAGCAACAAATGATCAAGCCTCTACAAAAAATAAAAAAGTTGAAGGACAATTTTCTCCGTCAAGTGTGGCAATAGTTGCTAGGTATACTGGGTTATCTGTGCCTGCATCTATGGGTTGACAGTCAGCCAACAATAAAAATTTTCAAACGCCTTTGCAAGGAGTCAAAGACAATGAATCGAAATCAGCTTCATCAATTGCTAAATCTAGTGAAGTCAATCTGGCAGGTGCCAAATTTACCTCAGACATATCCCTGTCTCCTGAAGTAACCAACTTATACAATGGGGATCTATCAAACAAGTGGAACATGTGCAACCTGTTTCAAGTGTATTAAGATGAAGAAAATTCCTGATGCATATCATAAAAACAGACCCAAGCAAGGACATCATCCAGTGTTCTTCAGTTTATTCAATAGCAGGCACCCATGGACATGTCTCTGTATATACATTCACAACTAAGCTGGATTAATCCTCAGAATCTGCCATCTCATGCCATTTCTTAGGGAGGTGTAAACTTTATGGTATAATTGAAAAATTCAACCACACTGACTCCTTTTAATTACAGGAAGAGATACCAACGGGAGCTGATACATCCCAATATCAAAAACAACTATGGCAGTCTTTACCTTCAAAACATCCTTCTCAACAGACGTCTGATTTTTCAAATTTGATTCTACTAGATTTGAATGTAGGGTTTCAATCTCCAAGGTCTCCTGTTAGGCAGTCTTCTAGAATTTTGGTTGAATTTGGCACTCCAGCTTTGATTTATTGAACATTTATCACCAGATCCGTTGATTTTCTGGTTATAAGCATGTATCTCCATTTTCAATCTCTGTACATTTCCAATGGTTTATACAGACTACAGAGATGGGGTTTCCTAAGAAAGGACCCATTATGTTGTAAAAGAGTTGTACATGTACCAATTTCTAGTTCACATAGGTCAGCTGTATTGTTCAGTGTTCACTGTTAACATTATATTTACAAATTTCATAATCTCAACAAATATTCTTCTGATACAACCTTTCTAGTATAATACATGTTTACAAAAATGTTGTTTTTTACTAGTTTCATGGCTTAAATTCCTGTTCTTTTTCAGAAAATTTGTAAGTTAATTGCATGCCATGGAAGATGTAATGATGTTCACTTTTCTTTCTCCCATTTTTCTGCTGGGTGGTGTGGGAAAATCTATGGGAATTGCTTTTCTTCCCATAATGTGGATATAGGTTTTGTGGTGAGAACTACGACAAGAGGTAGTTTTGAGTAGTTTCTTTCTGAGGAAAAAATGTTTCCAAAATGTGTGTTGAATAAGAAGGCCCAAACTCGTGGAATGGTGAGTTCTTTTTCTTGTGAATCCCTAGGGACAGTCTTCAATAAGTGAAACTTCTTGGTATTTGTACATGCACTTTTTGCCTCTTGATGCAGTTTTGAGTAGTTTATTTCCGAGGAAAAAATGTTTCCAAAATGTGTGTTGAATAAGAAGGCCCAAACTTGTGGAATGGTGAGTTATTTTTCTGGTGAATCCCTTGGGACAGTCTTCAATAAGTGAAACTTCTTGGTATCTGTACATGCACTTTTTGCCTCTTGATGCAATTTTGAGTAGTTTATTTCCGAGGAAAAAATGTTTCCAAAATGTGTGTTGAATAAGAAGGCCCAAACTTGTGGAATGGTGAGTTATTTTTCTGGTGAATCCCTTGGGACAGTCTTCAATAAGTGAAACTTCTTGGTATCTGTACATGCACTTTTTGCCTCTTGATGCAATTTTGAGTAGTTTATTTCCGAGGAAAAAATGTTTCCAAAATGTGTGTTGAATAAGAAGGCCCAAACTTGTGGAATGGTGAGTTATTTTTCTGGTGAATCCCTTGGGACAGTCTTCAATAAGTGAAACTTCTTGGTATCTGTACATGCACTTTTTGCCTCTTGATGCAATTTTGAGTAGTTTCTTTCCAAGGAAAAAATGTTTCCAAAATGTGAGTTGGATAAGAAGGCCCAAACTCGTGGAATGGTGAGTTATTTTTCTTGTGAATCCCTTGGGACAGTATTCAATAAGTGAAACTTCTTGGTATCTATACATGCACTTTTTTCCTCTTGATGTGTTCAACCAGTCATGAAAGATTTGTAAACACTAGATTGGAATAAAATGCAATATGAAATATTTGTAAACACTATGTTGGAATTAAATGCAATAGTGAGTATATGATGAACTTGGATGGATATTCAAGGGGTTTATTTTACACAAAGCAAAGCAATTCAGAAAATTACACAGCAGTTTTGGAAATCTTGTGAATGTACAATGTTGGTGGGAAAGGTAATTCCTTTTAGAACCTAATTTATTGAGAAATTATGACAATGTGAATCTCTTGGGACAATATTAATTGATTGGAACTTCTTCAAAAGCTTCAGGGCTGCATGAATTTGTCTCTTGACAGCATGGACACTCATTAGTGAGTTGGAAATTGGTGCTGAGGATTGACCCATATCCATATTCGTGGTTGAATTGTAGTTTTCTTTTGTTGAACCAACAAACTCATCATCATGACCTAAAATTCAGCTGGAATATTACAACACTTTATCCCAAAAACTCAGACTTACGTTGCTTAGCAGACAACAAATCTTGTGGGATTTTTTCTTCGACATTCTCAGTTTCACCAGAGGGAAGGAAAGCATGGATACTTGAACTCAGGTCATGTTTTCATTGAAATGCATCAATATTATATGTTGGGCATTGAAAGAGGTACAATTCTATAATATAAAAGTAAACAATGAGATCTTCAAAATCCCACTCATCTATACATTGTTCTTTGCTCTCATTGCCTATCAAACTTCTCACAAAATTTGAAACTTCCAATGGATTTCTGACAGGAACCGGGCTTGATGTGGCAGTTAAGCCACTCACATATTTCTCTATTTAGGAAGAAAGCTTGATATAAGATTAAGTTACTCACACTTTTATCTGTGTAATGGATGAAGAGTTGAAAAAGGTTGAGCTTTTATTTCTTCATCAAGATCTCAGTCAATATTTGTCACAAGAACAACATTGCACCCCTCCTTATTGCATCCTATTTGATCATCATTGTTTTCATTATGAGCACCTACAGTTTTGTAGGATATAATTTTATAGAGAAAGAACATATGCTCTTCCTCATGACATCTGTAGCTATTCTGCTCCTATCATATTTTTCTTGATCATCAACCTGTTAGGCTCCTTTCTCTCAACATTGCTCTATACTGAGCGATCATTCCTAATATCTGACGGTAAATTGACTACTATATCACCCCTTCCATCCTCAGCCTGCATTCTTCTTATGAGACCAGAATTATCTTCCTTAAATACCTGTTCTTTACCTCCAATTACATCAAGAAATGCATCATCCAATCCAGGAAAGATAGGGATGTCTTCCAAACATATGAATTTTGAGCTTGTATTTCCGTGCAGAATTTGGTTATATCCACCAAGCTCCATATCCAAGCTTATTTTGCTTTCATGGCAGTCATGCCACTTTTCTTTTGGAACAGTAGGGACATTACCGTGATTCCAAACTCTATCACCAACTTGATCTGTAAATGCCTTGTTTTTTGCATACCTTCTGATTTTCCTCCTCAGCTCATGGCCGGTACATAGATAATATGATGGTATTTTGATGTCCATGGATGCTAAAAATTACTCTCTCACACACATTATTTAACATATACACATAAGGGCTCACAATTAGATGAAGAGACATGACTTGTGGACCAAGCCAACATGACTTGTTTGTCCAACGATTAATTGTCAACTTCAAGAATTAACTCAAGTTCTAGAGCTACGATTTGGTTGATTTTTGAAACATTGGAATTGCCACTCGAAGCTCTATCACCTTAAATTTTTCATGCTCAAACTCCTCATGGTTTTTGGCCCAAATCCCGATCGGGCAAAACCCAAGCTTAAGTTCAAGTCCTAAAGTGACTTTTTGTGTCCCTTTTCCTCAATTCCCAAACCCGGGGAACTTGGGCCCTCCAAAGCTACACAAAAATCAACACTCCCTCTTAGTGAGGGAGGTACTTCCAACACTAGGAAGTCTCTGTCAACATCATCACGGCAACACTAGCCCATATGGCGTCCATCACTGCATCATACTCTATAGAATGAACCCTGCAATCTCGGTAGTGCCTCTACTTCATCACATTTGAACCTGAAGATCCCAAATCTCCATAGGGCTACTCCCTCTGGAGCTAGACTCCCTCTGAGCTTACACGATCTCCACTGGCTCAGTCCTGCAAGCACTCATCCTCCTAGATCAAATACCACTCGTGCAAATCCCTCCAATCTCGGATATGCAACATCACGACCTGATAAAGATTGTAGCTTGCCAACGTGTAGTCCATCACATGAAGCCATCTCGATCAACCCAATCTCGTCCATGCCAAAGCAATCCTCGAGTTGTCCCAACCATCCATGACAAATCAACAGAAGTCCATGATCAACAATCTTCCCTACAACAAACCGTTGTTCACTAGGCTCACCACCAAACCACCAGAACTCCCAGCCAATCTCGTTGCCAAGTTAGTTAAGACCACATCCCCATGTCTTCAGTTGAACCCTCTACTCCATGATCTAGACACCTACAACTTCCTCTGAGTTGCTTCATTGTGTACACTCTGATTCACTCTCCCTCAAAGTAGCTCATATACGCTTTGATACCATGTTGATTTTCCACGATCTTGGGTCTAAAATAGAATCTTAAAATCTCTAACACTACCAAACCAAGAATCTCAACATAACTACTTTGCACAACGGAATATAAGCAACAGTAAATCACACATGCATAGAATATAAACATATTTTTACAATTTTCAACCCAACTTCGTTATATTAAACAACAGTCTATGGCTCCTGTACTAGGGATAACGACCCTCAATCATCCACTAGTACAAGATACGAACTGGGGCTTGGTGTCAGTACATCGACAACAAATCTGCCTCAACAAGACACTCTAACCATCTAGTTGATGCAGTCAACTCTCTCAGCTCCTCTTAGTCATACCCTGTACCTGCCCGATCCTTCGACTCTCGATCTGCAGCTCCTGACTCTATCAATGCTCCAAGTCCATCGGACGACTGAACCTTGATTATCTATTGGCTCACTAGTTGATTGTTCATCCACCAACGCATCAACACATTGAGACTCCTGTTGAGTTGTTCACAACTCCACTTGTTCACAACTCCCAATCTGCCCACTATTACTCCTCAACTACTTAGGGACTTTAGCCCAATATGGTCTTCCTGCACTGCTCCAATGAAGACCAACATAGGGCACAAAGGGCTACCACCTATCTTTGCAAGATGTCCATCTCCCACAATGAACACGGGCTAGGAGGACTGCCCATCATCTGCTGTAGAAGTCCTTCTCCACACACAAGTCTCGGGCTCCACAAACCGCTCTTGGTTAATCAGACCCTTGAGCTCCAACAACTGCCACTCTAACAACTACATTTGTCCATCAAGGTGTTGCACATTGGGCTCCAACTTGGGCACTATCACGCTATCCTTCAACAGACCATAAATTCCCAATCACGTCCACACTTGGTCCACTCACCACCCCAATCTCCGACATACCATAAACGATCACGTCCACACTTGGTCCACTCTCTGCCCTTCCAACAGTCCACTAGTCAGCAATACTCGATGTAGCATCTACTCCTAGTTAGGGCATCAACATCTGAACCTCCCTCCACATGGCTGCATATGCCAGCTTCTCCACTTGTCTAATACATCGATGAACAATCACTGTAGAAACTACCACTGTGTAATATTCCCAATTAGCGATAGCTAATTGGAGATATTAATTTTGATCAATTTTGCCTTCTATAGTTAAAATATAAATAAAAGTGAGTAAGAGGGGGATATAACTCACTTAGAATAAAGTACACTCCCTAAAGTCACCTTGTGAAATCAATGTTGTGACCAAGGTGGGCCAAGGGGGCCAAGTGACCACGTGAAGAGGGACCCACTTGGACAGCGTGAGCATGGCCAGTGCAGTTGAGTTGGCAACGTGGGCCAAATGGAGGCAACGTAGGAGATGGTGGGGCCTAGGGTTGAGAAAGGCCCGTCGTTATAAAAAGGAGGAGAGCCTCCTCATTTCCTCATTGGAGTTTATGCATATTGAGCTGGTCAGTTCGACTTAGAGCACGCTGGCTGTTTAGCTTGTCTGCAGCACTGTTTAGTGCATCAGGTGTCTCCGTTTGGAGATCCCACCCTCAGCCCCGGGAGACTTTGAGTGCTTACTTAGGTGAGGTAGTCTCATCAGTATTTTGCAGGAGGATCGGTGTTGGCATTCGTGGGAGGAGCAGAGCCATAGAGACTGCGCAATCTTGAGAGGGAGGACGCAGTCCATCTTGAGGGAGCTCCAGAGTGGCACTATTTTGGAGGATTTTGGCAGGTGGATTGAGTAAGGGGCCAGCCCTTGCCTATTGTAGGCTTTTGGCAGAGTGGGAGGCCATCTTTTGGAGGATTTCATTCAGCATCAGCGTGGCCCTTGGGAGGATAGCGTAGATCCTCAAGGGAGGTATTTTCGGGGGTCGTCCATTTTAGAAACGCTCTCTGGGATTTTCTAGGTATTGTGAGTAGAGGAAGATTCCAGAGTTTCAGCTTTTTTTGAGTAGGGGAGCCGCCCCAAATACTCATCTTGTTCCAGCAGTAGTAGCAGCATGACAGTTTTCCAGCAGCTTGGACGCAGAGTAAAGAGTAGCCATTCCATCGATATTCTGAGAGTATTCCTACACTTTCCTGGTGCAAGTCGAGGTGCCATCACTCTGATCACCTCTTGTACTCATTTCTATTTCTTAGTATAATAATGTAATATCCCTGATAATGGATTCTTCAGCAGATCATGCCTAAAAAACGCATTCTTCAGGTATGAGGGCTTCAGATATCATATCATATCTCTGAAAATGTTCAGCAACCAAAATAAATATCAGCAGCAACCTTTACTCAGCTTTTAAGGGCAAAAAGGTGGGGAAAAGTGAGGATTTTGGCCCTAAAATGAGTGAATAAGGAAATCTGCGTAAAATGACGGGTCAAGGTTCTGGAATATGTTAGAATAGGTCAAGAGGGACTTCCATGTCTAATTTCAGCTCAAACAAAGGCGTTTTGCTATGTTAAACAGTTCCTCCTTCCCGACTAGTCAAGAAAAACCCTGATTTCCCAAGACTTTGAGTATGCAGAAATTTGTTGAAGCAAGGGCAGCGTATTTTCTGAAGGAATATGATATATAACACTATGAATAATCAGAGAATGAGTTTGGGTACAAGGCATAGGCTTTCAGCAAGGTTAAACAACAATTTTATATAGAAAACCCCTCAAGATGGAGGTGCCGCAAGACAAGAAAATAATCCAGAGACCCTACAACGTTTTCTGCAGTAGCTGCGAGACAGAAGATGCATATATAGCCAATAATAATGTATAGAAGCAAAAGAGAGTACAAATGTTGAGGAAACAACCTCTCAAGAGAAGAAATGCAAGCCTCCACAACACATGTACATAAACATGGAAAGTACTGCTATTTCTGCATAAACCCCAGACTAAGAAAAACGCAGTCTAAGACAAAATGATGCTCCAATACCTAGATATGACAGTATATGGGTCAAATACAATAGGGGAGCAAGCTCTAACCCTTACAAGCAAAAATACCTCAATCCTCCAAGGGATTGGTTGAAACACACAAAATGGCAAAAATGCCGGAGTTGCTGGGCAGCAGCTGCAACTCAATCTGGAACACAATAGAGAAGGCTGAAGATGATGCACAAACTGAAGTAGACCTCCTCCAATGGATCTCCAAGTGGAAGGCTGATTCTTACACTTGAGATCTTCCCCACAAATCAACCCGCAAACCCTCCATGAAAATAACGCAGATACTGAGAGGGACTGCGCAATAGTGGGATAAAACTCTTTGGCCAAGTGCCAAGATCTACAAATCAGCTTCAATGTCTTCCAATCTGATCCTCCAAAGGAAAGAAAGACCCTCCTTCTGAAAAACAAGAGAAGGAAGTGGTGTTGTGGACTCTCCATGGCAACAACCTACAACACAGTATTATGCTGCTGCAACAATAACACTGTCGTGGAGGATGATGCTGAAAAACCAACCTTGCCCGAGCAGGTGCTCGAAGTCCCCTGGGGCTAAGGGCGAGATCTCCGACCGGAGACACTCAGTGCACTAAACAATGGTGCACACAGGCTAAACAACGAGCGTGCTAAAGAAGAAAAATGTCTCACTCAACAATCAATAACTCAAGCATGAATGAAATGAGGAGGCTCCTCCATCTTTTATAACGTTGGTTTCCCTCCAAAACCCAATGTAGCCTCTCTCTCTCTCCTCCACATCCTCATCCTTATCCACATTCTCATCCTTATCTGTGCAGAAGCTTGGAGAAACTTCTAGAGTGTCCATAGTCCCCCTCCTCCACGTGGTGTTGGGTCCCCCCTTGACTCCCACTTAAGTCGCAACGTTGTGCTACTACGTGGATGTCTTATTTCATTTAAGTGAGTTTGACACTCTTTACTCACTTTTTATTCTACAAACTATGGTGGCAAAATATAAACAAAATAGAATATTCCAATTCTTGTCGCAAATTCGACCATGTCCTGATCCCAAGCAAAATGTTGCTTGCCCTCGAGCAGCGCACAGGCAAGTCTCCTCCTAGCGGATGCTCTCCATCGATGTTGCAAAATATGCCTGGGTCCCAGATGCGCCACTGAATCTCCCCTGTACTCTGCATCATCCTGATATGAAGGGATCTCTCAATGCCAGGATCCCAAACTGGTCTCTCATGGTACCAGCCAACCAACAATCTCCCGGATCCCATCGCCACCATGGCCAATAATAGCCCAAGTCCCATGGCTCGGAGTGGCTTCTGCTTGCCTCTAGCTATGGCCGATGAAGACCATGACTGCGGCTGTATATACTCTGTCATGTGGTGTAAGCTGTCCCATCATTGTGTACCAGCTCATCACCTCTCCATTCAAGGCATGAAGTGAGTAACATCTCTCTCATGTGGATCCTCCATCCCCAAGCAATCATCCAAACAAAATGAGCCACCTCCCAACAAGGCAACACCTGAAAATCTCCTTCCACCTCAAGCTCCGGTAATGGAGGTGGGCTGAAAATATGAACTTGGTAAGCATAATAGCTTATCCCATGATGTCCTCCTCTCCATTCATGAAAAGTGTAGAGTGTATGCTGATCCTGGGCTGCAAAATCATTGCCCTCCAATGACAAAGTGAAGAACAATCCTCCAAAGAAGGTTCCTCCATCAATGAAGAACAAGCTGGCCCAAGAAAAATCATCCATGAAGAATAGGACATGGTCATCATGGATCATCCTAATGAGATGTTTGCTGAAGGTTTTACATGATGATACATGATGCAAACAATCCATCACAAGGATACAGCGTAGTCTCATCCACTGCAACTTTAGAAAATTACATGGCAAGCAATGTACAAGATCCATCACATCTACTAATGAATAGTAAATGGCTGAATGTAATAATACATGATCAAGCACTTGCCCATGGCTGTAAAATGGATGGATATCAATCTGATGGCCCATCTCATAAGAAAACGCATATATAGTAGTGGTGGACATGCCTCCTCCCATGCTCCCATTAGAACATGTAGTGTAGAAAATGTGAGAATTGTTCCCACTCAAAGACACATCTAGCTCATGTGTCTCCCTCATAATCAAGCCTCCCATACAAATCTGATCTATATCAGAAAATGGAGACATGATCAGCAGAAAAATGAAGGAAACGCTGAAGGTTACAAGTGATGCAAAGAGGTACCAACAGCTTCCCCAACAAGTACAACACAATTTTACAAGTTGCTGCTTGATAAGAGTACATGGAAAAATGTTCCTATTAATCATGCATGTCTTCATGATATAGTGCAGGAAATGAACATACATGTGGTGATAAAATATTTTCCCAAGGCCACAAAAGAGATGGTTGCCTCCATCATGTATATTGGCCCAATAAAACTCATGGAGCAATATGACAAGTTTGCCCTCTTGTGAAGCAATGCACTGCATAAGAATGACAAGAGTGTGCAAATCAATGGATGTATAAACAAATCCCTCACCATATGCTGGACATAAGATGGTACATGGGTCCATACATGAGTCCTTCATAGTGTTTTGGCATGCTATGAAGAAGAATGAACCATGTGCTGCCAGAAGATAATCCTCCTCATGCTTGGAAATCCAAGTTAAGAAGAATATGCCATAGATGTCTCTATCATCATTACCTCCACTTTGTTCATCAAGTGCAACAAATATGAAGTGATCCTGTGACCTATGGGTTATAGATCCACCATATCTCTGCTACGCACACTTCATCCATAATGTTCTGCTCCAAGGTGACAACGCTGTGAGCTCATGCAAATGAGCTCCTGTCAATACAAGACTCTGCTCTTTGACATGCTCCTTGTCAAAGACTCCTCTAATAATGCTGCAACAAATGTGGAATACTCCCCAAGATGGAAGTGCTTCCCCATCATCATCAAAGATCAAGGAGATAGTGCCATCTCCTCCTCCTGCAACATTATACAAAGTGTGAGAGAAAATTTTCCCTTGCTCTCCCAAGCAAAGCAACAAGAAATTGTGTTGCCTCCCCATACCTCCATCATACCAATCATGTGATGAAGACACAATGAATGCTATGAGTATCATATCAACACCATGCATCCATACTCTATGCTTCTCAATGATGCAAGTATCCAGCCATCTTTCCTCCATCCTCCGACTCTTAGGAAGAGTGTTTGCCAAGAGATGGCCAAACTCTTTTAAGAGTAACCAGCGCAGCCAAGCCTCTTGCTGCCTGGTATCATAGATTTGCAGGTAGCCTCCTAGCTCCTTGCTCATCAACCACATCCACTCAATCACTTGTGGATGCCTCCTTCTTCTCCTCATCTTGATACTCCTCCAATGAGGGTTACCATCCTCCAAAATCAAATTTCTGAATTTGCACTTCATAGGGTTTTGAAATGTAAACTTCTCAAGGATCAATGAGACCCTATCAAGAATCAAATAGGTGGTAGGCAAAACCCCCCCATCATGATGTGTATGGCTCAAGGGATGTCCAACACAAGCATGAGAGATGTTATCCATCCGAAGATGTCCTCCATCTTCTATTTTCTCTTGTGAGAAGGGAACCAAATCATTGTGTTCCATAGTGTGTTGAAGTGCATCTATAGTGAGATCTCTCCTTGAGACCTCCCCTTCATCCATGTTGCAAAGCGCAGTGCAACCAGGCTGCTCTATAGTAGCAATGAGATTTGACCCTTGGTCTACAAGAGTCTCGTCCTCAAAAGTGTTGGCTGGCCCAACTGTTGATGCATGTGGCTACTCATCCATGAGTGGGACAGCGTTTTGACAAGCCTCCTCAAGAGGTGATGTGATCTCTTCTTCTCGATTAGAATTGGAAGCGCATGGTACTTCCTCTTCTTTTTCTTCAACCTTCTTGACCTTCTCAACAGTGGATGCATCTTTTCTGGATCTGAAAAAGAATAAACTATCCTTTTTCACCGTTCCGGTCCTCTTGGGCTTAGACTCATAGGGACTAGTGGATCCCTCATGCACGGGAAGAGGTGATCTCCCAGTAGTACGCTGCAAATCTGAACTCTGTATGCTAGAAACTCCATCCTCTCTGAGCTGACAATAATCTTTGAAGGGCAAAATTGCTTTTAAGTCTTCCCCCATGGACTTCCATTCTCTGAAATAATCTTCAAGAGGTATACGACCATGTTGCCTCGGTACTTCAGGTAAGAATGTAGGCATTTTGATCCTCATATTTTCCATAGATAGCCAGCTCCATAGGCTGAGCCAGAACTATGCTTTGATACCACTGTAATATCCCTAATAATGGATTCTTCAGTAGATCATGCCTGAAAAACGCATTCTTCAGGTATGAGGGCTTCAACTATCATATAATATCTCTGAAAATGTTCAGCAACCAAAATAAATATCAGCAGCAACCTTTACTCAGCTTTTAAGGGCAAAAAGGTGGGGAAAAGTGAGGATTTTGGCCCTAAAATGAGTGAATAAGGAAATCTGCGTAAAATGACGGGTCAAGGTTCTGGAATATGTTAGAATAGGTCAAGAGGGACTTCCATGTCGAATTTCAGCTCAAAAAAAGGCGTTTTTCTATGTTAAACAGTTCCACCTTCTCGACTAGTCAAGAAAAACCCTGATTTCCCAAGACTTTGAGTATGCAGGAATTTGATGAAGCAAGGGCAGCATATTTTCTGAAGGAATATGATGTATAACACTATGAATAATCAGAAAATGAGTTTGGGTACAAGACATATGCTTTCAGCAATTTTAAACAACAATTTTATATAGAAAACCCCTCAAGATAGAGGTGTCGCAAGACAAGAAAATAATCCAGAAACCCTACAACGTTTTCTGAAGTAGCTGTGAGACAGAAGATGCATATATAGCTAATAATAATTTATAGCAGCAGAAGAGAGTACAAATCTTGAGGAAACAACCTCTCAAGAGAAGAAATGCAAGCCTCCCCAACACATGTACATAAACATGAAAAGCACTGCTATTTCTGCATAAACCCCAGACTAAGAAAATGTTGTATATGATAGAATACTGCTGCAAACTGATGTCAACACATGGATATGACAATATATGGCTCAAATACAATAGGGGAGCAAGCTCTAACCCTTACAAGCAAAAAATACCTCAATCCTCCAAGGGATTGGCTGAAACACACAAAATGGCAAAAATGCCGGAGTTGCTGGGTAGCAGCTGCAACTCAATCTGGAACACAATAGAGAAGGCTGAAGATGATGCATCAACTGAAGTAGACCTCCTCCAATGGATCTCCAAGTAGAAGGCTGATCCTTACACTTGAGATCTTCCCCACAAATCAACCCGCAAACCCTCCATGAAAATAATGCAGATACTGAGAGGGACTGCGCAGTAGTGGGATAAAACTCCTTGGCCAAGTGCCAAGATCTGCAAATCAGCTCCAAGTCCTCCAATCCGATCCTCCAAAGGAAAGAGAGGCTCTCCCTCTGAAAAACAAGAGAAGGAAGTGGTGTCGTGAAGTCACCACGGCAACACCCTACAACACAGTATTACACTGCTGCAGTAATAACGCTGTCCTGGAGGATGATGCTAAGAAAATAACCTTGCCCGAGTAGGCACTCGAAGTCCCCCGAGGCTAAGGGTGAGATCTCCGCACGTAGACACTCGGTTGCACTAAACAGTGCAGCAGACGGGTTAAACAGCCAGCGTACCAAAGGAAAACAAATGTCTCACTCATTAATCAATAATCCAAGAATCCAAGCATCCCCAAATGAGGAGGCTCCTCCATCTTTTATAGTGTTGGTTTCCCTCCAAAACCAAATGTAGCCTCTCTCTATCCTCCACATCCTCATCCTTATCCACATTCTCATCCTTATCTGCGCAGAAGCTTGGAGAAACTTTTAGAGTGTCCATAGTCCCCCTCCTCCACGTGGTGATAAAATGGCTCAGTATTCTCTATATTTCATATGTATTTGCTTCATGTTTAGTTTATAGCATTTGGTATCTTGTTGTATGCTCTGATACCACTGTAATATCCCAAGGGGAAATAACCAGTAATACAAAGCATACACTTCCTAAAGTCACTTAGTGAAATCAACGTTGTGACCAAGGTAGGCCAAGGGGGCCAAGTGACCACGTGAAGAGGGACCCACTTGGACAGCGTGAGCATGGCCAGCACAATTGAGTTGGCAACGTGGGCCAAATGGAGGCAACGTAGGAGATGGTGGGGCCTAGGGTTGAGAAAGGCCCATCGTTATAAAAAGGAGGAGAGCCTCCTCATTTCCTCATTGGAGTTTATGCATATTGAGCTGGTCAGTTCGACTTAGAGCACATTGGCTGTTTAGCTTGTCTGCAGCACTGTTTAGTGCATTGGGTGTCTCCGTTCGAAGATCCCACCCTCAGCCCTGGGAGACTTTGAGTGCTTGCTCGGGTGAGGTAGTCTCATCAGTATTTTGCAGGAGGATCGGTGTTGGCATTCGTGGGAGGAGCAGAGCCATAGAGACTGCGCAGTCTTGAGAGGGAGGACGCAGTATATCTTGAGGGAGCTCCGGAGTGGCACTATTTTGGAGGATTTTGGCCGGTGAATTGAGCAAGGGGCCAGCCCTTGCCTATTGTAGGCTTTTGGCAGAGTGGGAGGCCATATTTTGGAGGATTTCATTCAGCATCAGCGTGGCCCTTGGGAGGATAGCGTAGATCCTCAAGGGAGGTATTTTCGGGGGTCGTCCATTTCAGAAACGTTCTCTGGGCTTTTCTAGGTATTGTGAGTAGAGGCAGATTCCAGAGTTTCAACTTTTTTTGAGTAGGAGAGCCACCCCAAATACTCATCTTGTTCCAACAGTAGCAGCAGCACGACAATTTTCCAGCAGCTTGGACGCAGAGTAGAGAGCAGCCATTCCATCGATATTCTGAGAGTATTCCTACACTTGCCTGGTGCAAGTCGAGGTGCCATCACTCTGATCACCTCTTGTACTCATTTCTATTTCTCAGTATAATAAAATGGCTCAGTATTCTCTCTATTTCATATGTATCTGCTTCATGTTCAGTTTATAGCATTTTGTATCTTGTTGTATGCTTTGTATTACTGGTTATTTCTCCTCGGGATATTACAGTGGTATCAGAGCTCATAGACCTGGCTCAGCCTGTGGGGTGAGTTGTCTATGACAGCGGGAGAGAATCCGTACATTTGCTACAGAGGTAGGAAGTACCATGATAGAGAGCGTAGGTTGCAAATCACCTACGGAGAGGGTGACTGCGTTCCAGTGGTGGGCGCTGAACAGGAGGAACCGATGGCAGAGAGCGTAGGCTGCAAATCACCTATGGAGAGGGTGACTGCGTTCCAGTGGTGGGCGCTGAACAGGAGGAACCGATGGCAGATGATAGTGATGCGAAGAAGTTTGGGGAAATGCTCCTCAAGTCAGAACATGATCTGTCAAGGCAGATTGAGGTGATGAGACAGAGATTCACTGCTGTGGAGGCTAGACAGCGTGAAACCCCAAGGGGTTTCCAGATTGGTGAGGGATCGAGCACATCCCACCATTTGCAGGAGCACGATGCTACTCAGCACATGGCATCACATGCACCCACACGCTCCACTATGCCCACTTTCCTGGCTGTAGACACAGGGGCAGGAGCACAGCAGGAGTCGGAGCCTGGCCACATGGGTGATTATTTTGCTGAGTATCAGGCATATGGGCAGGAGTTTAGGGATGCCCTTTCATTCAGAGATTTTGTTCAGCTCCAGCAGGACAGCAGACCCCGCCACCATCAGAGAGGGCACCGACATTATCACGAGGGAAACACTCAGCGTATAGTGAGCAGGTTCCATTTTCCCACGTTTGATGGTTCATCAAACAGTTCGGCAAAGGCTTGGGTGGAGAAGCTGGACATATACTTCTAGCTCAACCAGATGGCAGAGACAGAGGCCATCAAGGTAGCAACACTGCATCTGGATGGTGAGGCTTAGGATTGGTGGTTCCATGGGATGGTTACACTCGGGCATTTGATAGTGACTACATATGCCGAGTTCACCCGGAGGTTGATAGAGAGATTTGATCGGAGGGATCCAGAGGAGCACTTCGTTGAGCTGACGAGGCTCAAACAGACCGAGAGTCTGGATACTTATATTTCAGATTTCCTGAGACTTTTAGTGATGGCGCCAGATCTATTCGCGGCACAGATGATTTACATGTTCATTGAGGGGTTAGCAGAGCCACTTCGAAGATTGGTCAGATCCACTAGACCAACCACACTCCATGACGCAGTTGGCAGGGCCCGGGATTTGCAGGATGCCTTACCTAGGACCAAGATGCCTTACCCCCAGAGATAGGATTTCCAGCCTAAGGGGAAGGATTTGAGGATTCTGCCTCCAAAGGGGAATCCGGGTAGGGG
Organism: Pinus albicaulis; assembly: GCA_034641835.2. NCBI lineage: Eukaryota > Viridiplantae > Streptophyta > Pinopsida > Pinales > Pinaceae > Pinus > Pinus albicaulis. The sequence continues at coordinate 1,525,416,845 of CM076578.1, forward strand.
ACAGTTGGATGATGATGCCAGGAGGGAGTTGAAGAAGAAGAGGTTGTGTTTCACATGTCAGGAGTCGTGGGAAATAGGACACAAATGTGCTGCTGGCAAAGCACACCTTATTGAGGTCTTCTCCGAGAGCGGTGGAGAAGAGGATGAGTATGATGACATGGAGGCAGGAGGCTGTAATATCCCCAATTAGCCTTGCTAATTGGAATATTTCATTTTTGCTTTATTTTTCCGCTTTAGCTAGAAATAATAAATAAAGTGAGAAATAAGAGGGGTCACCTCACTTTAGTCACCTCACTTTATAATAAAGTGTTCTTTTCCTAGTAGATTGACGTTGTAACTTAGAGAGGGGGCCTTGGGGGTCCACATGGGTATGATGGGGGAGGCATCAGGCTGACCCAAGGTAAACTGCGCAGGTCAAAGGAGAGTTAAATTTTGGAGGGAGTTTGGCATTATAAAAGGAGAGGTTCTCACTTCATTTGGATTCATTCATGATTTGATATTATTATTGAGAGCTAGACTTATGTCTGCTTCAGCACGCCGGTTGTTTAGTCGGTCTGCAGCACTGTTTAGTGCACGAGTGTCTCCGGTCGGAGATCTCACCCTTAGCCTCGGGGGACTTCGAGTGCCTGCCCTGGTAAGGTTATTTCTGGTTTCACCCTTAGCTTCGGGGGACTTCGAGTGCCCGCCCTAGTAAGGTTCTGTTCTGAGTACACCTTTCAGTTTCAGTAGCAAAGTAGCAGCAGTTTCTGGTGCGGATTTGGAGAGGAAGAAGCCCTCTTGTGGCTGCGCAGTTCAGAGGAGGAGGGACGCTGTTCCAGGAGGAGAGAGGACGCTGATCAGCCTAGGAGAGTGAGGACGCTGTTCCAGGGAGGACACAGTCCAGATCTGAGCAGAGGAAACGCTGTCCAGGAGGAGGAAGGACGCAGATCAGTTGGGAGTGAGGACGCTGTCCAGTTCTGAAGAGGAGGACGCAGATCTGAAGGCACATTGATAGATCCAGCCTTGGAGAGGGTAGATCTGAGCAGATATTTGCAGATCTAGTTCTGTATGGTGCAGATCTGAAGGTATAGCACTAGATCCCGCTTGGGAGATTGCAGATCTGAGGAGATATTGGCAGATCTAGCCTAGATCTGAAGAGATAACATCAGATCCAGTATTGGAGGTTGCAGATCTGAAGAAATATTGTCAGATCCAGCATAGATCTGGAGGGTTGGTAGCAGATCTGATCTAGGAGGACGCAGATCAGGAGGGATAGGACGCAGATCTGATTGGAGGCTTCAGATCCAGCAGATCTGAGCATTCAGGAGGCAGATCCACCAGGTAGTACGCTGATCTAAACATCTCGAGGAGTTGTGCTTGTGAATGAGGACAGGCTCAACCGCTTAGCATTCAAAATAAATGATCCATCCCTGCCCCGAGGTTGTGGTGATTAGTGCTCCACTGCTTCGCTACCGTCATCAACAGAGACAATGTTTTCCATCGGGTGAGGGTTCGAGTTTGAAATCAGCTATTTTCCCTTCCTCAAAGATAAATGCAGCTCCTGTATACGAGGACGATGTCCTTGTTGGGTGTACCTATTATTTGTCCGGGAGAGGGGTCTCCACCTGCCTAGGCAAGGGATAGGTGCACTTACTCTATTTTATTGTACTCCCTCTCTATGTACTTTCGTACTAATAAAATGGCTCGCTCCTTTCGGGCATCCTATGTGTAATTGTTCAGCTGATCCGGGTTCCCTAATGTAGCTTCTATTTCCTCGTCCTCCATATTTCTGTCTATTACTGGTTATTTCCCTTGGGGATATTACAGTGGTATCAGAGCATAGATCTGGCCCAGCCTGTGGTGCTAGCAGTCTATGACGTCCAGGGATAACCCCTACAAGAGTCTCTTCGGGGGAAGTGATTCTGATCCAGAGACAGAACAGCGGAATCCAATGGAAAACATAGCTGAGAAGTTGGATACACTCATCCATCACATGCAGGAGGTAACCAAGGGGTTTGCAGCTGCAGGGGTATCACAGAGAGAACCCCCTAGGGTTTTCCAGGTGGAGAGCATAGATCTGGCTCAGCCTGTGGTGCTAGCAGTCTATGACGTCCAGGGATAACCCCTACAAGAGTCTCTTCGGGGGAAGTGATTCTGATCCAGAGACAGAACAGCGGAATCCAATGGAAAACATAGCTGAGAAGTTGGATACACTCATCCATCACATGCAGGAGGTAACCAAGGGGTTTGCAGCTGCAGGGGTATCACAGAGAGAACCCCCTAGGGTTTTCCAGGTGGGAGAAGGATCGGGCGTGTCTAGCTACATACCAGACGCTATTCCCATTGTGACAGCACAGATGGTCAATACCGCACCCACGCGACCCACCATGCCTACCTTTCCGGTAGAAGACGAGGGGTCGACAGCACCAAGAGATGGGGGTCCAGCCCAACATGCGGCCATTTTTGCAGACTGGCAGGGCCTAGGTCAGGCGTTCAGGGATGCTCTTCCCTTCGATCGCTATCTCCAGTTCAGATGTGGAGGCAAGGCCCATGAGCAGGAGAAGGGACGTGGCTCTCACCGTGATAGCCACCGTGCAGCGAGCAAGTTCCATTTGCCGATGTTTGACGGTTCGCAGAAGACTACGGCAAAATCTTGGATGGAGAAACTGGACATTTATTTCCAGCTTAACCAGATGCCAGAGAAGGAGGCCATTAAGATGGCTGCATTGCATTTAGAGGGTGAGGCCCAGGACTGGTGGTTTCATGGGATGACAACACTGGGACATTCCGCAGTGACGACATACGCTGAGTTCACCAGGAGAGTGGTGGAGCGTTTTGACAGGAAGGATCCGGAGCAGCATTTCGGTGAGTTGACCAAGCTCAGACAGACGGGGAGTGCCGAGGCATACATCTCAGATTTCTTGAGGGTTTCAGTGATGGTACCTGATGTATCGGCAGCTCGGATGGTCTACATGTTTTTGGAGGGGCTGTCAGAACCACTTCGTGGCCTAGTCCGGTCAAACAAACCGGCTACGCTACAGGATGCTATCAGTAGGGCTCGTGACCTACAAGATGTCATGCCTAGGACTCGGCCACCTTATCCCCAGAGACAGGCTTTCCAGCCAAGGGGTAAGGACACGAGGGTCCCGCCTCCCAAGGCGAATCCAGGACGAGGTCAGTTTGATGATGAGGCCAGGAGAGAGTTGAGACGGAAGCGGTTATGCTTCACCTACCAGGAGCCGTGGGCACCGGGACACAAATGTACGGCAGGGAAGGCACATTTCATAGAGGTCTTCTCCGAGAGCGGCGGGGAAGAGGATGAGGTGGATGATGAGGAGGCAGGAGAATGTTATGCAGCGCAGAGTACCTTACCACCTCCACCACCCGATGCAGGTGGGGCCTCATTCGCACCTACTGGGGGAGCTCTGGCAGCATTACGAGGAGTCCCCAAGTATCTGACATTGCGCGTACGAGGGACAGTGCGCGGACAGCGGGTTTCGGTCTTAGTCGACAGTGGGGCCACCCACAACTTCATTGATGCCCAGATGGTCGCACGAAGAGGCATACCAACAGAGAGCTTTGATGGGTTTTCTGTCTTGGTACCAGGAGATCAGACCATGGCATGTGCTCGATATGTACCCGAGTTGTCAGTGACGATGGGCACTTATACATTGACCGATCACTTCTTTGTGGTGGACATTCCGGACACCAATGTGATATTGGGGGTCCAGTGGCTTATTACTCTGGGGAAGGTCACGACGGATTGGAAGGCCCTAGAGATGGAGTGGGATGATCCCAAGACGGGGAAGCATGAGAAGATACGAGGGCAGAACACATATCCACCCAGACAGTATCAGCACACAGCATGGAGGCGACATTCCGCAAGGGAGATATAGAGTGGGCAGTAGAGTTGCGGGCTTCAGAGATAGTAGATACGGGACGGACGGTGCACCCTGATCTACAGACTCTTCTCGACAGGTATGCAGTTGTTTTTGGAGACATTCCTCCAGGACAGCCACCAGATAGGGGGTTTGAGCACACAATCGAGTTGGAGCAGGGGATACAGGCAATGATCACCACACCGTATAGGCATCCCAAGGCCTATCAGGATGAGATAGAGCGGGCCATTCAGGAGTTGCTGGCCCTTGGACACATTCGACCCAGCACCAGTCCTTTCGCTTCTTCAGTAGTGCTGGTGAAGAAGAAGGACGGCACATTACGCATGTGCATTGATTACAGGGCTCTGAACAAGAAGACCCTGAAGAACAGGTACCCCATTCCCAGGATCGACGAGCTGATGGATGAGTTGAGAGGAGCACGGTTCTTCTCAAAGATCGATTTGAGATCTGGGTACCATCAGATACGCATGAGGGAACAGGACATTCCAAAGACTGCTTTCAGGTGTCATTATGGGCACTTTGAGTTTCTGGTCATGCCGTTTGGGTTGACCAATGCACCTGCCACTTTCCAGTCCTGTATGAACCATATCTTCAGGGATCATCTAAGGAAGTTCGTGCTGGTTTTCTTGGATGATATCCTTATATACAGCAGGACCTGGGAGGAGCACCTCCAACACATTGAGACGGTCTTGCACATTCTGGAGGAGCAGCAGTTCTTTGCCAAGCTCTCCAAGTGTGAGTTTGGATTGACGGAGATGTTGTATCTAGGACACATCATAGGAGTGGACGGAGTGAGAGTCCACGAGGAGAAGATCCGGGCTATCAGGGACTGGCCAGAGCCACAGAATGTGACAGAACTGAGAGGGTTCATTAATATCTGTACTTACTACAGGAAGTTCGTCAAGGGCTTCTCCCAGCTTGCAGCACCCCTCACGGAGCTGACGAGGAAGGGGGCATTCAGTTGGTCGGATACCGCACAGCGAGCTTTTGATAAGCTCAAGGAGGTGATGAGTAGTTGTCCCGTGTTGGCTTTGCCAGATTTCACGCAGCCCTTTGTCCTAGAGTGCGATGCATCGGGAGAAGGGATTGGAGCAGTCTTGATGCAGGAGGGTCATCCGATTGCGTTCGAGAGCCGGAAGCTCCTTCCACACGAGAGACTTTATCCCATCTATGACAAAGAGATGTTGGCCATCATGCATGCATTGGCCAAATTCCGGCAGTACCTGGTAGGTGGCAGATTCAGGGTGAGGACAGACCACAACAGCCTGAAGTATTTTCTGGAGCAGAAGCAGTTGCAGGAGAGGCAACAGAAGTGGATCAGCAAGATCCAGGCTTACGATTTTGACATAGAGTATGTCAAAGGGAAAAATAACGTGGTAGCAGATGCCCTTTCCCGTAGACCAGCCACGTTATCACTCATGAGCTTGGACGCTGACTGGAAGGCTCGACTACTGGTTGAGTACTCCAAAAATAGATTTGCATGCGAGGTGCTGGATGGTCAGATAGCAGATAGCAGATACAGGGTGGCTGATGAGGTCATCTATTACAGGGATAGGATCTTCTTGACTGAGGGGTCTCAGCCCAAGGAGAAGATACTCCAGGCTTCACATAATTCACCATTGGCGGGCCATCAGGGGTTCACCAAGATGTACAGGGCCATTCGGGAGAGATTTGCATGGAAGGGCCTCAAGGAGGACGTACTCCAGCATGTCAGGGAGTGCGAGGTTTGCAAGCGGAACAAGGGGGAGATGAGCCATCCTGCGGGGTTGTTGCAGCCGCTTCCCATTCCGGAGGGGAAGTGGGAGAGTATTTCGATGGACTTCATCACGGGGTTGCCCACAGTGCAGGGCAAGGACTGCATCTTCGTAGTAGTTGACCGGCTAACGAAGTATGCTCATTTTTTCACCATTTCGGCACACTATACAGCGGCACAGGTGGCAGAGTTGTTTTTCCGGGAGGTTTTCAGATTGCATGGTCTACCCAAGACCATTGTTAGTGACAGAGACAGCCGTTTTATGGGTGGTTTTTGGCAGGAGCTCTTCCGACTAGTGGGGACTGAGTTGACACCGGGCACTAGTTATCATCCCCAGACGGACGGGCAAACGGAGATAGTTAACAAGTGGCTAGAGGGCTACTTGCGTAACTACGTCAGTGGGCAGCAGAGAGCATGGCTGAAATGGCTACATCTGGGCGAGTACTGCTACAACACAACCCACCATATGTCCATCGGCATGACACCTTTCTATGCGTTGTATGGATACCATTCCCTATCTTTTGTGGACATGATGTTTGGTGTTAGCAGGGCTCCGCGAGCCAAATTATGGATCCAAGAGAGCCAAGACATCCTCCGGGCTCTCAAGGACAACATAGCCACAGCACAAAATCAGCAGAAATTGTATGCTGATAAGGGTCGAGTGGAGAGACACTTTGAGGTAGGGGACCTGGTCTACCTACGGTTACAGCCATACCGACAGTCTTCACTCAAACAGAAGGGGGCAGAGAAGCTTAAGCCTCGCTTTTATGGACCATACAGGGTGATACGTAGGATCGGGCAGGTTGCATATGAGTTGGAACTGCCCCAAGGCAGCCGGATTCATAACATCTTCCATGTATCATGCCTGAAGAAAGCATTGGGCCAGCACGTGACAGTCACCGGGGAACTACCACCGACAGATGATGAGGGGCACTTGGTGTTACAGCCGGAGGCCATTATTGACACCAGAGAGAGACAGCTGCGGAGCAGGAAGATCAGAGAGTTCTTGGTGAGGTGGAAGAATCTGCCGGATGAGGATGCCACTTGGGAGGATGAGAAGATCTTACAACACCCATCACTTCAGTTGCTTGAGGACAAGCAACGTTTTGCCGGGGGAGACTGTAATATTCCCAATTAGCTTTGCTAATTGGAATATTTCATTTTTGCTTTATTTTGCCACTTTAGCTAGAAATAATAAATAAAGTGAGAAATAAGAGGGGTCACCTCACTTTAGTCACCTCACTTTATAATAAAGTGTTCTTTTCCTAGTAGATTGACGTTGTAACTTAGAGAGGGGGCCTTGGGGGTCCACATGGGTATGATGGGGGAGGCATCAGGCTGACCCAAGGTAAACTGCGCTGGTCAAAGGAGAGTTAAGTTTTGGAGGGAGATCGGCATTATAAAAGGAGAGGTTCTCACCTCATTTGGATCATTGATGATTTGATATTATTATTGATAGCTGGACTTCTGTCTGCTTCAGCACGCCGGTTGTTTAGTCGGTCTGCAGCACTGTTTAGTGCACGAGTGTCTCCGGTCGGAGATCTCACCCTTAGCCTCGAGGGACTTCGAGTGCCTGCCCTGGTAAGGTTTTTCTGGTTTCACCCTTAGCTTCGGGGGACTTCGAGTGCCCGCCCTAGTAAGGTTTGTCCTGAGTATACTTTTCAGTTCCAGTAGCAGCAGCAGCAGTTTCTGAAGCATATCTGAGGAGGAGAAAAGCCCTCTTGTGGCTGCGCGGAGCAAGAGAAGGAAGGACGCTGATTCGAGGAGGAGATGGGGCCACATTCCTTTAGGAGAGTGGGGACGGCGTGTGCCGGGGAGGCCCCGCCGGTCCGAGATCGAGCGAGAGAAACGGCGGCTCCGGGGAGGGAGAAGGACAACGTCGACACAGAAGTGAGAACGCGTCGGTCCCGTGTACAGAGAGGACGCGGTGCGAGGGAATATTGACGGATCCGAGTTCTAGAGAGGGTAGATACGGCGTATTTGCGAATCCGATTCGATATGATGAGATGCGAAGGTATGGCATGAATCCGGCAGGAGATTGCGAGATGCGAGAGATAATGTCGGTCTGACACAGATGCGAAGAGATAACATCGAATCCCGACGTGGAGGTTAACGAATGCGAAGGTGTTGTCGAGATCCGGCCTTAGATACGGAGGGGATTGGTAGCCGAATCTGATGCAGGAGGACGCGGTCGGGGAGGAGAGGACGCAGATCTGGTTGGAGGCTTCAGATCCAGCAGATCTGAGCATTCAGGAGGCAGATCCACCAGGTAGTACGCTGATCTGAGGAGCAGGCTTGTGAGAGATGGGCTCAACAGCGTTTTCTAGCATTCAGTAGCTGATCCATCTGTCTGGAGGTTGTGGTGATTAGTGCTCCACCTGTTTCTGCGCTGTCACTAGCAGAGATAGCGTTTTCCATTGGTGAGGGTTTGGAGTTTGAAATCAGCTATTTTCCAGTCTTCAGCTCACAGTACCAGCGCAGTCCAGCTTCAGTCTTCAGAGCAGCTAGGACGCTGTCCTTGTTGCAGCCATTATTTGTCTGAGAGGGTCTCCACTTGCCTAGGGCAAGGATAGGTGCACTTACTCTGATTTTATTGTACTCCTCTCTATGTACTTTCAGACTAATAAAATGGCTCAGTTTCCTGGCATCCTATGTGTAATTGTTCAGTGATCTGGTTCCCTATTGTAGTTTCTATTTCTGTCTAGCATATTTCTGTTTATTACTGGTTATTTCCCTTTGGGGATATTACAGAGGCAGCCATGCAGCACAGGACCATTTGCCACCTCCACCACCAAGAGCAGGAGGTGCAGCCTTTGCACCTACAGGGGGGACCATTGCAGCATTGCGGGGAGTACCCAAGTATCTGACGCTACGTGTTCGAGGGATCCGGAGGAGCACTTCGTTGAGCTGACGAGGCTCAAACAGACCGGGAGTCTGGATACTTATATCTCAGATTTCCTGAGACTTTCAGTGATGGTGCCAGATCTATCCGCGGCACAGATGATTTACATGTTCATTGAGGGGTTAGCAGAGCCACTTCGAGGATTGGTCAGATCCACTAGACCAACCACACTCCATGACGCAGTTGGTAGGACCTGGGATTTGCAGGATGCCTTACCCAGGACTAGGATGCCTTACCCCCAGAGACAGGCTTTCCAGTCTAAGGGGAAGGATGTAAGGATTCCGCCTCCAAAGGGGAATCCGGGTAGGGGACAGTTGGATGACGATGCCAGGAGGGAGTTGAAGAAGAAGAGGTTGTGTTTCACATGTCAGGAGCCGTGGGCAATAGGACACAGATGTGCTGCTGGCAAAGCAAAATTTATTGAGGTCTTCTCCGAGAGAAGTGGAGAAGAGGATGAGTATGATGACATGGAGGCAGGAGGCAGCCATGCAGCGCAGGACCATTTGCCACCTCCACCACAAAGAGCAGGAGGTGCAGCCTTTGCACCTACAGGGGGGGCCATTGCAGCATTGCGAGGAGTACCCAAGTATCTGACGCTGCGTATTCGAGGGACAATACAGGGGCAGCGAGTATCAGTACTGGTGGACAGTGGGGAAACCCACAACTTCATCGATGCACAAATGGTAGAGAAGAGAGGCATACAGACAGAGAGCTTCGATGCGTTTTCAGTGTTGGTCCCAGGAGATCAGACGATGCAGTGTGCCAGATATGTTCCAGAGCTGGCAGTGACGATGGGCACCTACACAGTGATTGACCATTTTTTCGTGGTTAACATACCGGATACCAATGTGGTATTGGGTGTACAGTGGCTGATCACTCTGGGGAAGGTCACCACAGATTGGGAGGCCTTGGAGATGGAGTGGGATGATAAGAAGACCGGGAAGCATGCGAAGATACGGGGAATGCACACTTACCCACCCTAGACTGTTTCAGCTCACCGGATGGAGGCATACTTCCGGAAGGGAGACATTGAGTGGGAAGTAGAGCTGCGTGCATCAGAGGCAGGGACTACTGGGCAGACAGTTCATCCAGAGATTCAGACCATCCTTGATAGGTATGCCACAGTGTTTGGGGAGATACCACCAGGTCAGCCACCGGATCGGGGATTTGAGCATACTATTGAGCTAGAGCAGGGCATTCAGGCCATCATTACCACCCGTATAGGCACCCCAAGGCCTATTGGGATGAGATTGAGCGAGCTATCCATGAGCTATTAGCCCTTGGACACATACGGCCCAGCACCAGTCCTTTCGCTTCTTCGGTAGTGTTGGTGAAGAAGAAGGACGACACATTGCAGATGTGCATTGATTACAGAGCCTTGAACAAGAAAACCATGAAGAACAAGTACCCTATACCACGGATTGATGAGCTGATGGATAAGTTGAGAGGGGCGCAGTTCTTCTCGAAGATTGATTTGAGATCCGAGTACCACCAGATTCGTGTGAGGGAACAGGACATTCCCAAGACCGCTTTCAGGTGCCATTATGGCCATTTTGAGTTTTTGGTGATGCCCTTCGGGCTAACCAACGCACCGACCACCTTCCAGTCATGCATGAACCACATCTTCCGCAGTCACCTGAGGAAGTTTGTGCTAGTCTTCTTTGATGATATATTGATATATAGCAGGACATGGGAGGGGCATCTCCAGCACATAGAGGCAGTGTTGCGTATTTTGGAGGAGCAGCAGTTTTATGCTAAGCTCTCCAAGTGCGAGTTTGGGTTGACGGAGATGCTATACTTGAGACACATCATAGGGGTGGACGGAGTGAGGGTCCACGAGGAGAAGATCAGGGCCATCAGGGATTGGCCAGAGCTGAGAAGCGTGACGGAACTTCAGGGGTTTGTGGGTATCTGCACCTACTACAGGAAGTTCGTCAAGAGTTTCTCTCAGCTTGCTGCACCCCTTACAGATTTGATGAAGAAGGGGGCATTCAGTTGGACAGATACAGCGCAGCGGGCCTTTGACAGGCTCAAGGAGGTGATGAGCAGTTGTCCAGTGCTTGCGTTGCCAGACTTCACTCAGCCATTCGTTCTGGAGTGTGATGCATCAGGAGAGGGGATCGGCGTAGTGTTGATGCAGGGAGGCCACCCTATAGCTTTTGAGAGCTGGAAGCTCCTTCTCACATGAGTGGTTGTATGCCATATACGACAAGGAGATGCTGGCCATCATGCATGCATTGGACAAATTCCGGCAATACCTGGTAGGTAACAGGTTCAGGGTGAGGACTGATTACAACAGCCTCAGGTTCTTTTTAGAGCAGAAGCAGCTATAGGAGAGGCAGCAGAAGTGGGTCAGCAAGATCCAGGCCTACGACTTTGACATCGAGTATGTCAAAGGGAAGAACAACGTGGTGGCTGATACACTTTCACGTAGCCCAGCTACGTTGTCTCTGATGAGTTTGGATACAGATTGGAGGGCTCGACTTTTGGTGGAGTACTCCAAGGACAGGTTTTCCTATGAGGTTATGGATGGTCGGGTGACAGATGATAGATACAGGGTGATGGATGAGATCTTCTACTACAGGGACAGGATCTTCTTGACTGAGGGCTCTCAGCTCAAGAAGAAGATATTGCAGGCTTCTCACGATTCACCATTGTCTGGCCACCAGGGGTTTACCAAAACCTACAGGGCCATCAGGGAGAGGTTCTCATGGAAGGGCCTCAAGGAGGACGTACTCCAGCATATCAGGGAGTGCGAATTTTTTCAGCGAAACAAGGGGGAGATGAACCATCCAGCAAGTTTGTTGCAGCCTCTTCCCATTCCAGAGGGGAAATGGGAGAGTATTTCGATGGAATTCATCACAGGGTTGCCCATGGTGCAGGGCAAGGACTGTATATTCGTCATCGTTGATCGATTGACGAAGTATGCACATTTTTTCACCATATCCGCAAATTATATAGCAGCACAGGTGGCAGAGCTGTTCTTCAGAGACATCTTCAAGTTACATGGTCTTCCCAAGACCATTATCAATGACAGGGACAGCCGCTTCATGGGCGGATTTTTGCAGGAGCTTTTCCGGCTGGTGGGGACAAAGTTGACACCGAGTACCAGCTACCACCCACAGACAGACGAGCAGACAGAGATAGTTAACAAGTGGCTGGAGGGCTACTTGCGTAACTATGTCAGTGGGTAGCAGAGAGCATGGCTGAAGTGGTTGCATCTAGGGGAGTACTGCTACAATAACACACATCACATGTCCATCGGTATGTCTCCGTTCTATGCATTATATGGTTATCATGCTTTATCTTTTGTTGATGTGATGTTTGGTGCCAGCAAGGCTCCGAGAGCCAAAGATTGGATCCAAGAGAGTCAGGACATCCTCTGAGCTCTCAAAGATAACATGGCTACAGCACAGAAATAGCAGAAGTTGTATGCCAACAGGGGTCGGGTGGAGAGACAGTTTGAGGTAGGGGACTTGGTCTACCTACGTTTGCAGCCATACCAACAATTGACTTTGAAGCAGAAGGGAGCTGAGAAGCTCAAGCCCCGTTTTTATGGGCCTTACAAGGTGATACGCAGGGTTGGGCAAGTTGCTTATGAGTTGGAGCTGCCCCAAGGCAGCAAGATTCATAACATCTTTCATGTATCGTGCCTGAAGAAGGCATTGGGGCAGCAGGTGACAGTGACAGAGGAGCTACTGCCTACGGATGATGAGGGGCATTTGGTGCTACAACTAGAGGCTATTATTGTTACTAGGGAGAGGCAGTTGCAGAACAGGACAATCCGAGAATTCTTAGTGAGGTGGAAGAATTTTCCGGATGAGTATTCCACTTGGGAAAGTGAGAAAATCTTGCAGCATCCATCACTACAGTTGCTTGGGGTCAAGCAACATTTTTCCGAGGGAGACTGTAATATTCCCAATTAGCGATAGCTAATTGGAAATATTAATTTTGATCAATTTTGCCTTCTATAGTTAAAATATAAATAAAAGTGAGTAAGAGGGGGATATAACTCACTTAGAATAAAGTACACTCCCTAAAGTCACCTAGTGAAATCAACGTTGTGACCAAGGTGGGCCAAGGGGGCCAAGTGACCACATGAAGAGGGACCCACTTGGACAGTGTGAGCATGGCCAGCGCAGTTGAGTTGGCAACGTGGGCCAAATGGAGGCAATGTAGGAGATGGTGGGGCCTAGGGTTGAGAAAGACCCATCGTTATAAAAAGGAGGAGAGCCTCCTCATTTCCTCATTGGAGTTTATGCATATTGAGTTGGTCACTTCGACTTAGAGCACGCTCGCTGTTTAGCTTGTATGCAGCACTGTTTAGTGCATCGGTTGTCTCCGTTCGGAGATCCCACCCTCAGCCCCGGGAGACTTTGAGTGCTTGCTCGGGTGAGGTAGTCTCATTAGTATTTTGCAGGAGGATCGGTGTTGGCATTCCTGGGAGGAGCAAAGCCATAGAGACTGTGCAGTCTTGAGAGGGAGGACGCAGTCCATCTTGAGGGAGCTCCGGAGTGGCACTATTTTGGAGGATTTTGGCCGGTGGATTGAGCAAGGGGCCAGCCCTTGCCTATTGTAGGCTTTTGGCAGAGTGGAAGGCCATATTTTGGAGGATTTCATTCAGCATCAGCGTGGCCCTTGGGAGGATAGCGTAGATCCTCAAGGGAGGTATTTTTGGGGGTCGTCCATTTCAGAAACGCTCTCTGGGCTTTTCTGGTTATTGTGAGTAGAGGCAGATTCCAGAGTTTCAGCTTTTTCTGAGTAGGGGAGCCGCCCCAAATACTCATCTTGTTCCAGTAGTAGCAGCAGCACGACAGTTTTCTAGCAACTTGGACACAGAGCAGAGAGCAGCCATTCCATCGATATTCTGAGAGTATTCCTACACTTGCCTGGTGCAAGTCGAGGTGCCATCACTCTGATCGCCTCTTGTACTCATTTCTATTTCTCAGTATAATAAAATGGCTCAGTATTCTCTCTATTTCATATGTATCTACTTCATGTTCAGTTTATAGCATTTTGTATCTTGTTGTATGCTTTGTATTACTGGTTATTTCCCCTCGGGATATTACACACTGGTTAGGGCATCTAACCACCAAGTATGCCCCTCCACTTTGGCTACTACAGGCTGCAAATAATTTTTTCCACACTAGGACTCGATCCAACACCAAAATAACACAAGACACATCACATCATACCTCTGTTTTAGGAATTTCTTTCTACATTACAAGTATGATCCTCATTAGGGTTGAACACACACTGTAGCAACTCCTTATTCCACCTTCTAGACCTAATATAAAGTTGTGGACTTGTAGTTCATGGATTTTAGTGATGAAGACTGTCCCTTAGGATGAGTTTGGGCTAAGACTAAGCCTATCAACCCTCTCTACGCTGCGCAGAATTGCTCCAAACCTCTGCGGCACACTTCAGCAGCCTTCAACACCCCTTGAATAAGCCTCTGGAACCCATGAATTGGAACTAGTCCTTGCGCCCTTCAATCATAACCTCCACACAACAATCTACACCCTAAACAACCTTGTTTTCACCTCTCTGTCATGCAGTCTACTTCAGTAGTGACTTCAAACTTGTGATGAGGGTAAACTAAGCCCAAAACAACCCTTAACCTTCACGAGTTGTCCTCCAATATGATGGTATTTTGATGTCCATGGTTGCTAAAATGACTCTCACACACCTATTATATATACACATAAGAGGGCTTCACGAATTAAATGAAGAGACATGACTTTTGAACTAAGCCGACATGACTTGTCTGTCCAACAATTAAATGTCAACTTAAAAAGTTCATAACTGAAGTTCTAGAGCTCCGATTTGGATGATTTTCAAAGCGTTGGAATTGCCACGCCAAGCTCTATCACCTCAAATTTTATCATGCTCAAAATCCTCATGGTTTTGGTCCAAATCCAGATGGGTACAAAGCCCCAAGCTTGGCTTCCAATCCCACAAGTGACTCTTATAGCGCTTTGCCCTCCAATCCTCGAACCCTAGGGCTTGTAGTACCTCCCAAGCTACACAAAAATCAACAATCCCTCTTAGGAAGGGAGGTACTTCCAAGAATAGGAAGTAATCATCATCATCCAGCGACACTAGCCCATATGGATTCCATCTCTGCAACATACCACGTAGAATGAACCCTGCAATCTCTATAGTGTCTCTGCCTCATCATATATGAACCTAAAGATCCCAAACCTCCATAGGGCTGCTCCCTCCGAGCCTACACGATCTCCACTAAATCGGTCTTGCAGGCACTCATCCTCCTGGATCAAATACCACACGTGAAAATCCCTCCAATCTTAGATATGCAACATCATGATTCGATGAAGACTCTAGCCCGACAATATCCAGTCCATCACATGAAACCATCTCGATCAACCTGATCTCATTCATCCCAAAGATATCCTCGAGTTGTCCCAACCATCCATGACAAATCAACGGAAGTCCATGATCAATGATATGTTCTACAACAAACTGTTGTTCACAAGGGTCACCACCAATCCACTGGAACTCCCTTCCAATCTTGTTGCCAACCCAGTCAAGACCACATCTCCATGTCTTCAGCTAAACCCTCTGCTCCATGATCTAAACACCCAAAACTCCGTCTGAGTTGCTTCGTTGTGCACACTCTAATTCACTGTCCCTCAAAGTATCTCAAATACACTTTGATACCATGTTTATTTTCCATGATCTTAGGTCTAAGATAGAATCTTAAAATCTCTGATACTACCAAACAAAGAATCTCAATAAAACTAATTTTCACTACGGAATATAAACAACGTTAAATCACACATGCATAAAATATAGACAAATTTTTATGTTTTTCAACCCAACTTCGTTATATTAAACAACATATAATACAATAGTCTAGGGATCTCATACCAGGGATAATGGCCCTCAATCATCCACTAGTACAAGATACAAACAGGGGCTTGGTGTTAGTCCATCCACAACGAATCTGCCCTCAACAAGATACTCTGACAATCTGGCTGATGCAATCAACTCTCTTAGGTCCTCTCGGTCATATCCTCTAACTGCCCGGTCCTTCGGCTCCCGATCTGCAACTCCTGCCTCTATCAATGCTCCATGTCCATCGGACAACTGAATGTTGGATATGAATATGCTCACGAGTTGATCGTTTTTCCACCAATGCATCAACACATCAAGACTCTTGTCGAGTTGTTCACAGCTCCACTTGTGAACAAATATCAATCTGCCTATTGCTATTCCTCAGCTACTAAAGGACTTTATACCACTATGGCTCACTGTGCTACTTCGATGAAGATCAACAAAGGGAACGGAGGGATGCCACCTATCACTACAAGATGTCCATATCCCACAATGAACACTAGCTAGGAGGATTGCCCATCATCGGTTGTAGAAGCCCTTCTCCACACACAACTCTTGGGCTCCAAAAAACTGGTCTTGGTTGATTAGACCCTTGAGCTCAACAACTTCCTCTATATCAATCACTCTTTTCCATCAAAGTGTTGCACATCAGGCTCCAACTTGGGCACTATCACACTATCCTCCAGCAGACCATAAATGCCCAATCACATCCACACTTGGTCCACTCTCACGTCTCACGCTTCCCTCCAACAGTACACGAGTGACCAATCCTCGTTGTAACATCTGCTCCTATTTAAGGCATCTCACATCTAGGAAACCCATCCACATGGATGCCAACAGACTTCTCCACTTGTCTAATACATCGATGAACAGTCACTGTTGAAACTGCCACTAGTTAGGGCATCTAACCACCAAGTATGCCCCTCCACTTTGGCTACTACAAGTTGCAAAAAATTCTGTCCACACTAGGACACGATCCAACATGAAAACAACAGAAAACACATCATATCATACCTCTATTTTAGGACTATCTTTCTACAATGGAAGTCTAGTCCTGGTTAGGACTGAACAAACAATGTAACAACTCCTTATTCTGCCTTTGAGACCTCCTATGAAGTTGTGGCCTTGCTGTTCATGGCTTTTAGTGATGAATATTGTCCCTTAGGATGATTTTGGGCTAAGACTAAGCCTCTCAGCCCTCTCCTTGCTGCCCAAAATTGCTCCAAAAATCTGTGACACACTTCAGCGACCTTCAACACCCCTTGAATAGGCCTCTCAGACCCCTAAATTGGCACTAGTCCTTGCAACCTTCAAACATAACCTCCACACAACAATTTTCACCCTAAACAACATTGTTTTCACCTCTCTGTCATGCAGCCTACTTCAGCAATCACTTTGGACCTATGATGAGGGTAAACTAAGCCCAAAACAACCCTTAACCTTCACAATTTGTCCTCCAATCTGCGGCCAGTTCATAGATAATATGATGGTATTTTGATGTCCATGGATGCTAAAATGACTCTCACACACCTATTATTTATACACATAAGAGGAATCCACGAATTAGATGAAGAGACGTGACTTTTGAACCAAGCCGACATGACTTGTCTGTCCAATAAACAATTGTCAACTTCAAAAATTCATAACTCAATTTCTAGAGCTCCGATTTGGGTGATTTTCGAAGCGTTCAAATCGCCACACCAAGCTCTATCACCTGAAATTTTCTCATGCTCAAACTCTTCATGGTTTTGGCCCAAATCTCGATGGGTGAAAAACCCCAAGCTTGGGTTCCAAGCCCACAAGTGACTCTTTTGCTACTTTTCCATCCAATCCCCAAACCCTAGGGCTTGGAGTACCTGCCAAGCTACACAAAAATCAACACTCCCTCTTAGCGAGGGAGGTACTTCCAAGAATATGAAGTAATCATCATCATCTAGCGATACTAGCCCATTTGGAGTCCATCTCTACAACATACCCTATAAAATGAACCCTGCAATCTTGGTAGTGTCTCTGCCTCATCATATATAAAACTAGAGATACCAAACCTCCATAGGGTTGCTCCCTCTGAGCCTACATGATCTCCATTGGCTCATTCCTGCAAGCCCTCATCCTCTTGGATCAAATACCACATATGAAAATCCCTCCAATCTCGGATATGAAACATCACGATTCGATGAAGACTCTAGCTGGTCAATATCCAATCCATTACATGAAGCCATCTTGATCAACCTGATCTCATCCATGCCAAGGCAATCCTCGAGTTCTCCCAACCATCCATGCCAAATCAACCAAATTCCATGATCAACAAACTTCCCTACAACAAACTTTTTCTCACCAAGCTCACCACCAATCCGCTAGAACTCCCAACCAATCTCGCTTCCATGCCACTTAAGACAACATCTCCATGTGTTCAGCTGAACCCTCTACTCCATGATCTAAACACCCACAACTCCCTTTGAGTTGCCTCGTTGTGCACACTCAGATTCACTGTCCCTCAAATTAACTCAAATACACTCTGATACCATGTTGATTTTCCATAATATAAACAACTTTTTACATTTTTCAACCCTACTTCGTTATATTAAACAACATAGAATACAAAATTCTAGGGCTCTCGTACCTGGTATAATGGCCCTCAATCATCCACTAGTACAAGATACAAACTGGGGCTTGGTGTCAATCCATCGACGACCAATTTTCCCTCAACAAGATACTCTCACCATCTTGATGATGTAGTCGACTCTCTCAGCTCTTCTTGGTCATACCCTGTACCTTCCTGGTCCTTCGGCTCTTGATCTGCAACTCTTACCTCTATCAATGATCCAATTTCATCTGAACACTGAACCTCGTCTATCAATATTCTCACTAGTTGATCATTTGTTCACCAATGCATCAACAGATCAAGACTCTTTTCGAGTTGTTCACAGCTCCACTTGTGAATAACTCTCAATATGCCCATTGTTGCTGCTCAGCTACTCAGGAAATTCATCCCACTATGGTCTTCCTGCGTTGCTCTGATGAATACCAACATAGGGCACGAAGGGCTGCCACCTATCACTGCAATATGTCCATCTCCCACAATGAACACGGGCTAGGAGGATTGCCAATCATCTACTGTAGAATTCCTTCTCCACACACAAGTCACGGGCTCCACAACACTGCTCCTGGTTGATCACACCCTTGAGTTAAACAAATGCCTCTCTAGCAATCACTTTTTTCCATCAAAGTGTTGCACATCGGGCTCCAACTTGGGAACTATCATGTTGTCTTCCAACAGACCATAAATGTCCAATCACGTCCATGCTTGGTCAAATCTCACTCTGCCCTCCAACAATCCACGAGTGACCAATCCTGGTTGTAGCATCTGCTCCTAGTTAGGGCATCCAACATCTAGAAAACCCCTCCACATGGCTACCAACAGACTTCTCCACTTGTCTAATACATCGATGAAAAATCATTGTAGAAACTGCCACTAGTTAGGGCATCTAATCACCAAGTCTGCCCCTCCACTTTGGCTACTACAGGTTGCAAACAATTATGTCCATAGTAGGACACGATCCAACACCAAAACAACACAAAACACATCATATCATACCTCTGTTTTAGGACTATCTTTATGTGATGCAAGTCTGGTCTTGGTTATGGCTAAACACACAATGTAGTAGCTCATTATTCCTCCTTCCAGGTCTCCTATAAAGTTGTGGCCTTGTTGTTCATGGCTCTTAGAGATGAATATTATCCCTTAAAATGAATTTGGGCTAAGACTAAACCTCTCATCCCTCTCCATGCTGCTAAGAATTTCTCTAGACCTTTGTGGCACACTTCAACAGCCTTCAACACCCCTTGAATAGGCCTCTCGAGCCCCTGAATTGGCACTAGTCCTTGCACCCTTCAAACATAACCTCCACACAACAATTTGCACCCTGAAAAACCCCGTTTTCACCTCTCTGTCATGCGGCCTACTTCAGCAGTCACTTCGGACTTGTGATGAGGGTAAACAAAGCCCAAAACAACCCTTAACCTTCACAATTTTTCCTCCAATCTGCGTCCATTTCGGAGGTAATATGATGGTATTTTGATGTCCATGGATGTGAAAATGACTCTCACACACCTATTATTTATACACATAAGAGGAATCTGTGAATTAGATGAAGGGACATGACCTTTGGACCAAGCCGACATGACTTGTCTGTCCAATAATTAATTGTCAACTAAAAAAATTCATAGCTCAAGTTTTATAGCTTCGATTTGGGTGAAATTTGAAGCGTTGGAATCGTCATGCCAAGCTATATCACCTCAAATTTTCTCATGCTCAAAATCCTCATCGTTTTGGACCGATTCCCGATGGGTGAAAAACCCCAAGCTTGGATTCCAAGCCCACGAGCGACTCTTGTGGCGCTTTTCCCTCCAATCCCCGAACCCTAGGGCTTGGAGTACCTCCCAAGCAACACAAAAATCAACACTCCCTCTTAGCTAGGGAGGTACTTCCAAGAATAGTATGTAACCATCATCATTCAATGACACTAGCCCATCTGGAGTCCACCTCTACAACGTACCCTGTAGGATGAACCCTGCAATCTCGGTAGTGTCTCTGCCTCATCATATCTAAACCTGAAGATCCCAAACCTCCATAGGGTTGCTCCCTCTGAGGCTAGACTCCCTCTAAGCCTACACGATCTCCACTGGCTCAGTACTGCAAGCACTCATCCTCTTGGATCAAATAACACACGTGAAAATCCCTCCAATCTCGGATATGCAACATCACGATTCGATGAATACTCTAGCCTGCCAATATCCATTCCATCCAATCAAGCCATCTCGTTCAACCTGATCTCATCCATGTAAAAGAAATCCTCGATCTATCCTAACCATCCATGACAAATCAATGGAATTCCATGATCATCAATCATCCCTACAACAAATTGTTGTTCACCAGGCTCACCACCAATCCACCAGAACCCCCAGCCAATCTCACTGCCAAGCCAGTCAATACCACATCTCCAAGTCTTTGATTGAACCCTCTGCTCCATAATCTAAACACCTACAACTCCCTCTGAGTTCCTTCACTATGCACACTCTGATTCATCGTCCCTCAAAGTAGCTCATATATTCTTTGATACCATGTTGATTTTCCACAATATTGGGTCTAGGATAGAATCTTAAAATCTTTAACTCTACCAAACTAAGAATCTCAACAAAACTACTTTGCACAACAAAATATAAACAGAAGTAAATCACACATGCATAGAATATAAACAACTTTTTAGATTTTTCAACCCAACTTTGTTATATTAAACAACATATAATACAACAGTCTAGGGCTTTCGTACTAGAGATAATGGCCCTCGATCATCCACCAGTACAAGATACAAACTGGGGCTTGGTGTCAGTCCATTGATGACCAGTCTGTCATCATCAAGATACTTTGACCATCTGGTTGATGCAGTCGACTCTCTCGGCTCCTCTCAGTTGTACCCTATACATGCCCAGTCCTTTGGCTCCCAATCTGCAGCTCCTACCTCTATCAATGCTCCATGTCCATCTGACCATTGAAACTCAACTATCAATCTAGTCACTAGTTGATCGTTTGTCCACCAATGCATCAACACATTGAGACTCGTGTCGAGTTGTTCACATATCCACTTGTGAAGAACTCTCAATCTGCCCATTGTTGCTCCTCATCTACTCAGGGACTTCAACCCACTATGGTCTTCCTACGCTGCTCTGATGAAGACCAACATAGGGCATGAAGGGCTACCACATATCACTGCAAGATGTCCATCTCCCACAATGAAAACGAGCTAGGAGGATTGCCCATCATCTGTTGTAGAAGTCCTTCTCCACACACAAGTCTCGGGCTCCACAAAACTGCCCCTGGTTGATTAGACCCTTAAGCTCAACAACTTCCTCTCTAGCAATAAATTTTTTCCATCAAAGTGTTGGACACCAGACTTCAACTTGGTCACTATCACTTTGTCCTCGAACGGACCATAAATTCCCAATCAAATCCACACTTTCTCCACTCCCACGCCGCCCTCCAACAGTCCACGAGTGACTAATCCTCACTGTAGAAACTACTCCTAGTTAGGGCATCCCACATTTAAAAAACCCCTCCACATGGCTGCCAATAGACTTCTCCACTTGTCTAATACATCGATGAACAATCACTGTAGAAACTACCACTGGTTAGGGCATCTAACCACCAAGTCTGCCCCTCCACTTTGGCTACTACAGGCTGCAAAAAATTATTTCCACACTAGGACACGATCCAACACCAAAAAAACACAAAACACATCATATCATACCTTTGTTTTAGGACTATCTTTCTGCAATGCAAGTCTGGTCCTCGTTAGGGCTGAACACACATGGTAGAAGCTCCTTATTCCTCCTTCCAGACCCCCTATAAAATTTTTGGCCTTGCTGTTCATGGCTCTTAATGATGAAGATTGAACCTTAGGATGAGTTTGGGCTAAGACTAAGCCTCTCAGCCCTCTCCACACTGCCCAGAATAGCTCCAGACCTTTGCGACACACTTCAACCACCTTCAACACCCCTTGAATAGGCTTCTCAGACCCCTAAATTGGCACTAGTCCTTACAGATTTCAAACATAACCTCCACACATAAATTCACATCCTAAACAACCTTGTTTTCACCTCTCTTTCATGCAGCCTACTTCAGGTGTCACTTTAGACCAATGATGAGGGTAAACTAAGTGCAAAACAATCCTTAACCTTAAGGATTTGTCCTCCTCCAATCAGCGGCTAGTTCATAGATAATATGATAGTATTTTGATGTCCATGGATGCTAAAATCACTTTCACACACCTATTGTTTATACACATACTAGGGATCCACCAATTAGATGAAGGGACATGACATTTGGACCAAGCCGACATGACTCATTTGTCTAACAATTAATTGTCAACTTCAAAAATTCATAACTCAAGTTTTAGAGCTCTGATTTGGGTGATTTTTGAAGCGTTCGAATCGCCATGACAAGCTCTATCACATCAAAATTTCTCATGCTAAAAATCCTCATGGTTTTGTCCCAAATATTGATGGGTTCAAAACCCCAAGCTTGGGACTCCAAGCCCACAAGTGACTCTTGTGGCGCTTTGCACTCCAATCCTCGAACCCTAAGGATTGGAGTACCTCCCAAGCTACACAAGAATAACCACTCCTCTTAGCGACGAAGGTACTTCCAAGAATAGGAAGCAACCATCATCACCGATTTATCTAGCCCATCTGTAGTCCATCTCTTTAGCATACCATGTATAATGAACCCTGCAATCTCAGTAGTGTCTCTGCCTCATCATACATGGACTTGAAGATGCCAAACCTCCATAGGGTTGGTCCCTCTAAGGCTAGACAGGCTAGACTCCCTTTGGGCCTACACAATCTCCACTGGCTCTGTCCTGCAAGCACTAATCCTAATAGATCAAATATCACACGTGTGAATCCCTCCAATCTCAGATATGCAACATCACAATTCGATGTAGACTCTAGCTTGCCAATATCCAATCCATCACATGAAGCCATCTCGATCAACATGATATCATCCATGTCAAAGCAATCCTCGATATGTCCTAACCATCCATGAAAAATCAACAGAAGTCCATGATTAGCAATCTTCCCTACAACAAATTGTTGTTCACTAGGCTCACCACCAATCCACCAGAACTCCCAGCCAATCTCGTTGCCAATCCAGCGAAGACTACATCTCCATGTCTTCAGTTGAACCCTCTGGACCACATCTCCATGTCTTCAACTGAACCCTTTGCTACATGACCTAAACATCCACAAATCTGTGCACACTCTAGTCCCTCAAAGTAGCTCAGATACGCTATGATAGCATGTTGATTTTCCACGATCTTGGGTCTAGGATAGAATCTTAAAATCTCTGACGCTACCAAACCAAGAATCTCAACATAACTACTTTGAGCAATGGAATATAAACAATTGTAAATCACAAATGCATAGAATATAGACAACTTTTTACATTTTTCAACCCAAATTTGTTATATTAAAAAACATATAATACAATAGTCTAGGGCTCCCGTACCAAGGATAATGGCCCTCAATCATCCATAGTACAAGATACAAATTGTGGCTTGGTGTCAGTCTATCGATGACTAGACTGTCCTCAACAAGATACTGTGACCATTTGGCTGATGCAATCAACTCTCTCAGCTCCTCTTGGTTGTAGCCTGTAGCCTCATGGTCCTTAAGCTCCCGATCTGTAGCTCCTACCTCTATTAATGCTCCAAGTCCATCTGACCATTGAACCTCCACTATCAATTTTCTCACTAGTTGATTGTTTGTCCACCAATGCATCAACACATCGAGACTCTTGTCGAGTTGTTCACAACTCCACTTGTGAATAACTCTCAATCTGCCCAATACATCAATACATCAAGACTCCTGTCGAGTTGTTCATATCTCCACTTGTGAACTTCGACCCACTATGGCATTGCATTGCTTCGATGAAGACCAACATAGGGAACGGAGGGATTCTACCTATCACTAGAAGATGTCCATATCCCACGATGAACACTAGCTAGGACGACTACCCATCATTAGTTGTAGAAGCCCTTCTCCACACACAAGTCTCGGGTGCCACAAAACTGCTCTTGGTTGATTAGACCCTTGAGCTCAACAACTTCCTCTCTATCAATCACTCTTTTCCATCAAAGTGTTGCACACTGGGCTATAACTTGGGCACTATCATGTTGTCCTCCAACATACCATAAATTCCCAATCACATCCACACTTGGTCCACTCTCATGCTTCTCTCCAACAGTACATGAGTGACCAATCCTCGATGTAGCATTTGCTCCTAGTTAGGGCATCCAACATCTAGAAAACCCCTCCACGGGTTAGGGCATCTAACCACCAAGTATGCTCCTCCACTTTGTCTACTACAAGCTGCAAACAATTATGTCCACACTAGAACACGATCCAACACCAAAACAACACAAAAAACATCATATCATACCTTTGTTTTAGGATTGTCTTTCTGCAATGCAATTATGGTCCTGGTTAGGGCTAAACACACATTGTAGAAGCTCCTTACTCCTCCTTTCAAACCTCCTATAAATCTGTGGCATTGTTGTTCATGGCTCTTAGTGATGAATATTGTCCCTTAGGATGATTTTTGGCTAAGACTAAGCATCTCATCCCTCTCCATGTTGCCAATAATTGCTCCAGACCTCTGTGACACACTTCAGAAGCCTTCAACATCCCTTCAATAGGCCTCTTGGACCCCTGAATTGGCACTAGTCCTTGCAGCCTTCAAACATAACCTCCACATTGCAATCTGCACCCTAAAAAGCCCTGTCTTTACCTCTATGTCATGCGGCCTACTTCAACAGACTCTTCAGACTTGTGATGAGGGTAATCTAAGCCCAAAACAACCCTTAACCTTCATGATTTGTCCCCCTCCAATGTGCAGCCAATTGAGAGATAATATGATGGTATTTTGATGTCCATGGATGCTAAAATGACTCTCACACACCTATTATTTATACAAATAAGAGGGCTACATGAATTAGATGAAGAGACATGACCTTTGGACCAAGACGACATGACTTGTATGTCCAACAATTAATTGTCAACTTCGAAAATTCATAACTCAAGTTCTAGAGCTCTGATTTGGGTGATTTTTGAAGCGTTGGAGTCTCCACGCCAGAAAATATGACCTCAAATTTCCTCATGCTCAAAATCCTCATTTTTTTGGCCGAAATACCAATGGGTGCAAAACCCCAAGCTTGGTTTCCAAGCCCAAAAGTGACTCTTGTGGCGCTTTGCCCTCCAATATTTGAACCCTAGGGCTTGGAGTACCTCCCAAGCTATACAAAAATCAATAGAAGTATGTCATGGGCTTTATTATGGATATTGGCCAAGTTTTTTACAAAGGAAGAAGCATTGCCTTGCTTATTTTGTTGGTGGGATGTGCATTGTGGATGGAGTTACGATTAAATTTGGAATCTCATAAGGGGAAATGATGTTGGAAACCCTATCCAACTGCAAATGGAGAGTGCCTTGTAGAGACATGTAATGATCCCACTATTTGTTTTGATGGTGGTTAATGCATAGAGCATGGACCAAGGTCGTGATAACTAACTGAACCTTTATATCACATTAATTGATAGCTTGAAAGTTTCCACAATGAATTTCAAGAATTGCATAAATATATGAAATCATGATTGGAAATGATGGTTAATGATAAACCATAATAGCTCCAAACATGTCAAAAGAAGTATGTTGCAACTTTAGGGGCATCAATTTTCTTGTTGCAAGGAATGCACATTGCCATATTTGAAAATATGCAAACTACTAGAATGATACAATTATGCTTATTAGGCTAAGTAGTAGGAAAATCATTAATGATATACACAGATTTTACTCCCATGGCTTGCTGGGAACTTGAAAATACCAATACACAACAAGCCTCTAATTATAAGAGTTTCTTTTACTGTAATGTGAACATTTCAATATCTAATCTTCAAAAGGGTAAAAGAAGTATCGTTGCAAAGCAACAAAATTTACAGACCCCAAAATTCTCTCCATGTGATGAAGAGTGGAACTCTAAGAGAAAAAAGAGGTTATCTAGTCTTGTAAGGAAATAATTGATTGAGCATGTACAATAATCTATTCTAGATTGTGTAGTCTAGGAAGGAAATTTAGTTGACCTTTGTGGTTGTTGGATGGAGTTCATGACAATACCAAAATAGGGGGCATTCGAATATTGAACTATTCACAGCTGATATGATGCACTTCATACATCTAAAATGGGAAGGACCTTAGTAGGCATTGTTATCACTTGCCACCTACACCTACCTACAAGTCAGTTAGAAAAGCCTTTAACCCCACAAGGTGTGGTTTGAGGCAAGGAACTAAGAGGAGGGGTTGTCACACTAATCTCAACTCTCTTCATTTAAGTTATATCCTAGGTTAGCTATGGGGAGTGGTCGCTAATGGAAAATTGAGCTAAGATGTGAGGTTCTAGGAGACTGTTATAGTGAAATTGGATTACTTCTAAGAATTTGTAAGAAAATATGATGTGAAAAACTTGAAAACACAATCATTTAACATGAAAAAACCACAAAACCAGTGCCTTACAAATACTATGCTAAAAAATAGAAAGATATATTTGCTCAAAAGTAAACTGTAATGCTCTCAAAAAGTGAAAACAAAGTAACCCTGAAATGCAAACAAAAGATTGTTAACACAAGATATTGCATGATACAAAAATGTCTTTGAGATAATCAAATTAGGAATAAAAAAATTGAAACATATATTTCCAAAACTCCACAATTAGTAATTAACTTGGAAAATGTGAACAAGGAAATGCTAAATGCCAAATGTGAAATTAAACTTGAAACATGAAAATAAAGCACTTGTTAAGAGAATTACAATACTTTCTTTTGGAATAAATTTTGCATATGAAAACTCAAACCATCAAGAGACAAGTAAATGTGATGGAATAGTGCTCTTGGTTAATTTTATTAGTTACCTCTACAACAAGATTGCAAATGAACTCTTCAATCCTCAGACCTCACCCTCACCAAAAGATGTGGATCTCATAGTGAGGAGTCAATAGAGGAGTAGAGGGTCCCTAAAATGTCTATTCAACCAAATTATGTCGGAGATAAAATTTTAGCGAGGCTTGGGGCCTTTATATGCAAGTTGTATTGATTGTCCCAATTAAATTGCTACATGCAATGCTTCAAAAGAAATAGAAAAGAGATAGTGCTCATTGCAATAACAAATTAAACTTGAGAAACAAGAATGGAAATAAGTTCATATGTGTTGCACCAATAAAATGAAAGTAGGCAAGTAAATTAAATAGGTTTTCTTTAAGCTACAATTGTTTCAAGTGAGAGATAATGCTCCAATAGTTCCCAACATATGTAGCAGAAATGGACCAAATAATGAAGCATGCACCTAAATAACCATGAAACAATTAAAACTCGCCAATAATATAAATCGTTCACAAATAAAAGAGATTTTCTCAAGTTTGAAAATTTTGGAACTTATGCATGTTAGATTTTTTAGACACAAGATTTAGTGAATGGAATGTGGAGTGAATATGGTGTTAATTCTAAACATTCATGCAAAGGAAATAAACATAAAAGAAACTCGAAACAAAGTCAATCCACCCACAAAAATTCATTTCTCTTAAATGAGGAAGGGCAATGGCATGGGAAAAAACCCAAGCTCCCTCAAGCAAAAAATTATCTTTTATTAGTGGTTACAATGAGTAGAAAAGAAGCTCTAAGAACACTGCCCAAGAAATGAAAGGAGATCTTTACAAAGATAAGAACTTGGAAAACCTAGAATATCTCCCTTGAGTAAGACAACAAAAGAAAATGGAAAAACTCTTTAAATCATAAACTTAGCAAGCCTCAAAGGCCCAATGCCTAGACAAATTGTTGTTGTCCCTATAGATCTCATTACCTCCCTAAAAAAATATTCCTTGAGTTCATGGAAGGTCTTGCATGCAGGATGATTAGTAGTTTTCTGACACCTCTTCTTCAAACTCTTTTTTGTCCAACGCTCAAACCTATGGACTGCCAAAACAAAATTAATTATTAGTGAAAATAGAGAGAAAAATAAAACAATATTATATTACAAACTAATATACAAAACACTAGCTCAAGTAATGGGAGTGAACCCCCATAATTTCCTAGATTAGAAATTGCTCTTGAAATAACTTGTACAACTTTGAAAGCTCTAAAATGTTGAACCCTTAGTTAAACTGAGAGAGTCAGTTTAACACAGTCAAGGTCTTTTAATTTTTCATTAAAACTTATTTACACCTTCATTTCATGTCCAACTTAATATGTGAGTAATCTTTAGAATGTGAGCAACAAGTATTAATATAATATAACAGTAGACTTAATATGAGAGCAACAGGTATTAAGCAGATGATATAAATCAAATCAACACATAAACATCATGCACAAAGACACCAGATATAAGTGGAAACCCATTAAGGGAGAAAACCACATCTTATTATTGTTGTGATGCAAAGGCAAGCTCCAACTCCCTCTCACCACTGTTTTTCTGCAGGCACCAACCTATAGGAGGTTCCAACCTCAGTCAGCTACAACTAACAACTATCAAGCTGCAACTTGATAGGGAAGCTCCAACTTCCTCAATTTATCAGACTGAATGTTTGTTGATTTACCTCAGATATCAGCTCTGTTCTGTAGCATCTCTTTCTGCTCTTCTTTTCTTAATCTTCTTTGCCTCACTCTTCTATACTCTGCATTCTCTATATTTACTCTCTCTAACCTCATTTATGCATATCCAGTTGATATTATTTATAGAATTCCTCACATGACTGTTTGTATTTCACAAGGAATTTTGAGTGAACAATCACGACTCTTTGGCTTCTGTCTTCTCATTCCTTTATCCAACTCATTTTAAAATTATAATAATATGTACAAATTTCAATGCTACAGTGGGATTTTTCTTTTCCTTAGGATACTTTCCTTTGCATCACAAACAATATAAACAAAAATATTTACATTTTTAGTTACACATTTCAATACCATTCAGCTCCTTTTCTGAACCTTGGCTTTACTGGATTTGTCTCTTCTGCTACTGTTGAGTGACTGTTCTATATACTTTGGTTCACTGTAATTGTGTGCACCTGTGTATGTATACCTGTCAAACCTGTAATCTCTGTTTACCTCTGTCAGACCCATGCTTTTATCCCTGTGTTTATTCACCTGTTCACTGTGCCTTTGTGCACCTGCTGCATATATAATTGCTGCTTTTAAATCTGGGCAAAATTGAATTAATGCGGATATTTCATTTTTCCATGGTTATAAAACCATACATATAAATTCATTCATATTTCAATCTTTGCAATATTTCATACGGGACTATATATATCGGGACCCGCAATTCTTTACTTTTGATAATTAAATATATTCCACAATTTTAGAAATTCAAATGTATTCCCCACGGTACAATTTGGCTATAGTACGAGTGCACCACCTTTCAACCTTAATCTTCTCATCTTATTTTAATAACCCATCGAACCTTAAATAAACATCTTTAATATATTCTGGACTATGGACTATGTTAATATCTCAATTCAGGGTATTGAGATATTAATTCGACAATCCCATTGTACATACATACCCACCTCCATATATATATATATATATGAAGATTTTAAATAGACAACCGATCGTCGCATAAATCACAACTTCACCATTAGACCAAAGAACAACTCGCTGACCATTCATAGGCGTACAATACTCGGCCCCACTCATTTATTCATTAAAAAAACGCGACATACCTTATAACCAATGTTTAAACTTTCGAAACTTTGTATTAATACCGACACTCTGTTTTAAACAATTAACCGTATAATAACCCTCGGCTCTGGGCCCCACCTCTACGACCAATAGACCAATCAAATGCACGCACCGTACCTTGGATATCATTCATGCATCTCCGTCAAACGACCACCGTCCGATGACTCTCTTCCAGATTGACGGTGTCTGGCGATATCGCTCCGCCTCCTGGTACGAACGTTAACGTGCGATGACATGTTGTGGAGAGCGGTTTTGCCAACTTTCTCTGGGACACGTGTCGCTTTTTCTATGGAATCGCTCCCAACCTCTTGAATACCACCCACCGTGTAAAGGTGGTGTGATGAAAACCATAAACCACCTTTACTGTTCACTCTTCTTGGTTTCTCCCTTTTGGCTCGGGGTTCCGCCTACCTTCGCGTTCCGTCGTCCTTTATTATTTACAAGGGTTCTCCTCCTCGCACCGTTCTATTAACGTAGTTCTTTCGCGTTCCGCTACCGGGTTCCGTCTTCCATTGGCCCTCACTGCTACAATTTCATTCACCTTCAATATTTGTTGCGTTTATGGGTTACACTAACCGTGATTTCACCAAATTGCTCATGATGTGTGTCTAACGCACCTACACACAGTTAACTAAACAGTTCCTCGGTTATTCAACTGTGGAATGGAAATTTATGGGTTAGAATTAATATATATGTATAGAATCTCTATTAACCCTTGGGATTTATTTTCGCTACAGCACCCCCAACCAGTTCTCAACCTTGATCTCCTGGCTCTGCCTCTGCTTCATGTTTGTTACTTTGCTTCATTGCTGGTTCAGGTACTCCTCCTTTTCCATCCCCTTTTGCCATCAATGACAATATTTCCAATAGTCTCCCCCTTTGGCATTGATGGCAATACTCTTCCTCTGTTTTGCCTTATAGAAGCCTCTCTTTTTTTTCTACCCCTTTGACATCAATGGCAAAGGGTTACTCATTTCCTAGTTTGCTTTCTGCATTTCCTCTTTTTGAGATCTTGTGATCCTGCTGCTCTAAACTTTGGATTAAATCTGAAACTTTGACCCTGTAGCCTTTCCTTTAACTCTTTTATGCTGGGTGTATACTTTCTATAATCCTTTTGATCCTGAGGACTTGTTTCATGCTTTCCTTGCTAATCTCCCCCTGGAATTATATTATCATTTCTGTTCTCCCCCTAAGACTGTGCTTTCTCTTTATATCAGAGAGTAGCATCTACAAATACTACCCCTAGTTTATCTCTCAAATATTGAAATGGTTCTCTAGCAAGAGGTTTGGTAAATATATCAGTTGTCTGTTCTTTTGTTGGTACATATTCCAGTTTTACTATCTTCTGAGTCACTTGTTCTCGGAGAAAATGATACTTGATTGGGATATGTTTAGTTTTTGAGTGAAGCACGGGATTTTTAGATATACTTATAGCACTTGTATTATCACATTTGATTGAAATAGGTTCATCAATGCTTACCTTCATGTCTTGGAGAGTTTGCTTCATCCACATGACTTGTGTACAACATGTTGCTGCTGCTATATATTCTGCTTCTGCTGTAGACAGAGAGATAGATGTTTGTTTCTTGCTTAACCATGCCACCAGACTTTCTCCTAGATAGAATGCTCCTCCACTTGTGCTTTTCCTATCATCCACACAGCTGGCCCAATCTGCATCTGTGTATGCTGTCAAGGTGAAGCTTTTGCCTTTAGGATACCAAAGTCCAAATTGTGTTGTTCCTTGTAGATATCTAAATATTATTTTGACTGCAAGAAGGTGATTTTGTTTAGGTGTTGCTTGATATCTAGCCACTAGTCCTACTGCTAGCATGATGTCTGGTCTTGATGCAGTTAGATACAATAGACTTCCAATCATGGATCTGTAGAGTTTTTGATCTATATCAGCAGACCCATCATCAGCACACAGCTTGCAACCTGTGGTCATGGGAGTTGACACAGGTTTGCAGTCCTCCATTTTGAACTTTTTTAGCATTTCCTTTAAGTATTTTTCCTGTGAGATGAATGTACCTGTGTTCTTTTGCTGAATTTGAAGTCCTAAGTAGAAACTGAGTTCTCTAATCATAGACATCTCAAACTCTATTTTCATCTCATCAGCAAATCCTTTTGCTAGTTCTTCTCTGTTGCTTCCAAACATAATGGCATCAACATATACTACAACAATCAGGAGTTCATCTTCATGGGCTTTTATGTATAGATTGCTGTCTACTCCACCTCTTTTAAAGCCTTGTTCTTGCAAATACTTATCTAGTCTTGAGTACCAAGCACGAGGATCCTGTTTCAGTCCATATAGGGCCTTCTTTAGTCTGCACACATAATCTTCTTTGTATGTCAATGAGAAGCCTTCTCGTTGTTCCATGTAGAATTCTTCTTCTAAGTCTCCATTTAGAAATGCAGATTTTACATCCATTTGATATACCTTGAAGTTTTGGTAGCATGAAAATGCCATGAACATTCTGATAGCTTCCATTCTGGCTACAGGGGAAAATTTTTAATCATAATCAAGTCCTTCGATTTGTGAATATCCTTTGCAGACAAGTCTAGCTTTGTTCTTGATTACCTGTCCTTCCTCATTCATTTTATTTTTGAATACCCATTTTGAGCCTATGACATTTTTCTCAGTAGATCTAGGAACTAGTTCCCAGGTATTGTTCTTCTCAATTTGGTCCAATTCTTCATTCATTGCCTTCACCCAATACTTGTCCTTGCTAGCTTCTTCAAACTTCTTTGGCTCTATTTGTGATAACATGGCTATGTATACCTCTTCTGTCTGTTCGGTTAGCTGCCTTCTTGTTTGCACTCCTACACTCTTGTCTCCAATGATTTGATCTTCTAGATGGTTCTTTTGAGTGTATCTTGAGGGGGTTTTCGAGTTTAGTTCAGCATCTTCTGATGTCTTGCTTGTTTCATCCTCATCTTGGTCCTCTTCTTCATGATTATCTGAATAGTTGCTGCAGTCTATATCTCTTGTCTTGGTTGGGAGTTCTTCATCAAATCTTACATCAATACTTTCTACAATTTTTCGTAGAGTCTTGTTGTAGCTTCTGTATCCTTTACTCTTGGATGCATATCCTAAGAGTATTCCTTCATCTGCTCTTGCATCAAACTTCCCCAGATTTTCATCGTTATTCTTTATGTAGCACTTGCTGCCAAAGACTCTAAAGTGCTTGATTGATGTAGGTTTACCATGCCATAGCTCATAAGGTGTCTTGTCACTATTCGGTATTAAATGAGCTTTGTTTAGAATATGTACTGCTGTGTGTACAGCTTCTACCCAAAATGTTTGAGTAATGTTACTCTCTTGCATCATAGCTCTGGCCATTTGTTGTACAGACCTGTTTTGTCTCTCTGCTACTCCATTCTGCTGAGGTGTCCCTGCAATGGTAAATTGTTACTTTATCCCATGTTCATTACATAGGTCTGCAAAGTCATAATTTGTGAATTCACCTCCTCTGTCTGATCTGATACATTTTAGTTTGCATCCAGTTTGATTTTCTGCTAATGCTTTGAATATCTTAAATTTTTCCAGTGCTTCTGATTTGTTCTTGAGAAAAGCAACCCATGTCATTCTGGAGAAATCATCTATTATCAGCATGAAGTAGGATTATCCACTTGGTGTCTTAGTTCTAGCAGGTCCACATAGGTCCATGTGCACAAGCTGGAGTGGTCTTCTTGTTGATAGCTCATCTTTAGATTTAAAGGATGTGCGAGTCTGTTTCCCCAATTGACAAGATTTGCATATGGTATTTGAAGGCCTTTTTATTTCTGGCATATCTCTGAAAAATTTCTTCTTGCTCAGTCTGATGATATGGTCGAAGCTGAGATGTCCCAATCTCCTATGCCATAACCATGACTCCTCAAGTTTGCTAAGATGGCAGGCTTCATCCTCCTCTTTCACTATGTAAACATTACTCTCTGTTCGAACGCCTTTGAGCAGAGTCTTTCCTGTTGTGCTTGATCTCACTTCACAATCTTGTGCTCTAAAGAGAACTTCACAGCCTTTGTCACACATCTGACTAACACTCAGTAAATTTGCTTTCAGCCCATCTACAAATAGTACATCTTGGGCCTTTCCTCTGCCATTGTCTATGCTGACTGAGCCTTTTCCCTTGATCTTACCTGATTTATCATTGCCAAAAGTAACATTGCCATATTTCTTTTCATCAAGAGTTATAAACTTGATTTTGTCTCCAGTCATGTGCTTTGAGCAGCCAATGTCCACGTAGCACTGGCTTTTTAGGTCTTGAGCAGTTAGAGCCAAGTCACATTTATTCTCCTTCTTTATCCACTGGAAGCACCCTTTTGTTTGGTATCTTTTGTGAGATGATGGGCTACATCTTCTGAGAGGACACTTGGAAGAAGTATGTCCAACTTGATTGCATACACAACATTTGGTCATAATTTTTGCTGGGTTGTGAGTATGAACAAAATTTCTTTGATTCATAAACCTCCTTGAAGTGTTGAAAATCAATCTTTGTCCATACTTTCTACACTCAATGATTTTATGGCCAAATTATTTACAATAAAAACAGTAACCATAGAAGCAACTTGCATACCTGATGTGAGGTTGTTTTCTCCAGTTGTTTATTTGAGACAGTCTCTTTGCTGTTTACATCTTTAGCTGGTTTGAATTACTCCTCCTTGCATGACAATAGGCAGCAATGTGTCCCAGCTTGTGGCAGACATAGCAGGTGGCATTCTTCATAGGAGGGAAGAATCTCCTTTGATGGCTTGCAAATTTGACAAACTCAGGAGTATATGAACCTTTTTCTGTTGACTGAGTATTTCTTTCATTCTTTGTTGTTCGAGGATTATTCTGGGTTCTATCTCCCTCCTTACATGCTTCTTCTTTTGTAGGAATTATTTGAGGTGCTTCATCCTTCTTTGCTTTTACAAAAATAATTTTTTTGTTTTCCTTTTCTTTGCTTTTACTTGATTCTCCTTCATAGCCTATTCTAGTTTTTATCAAGGGAGATCTTTGAGCATCCAAAATTTCATCCAACTTACCAGAGCTTGTTGTTTGAGAAGAGTTTATATACACGTTCTTTTGAGCATTTTCTAATTTCTTCCTTAGACATACAACTTCTTCTTCCAGCTTCTCTTGTTCTCGAGTTTTATCCTTGATTTGTTGAAGTAACATGTCTTCTATCTTCTTGGCTTCTTCAAGCTTTACCTTCAGCTGCATGAGGACTTCTGAATTTTGTTCTTCTTTCACATATTTGAGGAGAATCTCCTTTTGTTTTCTGCATTTTAGTTTGAGTCTGTCAATCTCCTCCAGGGCACTTCTTAGCTCCCCCTCAAGGTCAATTTCACCTTCTTCTTCATCTTCTAGCAAGAGTCCTTCAAGTTCTTCTATGGCCATCAGTAAAAATTCATAGGTTCCTTCTTCTCCTGAGGATTCATCTGAATCTTCAGATGTACTGTTGTCTTGTTGAGCATAGAAGGATTTTCTACTGAATTTCTTTCCTTTCTGTCAGTTCTTTGATGTGTTTTTCTCTGATTCTTGAGCCTGATTTCTTACTTTCTTGTGAGGACACTTAGCAGCATAATGTCCAACTCTTCCACAGTTAAAGCATTTGAAGAGAAGTTTACCTTTGTATCTACCTGAGCCTCTATCCAGTTTCTTGAAAAATTTAGCCTCTTCTTCATCAGAGCAAGATCATATGTCTTCCTTTTCTTCTTTCTTCTTTTCTGTTTTAAGAGCTGCCTCCCTCGTACTTGGCTTCTTTTGTGGGAGCCTCATCTCATATGCTGTTAGATTTCCAAGTAGCTGGTTCATGGTCAAGGTCTCCCAATCAATTGTTTCTTCTATTGCAGACACCTTGGGATTAAATCTGGATGGAAGTGACCTTAGAATCTTTTGCACAATTATGCTTTCTGGCATGGTTTCTCCAAGAGCTTTCATATTGTTAACAATTTCTGCAACTTTTAAGAAGAAGCTGCCAATATCTTCATCATCATTCATTTTAAATTTTCAAACTGGGCTCTATATATTTGAAGTTTGGCAGTCTTTACCTTTTTATTTCCCTCATGGATATTCTCTAGAGTGTCCCACATATCTTTGGCAGTCTTACTATGCATTATTTTGATAAACTCAACTTCACATAGTCCATTTAAGATTGCATTCATTGCTTTTGCATTAGCTACAAAGCTTTGTTTAGCTTCTTTCTCTGAATCAGTTGACTTTGTGACATATCCAAATTCCACAGCATCCCAAACTTCTAATCCTAAAGACATTATGTATGCTTTCATTCTGATTTTCCAGAAGGCATAATTAGCACCAGTGAAGAAAGGGGCTTTATTGATTGAGCTTCCTTCTTGACAAGCCATCTTTGGGACCTAGGTTCTCCTTTCAGTTGTTAGACTGATACAAAAGGAACCTGCTCTGATACCAATTGTTGAACCCTTAGTTAAACTGAGAGGGGGGGGGGGGCGTGAATCAGTTTAACACAGTCAAGGTCTTTTAATTTTTCATTAAAACTTATTTACACCTTCATTTCATGTCCAAATTAATATGTGAGTAATCTTTAGAATGTGAGCAGCAAGTATTAATATAATATAACAGTAGACTTAATATGAGAGCAGTAGGTATTAAGCAGATGATATAATTTAGATCAACACATAAACATCATGCACAGAGACACTAGATATAAGTGGAAACCCATAAAGGGAGAAAACCACATCTTATTATTGTTGTGATGCAAAGGCAAGCTCCAACTCCCTCTCACCACTGTTTTTCTGCAGGCACCAACCTACAGGAGGTTCCAACCTCAGTCAGCTACAACTAACAACTATCCAGCTGCAACTTGATAGGGAAGCTCCAACTTCCTCAATTTATCAGACTGAATGTTTGCTGATTTACCTTAGATATCAGCTCTATTATGTAGCATCTCTTTCTGCTCTTCTTTTCTTAATCTTCTCTGCCTCACTCTTCTATACTCTGCATTCTCTATATTTATTCTCTCTAACCTCGTTTATGCATATCCAGTTGATATTATTTATAGAATTCCTCAAATGACTGTTTGTATTTCACAAGGAATTTTGAGTGAACAATCATGACTCTTTGGCTTCTGTCTTTTCATTCCTTTATCCAACTCATTTTAAAATTATAATAATATGTACAAATTTCCATGCTACAGTGGGATTTTTCTTTTCCTTAGGATACTTTCCTTTGCATCACAAACAATATAAACAAAAATATTTACATTTTCAGTTACACATTTCAATACCATTCAGCTCCTTTTCTGAACCTTGGCTTTACTGGATTTGTCTCTTCTGCTGCTATTGAGTGACTGTTCTATATAATTTGGTTCACTGTAATTGTGTGCACCTGTGTATGTATACCTGTCAAACCTGCAATCTCTGTTTACCTCTGTCAGACCCATGCTTTTATCCCTGTGTTTATTCACCTGTTCACTGTGCCTTTGTGCACCTGCTGCATATATAATTGTTGCTTTTAAATCTGCGCAAAATTGAATTAATGTGGATATTTCATTTTTCCATGGTTATAAAACCATACATATAAATTCATTCATATTTCAATCTTTGCAATATTTCATACGAGACTATATATATCGGGACCCGCAATTCTTTACGTTTGATAATTAAATATATTCCACAATTTTAGAAATTCAAATGTATTCCCCACGGTACAATTTGGCTATAGCACGAGTGCACCACCTTTCAACCTTAATCTTCTCATCTTATTTTAATAACCCATCGAACCTTAAATAAACATCTTTAATATATTCTGGACTATGTTAATATCTCAATTCAGGGTATTGAGATATTAATTCGACAATCCCATTGTACATACATACACACCTCCATATATATATATCAAGATTTTAAATAGACAACCGATCACCGCATAAATCAAAACTTCACCATTAGACCAAAGAACAACTCGCTGACCATTCATAGGTGTACAATACTCGGCCCCACTCATTTATTCATTAAAACAACGCGACATACCTTATAACCAATGTTTAAACTTTCGAAACTTTGTATTAATACCGACACTCTGTTTTAAACAATTAACTGTATAATAACCCTCGGCTCTGGGCCCCACCTCTACGACCAATAGACCAATCAAATGCACGCACCGTACCTCGGTTATCATTCGCGCATCTTCGTCAAACGACCACCGTTCGATGACTCTCTTCTAGATCGACGGTGTCTGGCGATATCGCTCCGCTTCCTGGTACGAACGTTAACATGCGATGGCGCGCTGTGGAGAGCGGTTTTGCCAACTTGCTCTGGGACATGTGTCGCTTTTTCTATGGAATCACTCCCAACCTCTTGAATACCACCCACCGTGTAAAGGTGGTGCGATGAAAACCATAAACCACCTTTACTGTTCACTCTTCTTGGTTTCGCCCTTTTGGCTCGGGGTTCCGCCTACCTTCGCGTTCCGTCGTCCTTTATTATTTACAAGGGTTCTCCTCTTCGCACCTTCTATTAACGTAGTTCTTCTGCGTTCCGCTACCGGGTTCCATCTTCCATTGGCCCTCACTGCTGCAATTTCATTCACCTTCAATATTTGCTGCGTTTATGGGTTACACTAACCGTGATTTCACCAAATTGCTCATGACGTGCGTCTAACGCACCTGCACACAGTTAACTAAACAGTTCCTTGGTTATTCAACTGTGGAATGGAAATTTATGGGTTGGAATTAATATATATGTATAGAATCTCTATTAACCCTTGGGATTTCTTTTCGCTACAGCACCCCCCACCAGTTCTCAACCTCGATCTCCTGGCTCTGCCTCTACTTCATGTTTGTTACTTTGCCTTGTTGCTGGTTCAGGTACTCCTCCTTTGCTATCCCCTTTTGCCATCAATGACAATATTTCCAACATAAAATAAGTATTTAAATTTTAAATGAAATAGATGATCAAGTAGCTGATAGAACAAGAAAACTCCCTCTTTGTCTTCACTGGATGAAAGACTTGGGGTGGAAAATAGTCGAGTCTTGGATCTCTTTGAATCTAGGAGTGAGTTGATCTATGTGGGACTCCTCTCAAACCCATATGGATTACTACACACAATACAAATAGATCTTCACTACACACTTGAACAAGTATTAGTTTGCAAAAGGATTAGAGCATCATAATGAATAATATAAAACAAACATTTCTCCAAAAATGACTTGGAAAACTTATTTCTAGAATAATACTCTAAATCAATGATATGTGCAAGATATCTTGCACACATCAATCCAATCTAGATGGAAATATAAAATAATATTGATCAAACATGTAAATGAATTCAAACACAATAGAAAGTTTATGGAAATAAATCACCTCATAACGACAAGAGAACACCAGTCAAATAGCCCTAAAGTGTTGATTATATTAACCAATATGCAAGTACAAAATGGAAGAGTTTCCTCAAGCCCAATAGCTCATAACATGATACAATATGAGAGCCCATGACTCTATTATATAGAGAGTTGGGAGAAAATCCCAAGGAAGAATGAATGTGAGAATTGAACTTGGAGAAAATCCCAAGGAAAGATAATCCAAGTTCGATGTGGAGAAGACGAACACACCAGAGCAAAATTGAATTCCATATGTGCACCTCAAGGGAAATTGAATTCCATATGTTACTAAGTAAACTCGCCCATGAGTGAATAAAAATACCGTGTTACCTCTAGTCAACCACTGCAAACTCAAACTAAGCGATGCCCAACCTATAGATGATCCCAAGGTAGCTCTGCATAGGCTCATAGGAACTGCGTGATTCCTCTAGTGAAGTGCGTAGTCTGGCCCAAAGGAAATGCGTAAATCCTCTAAGTGAAGCTCTATGTGTTGGAGCACTCCAGATAAATTGTGAGAAGATGCCCCACATAATCTTTAGTCCGAATATACTATAGAATATTCCCTTAGTGCATGAGTTCTTTTAATAAATTCGATTTTCCACATGTGCAACTTGTGCTTTATCTCTGGGAAATTCGATTTTAGGAAATAATGGTGTATTAATGATGTAGTGTGCTCAGTCATCCTCCACATGTTTGCTGACTCAGCTCTTTGATCTGGGATAATTTCTAAGTCATTTCAGCATCATTCTATCACATGTAATAACTTATTTATCTCTATTTTATTTAATTATAGCCTAATTATTTGCCACAATTTCCACTAAGCTTAGAAAATGTGGGTTTTGAGGGTCCAAAATACATTATTAACCCCTCAAAGTGTGTCATAATATAAAGTTGAAGGTGAGAGGTGTAATTTTGATTAATCATACCCCATATAACTTCTCTATACAACACTTATTACAATTTAATTACAATTTTTATTACAATTTGTGACTTGCAGGAAATCTAAAAAATAAAAATATGACTACCTAGACCTAACCAAATTCCATGAATTTTTTTGTGTGATCTAGTATGGTAATATAAATAGACTCTAGATACTAGCACTTACCCAAAGCCTCACCATCAAGCCGTACTCCATCTTTGGGGTAAAATTGGAGGAAAAAACTCAATTAATTATCAAGTCCTAGTAGGGAGATGATAATTAACCGAGTGAACAAAAAACCTCCTAGAGTAATACTCACTTGTTGGAAAGGTACCAAGCTACCTAGGCCTATTACGGACCTAATACTAACTCAAAACCCATCATTACTAGCATCACTTATTACGATTCCCCATAGGGCGTGGAATCTAGGTACAAGAAAAAATTATGAGAATTAGAAGTAGAGTTTAAAAAATCCAGTGATATGATGATATATGATGGTACACGTGTCCTTTGGTTCATCCTTTGACATGGATTCTTCATATAATCATCAGGTGCCACTCCAGTGGTCAACATTTGGCTCCATATGGGGATGCATGTTAAATATGAAGTGATATATGCAAGAAATTGAAATATGCATCCAATGACAAAAAATATATATTTTCAGTATCCATTCAAAATATCATCAAATAAAATCAAGTACAAAAATGGAAATTTATTCTAAGAGCATAAATAATAATTTATTCATGAAAGAAGTCTATTTAAACAAAATATGCAAGGGATAAGGGTAGAAATATGATACAAAAATATGCCCCATGGCATCAAATGTCTTCGGTGAAATCCATCTTGAGAACCTGCCTACTCGTAGGAAAATCCATAGCTTCTTTCTTTGATATGCCTTTTTCAATTCTGTCTATCTTCGGACTATGACTCGCTCCAATATTAACCTATTTTTGGCCATCAGATATACCAAACCTCTTCATTTTCTTTTTCGACTATTGATATGTTGAGGCTTGATCCTACTCAAAACTGGTGATTCATTTTTTATATCTTTTTTATTTTTTCACTTTTTTCTTTTCTTCTTGGTTAGTTGTGATGGTGATGATGATGCAATCAATATTAATCGTATTGCCTTGTCTTGGAAATTTTCTGATGGAATATTTGAATTACCCAAGCCTTTTGAGCTATGCCTAATCTCTTCATTTTGAATCTGTTCTGTTAGGGGGGGAAAAAAAAATTCAACGCTGCATCACTTCCTATTTGGCACGATCTATAGATAATATCATTGTTGGGTTTCCTTGGATCCTCAACATGATATATTTTCTCTAATTCCCGATAAAGTATGACAAAGGTATTATCTAGCATGGAGATGGGGGCATATGATAAGTCCATTTGAAGGCTACCACCTAAATCTAATGCCCATTTTCTTGATAGGAAAATTCCCCATGAATCAGGAACATCTATCACAACAATATCCATAGTCACTATTCTGTCGAGGTATGTAAAACCTGTAAATATTTAATTATTCCAAACACTTAAATTCTTTTATAATCCATTGAACATATGTTGTGACAGGGCCTCGATGCCCTTAAATTCAGTTTCTCCATGACTTTATTGGTCATGACATTTGATGAAGCCCCTGAATCAAGCATGCAGTTGTGTAATAGACAATCATTCACTATTAAGGAAACATAAAATGGTAGATGACATTCATTCCCCACTGTTAGCCTAGGTATTTCAGTGATCAAATGACTCTTTCAGTTGTTTTCCACAAAGTCATAGGGCAAATTTTTTAACTTTTCGAACATGTCCCCAGAAAATAATTTTGGTCACTGAAGAAAGGATAAAGCATGTATGTTGATCCTTCATTTAATTTATCATCATCATTATCAAGGTCATCGCCATCATTATTTTCAAGGTCACCATCTCCATCATCGTTATTTAATAGGTCTAGGATTATGTCATTTCATTTCATTTAGGTCAAGTTTAGGTTCAGCCCTGCCTTCAGAAAAATCATCAAATTTTCAGTAAAATAAGTTAGTGGCCCTCCACTTCATCCATAAAACCCTAGTGAAGGAGCATGCATGCTTATGAAGTTCAAATAAATCCATCTCTCTAGTTTCATATGGCTCAAATTCGAGAAAAAGTTTCAAACATTTCTTCTCTGTCTCACTGTTTCATGAAATATAGTTTCATTCTCTCGCTATCTCTTTTAAAGGATCAAAAAATCATCATCCACTACCAAAGCTCCAAGGAAGGTCATTTTGACCTATTGTCCTAGTCAAATGCATAAGAGTGTCATTTCAAGCTTCAAAGACATCGTATCTGTGTTAAAAAGTCATGTCCATGTGAAAGTTCAAAAGACTTCAAAAGCAGTCTCACTGTCTCATGAAAAGGAGAAAATTTGTCTCAAGGTCTCATTTTAAAAGCCCAGAAAGGTCATATCAAGTGTCAAGGAATGAAAAAGAGGCTAACTTTGTCCTCTCATCTTATTCAATGAGCCAAAGAGTCACCTTTCATGTCAAAGGGATCCAAAAGTGTTTTTTTTTCTTCTTACCACATTTGAAAAAGCCAACATGTCACCCTCCAAGTTGCACAAAAGGTTTAAAAAGGTCATTTCAAAGTCAAGAAGAGTGAATGAGATCAATTTTTTTTTCTTTCATCCCATGTGAAGGCGTAAAAAGTCACTTTCAAAAGCATAAAATGTTCAAAAAGGTTTTTGTAAATGTCAAAGGGAAAAGGTAAAGGTTGTCAAAGATTATAAAGGGAAAGGAAACTTCATTCTTATTTTAGTGTTATCCTTTCATATGTGTGAGATCCACTTTGATTACCTCTCTATACTCTCAATATTCTCTCACAAACTCTCAATAAAACCACGATTTTACATTGTTGTGGGTAAGAAGAAACCTTTTGTTACGCTTCTGTGGAGCTAAAAGTCCTTTTGTTACGCTCTTGGACAGTGTAAAAGTCCATTTGTTACGCTTTTGGGTAGTGTAGAATCCTTTTGTTACGCTCCTATGTGAGGTGAGAAACGGGTTGTTACCTTTCTGTCTTGGCAGAAATCTCAGTTGTTACACTTTTTTTGTGTATATTACCCATTTGTTATGCTTTTGTTGTGTATATTACCCAGTTGTTACGCTTCAGGGAGATACAAAACTTAGTTGTTATGCTTCTATTTAGAGGAAAATTTCCAGCATTTTGAAGCTCAAAACCCTCCAAAATCTTAAATCTTGTCATCCATATTTTTCTGTAGCCTCCATACAAGGTAAGAAACCTTCCATGCTACTATTGTGGGTCATATGTTGAAGGTTTAAATCTTTTTTATGTCATTTAATGTTTTACCTTGTGTTCATTGTCCACACATTAAATTTTTTTATGACAAACCCTAACCTACCCCTTGGACCTAAAAACCCTAAACCATCATCTAAAACATGATTCTTACATCCCCATATGCCCCATATATACACTTTTATCATCTACATCACCATCCATAACATGTTTCACACCATCAAACCCTCATTCTAGCTTTTCAACAAAGTGAAGACAATGAAAACATAGGGTGACTGTGTTTTAGGGTTTTGAATACCCTATACCCCTCCATTTTCCCTCATTCCACTTGCATTGTGAAGCTAAGGTGCCATACTCCTCACTGAAATTTTCTCAGATTTTTTTCTTTTCTTCATAACCCTTGTTTCACCTACTTAACTTAAAAAACATTTTCACAATTTTTCCCACAGTCAAAATTGGGAATTTCCTGTGTTTTTCAGGTTTTTAACACCCTAAACTCGTCCATTTCCCCTAATTCCACTTTCATTGTGAATTCAAGACACTACCCTATACACTGAATTTTATCAGAATTTTTACTCAACACTATCACCCCCATTTCATCTCACTAACTTACCCTATTATCATAGGGACATTTTGGCTTCAAAATCAGTTTCTAAATTAATGGAGATGAATTTTACAAAATTTAAAGAGGTTTTTGTCAATCATAGGCCAAAGAACAAAAAATTCCTTCATTTTATGAACAGTTGTTATGGTTTGAGATGAATTTCAACAATACACTTGCTCCAGGTCATTTTCTGCAATTCTAGAGAAGTAGTTTTCAAATCAACTTTTCATGGGTTTGGAACAAGGGTTTGCAGTGCTTGAGGACTCCATTTTGTAGTAGACATCCTAATTTTTCCAACCATATAATTTCATCCCCAAACACCTCTATTAATACCTCCAAAATAACTCTCAAAAGGCTTTGTTACGCTTCTAGAACACACTGTTATGCTTCTGGAACACACTTGA
This sequence comes from Pinus albicaulis, assembly GCA_034641835.2. Classification (NCBI taxonomy): domain Eukaryota; kingdom Viridiplantae; phylum Streptophyta; class Pinopsida; order Pinales; family Pinaceae; genus Pinus; species Pinus albicaulis. The sequence continues at coordinate 1,525,461,125 of CM076578.1, forward strand.
GTGACCCTGGGAGAATGGATTTTTGAAGGCCTTCCCGTGGTCCATTTTGAAAAATTCAATATGTTTTGGAAACTAGACACACAGGGATAGTTGATAGTTTTTTAAAAAGTGAATTTGGACTTGTCAAAGTGCCTCAAAATTTCCTCCAAAGTTCTGTTATGCTTATGAAATTTGTTTTTAAATTCTTTAGTCAAAATTGTCACAGATCAACATTGGATTCCTTCAGTACAACTATCAAACTCAGAAATGGTCACAAATTCGAGGAAATGAGTTGTAATTAGAGTTATTGGGTTGGTTTTGGCTTCCTATTAGGAAGGAATTTGTAATTAATGTAAGGGTCAAACACTCTTATTTTATAGCTAAAATTCAGGAGTGGTTTCTAACCTCCCTAGAAACTAGGAAATGACTCATATTTTGCATTTATGATCCATTTTGGATGGGATTTCAACCTAATGAGGCGTCATGGTCTATATTTTCTATAATTATACTCTCTTTTGTCTTTGGTGGGGTTGGATAGTCTCATATTTTGCAGTGGAGCTCTTGTAACCATCTTGTGGAATGAAATCAGAGACATATTTGCAGGAATTGTGTTGAGATACTTGTGGTATGCTTTGGAACATCTGTGTTTCTCATGTTTTATTATTATATTATGATTAATACCATATCTACTTCTTCATATATGTCTATCTTGTAAGTTTGAGAGCATAATTCATGTTTATGCATGCTCCGTTTTAGACAACATTTACCATATTATGTTTATTTGCCTCTTAATTGAATGAATTCACCTCAGTGCTCATTCAAACTCTACTCCATCTTCATCCTATACTCAATGATTGATTAATATGTTGCAAAACTACCTATCTTACCTCACACACTCTCTGCAGGTTCACCTCGAAGTTCATACCTAAAAGCCTCATATACAGTCCATTCACTGTCTTTTCTATCCAACATTCAAAACATCAAACAAATTCTACTTATTAAGCTTACATACCTAGCCTAAAATCATTAGATACTCAACCATTCATTTGAATGCTTAAAGTGACAAAGAGAGATCCCTCTCTGGTCTAGGCAGGGCTAGCTACCTGACCTAAAGTTTGGTATGTGGTCACCTATCTCCAATCCTACTGTCAGCCTTAGGAAGTTGGGGAGAGTGATAAAATTCTTGGCATTGTTTCTAGGGAGTGAAGGTTAAATATTTCCCGGGAAAGAATGACAAAGATTAGCTCTGATTGCTGATGGTGAACAATGGTTAGGCACAAGAAAGGTTGTGCATCTTTCACCTGGCGACTCCAATGGTGAAGAATCCAAAAGTTCAGAGTTTTCATGGCGACTCCACTGTTCAAAAACCAGTAGCTTGAAGAATTCCGTGGTGATTTCACTATTTTCAAGATGGATTCAACTTATAGAGGGTATGCTCCTATGAATCATGCACACATTCTAGGTTTTCCAAATCGAATTCCTAGCATAGATTGGAAAACTTATCTACCAAAATTCATAGATGGAAACAAGGATGAGCTTGTTCTACATCTGGTTAGATTTCGCATGCATGTATGTAAACTGAAGATTTATTTTCCTAAGGATTTCTCGATGAAAATGTTTATGGCTACCCTGGAAGGTAAAGCTAGATCATGGTATGAAGGGTTACCAGAAAGAAGCTTATGTTCTCTTAAATATTTCCATAGAGTGTTCTTCGAGCATTATGTGAAGTCTCATCTTTCTTTTTCTTTTTTACAAAGTAGTTGTGATTATTGTGAAGGTTTTATTATAGATCTTAAAGGAATTGATGATATCGAATGTATGGATGATGAAGAGATAATTGGAGCCTTCTATGATTTTTACTTCGAAAAACAATCTGAAGAAGCTAATCACTCTGATACGTGAGATCATACTCAGAACACAATAGCCTCCTCTTTGATTGATGAAGAAACAAATGATGTATATTTTCTATATGCTCATAAAGATTCCCCACAAGAAACAATTCTGCCAACAAAACAACACCTGATCAACTAGAGGTTAAGGAAGAAACTCAACAGCCTGAAACTAATCCTGAAAATGAGAATAATGAAAAAGAAAATGTTATTTTAGAACCTGTGGGTGTACACATTAGCACTATGGTTGTCGAACAAAGTCCTCTTGTCAATCATCGGGTAAAATTAATTGAGCATATCATTGAAGAATCATTTGTTGATTTACAGCAATCTTATGATCCATAAGAACATCTCCAACAAACAATATTTTCTTCCATAATTAAAGATCAATAAGATTCGAATGATGAAAGCCAAGTTTTATTTCATGATTCTAATGATGAGTTGCAATGACATTGCCAAATTCTATGTGATCTTGTTAATGATGGAGACATCCTGGTTGCATATGATCTTGTTGTTGTGTTTGATGAAATTCAAGAAAAGTTATAGCCCTTATACATTATCGATCACGAGAATGAAAAATAGTTTTCTCTCATTCCATTTGTTGGGAATCAACTTCAACATATAGAAAAATCAACATTGTGGAATAAGGTTTGTTTTCCTGCTTTTAATCATCCAGAAGATCATATGTTACATGCTTTCCATGATTGATCTAGGGTAAATTCTTGATACCCTTAACCAAGACCTTTTACTTCAACTAATAAATTAGGATTGCACTAATTAAAGCATTAACGAACATAAATCAACAATTGGATGCTGTAAAGAAGAAGAACATAAATGTCAAGATCAACAATCATAAGAACACGTTGTTTCATAACGGAGTTCATCCAGGAGGGACTACATCTCTGGGCCTCGGTGTCAAGATGGTGTAGGCTGCTACATTAAGTGTTGTAAGAAGAAGATGTACATGGATGTGTTTCTCTGACATACAAGGAAAATGCCCTCTTGCAGGAGTGGCTAGACCTCTCTACGATATCTTCCACTACAGAACTCTCATGCATAAAAAGGACTCCAATCAGTATGAAAATAGCTCTCACACATAGACTTTGAGTATCCCGCTGACATGGAAAATAAGGGATCTCAATGACATACGTGTGACATGGAGTATCCTGCCAACATGGCATAAAAGGGATCTCAAACAACATACATGAGTATCCCGTCAATATGGCATCAAGGGATCTCAAGCATAATACAAGTCCATGACAGAAAGTACATCAATAACAAAACAAGACAAGATTCCATGGCTCATACATCAATAGGGATCTGTACAGCACTAAGCATCTCAGGATCAAAGAAGTACATGAAATCAACTCATCATATACCTCACGCTGAAGATGACTGAAGAATGTTTGTTGTTGCTGCTGCTGGATCTGAAATCACCATCACAATCGTGGTGTTGCAAGGTGTGAAATCAACTACTCACTCGCCGAAAATGGACACCTGCAACTTCAGTTAAAAAAAGTGACTCAAAAATATAAATCTCAGATGAAAAATCTGAATATACCATTAGCTTCATGGCGTCGAATAGTGCAAAAACGACTTTGCATTTGCTGAATTCTGAGAAAGTGAAGATCTGGGGAAAAAAGGAATCTTTTAGATTCCCCCTAGATTCCTCCACGTAGCTACTCTATGGGTGGACTGGAAATTTTCAGCTCAAAAGGCGAATCCAACCTAGCCATTGCGTTTCCTGCGGAAAACCGTGAAAAATGACTATAAACTTGACTATATTTCGACATGGAGAAAATTTACCTCCCTGGGAAAATTTCAAGGCTTACGGTTCTGCTCCCTATTTCTGAGCTTGCTCATGGTTCTGCAATCTCAATTTTTGTGCCCACTCCTGATCTACATGCCTCGAAAATCATGCTCGTACTTATGCTGCCTTGGCCTGGGCACACTTATGAAAACTGAGTTTAAATACAAATTTCTGGGCGGAATTACCAAAGGATTTGGAGGGGTCAGGGGGTGAAATCTCACCCCTCCCATTTTAAAACATAAGTTTTTTTGATATATATAGCAGGGGCGGCGTGTTCGTTGGACTGGTGGCCCGCTCCCCACAGTTCCCGGCACCATATTTTAAATGTGGCAGTGGTCGTTGTAATTGGGGTGGGGGGGTTGACCGCCGACCACCCCACATATGTTATTTATAATATATCTATGGTGAGTGCAGCGTGGGGTCCGGCGGGGGTCATGGCCCACCAGCCCATTTTTTAATATATTTTTATATATATGTTGGAATCATGCGGTGGGGTGGTAGGGGGTGGTGGCTTGCCACCTAATTTTTTTATATTATTTTCGTTTTATAACAAGAATTTGGGCATTTTAAAATTTCTCGAATTTAACCGTAGGAGACATTTTAAAGAGGCCACAAATTTTCCCAGAATCTGGCTTCAGCTTGCCAAAATTAGGTGGTCGGGTTTCGTCCAAATTGCACCTTCCTTAAGGCTGCCCAGTCACCAAGTCAACCCAGAACTTTGAATGGCTCTAACTTTCGCATATGAGCTTGGTTTGACAAACCATTTGCACCGATGCAATCAGGATGACGAGATATACGCTCTGGTATTGGTTTGAAATTAATCCAAACAATTCGATTGTTGAGCTTTCTCAAGCCCTCTTTTGTCCTATGTGTGTCTCTAGAGCCACATGGATCAGTCCTCCCCATTAAGGAGATTTTTATCCTCCAAAAGCATCAAAAAGAATCTGCACTACTGTGTACTATGTCTACACCACAAGCGTCCTGAAAAAGGTCACCCTTCCATCTCCTTCACTTTTGTCCTTCAGAGCCTTGAGCAATGAACTGACACCTACATCCTCTACAAACATGTAGAACAATATCCTACAAATGCCTACTCAAACTGACCAATCTATGACCCAAATATTCCCATACTTTCAACGCGTTTATGAGATGTACTCGATGGTCAAGTTTACACCAAAATGGAATCATACCTCAGCTATCTTTATAAGACAAGACATCATTGTCGCATTTCGAAGTGATGGAAAACACCTCATCACTTTTACAAGAAAGAAATGCATCACTCGACTCATAAAACAAGGCCAACAAAATCATCGTCACATTTCAAAGTGATTTCAAACAAATCATCACTTTTACATGAAAGAAATGCAATATACGACTCATAAAACAAGGCCCAAAAATATCATTATCGCTTAAACAAGTGATGGAAAACACATCGTCACTTTCACAATTAAAAATGCGACAAATGATTTACAAACATGGCCATGAAAAGCTAACATATCCAGAAAAAAATAATCTAGAAGAACCATCTCTCACTTATCAAAGTGAGTGGATCATTTCCCTGTGGCGAACTTTCTTTTCGATCAACTCTCTCAACTGATGTATGCACGGGCGCTTTGTCTTTAAGGCGCTGCTCTGGATGGAGTCTCCAGCATGTGGCCCTTTGATGGCCACTTCAGTCGCAATGAGTGTAAAAGGTATTTCACCTCCAAACCCGCTTAACCAATTTATTTCCATGCTATGGAGAAGGCTTTTCATGCCTCATCCTCCTTTCTACTGCCATCCTTCTCCAACACTTAGAAATCACATGGTTATTTAAACCAAAAAAATGACATGTTTTGCGATGCCATGATTTACGACCGTGGTTATCAAAATCTTATAATCAAAATGCACTCTGGAATAATGAGACTTATTATACCTTATATGGTGGTCTCTGGTGCGATCATGGTGATGGGAGCTCACCTCAGCTCTTTCACTGCAACATGCACTGCCATGGGACAATGGTGAAGTGTCCCCATCATTCCTCTTCCCTGGAGAGTTCATCAATATCTATTTTCCTTTGATGTCCTTTGAACATCCTTCTTCATTGTACCCCAAACCTGCATAACGAGGTTACTGCACAACCTCAAATGGTTGAGTTATGCCTTGGCCACGAATGCCAAGTCCTCCTCCTTTATACCCCATCTTGGTGAGGAGTCTCATGTCGGTACCTATGATGAGTATCTCCACACTTCCAACCAAAATGATATCATGTGAAGAAACTGAAGAAAAATCAACACTATTTACCTTAGTTTTCAATTGCGAAATAGATGAAGAAGGCTTCTGTAAGCCTTCGCTACGCTTCACTTCCTCTAAGGCCTCTATCGCGGATTTTAGTTGAAGCTGCAACTTCTACTTTAGATGAGACTTATTATACCTTGTATGGTGGTCTCTGGTGCGATCATGGTGATGGGAGTTCACCTCAGCTCTTTCACTGCAACATGTGCTGCCATGGGACGATGGCAAAGTGTCCCCATCATTCCTCTTCACTGGAGAGTTCATTAATATCTATTTTCCTTTGATGTCCTTCGAAAATCATTCTTCATTGTAAACCAATCCTGCATAATGAGGTCGTTGCACAACCTCCTATGTTTGAGTTATGAATTGGTCACGAATGCCAAGTCCTCCTCCTCCGTACCCCATCTTGGTGAGGAATATCATGCCAGTACCTGTGATGGGTATCTCCACAGTTCCAACCAAAATGATATCATGTGAAGAAACTGAAGAAAAATCAACATTGTTTACCTTAGTTGTCGATTTTGAAACAGATAAAGAAGGCTTCTATAAGCCTTCGCTGCGCTTCAGTTCCTCTAAGGCCTCTGTCACGGCTTGTAGCTGAAGCTACAACTGTTGCTTCTCCTCCTTCTCTTCTTGTAGGAATTCCTTCAATGCATCATGATCTGCTTGCAGAATTTCATTGTTGCGCTTCAATTATTCCCACGCCTCTGTCATGGCTTGCAACTAAAGCTACAATTGATGTTTTTCCTCCTTCTCTTCCTGTAGGAGGGTCTTCAATTCATCGTTCTCTAATGCTTGTTTTTCATAAGCCTCGTACAACATGTCCACTTTCTCGGACACCCTGAGCATGGTTTCGTACATGTCCTTGACATTCTCCATGTTCAACATTTCACGCATGTAATCCAATCAACAAGAAGACCTACTCGGATACCACTTGATCCAGGGTAAATTCTTGATACCCTTAAACAAGACCTTTTACTTCAACTGATAAATTAGAATTGCATTAATTAAAGCGTTAATGAACATAAATGAAAAATTGCATGCTGTGAAGAAGAGGAATATAAATGTCAAGATCAACAATCATAAGAACACGTAGTTTGATAATAGAGTTTGTCCAGGAGGGACTACATCTCCGGGCCTCAGTGTCAAGATGGTGTAGGTTGCTACATTAAGTGTTGTAATAAGAAGATCTACATGCATGTGTTTCTTTGACATACAAGGAAAATGCCCTCTTGCAAGAGTGGCTAGACCTCTCTACGATATGTTCCATTACGGAACTCTCATGCATAAAAAGGACTCCTATATGTATGACAATAGCTCAAACATAAAGACTTTGAGTATCTGTTGGGCACCGAATTTAGCTATTTCTTTGCCCAATTTTGTCATCCTTTTTGACCCTTTTTGCTTAATTTACCCATATTTGTATGATAGACTTATGAGGTAATTACCTTGACTTGTCCGATTGGGATATTTTGATTAATGAAGTAAAATCGCGGGGTTTTTACCTAATTGCGGCACTAAGGTTTATGTTTGGCTGCAGATTGAACATAGGAACCCTTGCTCCGGCAGATCGCAGCAAGAATCGGTAACGACTAGTCAAAAGGGGAACGCGCAGCTAGATCGTGACTCCCTAGGCCTATTCTCGGCCCTTTGCTCCATTCAGAGTAGCTGTTGTTCGTGCCGTTTCAACCAGAGTCCATTCTTGAACACACGATTCTCATGTTTTCAGGGAAATCTATTATTCCCTTGTATTGTGTATAAAATGGACATTGTTCTTGTAATTCAGGGTTCCGAAGAGAAGGTTGTAATCACATTTCATATATCAATAAAATACATTCGGTTTTACTGTTTTAAAGCATTTCGTCGCTAACGCAGCCCTGATCAGAGAGCTGGGCTTGCTCTTCTGATTAGGTGATGCGTCTGCGTATATGTGTGGATTTATTCTTTTGTGCTATGGTTGCAGTTTATTTGTTGTTAATTCAAATTGTTGAATGTTTTGTATTAAGTTACTTCATGACAATGTTTTGAGTTTGATTGTAAACCCTTGGTTGAATGGTTGAGTGTTTGTTCCTACATATACCTTGCGCGTAGCCTTGAAAGGATACGCTCCTGGATTGATAATATTAATGTCAGATTAGGGTGGATCGATTATCCCTTCCTAAACACCAACATTTTGGCGCCATTGCCGGGGAGGCTACAAGGTGCAAGCAATGATCGAGGCAACCAGAGGGTCGACCTCTCGTCCTGGGGAGAGAACGAGTTTTCTCACTCTACTTCAGGTCCTGAGCGTAGGTTTTAGTTTGGGTTGTTTTGTTTTTGCTTTTATTTTGAGTTTTAGGCCACTTTCTTGTCCTGGGAGGGAGGAGTCTTTTGACGCTCTGCTTCAGATCTGGGAGGTATTAGGTCTTTTTGTGGATTGTGTGCTTCTTGTTCTTGTTCCAGGGAGGGAGGAGTCTTTGGATGCCCTGCTCTAGGTTTGGAATTCTAGTCTCCATCTTGCTGTTTTTCTCTTTTTAAATTCTTTTGTCTTGAGGTAGGAATGGTCCTTTGACACCTTACTTCAGGATCGAAGTGTTGTAGGCTCATGCAGAGATTTTCTATCACATTAATTTTTGTATGAATAGAGAATCAAATAAGAGGGGCAGAGCGAGAGCCCCAAAGAGGGGAAGACCAGATTTGGGAAGAAAGACTTACATACAACAGATCATCGAGAAGGCAGAGTCTGAAGCATCTTCTCGTGCAACCGCAAGGCCAAGGGCTAGGAGAGTACGATCTGAAGGACAATCAATAGATCAACTAGTACATACTTCGGTATCCATTAGCGATTCAGTACAGCAGGGTCCTTCATTAGTAGAAGGCTCAAGTAGCATTGGACCTGATCAAGAGGATCTTGTATTGGGGATAGAAGGAGAAGAAATCGCAAGCAGAATATTGACAGAATCAGATTATTTCAACAGGGGAGAGGAAGTTGTCGTTGAGGGACCGAACTATCAAGACGCAGGCATTACGAACGAAGTAATATTTGTATCACCAAGAGATAAGGGGAGCGTTACCAAAGCTACTCGAGTTCCAGTAGTAAGGAGTCCCCAGTCATCTCCTACAGAACTTGTTGAAATCCCCAGTGACTATTGGAAGATTTTCATGGCTCCTACAACCTCTACTATCAAGTTTCCCATTGAGAATACGGGAGGAGGTGCACCTACAAAACCTATCCCATTGACATCTTTACCAAATTTCCATGGGTTCGTGTCAGAGGACCCCGACACATTTCTGTTTGAGTTTGATATAGTGTGTCGGGGGTATGATTACATGACGGATGCCCAGAAATTGAAGATTTTTCCTTCCACACTTAAGGGGACGGCTCTGTGATGGTTTATGGGCCTTGGAGGGAAATCCATTACCACATGGGATGGTATGTGAACAACTTTCTTGGCGAAGTATCAAGACTATTGTAAATCTCGGAATATCAAGGAGGAGCTTTTTAAGTTTACACAAAAATAAGATGAAAATCTGGAAGACTGCGTGGAAAGATTCAAGTACCTCTTACAGAGGTCAGGACATTCTAATTTGGACAAAGAAATTCTGAAGGTTATCCTCCTTCGAGCCTTTCAGGAGGATTCAATAAAAATGTTGAATATTGTGGGGAAAGGAGACATTTCCAGGGAATCTTTTGAAAATATCTGCGACTTGTGTATCCAGTGGTCAAGAGGGCTTGCAAGAAATAGATCATGGGTTCGTTCAGCAAAAGGATATAGCTGGGGTATTACGAAAGCAGAAATTGGGAACCTGTTTGACAACCTGAAGAAAGATATTCTTAGTACCCTGTCAACATAGATGGATACTTTGCAATTGAGGCAGAAGCAGTTAGAGCATGAAAGGGCTATGGCAATTTTTTGCCCAAAATGCAAGAAGAATCATTTATAAATGGAATGTCCATTAAAGTCTATGGAGAAATGTGATATCTGTGAGTTAAATCATGTTACTAGCTCATGCCCTTCCTTGCCAGGTCTGAAAGCAGTATTTCAAGGAGCATGGGAGGACACGGAGCAACTGTATCTTATGGGTGCTAGGAAGCCATGGCAATTTCAACCACCAATAGGAAATCAAGGTATGTATCTGGATCCATCTCAGTATTTCAATAATTATAATATGAATCTCCAACCCATACCTTGCTCCCCTATGTGGCCACAGTACCAGCATCCACTATGGCAACAATGGAACCCTTAGGCTAGTATGAGCTCATCATGGGCTCCAACTTGGCGAGGACCATCTATGGGAAAATTCCCTCAGCAGCTGCCACAACAACAAATACCACAACAGCTCCAACTACCCTCCACTTTGCCTCCTGGTAACCAACCTGTCCATTCTCAGCTCCCAATGCAGCCTAACCCTAACCCCAATAACGAGGGAGCTCATCAAGCTGATATCCTTAACTTGCCCTCGTATAGTATTTCTACGACAGATCTGTATGAAATGAATTTTCGATGTGGCCGGACAGTTAATACTCAACCCCCTCCGGTTATTATTGAACAGCTTGATAATGAAGACAGAGAGACACAACCAATTGATAAAGAACTAAAACAAACTGCCAAAGCGCCTCCTGTAAAACAATCTCAACCTGAACTGCCCTACCCAGAGAGACTGATTGTCAGTAAACCCAGTCCACAAGCTGAATTTGACCTGTTAGGAGAATTACAGAATTTATTTGTTAAAATTCCCTTGTTACGAGCCATGAAAGATGTGCCAATATATGCAAAAACTCTTAGGGAGTATTGTTTGAAGAAACCTGTAAAGAAAACTAAGGACCCCCTCACTATACATGTTATGGGAAAGCTATCAGACTTCATGATGGGGAAATCAACACCAGTAAAGTATGGGGACCCGGGAAACCCAGTGCTGACAGTACAGATTAATGGGGTAGAGATTCCAAATGTACTAGTGGACCTAGGTGCTGCCATCAATGTCATAACCACTGAAACCATGCATACATTAGGCCTTCAGAATTTGAAATATACACCCACAGTGCTGGAACTGGCAGATAGGTCTACAGTCAAGCCTGTGGGAAAGCTGGAGGATGTGACAATTTCAGTAGATGCATGGCATTACCCGGTCGATTTCCTGGTGTTGCATACATAGTCTTCAGTGGGAGGCCATGGCTGGCTACTGCAGATGCTTATATCGGATGCCAATCAGGAAATATGATCATTTCCAGTGGTCATAACACCAAGAATTTGGTGTTGTACCCACCGGCAGAACCAGATGCATCCAAGAAATTAGCAGCTGGTAAGGAGGTTGTATCTATGTTGGAAGTCGAAGAACAAGAGGAAGAGGTGAGACCAGTCCTTACTATCGGTTAGGCCCTTCAGTTGAAAATGGAATCAGGAGATGATGTGATTACTTCCTTTATGAATGATCCTTGTTCCGTTTCAGAACTAAATCATCAAGCATTAGAATCTATTTTAAGCTGTGAGACTCAGGAAGATATTGAGACAACATAAGAATTAGAAGAAGATGTTGATGCACCTCATGAAAGCATCCAAGTGGAGATAGAACCAGGAAAAAATTTGAATATCAATACAGGTCTGTCGGAGTCCCAGAGGAGGCAACTAATAAATGTTCTTCAAAAGTATAAGGAAGCTTTTGCCTGGGATTACTCAGACATGAAGGGGATCCCTGATAATTTGTGTACCCATCATATATACATCAAAGAAGATTGTCGCCCTATAAGACAGCCCCATAGAAGGATGAACCCGGCATTAAAAAATATTGTGAAAGAAGAACTCCAGAAATTACTAGATGCAGGGTTTATCTGCCCTATCTCAGAGAGCCAATGGGTTTCACCACTGGTAATGGTCCTTAAGAAAAATGGTAACTGGCGAATCTACGTGGACTACCGAGAGTTAAACAAGGCAATGCAAAAGGATCATTTCCCTTTGCCATTTATCGATCAAGTCTTAGACACATTGGCTGGTAAGAAATTTTTCTCATTTCTGGATGGGTTTAGTGGGTACAACCAAATTCAAATTGCTCCTGAAGATCAAGACAAGACCACTTTCACATGCCCTTGGGGAAAATTTGCATACCGGGTCCTTCCTTTTGGCCTATGTAATGCCCCTGCAACATTTTAGAGGGCAATCTTGCGAATCTTCTCTGATTTAATAGATGATGGTGTCGAAATCTATATGGATGATTTCACTCCCTAGGGGGATTCATTCTTGGAAGGACTGAAAAATTTAGAAAAATTCCTTGAAAGGTGCATAAGAGCGCATGTTTCCCTAAGCACAGTAAAGTGTCATATGATGATGGAACAAGGAATTGTTCTGGGACATTTGCTTTCAGCTGAAGGAATCAAGATGGACCCAGCAAAAGTAGAGGTAATTCTAAACTTTCCAACACCTAAAAAAGTCACACATGTACATAGTTTTATTGGGTATGTTGGTTATTATAGGCGTTTTATGGAAAATTTTGCAAAATTAGCCCACCCATTATTTCAATTATTAACAAAAGATTCAGAATTTCTGTGGACAGAGGACTATGAGGTAGCCTTTGCAAAGATTAAGGAATTAGTTTGTAGTGCTCCGGTTCTTAGGGGATCAGACTAGGCGTTACCTTTCCATATTCATACAGATGCTTCTCAAACAGCAATTGGTGCAGTATTAGGACAGTAAGAAGATAAATTCCCTTATGCAGTATACTATGTTAGTAAAAATTTGGCTCCAGCTGAATTAAATTACACAGTGATTGAGAAGGAGTTCCTTGATGTTGTCTACGCCATCAACAAATTCCTTCATTATATTACCGGGTATTCTACCTTTGTGCATACAGATCATGCTGCCATTAGGTATTTAATAAATAAACCTATTACCCCTAGTCGTGTTACAAGATGGCTGTTGCTACTATAGGAATTTGATATTACTATAGTAGATAAACCAGGGAAGGACAATGTGGTTGCAGATTTTTTATCTAGGTTAGAACATGATGGTAAGAATACACCAGTTGATGATAATTTTCCAGATGAGCATATTTTTGTAGTATCTACTAATACTCCGTGGTATATAGATATTGCTAATTATCTTGCTACAGGTGAAGTGCCACGTCATTTATCTTATAAGGAGTAGAGGAAGATCATTCATAAGAGTACCCGTTATTCATGGATGGCAGGATATCTTTTCCATACAGGGATTGATCAGCAGATTTAGCGCTGTGTGGCAAGAGATGACATCTATGAGATCCTAAAAGCTGCACATGATGGACCCTGTGGAGGACATTTTGCATATAAACGGACAGGCCATAAAGTACTACATATGGGATACTATTGGCCTTCCATTTTTCGTGATGCTCGGGATTATATTCGAAGGTGTGATAGCTGTCAAAGGATGGGACAACCTGGGAAAGCAGATGAAATGCATCTTCAACCCTAGATAGTCCTTGAACCATTTGAGAGATGGGCCATTGATTTTGTTGGCCCCTTTAACCCACCTTCTCATCAAAAAACTTACATCCTAGTTTGCACTGATTATGTAACAAAATGGGTAGAAGCTAGAGCAGTGACAAGGGCAATAGAGCAAGTAGTGTCAGATTTTATTTTTGAAGAAATCTTTGCTAGGTATGGGACTCCCAGAGAAATTGTATCAGATGGAGGATCACAGTTCACATCTCACATGATAGAGAAATTAATGCAGAAGTATGGGGTCAAACACAGAACAACAACCCCCTATCATCCACAGGCGAACGGACAAGTAGAGAGTACAAACAAGGTATTGGAAAATATCTTGACAAAGACAGTAGCAAGTCATCGCCGGGACTGGGCACAGAAACTTCCAAAAGCTTTGTGGGCCTATAGGACAACTTGGCACAATACAACAAGATTTCCCCCCTTTGAATTAGTCTACGGGAAATCTCCCTTGTTTCCAGTGGAATTTGAAATTAACACACTCAGAACAGCCCTGGAAGTAGGCTTGGACTTATCAGAAGCACAGAAGCACCGATTGGAACAGCTGAATGAGTTGGAAGAGATCCGATCAGCAACTGTCCAGAGGAACGCTGCTGTTCAACAGCAGAGGATGAAATGGCATGATAAATTTATTAAAACTAAGGTGTTTCATGAAGGGGATTGGGCGTTACTATATGACTCTAGATTTAAGGACTTCAAGGGAAAAATTCATACTTGCTGGATGGGACCATATCAAGTGGATGCGGTGTTTGATAATAGTACAGTCAGATTAATTACAATTGATGAGAATAAGACTTCATTTGTAGTAAATGGACACCATTTAAAATTATATCATCATCCAGCCTCTAAAGATGCCTTTGTCAAAACCCTTTCGCATTCAACTGATTTAATGATTATTGCAATAGAAGACACTCTCACCCCCCATTAAAAAAGAAAAAAAAAAATGTGGTTATTTCTCACTTGTTTGTGTTTTGTAGGAATTAAAGATTTTTGGCCAGGAGAAGCTATATTGTTGGTGCTGTTACTCCGGAGCGTTGCTACACTACCGTTGTTGTTACTCTGAAGTTGCTGCTACACTACCGTTGTTGTTACTCTGAAGTTGCTGTTACACCACTATTACTGTTACTACGGAGTTGCTGTTACACCACTGCTGCTGTTGCTTCGAAGTGCTGCTGCTGCTGTTGTTGTTACTCCGAAGTTGTTGTTACACCGCTGTTGCTGTTACTCCGGAATTGCCCCGAAGTGCTGCTGCTGATGTTGCTGTTACTCCGAAGCTGCTGCTACACCGCCGTTGCTGTTACTTCGAAGACTCCAAAGTTGTTGTTACACCATCAATGCTGTTACTCTGAAGATTGCTGCTACTCTGAAACTGCTATTACACCGTCGATGTTGTTACTCCGTAGCTGCCTGATTTTATAGCTGTTGTTACTCTGTAACTGCGGTTACTCCGTCACTGTCGTTACTCCGCAACTACCGTTACTTCGTTACTGTCATCATTTACTCTTGCTGCTACTCACTAGTTATGACAAATACTTTTGCCGTTACTCCACCTTAAGGTAAGTCCGTAGGTACGTCTCTGCTGATTTTTACGGATTTAATTAAATATTCCAAAAAGGACAGTCAGAGCGCACCAAGGACAGTCGTCACTTTAAGTTGGGGGGAGGTACCATCATAATAACTGACGGTGTACTTAATAAAGGTACTTATGACACATGACCATTACTAAATTAAATTTAATGACTTTAAGTACCTTGTAATGATGACATTAAGTTGGGATGCGTACTCGCACGCATAAAGTCACATCAGTCACCTTGTAAACATTCCGTATTAAAACCAAAACTTATCTAACAGTACCACTGCAATCTGTTTCAAACGTACCAGTACTGTTTTATCAATTATATTTGGAAATGGACATGACGTCGTTACAAACAGTTCGGAGCCTGCCACTCTTCCCCCGCCAGCCGACTGTAGCCATCGTGCCGCTTCCACCTTCGCAGCAATGGGTGGGCGATCTGTGCGCCATGAGCCCGATGATTCATCCAGGATCCAACGCAATCGGGAAGTATGGCAGATATTTGCGAATGCAGGTTGGGACGTCTACTTGGATAGATTAAGTGGCTGGGATGAGGAAATTACGCTGGAATTTGCACTGAACTTGGAAGAAAGAGCTTCTCGAGTCTGCGGACTCGAAATCCTAGTTACAGAGGAAACAATTGCAGAAGTTAGCAGACTACCACAGAGAGGTGAACGATGGTTTTCCAAAAGAACTCCTCTTCCGGAATTCCCGGAAGCTTTCCTTCAAGCCGGGTAGAGTATTTCACCGAAAGGCCGGGGGTACGATAGAATGTCATTGTCGCGGCCATGGAGTGATGTTGCAGAAGCTGTAATCAAATACATAACTTGCAAAGGCAGGTATTCTACTATCTTTAAATACCACCTGCGTATACTAGCACACCTGTGGTTTCCCCAAGCGGAAGCCTTTTCGATGAATGTACCTTATTTTCTTTTGAGAAGCTTGAACCTAATGGCGAACTTGGCTTGAGATTCATGGCAGGTGCTAGCGGTCCTTTCTCACCATGGACTGGTACGGTTATTAGTATTGAATGCTATCGACAGGATTCTGATTCTGTGGGAGTGGTTTCGGAACTCCACTGAATAAGAAATTGAAGCCGCTATAGCCACTAGGGTAGAGGAACCTGAAATGATGTAAGAAGATGAGGCTACACAAGGAAATGAGGAGGACGACTATGTTGATCAGGAAGAGCCTGAAGAAATGGAGATGGAAGCCGAGGAATGTGAAGAGGAGTTGGCTTTACAAATGCAAGCCGAACAAATTGAAGTTGTAGAGATTATTACTGGCACTTCGGCTGAGGCTGCTCCACAAGAACCAGCCTAGTCCGCGGAGCCAGTTCAGCAGACAAACATAGTAGTTGGCACAGAGGCCACCCCACAGGGATCTCATATTAATGTGGAACCTGTGGAGGAGATATTCATGAACACCCTGACTACGGAAGCTGTAAGAAAAATGGCAGATGAAGTGAGAAGTGGGGCTGACGCTGCTCCACAAGAACCAGCGCCAACCCCAGGAGTGGATGAAGAAAATCTGTTCCAATTCTTTTTCTTTTTGCCAAAAGGGGCGCGGGTAACCCATTCCCCATAGCAGAGAGAAGTAGAAAACGTGACCATTCCCTCGCCTCCAAGTTTGAAACGAAGATTGCGGCTGGAAGAAACCCCAGCAGGCACATCAACAGAAGGGGATCCTATTGGGCCACCGGTGAGTGAAGAAAATGTACTTGAAGAAGGAACGACCATTGGTGGAGAGGAGGGAACAAGCGAAGCAGTCCCGACGAATCCACCAGTGGCACATGAAGGTATCAAAAGGGTAAAGCAAGAAACGATAAAAGAAGGGAAGGCAGCGGAAATCGGCCCGTCTGTCAACCCGACAGAGGCAGCCCTGAGGAACTCACCTCCAACAGTTGGAGCCGAGGAAGCATAGGTGACACAAGAGGAAGAAGAGTTGGGTAGGTCGCGAAGACCGCTCATCAAGCAAAGATATCAACATCAGTTTAGAGAAACAATGCGGTTGAAAATGGAAGTGAGGAATTTGAGGAGCATAGTGCATAAGATGCAGAAGTAGATAAACAGGTATAGACATAGAGCCAGGAGACCTAGGGTTGACAGGGTCAAAGCGAGGACCCAGACAGAACCACTCGAACAGCTCTTTGAAGCCCGAGAGTATGCCCTAATGGCCGAGATACAGACATGGAAATCCACTGCGGCGTAGTATAAGAATGAAATCAAAAGAACTGAAGAGAGAACTGCTGCAACCATCTTTGGATATGTGGAGCGTATGGATATTATGAAGTTGAGGCATGCCAAGCAGCAGCTCAAAGTGGAGTAGCTGGAAAAGCAGGTGGCTGAGCTGAAAAATGATAAGGAACAAATGTTCAGTCTAGTGCAAGAGGTGATGGCTTGTCGCCCCCCTACTTCTTGTTATTCTTTGTTTTTGCATGAACGTTTTCTTTTATTTTTCATGGAAAGCATTAAGAATGAGGTTAGTTATGAGATTGAGGATGGTGTACAATTCCTCTGGATTATGAGGAATCACGATGTGCCAACTCAACATTTGATGTGTGAACTTTATTTGCATGGGTATTTGTTACGGTTGGACAGGAATTTTAATCCGGTCCCATATGTGGGGGACATTCATCTGAGGGCCCTCACCTCTTATATTTTCAATCAAATTCATTGGCAGAAGGCTTGTGACACTTTTGAATCTAACCAAGTCACCAAGCCGTTTATAATAAGGGCAGATCATGAAAGGTCAGATAATGTATTCAACAGGCATTATGCCTTTTTGAAGTTTGAGGAAAACAAAGCCAGAATGTTGAGGACACAAAGGTGGTGTCTTGATCTTTGTGTCAATTAGATAATTGTTTTCCAGAAGGAAGCTCTGGATGCTTGTCAGAGGAGATGGAGGATGTCACCAACAGCTGTCAGAAGCAGGGAGCCTTTCGGGGCACCCAATTTTGCACGAGTACTCACTCGAGTACCAAGGTACGTGGCATGTATCCAAACGTGTGGTACCAGGTGGATGGGGCTTTGATTTCAGTATCCTGTTCTTTGGCTACCTTCAGAAGTCTATACTCTAGCTTATAACGTTCCAACAGATTGGTGGAAGGAGGTTCTTCTTTCAGATGGGTTTAAGGTCCCAGGGACAGAAATGACTCTGGAGTATGATCTTGCTGGGCTTCATGAAGCTCACAGGTTGCAGAACCAGGATCTGTGGGGTTGGCAGGCTGCATGAGGGCATGCAGAAGGCTAGCTGGGGGGAGATGTTGGGAACCGAATTCGGCTATTTATTTTCCCACTTTTGTCATCCTTTTTTACCCTTTTTTCTTAATTTACCCATATTTGCATGATAAACTTCTGAGGTAATTACCTTGACTTGTCCGATTGGGATATTTTGATTAATGAAGTAAAATCGCAGGGTTTTTACCTAATTGCGGCACTAAGGTTTATGTTTGGCTGCAAATTGAACACAGGAACCCTTTCTCCGGTAGATCGCAACAAGAATCGGTTGTTAGTTCCCAAATCCACCTCAGGCTGAAATAAGGCAGAAGAAGGACAACACCAAACCACGCTCAGCCTCGTAGCTAGCCCTACAAGGACAGGAGAGGGCTCTCTCTAGGTCAATCTCGATGAAGATATTCAAAGGGGGTTGAGATGACTAAAAAAACAACTGATCTTAGGCTAGATAAACAAATAGGAGGGTTTGATTTTGATTTTTAGGGGTTTTTGTTGAAAAAAGGGAAAAACAATTTTTGGGCTTGGGGATGAGGCCAGATCTTGCAGAATTCAAATTAGGGCAGGGTAGGCAATGGCTTTGATGTCTAAAGATCGAATGAATGGATAGAAAAGACTGCTGAGGAGTTGAAGAGGGCAAGAGAGTACAAGGATCCTCTTCAAACTAACGAAAACATATAAAACTAAACAAAAGTCTAAGGCAGAGCACCAACAAATCAATGAATTCTACCTCGAATACTCATTTGTTTAATTCAGAAGCATAGAGAAGGATGGCATACATATAAAATTAATTAAACTTACAATAACATGAGAAGAAACATCATCAAAACTCAGAAGCCACAAGGATCCCAACAAGTGCTGCAAAACTCTGGTCTTTCCTTTGCCAAAAACTGAAATATGGATGTACAATGGAGTGCCAAACTTTTCCCAAGAGTCCAACTAGTCCAACTCCTGAAAATGATTGAGAAAATACATCATATAGACCATCCTAAACCCTTCCCATGCCTCTAGGGGTCGAGCTCATGCTTCTAGGAGCATTTTGAACCAATTCTAAACAAAGAGCTAAAATCTAGGCAGCCAAACAACTTTCCTCTATAAGCTAGGAAACTGATCCATTCACTTGATTTTCACTTTTTTGTGAATGGATCATCTAGAACAAGTAAATACATGCCAAAATTACATCATGGTTACCAAATTACATCAAGCTAAATCAAAAATTACATCAAGAGGTGAAACTAGTCAAAACTGGCCGAATTCCTGAGCTGGAAGGTGAAAAATAGGTTGAATTCCTCTATGTGCCACGCTACTTTGGACCTGCTTTTGGAGCACTTAACAAAGTCCAAATTGAGCTCATGATAGCTCGTTGGAAAGCCCTGGATTTCTGCTATCCAACCCAAGTGTAATTTTTCAATTTGGAGCTCATTTGTCCCTCCACAACTTCATTCTCACAAGACTACTTCCTGCTGGTGCAAAAAGTGGCAGAAAGGTGATTTTCATGGTGTTTTTGGCCCTTTAGGCAGCCCAGAATGTGATGAAATGCTTCGGCCATTCCTGAAAATACATAATATATCATGAAAAATCCAAAAATGTCAAGTTTTCCTCTAGAAGGTGTCCCAATCATAAGCGTGCGTCGGGTGGCGCGACGCGTCAGGCAGAAAAACCTGTTTTGCAACCAAAATTTTCAAAATGAAAAAATCTTCTCCAAATTTGCTGAAATTTGGAGTGAAGGTCTCCAATCATGTCTCATGCTCAGCCAAGGAAGCTTCGGCCAAGATTCAGAGTGGATCCGGCCTCTTTCGACGTTTTAGTGCTTTTTCCAGCCTTGCTTCCAGGATCTTCATTTTTGCTCTACAAACGTGC
The DNA here is from genome assembly GCA_034641835.2 of Pinus albicaulis. Taxonomy (NCBI): domain Eukaryota; kingdom Viridiplantae; phylum Streptophyta; class Pinopsida; order Pinales; family Pinaceae; genus Pinus; species Pinus albicaulis. The sequence continues at coordinate 1,525,481,196 of CM076578.1, forward strand.
GTGCGGGCCCAATAGTGATTCTTCATATGTCTAAGCATGTATTTGTCCCTGTTGGCCTTCTCCAAGAGCTTTTCCAGATGAATTTTAACATGCGTCAGGCAAGTCTCTCGCTCAACTGGTGTCATGTCACCTGGTCTCTTCCGGGCCAATGCACGGTCTTCACGGATTCGCCGCAACTCTATAAGTGTGTGCTGATCCTCCAGTTGTTTATTACGCTGCTCCAAGTAATATATAAACCACTGAGCTCTCTGCAACTTCACGGTCAAAGTATCAATCTCAGCCTTTTGCTCCTGGATGATCTCTTTCAGCTTTGAGCTAGGAGAGCTCGCATCAACATCGATGAGTATAAAATCAGTGTCTTGGCCTCCTGAAGGGCCCTCATCGTGCATAGGCCTCTTGCCTCTGTCCTGAACCTGTACCTGTGCTGATGTTGAAGGCGAGACCCATTCCATACCATGTGGAGATAGTACTCGCGTTGCTGATGAAGTCAACGAGACCCCTTCCACCCCGGGTGGAGATAGTACTCGTCGAGATGCTGCAAATAAGGCTCGATGGCATCTCTGATATGTCACACACGCCGGAGCACTGATAGGCTCAAACTCGGGAACATCAAACTGGTGTGAAGGCTCTCTCTCATCATGAACAACCTCGGGAGGCTGTGGCGCTGCAAAGAAGTCACGGGAAATGAACTCATCCCATGCGATGCCCTGCTGTGCGAGCTGATGTACCACCATGATCTTGATGAGCGCGTAATGGTAAATGCTGTTATGCTGCTGCGCTGGGGTCTTCTTCTGTACAAGGAATGTCATCCGCTCTATGTTACGGTACATGAAGTATGGAATGCTCATCAACCGCACTCTCGTGAAATGCATCAACAGTCGGATATGATACGCATACAAGTGTGAAAAGCGCCCTTCACAACTGAAGTACCTAATGATAAGTTTCATCAATGGTGCGTACTCATCCTTCAGAAACCAGAAAGGAAATACCCTGCTCAGCTGCCTCAAATATCCGGGTCTGATGTAAGGCTCATAATATGCCCTATCCAACTGCTGCCGCTTATTCCACTCTTCACCGATGTTTGGTATCCCGGTCGTCTCAGAAATAGTCTCTGGTGACAAAGTGAAATTCACTCCAGCGAGGTTTACACGACCATTATGAAAATGTAGGACAAATAGGCGAGCTAACTCATGATGATGCTGAGTTCGGGAAATCATCTCACAATAATGGAAACATGAATGACGCTGAAAACAATCCATTGCAAGCGGGCAAGCCTGCAATTGTGTCAAAGAAGTGGGTTCATCCCTGACATGCCTGCCACTTTTGTGAGATCTCCTTGGCACATTAAGTTCTGCTGTAGAGTCACTGTCCTGCTCGTACCCCTGCTCATATGGTGAATCTGTCTCTGACATGATGCTGAAATGTGTTTGTCAACTGTATGCTTGTTTGGTTAGAAAATGAGCAAATTGGTGTATTTGTTTCAATGCCCAAATGGTCACATATATATCAAGGTGCTATAATAAATACCACAGTGGGAAAAGGACTGTCAAGTGAGTTTGAATATGAAGACAGCCACTGCTTGACTGTATGGGGATTTGGGGATTATGAGTAATGGGAATAGGTGATAGTAAGAGGGGGGTATTTTAGGGACAGAAATCAATGAAATGGGAATATAAAAGTGAAAACAAGGACATAAGCCAGCCCTTGAATCTTGTGGAAACTTAAATTTTTTGTCAATGAAGGGAAGTTGTAACAAGTGATAGGGTTTGGGAATCCATTGACATGGGAACAAAGGGTAAAGGGATATGGGGATAATGAATATGGGACTGTGGGACTTTGGGACTGCGGTAAAACTAGCACTGACAACAATGATATTAAATGGCAGTGATAAGAGCATACATAACAATGGAATGAGAATGTTTTGGCAAGTTCAAATATTTGACACCCAATTTCAAAATACAACCACCTCTTCTTCAAACCCTATGGAGCAGATTTTGAAGTGGATATAGGGTTAAATCTTTCACCACTAAACACTTGATTTCTTCACTTCTAAACCATAGTACCATAGCCAAAAATCATTGAGCAGGCTTTAACACACTTACTTGGAGCGGAAAGATTGTTTGAATTTGAAAAAATCACAAAGCGTTGATGAATTTTGGGCTAGAAGGCTCAACGCGCCACGCGCAGACCCAATGCACCGTGTTGGTTTGGGGCACCGCGCCCTTGGTAATTATCACTGCCAATTTTCGTCCAATGCACTGCGCGCATTCTATGCGCTGCGCCTCTTTTGTGTGCGCCGCGCCCTACTTTGACACACAGTCACGGCCCTTCAACAATGCAATTTGCTCTTCCACTTTGAAAACATGACTTTGCTATGAGATTTTATGAATGCAACTTGATACAAATGGTTTATATAGCCTTGGAAAATATCTCATAGACATGGTTTTAATTTTTTGCTTCTTCAAAAACCCAATTTGTAATGTTTTTATTTTGGCACTTTGTCATTTAATGAAACCTCTGTCTTCTGCTTTTTTTTACTGAATTTATGAGTTTGGACTGAGGTAATTATTTGATTTTTGCAGGGATATTGGCGTTGATGTTTGGCAAAGGAAAACCAGAGCCTGCTTTGAAAACTTCAAGACGGAAAAATACATGATTATTACAAAAAATGAATTCGACAATTTCTTATTCAAAACAGAGTTTTGAACAAGAAATGTCTTCGAATATGTTTGATGATGAAATCTGGAATGAGAACTTCTTTGAAAACCATCCTCATGGCCTGCGGGCATTTATTAAACATGTCAAAATACTGACCCCTAGACTCAAAAAATAGAAGACTCTTTTTGACCAAAATAATCATTTATGACTGTAAATGACATGAACTGAACTCTGATGGATTTTGAGGAGTTTTAACCAACCCAGCAGGTACAAGCATGAGGGAAAACAAGAGAACCAAACCCTTCCCGTCAGTCAGTGGCATGCTCCTAACAGAATGCAGACGAAAAAACGGAATGAGACACCTAAACAATGAAATGCAAATAGAGAAATGATCTCTGACGGAGGGCTGCAAAGTCCGACTCTAACATTGGCTCCAATGGGGATGGTAGCTCCTCTGAGGTGCCAAGAACGACAGATCTTTGGGAGAGCAGACCAGTGCCTTATCCATTGGGCCATGGAATCCATTATTTGACAAAACGACAAAAGACTGATAACTCAATTTATTGATTGAAAACTGACTCACAAATGACTCGATACAGACTGAAATGACTAAAAAAACTTGACTCTAACAAACTAAATCAACATGACTAAGACCTGAACTTAGAACTTAAAGCTTGATGGCAGTCCATGACCACCCGTGTTTCTTACAAGACAATATACCATAAAACTATATCATAATTCCAATGTAACCAATCCAGCAAATGCCTTCTTGATTGATTCTCCTGATCAGATCTCCTGGTCAACAATAAATACTGGTAAATGGGCATCAAAAAACATAATTGACCATGATCTCCTTCATCACTGAGTACTGCAATATTCACCTTCACTGCTGACTGCAACAGATTTTCCAGTGGATCCTGAAAAACATGAAGAATTACCTCCTGCTGAAGAAACAAGGTGTCTTTCTGTTCTGATTCTGATCTTCCTTCATAATGTACTTCAGTAAAAGTATGTTCCTGGTGCTCAAAAAATTCTGAACAAATAGATGAGTAGATCTCCTCTTGAGAAAATATTTCAAAACATGAGACATATGAAGAAGAATCTGAAAGGGAATCCTAAATGATCTGATTTTCTGTAGTCTGAATATATTGTAGGTCATCTTCATATGATATGACAGCCAGATTCTCGTTACAGTCATCAATCATAAGAAAAGAAACTTCAGATGATTCTTGAAACTCAAACATGACATTTCTATCATCTACCAACGATTCATCCAAGGAAACTTTTTCACTTACTTGAACGAAGATGTCATCTTGTTGCTCATGAACTGACTGGATTACCTCCTCATGCAGGTTGTGTTGTAATGAACTGAGAACATTTGGACCAATAACTCTGTCTTCTTCATTCCAGCTGATCTCAATAGCACAATTCTCTTTCATGGGATTCATCACAAGGTATTCTTGGTCATCACAATCTAAATGTAAATCTGAAATAGCTGACTGGACATTATCACAATCTGCAATTGAAACTTGACTTCCCTGCATGATGTCTTCTTCTATAGGCAGATCTGAAACGAAACTTTCTCTTTCATCATTTTTAGCCATATGGAAATCTTCAACCTGCTGATCTTCACAAGTATCCTCTAAGATTTTTGTGTGCTGCTGAAACGAATTTTCATACAATGCTTCCATGATTTCTCCGTCCATCAATTCATTATCTCCATAAAAATTCTCAAGATCTTCAATGAAACTATGAACATGACTACAATAGTTCTGAACTAAAGTCAAGGATGGATAATATTCTTTATATTTTTCAAAGAACACAGTATGAAAATCCTTTAAACAGTAAATAGAAGCAGCTGGCAAAATTTCATACCAAGATCGGGCTTCGTCTTCCAGAGTAGCCATAAACATTTTCATCAAACAGTCTTCAGGAAAATTGATTTTTAATTTATGCACATGAATGTGAAATTTCACCAGATGAAGAGCAGCGTCATTACCTTCCTCATTTCTGAACATAGGCAAATTCTGAAGCCAATCTACCTTGGGCATCTTATTTGGAAAACCTGGGATGTGATCTCGGCTCATGGGAGCGTATCTTCTTGCAACTCGATCCATCTTGAAAACCTGCAGTGAAGTCACCATGAAGCATTGATTTCTGGATTTCTCAGTGAAATCACCAGGTGAATGATTTCAGCCTTGTGCTGTCTGATCGTTGTCCACCATCAACGATCAGATCTAAACTTGATACATGTACTGGGGAAATTTATAAGTTAAGTGTTACGATTACAAGCTAGACCGGAGATCGACTGAAGTAGCATTTATCTATTATGCGCTCGCAAAGCAAGAACAGTTCGAAGGCTACCTGGTGTGACTTCAGGCTCCGTATGTAGCTATAAATCAAACAACACTAACCAGCAAACCATTTTGTTCCCCAGTATGGTTGCCACTATGTTAGTTCCCAAATCCACCTCAGGCTGAAATAAGGCAGAAGAAGGACAACACCAAACCACGCTCAACCTCGTAGCTAGCCCTACGAGGACAGGAGAGGGCTCTCTCCGGGTCAATCTCGATGAAGATATTCAAAGGGGGTTGAGATGACTAAAAAAAAAACTGATCTTAGGCTAGATAAACAAATAGGAGGGTTTGATTTTGATTTTTAGGGGTTTTTGTTGAAAAAAGGGACAAACAATTTTTGGGCTTGGGGATGAGGCCAGATCTTGCAGAATTCAAATCGGGGCAGGGTAGGCAATGGCTTTGATGTCTAAAGATCGAATGAATGGATAGAAAAGACTGCTGAGGAGATAAATAGGGCAAGAGAGTACAAGGATCCTCTTCAAACAGACGAAAACATATAAAACTAAACAAAAGTATAAGGTAGAGCACCAGCAAATCAATGAATTCTACCTCGAATACTCATTTGTTTAATTCAGAAGCATAGAGAAGGATGGCATAAATATAACATTAATTAAACTTAAAATAACATGAGAAGAAACATCATCAAAACTCAGAATCCACAAGGATCCCAACAAATGCTACAAAACTCTGGTCTTTCCTTTGCCAAAAACTGAAATATGGATGTATAATGGAGTGCCAAACTTTTCCCAAGAGTCCAACTAGTCCAATTCCTGAAAATGATTGAGAAAATACATCATATAGACCATCCTAACTCCTTCCCATGCCTCTAGGGTTCGAGCTCATGCTTCTAGGAGCAGTTTGAACCAATTCTAAACAAAGAGCTAAAATCTAGGCAGCCAAACAACTTGCCTCTATAAGCTAGGAAACTGATCCATTCACTTGATTTTCACATTTTTGTGAATGAATCATCTAGAAAAAGTAAATACATGCCAAAATTACATCATGGTTACCAAATTACATCAATCTAAATCAAAAATTACATCAAGAGGTGAAACTAGTCAAAACTGGTTGAATTCCTGAGCTGGAAGGTGAAAAATAGGCTGAATTCCTCTATGCGTCGCGCTCCAAAGCTCTATGCGCCGCGCTACTTTGGACCTGCTTTTGGAGCACTTCCCAAAGTCCAAATTGAGCTCATGATAGCTCGTTGGAAAGCCCTGGATGTCTGCTATCCAACCCAAGTATAATTTTTCAATTTGGAGCTCATTTTCCCCTCCAAAACTTCATTCTCTCAAGACTACTTCATGCTGGTGCAAAAAGTGGCAGAAAGGTGATTTTCATGGTGTTTTTGGCCCTTTAGGTAGCCCAGAATGTGATGAAATGCTTCGGCCATTCCTGAACATACATAATATATCATGAAAAATCCAAAAATGTCAATTTTTCCTCCAGAAGGTGTCCCAATCATAAGCGCGCGTCGGGTGGCGCGACGCGTCAGGCAGAAAAACCTGTTTTGCAACCAAAATTTTCAAAATGAAAAAATCTTCTCCAAATTTGCTGAAATTTGGAGTGAAGGTCTCCCATCATGTCTCATGCTCAGCCAAGGAAGCTTCGGCCAAGATTCGGAGTGGATCCGGCCTCTTTCGACGTTTCAGTGCCTTTCTCAACCTTGCCTTCAGGATCTTCATTTTTGCTCTGCAAACGTGTGTACGGGCCCAATAGTGAGTCTTCATGTGTCTGAGAATGTCTTTGTCCCTATTGGCCTTCGCCAAGAGCTTCTCCAGATGAATTTTGACGTGCGTGAGGCAAGTCTCTCGCTCAACCGGTGTCATGTCACCTGGTCTCTTCCGGGCCATTGCACGGTCTTCACGGATTTGCCGCAACTCTAAGAGTGTGTGCTGATCCTCCAGTTGTTTATTGCGTTGCTCCAAATAATGTATAACCCACTGAGATCTCTGCAACTTCATGGTCAAAGTATCAATCTCAGCCTTTTGTTCCTAGATGATTTCTTTGAGCTTTGAGCTAGGAGAGCTCGCATCAACATCGATGAGTATAAAATCAATGTCTTGTCCTCCTGAAGGGCCCTCATCGTTCATAGGCCTCTTGCCTCTATCCTGAACCTGTACCTGTGCTGATGTCAAAGGCAAGACCCCTTCCACACCATGTGGAGATAGTACTCGCGCTGCTGATGAAGTCAACGAGACCCCTTCCACCCCGGGTGGAGATAGTACTCGTCGTGATGCTGCAAATAAGGCTCGATGGCCTCTCTGATATGTCACACACACTGGAGCACTGATAGGCTTAGCCTCAGGAACCTTGAACTTATGTGAAAGCTCTGCCTCATCACGAACCACCTCAGGAGGAAACTGTGGCGCTGCAAATAAGTCACAGGAAATGAACTCATCCCATGCGATGCCCTACTGTGCGAGCTGATGTACCACCATGATTTTGATGAGCGCGTAATGGTAAATGTTGTTATGCTGTTGCGCTGGGGTCTTCTTCTGCACAAGGACCATCATCCGCTCAATGTTACGGTACATGAAGTATGGAATGCTCATGAACCACACTCTCGTGAAATGCATCAACAACCGGATATGATACGCATACAAGCGTGAAAAGCGCCCTTCACAACTGAAGTACCTAATGATCAGTTTCATCAATGGTGCGTACTCTTCCTTCAGAAATCGGAATTGAAATACCCTGCTCAGCTGCCTCAAATATCCGAGCCTGATGTAAGGCTCATAATATGCTCTATCCAACTGCTGTCGCTTATTCCACTCTTCACCGATGTTTATTATCCCGGTCGCCTCAGAAATAGTCTCTGGTGACAAAGTGAAATTCACTCTAGCGAGGTTTACACGACCATCATGCAAATGTAGGAAAAATAGGTGAGCTAACTCATGATGATGCTGAGTTCGGGCAATCATCTCACAATACTGGAAACATGACTGACGCTGAAAACAATCCATTGCAAGCGGGCAAGCCTGCAATTGTGTCAAAGAAGTGGGTTCTTCCCTGACATGCCTGCCACTTTTGTGAGATCTCCTTGGCACATTAAGTTCTGCTGTAGAGTCATTGTCCTGCTCATACCCCTACTCATATGGTGAATCTGTCTCTGACATGGCGCTGAAATCAAGGTGTTTGACAAATATATGCTTGGTTGGTTAGAAAATGAGCAATTGGTGTATTTTGTTTCAATGCCCAAATGTGTCACATATATATCGAAGTGCTATAAGAAATACCACAGTGGGAAAAGGACTGTCAAGTGAGTTTGAATATGAAGACAGCCACTGCTTGACTGTATGGGGATTTGGCGATTATGAGTAATGTGAATAGGTGATAGTAAGAGGGGGGTAGTTTAGGAACAGGAATCAATGAAATGGGAATACAAAAGTGAAAACAAGGACATAAGCCAGCCCTTGAATCTTGTGGAAACTTAAATTTTTTGTCAATGAAGGGAAGTTGTAACAAGTGATAGGGTTTGGGAATCCATTGACATGGGAACAAAGGGTAAAGGGATATGGGGATAATGAATATGGGACTGTGGGACTGTGGTACTGTGGTAAAACTAGCAGTGACAACAATGATATTAAATGGCAGTGATAAGAGCATACATAACAATGGAATGAGAATGTTTTGGCAAGTTCAAATCTTTGACACCCAATTTCAAAATACAACCACCTCTTCTTCAAACCCTATGGAGCAGATTTTGAAGTGGATATAGGGTTAAATATTTCACCATTAAACACTTGATTTCTTCACTTCTAAACCATAGTAACATAGCCAAAAATCATTGAGTAGGCTTTAACACACTTACTTGGAGCGGAAATATTGTTTGAATTTGAAAAAATCACAAAGCGTTGATGAATTTTGGGCTAGAAGGCTCAACGCGCCGTGCGCAGACCCAATGCGCCGCGTTGGTTTGGTGCGCCGCGCCCTTGGTAATTAGCACTGCCAATTTTCGCCCAATGCGCCGCTCCTCTTTTGTGTGCGCCGCGCCCTACTTTGACACACAGTCACGACCCTTCAACAATGCAATTTGCTCTTCCACTTTGAAAACATGACTTTGCTATGAGATTTTGTGAATGCAACTTGATACAAATGGTTTATATAGCGTTGGAAAATATCTCATAGACATGGTTTTAATTTTTTGCTTCTTCAAAAACCCAATTTGTAATGTTTTTATTTTGGCACTTTGTCATTTAATGAAACCTCTGTCTTCTGCTTTTTTTACTGAATTTCTGAGTTTGGAATGATGTAATTATTTGATTTTTGCAGGGATATTGGCGTTGATGTTTGGCAAAGGAAAACCAGAGCCTACTTTGAAAACTTCAAGACGGAAAAATACATGATTATTACAAAAAATGAATTCGACAATTTCTTATTCAAAATAGAGTTTTGAACAAGAAATGTCTTCGAATATGTTTGATGATGAAATCTGGAATGAGAACTTCTTTGAAAACCATCCTCATGGCCTGCGGGCGTTTATTAAACATGTCAAAATACAGACTTCTAGACTCAAAAACTAGAAGACTCTTTTTGACCAAAATAATCATTTATGACTGTAAATGACATGAACTGAACTCTGATGGATTTTGAGGAGTTTTAACCAACCCAGCAGGTACAAGCATGAGGGAAAACAAGAGAACCAAACCCTTCCGTCAGTCAGTGGCATGCTCCTAACGGAATGTAGATGAAAAAACGAAATGAGACACCTAAACAATGAAATGAAAATAGAGAAATGATCTCTGACGGAGGGCTGCAAAGTCCGACTCTAACATCGGTAACGGCCAATCAAAAGGGGAACGCGCAACTGGACCGCGACTCCCTGGGCCTATTCTCAGCCCTTTGCTCCATTAAGAGTAGCTGCTGTTCGTGTCGTTTCAACCAGAGTCCATTCTTGAACACACGATTCTCAATTTTTCAGGGAAATCTGTTATTCCCTTGTATTGTGTATAAAATGGACATTGTTCCTGTAATTCGGGGTTCCGAAGAGAAGGCTATAATCACATTTCATATATCAATAAAATACATTCCGTTTTACTGTTTTAAAGCATTTCGTAGCTAACACAGCCCTGATCAGAGAGCTGGGCCCGCTCTTCTGATCAGGTGCTGCGTGTGTGTATATGTGTGGATTTATTCTGTTGTGCTATGGTTGCAGTTTATTTGTTGTTAATTCAGATTGTTGAATGTTTTGTATTAAGTTACTTCACATCAATGTTTTGAGTTTGATTGTAAACCCTCGGTTGAATGGTTGAGCGTTTGTTCCTGCATATAACTTGCATGTAGCCTTGAAAGGATACGCTCTTGGATTGATAAGATTAATGTCGAATTAGGGTGGATCGATTATCCCTTCCTGAACACCAACAGTATCCCCCAGACATGGAAAACAAGGGATCTCAATGACATACGTGTGACACGGAGTATCCCGCCAACATGGCATAAAAGGGATCTCAAACAACATACATGAGTATCCCTCCAATATGGCAGCAAGGGATCTCAAGCATAATACAAGTCCATGATAGAAAGTACATCAATAACAAAACAAGACAAGATCCCACGACTAATACATCAACATGGATCTGTACAACACTAAGCATCTCAGGAACAAAGAAGTACATGAAATCAACTCATCATATACCTCACGCTGAAGAAGACTAAAGAATGGTTTCTGTTGTTGCTATATATGAAATCACCATCACAATCGTGCCGTCGAAAGGTGTGAAATCTACTGCTCACTCGCTGAAAACTGACACCTACAACTTCAGTTAAAAAAAGTGACCGAAAAATATAAATCTCAGATGAAAAACCTGAATATACAATCAGCTTCGTGACGTCGAATAGTGCAAAAACGACTGTCCATTTGCTGAATTATGAGAAAATGAAGATCTGGGGCAAAAAGGAATGTTTTAGATTCCCCCTAGATTCCTCCACATAGCTTCTCTATGGGTGGACTGGAAATCTGCAACTCAAAAGGTGAATCTGACCTTTCCATTGCGTTCCCTATGGAAAACTGTGAAAAATGATTGCAAGCTTGAATATATTTCGACATGGAGAAAATTTACCTCCTGGGGAAAATTTCAAGGCTCATGGTTCGACTCCCTGTTTCTGAGCTTGCTCATGGTTCCATCGTCTCGATTTCCGTGCCCACTCCCTCTCTGCTTGCCTCAAAAATCATGCCCGTACTTATGCTACCTTGGCCTGGGCGCACTTATGAAAATTGTTTCTAAGTACAAATTGATGCGCGAAATTACGAAAGGAGTTGGTTGGCATAGCGGTAAGTTAAGTAAATGGTTGAGGAGGGGTCGGGGGGTCAAATCCCGCCCCTCCCATTTTACATAAGTTGCTTTTATATATATTGCACGGGCGACAGGTCCGCTGGACTAGTGGCCCGCTCCCCATAGTTCCTGCCACCATATTTTAAATGGGGTGTCATGGTTGACCGTCGACCACCCCACATATGTTATTTATAACATATCTACAGTGAGTGCAGCATGGGGTCCGATGGGGGTCATGGCCCACCGACCCATTTTTTAATATATTTTTATATATATGTTAGAATCATGTGGTGGGGTGGCGGGGGTGGTGGCCCGCCACCCCATTTTTAATATTATTTTCATTTTATAACAAGAATTTGGGCATTTTAAAATTTCTCAAATTTGACCATAGGAGATGTTTTAAAGAGGCCACAAATTTTCCCAGAATCTGGCTTGAGCTTGCTGGAATCTGGTGGTCAGGTTTCATCCAAATTGCACCTTCCTTAAGGCTGCCTATGATCCAAGTGGATATTGGTGGTCACATGCCTATTCCACTTGGGGCCCCACCATTGTCTCTTTGAATTTTTCAGTTTCGGCACAACTTACTATTTTTAGTAGTTTTTCGGGTCCTGAACTTCTGGAGCCATTTTGAGGCCCTAAACGACGTTTTTTGGGAAAACGGGGAGGAACATGGGTCCATGGACCGATGTTTCTCACTCTAAATTTGTAGTCCTTGGATAGATCTTTCTAATGAGGTATGGTACGCGTCAAACGAAGATCGTATGCCAAAGTTACGCCCCCGGGAAGTTGAAACACCAATTTACCCAAACAGGGCCCATAGTTTTGGCGCTTCATCTCCTAGGGTTAGGGTTTTGGCTGTTTAGGATTTCCCATTGTTTCTAAATAATAAATAGGCCATCAAGCCTCATTGTAACTCAGTTGAGAGGCTTGTAGCCGCCACATATCTTCTCAGAGATAGCTACCAGTGCCCTAGCTAGTTTTATTTCCATTCTGTCTGTAAGCAAATTTCAGTTCTTTGATGTTAATGAAATGAAGTGTTATTTCCGCTGCATCTCTGTATTTATGGTTATATGTTTATTCTATTGCATTCCTACATAAATCCGGATCAGTGGTATCAGAGCAGTCTGTTTTTTCTCGATCCTTCTTTGCATGTCCCCAACGAGGTCAGGATATAAGGAGTTAGGGCTCGATCTGGTGGAACCTTTGCAAGATCAGCCTCGCAAACCTTGACGGATGCCCAGGGGTGACGAAAAGAAAGATGAGGGAGCAGGAGATCCTATCAAAATATTGCTCGAGGAGGCCCTCGAAAAACAAAGGAACGCGATGATGGATAACTTTGCCGAGATCCTTCAACGGCTGCCCACCGGCGGCGCATCTGCATCCAGCAGCCACTCTGGAGGTGCAACTCCTTTTAAGGTACAAGTAAATTTTGACATTCCCATATTTGAGGGTCAAATAGATGCAGATGCCGTAGATAGATGGTTGAATATATTAGAAGGATATTTCTTGGTTCATGACTTTTCCGACAGGGAGAAGATTATTTTTTCACTCCTCAAAGCTGCCCCCCATGTCAAGGACTGGTGGGAAAACCATTGTGAGAAAAAGGACGAGACAGAACCCTCTCTGTTCTCGACCGTACCCACTTGGAACTCTTTCCGAGACGCCATCAAGGAACAATACTATCCCGTGGGGAGCTATGAGGACAAGTACATACAATGGACCACACTGTGAAAACAAAGGGGTCAAGATGTGCAAGAGCTGACGAATCTGTTCCATACCCTGCGCACCAAGTTGGGTATCAAAGATTCAGAGAAACATCTGGTGCTAAAGTATGGCACTTGTCTGCACAGATACATTCAGGAGGAAATGGAGTTCCTCGAGATCTCCTCGCTTGGTACGGCATACCGGTATGCTGCCAAGATTGAGCAGAAATTCAAACAGAAGAAGCAAGACTTTGGATCTGCGAATCAAAAGCAAGGGAAAGGTGCTCCCAAACCGTAGAACAAAGGACGGAGCCAAGGCATGGAGACTCAAGACAACCTGTCGAATCCACAAGAAAAGAACAACACCGCAAAGCTAAAGAAGGACACGAGAAAGTGGTGTGAGTTCCATAAGAGCTCCACTCACAACACAAGTGAGTGTCGGTCCAAGCAGTCGCTGGTGGTCGAGATGAGGGATTCTGAGTCAGATGCATGCTCCGAATCTGAATTAGAACCTGACAAGGGGAATGAAAAAGGGAAACAGATTATTGATGCGGAGCCCAATGCCACTGTTTCCACTACGAAGATCCAGAAGGAGGAACTGGAAGATCCAGAGGAGGAGGAACATCTCTTCCACTCCCAGATGTGGGTAAAGGGCTCCCCGGTACAGTTCATTTTTGACAATGGGAGCCAAAAGAACCTCATTTCAGCAAACACCATGAAGCGGTTGGGCTTGCCAACCACAGCTCACCCATATCCATACACCATCGGGTGGCTTCACCAAGGACGATATCTCCGCGTCAGCCAGCAGTGTCGCCTTCCTTATAGCATCAAGCCCTTCACATATGAGGTATTATGTGACGTTGCTCCTATTGATGTTTATGATGTATTATTAGGACAACCATACTTGTGGAAGCGTCATGCTGTGTATGAGTCTCGGTCTCACGCTATTATTGTTACTTTGGGAAATAAGTTGTACAAGATACCAGAGGTACTACCTCCTACCAGTATCTCTTTGGTTACTGAAAAAAATGCAGTAAGCTCATTTCCCAAACCAAGAAATTCGTTTTCCTGATGATCCGCCGCCAGGGCAAGAAGAAGACTGTGGCCACGACCTCCAGACAGGGCTCCTCTTCACGACAACAACAAATGGATAAGGTTGTGGAGGAGTACGGGGACATCTTCACCTCATCCACAGGGGTTCCTCTGCACTATCAGGTCAAGCACCCGATTGATCTGACCCCAGGTGCGCCGCTACCCAATGGACTAATCTATCAGCGCTCTGTTCTCGAGAACGATGAAATAAAGAGGTAGATTTAGGAGCTGCTGCAGAAAGGTCACATTCGACCAAGTTCATTGCCCTGTGGGAGCCCGATCGTGTTGGTACAGAAGAAGGATGGGACGTGGAGACTGTGTATTGACTATCGAGCGTTGAACAAGATCATTGTCCGGAATAGGTAACTGATCCCACAGATTGACAACCTTCTGGACCAACTCAAAGGTGAAAAATATTTCAGCAAGATCGACTTGAAGTCTAGGTATCACCAGGTACCAATTGAACCCTCCGATGTGTGGAAGACTGCCTTCAAAGCCAAGGAAGGCCTTTTCGAATGGCTGGTCATGCCTTTCGGGTTGACGAATGCTCCCGCAACCTTCATGAGGATGATGATGACATCTTGAGGCCATTCACCAACTAATTTGTAGTGGTGTACTTGGATGACATTCTGATCTTCAGCCAGACTTGGGAAGAGCACCTTCACCACATCCAACAAGTCCTCCAAACACTGCGGCAACACAAGTTGTGTGCCAATTTGGAGAAGTGCACTTTTTGCATGACCCAGGTTCAATATCTGGGATACATTATTGATGAAAGGGGTGCATGTGGATCCATCCAAGATCCAAGTCATTTGGGATTGGCCAGCCCCAACCACTATAACAGAGCTTCGCAACTTTCTGGGTCTTGCTAATTTCTACTGTAGGTTCGTGTTGGGATTCTCTCATATCACTTGGCCTTTGAGTCAAGTCACCAAGAGAGGAGCGAGAGAAAAATTCTTTTGGTCGGAACCTTAACAGAAGGCATTCACAGAATTGAAAAATCGCCTCTGTTCTTCCCCAGTGCTCACATTACCAGACTTGCAATAGCCATTTGAGATCGAGACAGATGCCTCTGACTATGCTATTGGGGCAGTTCTTACTCATTAGGGACATCCAGTGGCATATCACAATGAGACATTGTCTGACACAGTTCGCAAGTATCCCACTTATGACAAAGAAATTTATTCCATTGTGCAAGCTTGTCGACAATGGAATCATTACATTTTGGGGAAGGAAACAGATTGATGACCTTTTGGACCAACTCAAAGGTGCAAAATATTTCAGCAAGATCGACTTGAAGTCTGGGTATCACCAGGTACCAATTGAACCCTCCGATGTGTGGAAGACTGCCTTCAAAGCCAAGGAAGGCCTTTTTGAATGGCTGTTCATACTTTAGGTTGAAGAATGCTCCGCAACCTTCATGAGGATGATGGATGACATCTTGCGGCCATTCACCAACTCATTTGTAGTGGTGTACTTGGATGACATTCTGATCTTCAAATGCCATGACTTGGGAAGAGCACCTTCACCACATCCGACAAGTCCTCCAAACACTGCGGCAACACAAGTTATGTGCCAATTTGGAGAAGTGCACTTTTGGCATGACCCAGGGTCAATATCTGGGATACATTATTGATGAAAGGGGGGTGCATGTAGATCCAGCCAAGATCCAAGTCATTTGGGATTGGCCAGCCCCAACCACTATAACAGAGCTTCACAACTTTCTGGGTCTTGCTAATTTCTACCATAGGTTCATGTTGGGATTCTCTCATATCACTTTGCCTTTGATTCAAGCCACCAAGGGAGGAGCGAGAGAAAAATTCTTTTGGTAGGAACCTCAACAGAAGGCATTCACAGAATTGAAAAATTTCCTCTGTTCTGCCCCAGTTCTCACATTACCATACTTGCAACAACCATTTGAGATCGAGAGAGATGCCTCTGACTATGCTATTGGGGCAGTTCTTACTCAATAGGGACATCCAATGGCATATCACAGTGAGACATTGTCTGACACAGTTCGCAAGTATCCCACTTATGACAAAGAAATGTATTCCATTGTGCAAGCTTGTTGACAATGGAAGCATTACATTTTGGTGAAGGAAATGGATTGATGACCTTTTGTACCAACTCAAAGGTGAAAAATATTTCAGCAAGATTGACTTGAACTCTGGGTATCGCCAGGTACCAATTGAACCCTCCGATGTGTGGAAGACTGCCTTCAAAGCCAAGGAAGGCCTTTTCGAATGGCTACCTTTTGGGTTGATGAATGCTCCCGCAACCTTCATGAGGATGATGGATGACATCTTGCAGCCATTCACCAACTCATTTGTAGTGGTGTACTTGGATGACATTCTGATCTTCAGCTAGACTTGGGAAGAGCACCTTCACCACATCTGACAAGTCCTCCAAACACTGCGGCAACACAAGTTGTGTGCCAATTTGGAGAAGTGCACTTTTGGCATGACCAAGGTTCAATATCTGGGATACATTATTGATGAAAGGGGGGGTGCATGTGGATCCAGCCAAGATCCAAGTCATTTGGGATTGGCCAGCCCCAACCACTATAATAGAGCTTTGCAGCTTTCTGGGTCTTGCTAATTTCTACCGTAGGTTCGTGTTGGGATTCTCTCATATCACTTGGCCCTTGAGTCAAGTCACCAAGGGAGGAGCGAGAGAAAAATTATTTTGGTCAGAACCTCAATAGAAGGCATTCACAGAATTGAAAAATCGCCTTTGTTCTGCCCCAGTGCTCACATTACCAGACTTGCAACAGCCATTTGAGATCGAGACAGATGCCTCTTACTATGCTATTGGGGCAGTTCTTACTCAACAGGGAAATCCAGTGGCATATCGCAGTGAGACATTGTCTAACACAGTTCACAAGTATCCCACTTATGACAAATAAATGTATTCCATTGTGCAAGCTCGTCGACAATGGAAGCATTACATTTTGGGGAAGGAAACAATCATCCACACAGACCACTGGCCCCTGCAGTTCATAGAGACACAAGAGAAGTTGCAGAATGATCGCCATCAGAAGTGGTCCACATATCTGCAACAGTTTCATTTTAACATCAAGTACAGGAAGGGTAGCACCAATAATGTTGCATACTGCCTTAGTCGACCACCGATCATGGTGCTCACCACCGTTCTCAACTCTTGTCGACACAAGACTTCTGATTGGCCACTTCTCTATGAGAGTGACCCATAATTTGGCCACACTTACAAGGCACTCTTGGGGGGTAGGAAAGTTCCAAATTTTCACGTCCAAGATGCAATTTTATGTCACCTAGGACACCTTTGTGTTCCTTCAAGCGAGCATGCCAAGATGATATGGGAAGCACACTATAGTCGAGTCGCTGGGCATTTCGGGCTCGAGAAAACAGTAGCAATACTGCAGAAGTATTTCTATTGGCCGAACCTTCGAAAGGATGTCAAGAAGCACATTAGATCCTGCACTGCTTGTGCCATTGCCAAACCGACCATCAAGAAGCAAGGCCTATATACTCCGCTACCTACCCCTAGTCGACCTTTGGAATCCATCTCCATGGATTACATGTCGGCCCTGCCTTCTACTAAGCATGGAAATGACTGTGTTTTCGTGGTCGTCAACAGATTCTCGAAGATGGCCATTATGGCGGCCTGCAAGAAGAATATCACAGCAGAAGCCACTTCTAAACTCTTCTTTGAACGAGTGTGGGTGCACTTTGGGATCCCACAATCTATCATATCAGATCGAGATAGCAGGTTACTCAACACATTTTGGTCTAGCCTCTGGTCAATGTTGGACACCAAGCTCACCAAGTCCACAGCTTTCCATCCCCAAACAAATGGTCAGATAGAGGTCGTCAACAGAATGATTGTACACATTCTGCGCATGTACAATTCAAAGCATCCACGCACATGGGACGAGAGCCTCCCCTATGTACAACATAGTTATAACTAGGCTCTCCATAGTTCAATCAGCCAAAGCCCCTTTCAGGTGGGATTGGGATTCTAGCCACTATGTTCCATTGACGTAGCCATGCCATTTGCGGCTACTCAGGCCGATTCGACTCATGTACAGTCTGAAGTTGACAAAGCGAATAGCTTCATCAAGCACATTCAACACATTCGCCAACAGGTTCATGATATATTGGATAGAGCCAATGCCAAGTACAAGCAAAGCCATGATCAACACTGGGTGCCACACAACTTCCAGGTGGGTGACAAAGTATGGCTACATTTGCAGAAGGAGCGCCTCACTGGACCCCACCGCAAGCTTCGCCCACTCCAATACTGGCCGTACACCATCACCAAGGCTGTAGGGAACAATGCCTTTGAGCTCAGTATTCCACCATTCCTTGGTCTGCACCCAGTCTTCAATGTGGATCGCCTTCGTCCTTACTTCCCACCTCTACTGGACACCTTTGACATCGCGTAACAACTCACACCAACAGAGTTAAACCTAGACTGCATGGAACAGGCCACCACAGATTGTATCATGGACATGCAAATCAAGAACACTCGCTAATACTGGAAACATGACTAACGCTGAAAACAATCCATTGCAAGCGGGCAAGCCTACAATTGTGCCAAAGAAATGGGTTCTTCCCTGACATGCCTGCCACTTTTGTGAGATCTCCTTGGCACATTAAGTTCTGTTGTAGAGTCACTGTCCTGCTCGTACCCCTGCTCATATGGTGAATCTGTCTCTGACATGATGCTGAAATGTGTTTGTCAACTGTATGCTTGTTTGGTTAGAAAATGAGAAAATTGGTGTATTTGTTTCAATGCCCAAATGGTCACATATATATCAAGGTGCTATAATAAATACCTCAGTGGGAAAAGGACTGTCAAGTGAGTTTGAATATGAAGACAGCCATTGCTTGACTGTATGGGGATTTGGGGATTATGGGTAATGGGAATAGGTGATAGTAAGAGGGGGGTAGTTTAGGGACATGAATCAATGAAATGGGAATATAAAAGTGAAAACAAGGACATAAGCCAACCCTTGAATCTTGTGGAAACTTAAATTTTTTGTCAATGAAGGGAAGTTGTTGGAAGTGATAGGTTTGGGAACTAATGGACATGGGACAAAGGGTATAGGGATATGGGGATAATGAAATAGGAGAGGGACTGTGGGATCATGGTAAACTAGCAAGGGATAACAATGATATTAAATGGCAAGATAAGAGCATATAACAATGGAATGAGAATGTTTGGGCAAGTTCAAATCTTTGACACCTAATTTCAAAATACAACCATCTTCTTTATGGCCACTCCTATGGAGCAGATTTTGAAGTGGATATAGGGTTAAATATTTCACCATTAAACACTTGATTTCTTCACTTCTAAACCATAGTACCATAGACAAAAATCATTGAGTAGGCTTTAACACACTTACTTGGAGCGGAAAGATTGTTTGAATTTGAAAAAATCACAAAGCGTTGATGAATTTCGGGCTAGAAGGCTCAACGCGCCGCGCGCAGACCCAATGCGCCACGTTTTTTTGGTGCGCCGCGCCCTTGGTAATTAGCACTGCCAATTTTCGCCCAATGTGCCGCGCGCATTCTATGCGCCGCGCCTCTTTTGTGTGCGCCACGCCCTACTTTGACACACAGTCACAGCCCTTCAACAATGCAATTTGCTCTTCCACTTTGAAAACATGACTTTGCTATGAGATTTTGTGAATGCAACTTGATACAAATGGTTTATATAGCCTTGGAAAATATCTCATAGACATGGTTTTAATTTTTTGCTTCTTCAAAAACCCAATTTGTAATGTTTTTATTTTGGCACTTTGTCATTTAATGAAACCTCTGTCTTCTGATTTTTTTACTGAATTTATGAGTTTGGACTGATGTACTTATTTGATTTTTGCAGGGATATTGGCGTTGATGTTTGGAAAATGAAAACCAGAGCCTGCTTTGAAAACTTCAAGACGGAAAAATACATGATTATTACAAAAAATGAATTCGACAATTTCTTATTCAAAACAGAGTTTTGAACAAGAAATGTCTTTGAATATGTTTGATGATGAAATCTGGAATGAGAACTTCTTTGAAAACCATCCTCATGGCCTGCGGGCGTTTATTAAACATGTCAAAACACTGACCCCTAGACTCAAAAAATAGAAGACTCTTTTTGAAAAAAATAATCATTTATGACTGTAAATGACATGAACTGAACTCTGATGGATTTTGAGGAGTTTTAACCAACCCAGCAGGTACAAGCATGAGGGAAAACAAGAGAACCAAACCCTTCCGTCAGTCAGTGGCATGCTCCTTACGAAATGCAGATGAAAAAACGGAATGAGACACCTAAACAATGAAATGCAAATAGAGAAATGATCTCTGACGAAGGGATGCAAAGTCCGACTCTAACATCGGTAACGCCCAGTCAAAAGGGGAACGCACAGCTGGACCGTGACTCCCTGGGCCTATTCTCAGCCCTTTGCTCCATTCAGAGTAGCTGCTGTTCGTGTCGTTTCAACCAGAGTCCATTCTTGAACACACGATTCTCAAGTTTTCAGGGAAATCTGTTATTCCCTTGTATTGTGTATAAAATGGACATTGTTCCTGTAACTCAGGGTTCCAAAGAGAAGGCTATAATCACATTTCATATATCAATAAAATACATTCGGTTCATGTGGAAAATTTCAAGGCTCATGGTTCCACTCTCTGTTTCTGAGCTTGCTCATGGTTCCACCGTCTCAATTTCCGTGCCCACTCCTGCTCTGCTTGTCTCAAAAATCATGCCCGTACTTATGCTACCTTGGCCTGGGCACACTTATGAAAATTGTTTCTAAGTACAAATTGATGCACGAAATTACGAAAGGAGTTGGTTGGCATAGCGGTAAGTTAAGTAAATGGTTGAGGAGGGGTCGAGGGGTCAAATCCCGCCCCTCCCATTTTAAAACATAAGTTGCTTTTATATATATTGCACGGGCGACGGGTCCGCTGGACTAGTGGCCCGCTCCCCATAGTTCCTGCCACCATATTTTAAATGGGGTGTCATGGTTGACCGTCGACCACCCCACATATGTTATTTATAACATATCTACAGTGAGTGCAGTATGGGGTTCGATGGGGGTCATGGCCCACCGACCCATTTTTTAATATATTTTTATATATATGTTAGAATCATGTGGTGGGGTGGCGGGGGTGGTGGCCCGCCACCCCATTTTTAATATTATTTTCGTTTTATAACAAGAATTTGGGCATTTTAAAATTTCTCAAATTTGACCATAGGAGATGTTTTAAAGAGGCCACAAATTTTCCCGGAATCTGGCTTGAGCTTGCTGGAATCTGGTGGCCAGGTTTCATCCAAATTGCACCTTCCTTAAGGCTGCCTATGATCCAAGTGGATATTGGTGGTCACACGCCTATTCCACTTGGGGCCCCACCATTGTCTCTTTCAGTTTTTCAGTTTCGGCACAACTTACTATTTTTAGCATTTTTTCGGGTCCTGAACTTCTGGAGCTATTTTGAGGCCCTAAACAACGTTTTTTGGGAAAACGGCGAGCAACATGGGTCCATGGACCGATGTTGCTCACTCTAAATTTTTAGTCCTTGGATAGATATTTCTAATGAGGTATGGTACGCGTCAAACGAAGATCGTATGCCAAAGTTACGCCCCCGGGAAGTTGAAACACCAATTTACCCAAACGGGGCCCATAGTTTTGGTGCTTCATCTCCTAGGGTTAGGGTTTTGGCTGTTTAGGATTTCCCATTGTTTCTAAATAATAAATAGGCCATCAAGCCTCATTGTAACTCAGTTGAGAGGCTTGTAGCCGCCACATCTCTTCTCAGAGATAGCTACCAGCGCCCTAGCTAGTTTTATTTCCATTTTGTCTGTAAGCAAATTTCAGTTCTTTGATATTAATGAAATGAAGTGTTATTTCCGCTGCATCTCTGTATTTATGGTTACATGTTTATTCTGTTGCGTTCCTGCATAAATCCGGATCAGTGGTATCAAAGCGGTCTACTTTTTCTCGATCCTTCTTTGCATGTCCCCAACGAGGTCGGGGTATAAGGAGCTAGGGCTCGATCTGGTGGAACCTTTGCAAGATCAGCCTCGCAAACCTCGACGGACGCCCATGGGGGATGAAAAGAAAGATGAGGGAGCAGAAGATCCTATCAAAATATTGCTCGAGGAGGCCCTCGAAAGACAAAGGAACGTGATGATGGATAACTTTGCTCAGATCCTTCAACGGCTACCCACCGGCGGCGCATCTGCATCCAGCAGCCACTCTGGAGGCGCGACTCCTTTTAAGGTACAAGTAAATTTTGACATTCCCATATTTGAGGGTCAAATAGATGCAGATGTTGTAGATAAATGGTTGAATCTGTTAGAAGGATATTTCTCGGTTCATGACTTTTCAGACCGGGAGAAGATTATTTTTGCACTCCTCAAAGTCGCCTTCCAGTCACACTAGCGGGAAAACCATCATGAGAAAAAGACGAGATTAACCCTCCTGCCTCCTTACTGCACTGCACTTGGAATTATTTTCGAGACGTCGTCAAGGAACAGTACTATCCCGTGTGGAGCTATGAGGACAAGTACATACAATGGACCACGCTGCGACAACAAAGGGATCAAGATGTGCACGAGCTGACGAATCTGTTCCATACCCTGCGCACAAAGTTGGGTATCAAAGATTCAGAGAAACATTTGGTGCTAAAGTATCGCAGCTGTCTGCACAGATACATTCAGGAGGAAATGGAGTTCCTCGAGATCTCCTCGCTTGGTACGGCATACCGGTATGCTGCCAAGATTGAGCAGAAATTCAAACAGAAGAAGCGAGACTTTGGATCTGCGAATCAAAAGCAAGGGAAAGGTGCTCCCAAACCGCAGAACAAAGGACAGAGCCAAGGCATGGTGACTCAAGACAACATGTCGAAGCCATAAGCAAAGAACAACACCGCAAAGCCAAAGAAGGACACGGGAAAGTGGTGTGAGTTCCATAAGAGCTCCACTCACAACACAAGTGAGTGTCGGGCCAAGCAGTCGCTAGTGGCCGAGATGAGGGCTTCCGAGTCAGATGCATGCTCCGACTCCGAATCAGAACCTAAAAAGGGGAATGAAAAAGGGAAACAGATTATTGATGCGGAGCCCAACGCCACTGTTGCCACTACAAAGATCCAGAAGGAGGAACCGGAAGATCCAGAGGAGGAGGAACGTCTCTTCCACTCCCAGATGTGGGTAAAGGGCTCCCTGGTACAGTTAATTTTTGACAATGGGAGCCAAAAGAACCTCATTTCAGCAGACGCCGTGAAGCGGTTGGGCTTGCCGACCACAGCTCACCCACATCATACACCATCGAGTGGCTTCACTAAGGACGAGATCTCCACGTCAGCCAGCAGTGTCGCCTTCCCTATAGCATCAAGCCCTTTACGGATGAGGTATTATGTGACGTTGCTCCTATTGATGTTTCTAATGTATTATTAGGACAACCATACTTGTGGAAGCGTCATGCTGTGTATGAGTCTCGGCCTCGTGCTGTTATTGTTACTTTGGGAAATAAGTTGTACAGGATACCAGAGGTACCACCTCCTACCGCTATCTCTTTGGTTACTGCAAAACAATGTAGTAAGCTCATTTCCCAAACCAGGAAATTCGTTTTCCTGATGATCCGCCCCGAGGGAAAGAAGAAGACTGTGGCCACGACCTCCAGACAGGGCTCCTCTGCACAACAACAACAAATGGATAAGGTTGTGGAGGAGTACGGGGACATCTTCACCTCACCCACAGGGGTTCCTCTGCACTATCAGGTCAAGCACCCGATTGATCTGACCCCAGGTGCGCCGCTACCCAATGGACCGATCTATCGACGCTCTGTTCTGGAAAATGATGAAATCAAGAGGCAGATTCAGGAGCTGTTGCAGAAAGGTCACATCAGACCAAGTTCATCGCCCTGTGGGAGCCCGATCGTGTTGTTACAGAAGAAGGATGGGACGTGGAGACTCTGTATTGACTATCGGGCGCTGAACAAGATCACTGTCCGGAATAGGTACCCAATCCCATGGATTGATGACCTTCTGGACCAACTCAAAGGTGAAAAATATTTCAGCAAGATCGACCTGAAGTCTGGGTATCACCAAGTACCAATTGAACCCTCCGATGTGTGGAAGACTGCCTTCAAAGCCAAGGAAGGCCTTTTCGAATGGCTGGTCATGCCTTTCGGGTTGATGAATGCTCCCGCCACCTTCATGAGGATGATGGATGACATCTTGCGGCCATTCACCAACTCATTTTTAGTGGTGTACTTGGATGATATTCTGATCTTCAGCCAGACTTGGGAAGAGCACCTTCACCACATCCGACAAGTCCTCCAAACACTGCGGCAACACAAGTTGTTTGCCAATTTGGAGAAGTGCACTTTTGGCATGACCCAGGTTCAATATCTGGGATACATTATTGATGAAAGGGGGGTGCATGTGGATCCATCCAAGATCCAATTCATTCGGGATTGGCCAGCCCCAACCACTATAACAGAGCTTCGCAGCTTTCTGGGTCTTGCTAATTTCTATCGGAGGTTCGTGTTGGGATTCTCTCATATCACTTGGCCCTTGAGTCAAGTCACCAAGGGAGGAGCGAGAGAAAATTTTTTTTGGTCGGAACCTCAATAGAAGGCGTTCACAGAATTGAAAAATCGCCTCTGTTCTGCCCCAGTGCTCACTTTACCAGACTTGCAACAGCCATTTGAGATCAAGACAGATGCCTCTGACTATGCTATTGGGGCAGTTCTTACTCAATAGGGACATCCAGTGGCATATCACAATGAGACATTGTCTGACACAGTTCACAAGTATCCCACTTATGACAAAGAAATGTATTCCATTGTGCAAGCTTGTCGACAATGGAAGCATTACATTTTGGGGAAGGAAACAATCATTTAATTTTGACCAACTCAAAGGTGCAAAATATTTCAGCAAGATCGACCTGAAGTTTGGGTATCACTAGGTACCAATTGAACCTCCGATGTGTGGAAGACTGCCTTCAAAGCCAAGGAAGGCCTTTTCGAATGGCTGGTCATGCCTTTCGGGTTGACGAATGCTCCCGCCACCTTCATGAGGATGATGGATGACATCTTGCGGCCATTCACCAACTCATTTGTAGTGGTGTACTTGGATGACATTCTGATATTCATCCAGACTTGGGAAGAGCACCTCCACCACATCCGACAAGTCCTCCAAACACTGCGGCAACACAAGTTATGTGCCAATTTGGAGAAGTGCACTTTTGGCATGACCCAGGTTCAATATCTGGGATACATTATTGATGAAAGGGGGGTGCATGTGGATCTAGCCAAGATCCAAGTCATTCAGGATTGGCCAGCCCCAACCACTATAACAGAGCTTCGCAGCTTTCTGGGTCTTGCTAATTTCTACCATAGGTTCGTGTTGGGATTCTCTCATATCACTTGGCCCTTGAGTCAAGTCACCAAGGGAGGAGCGAGAGCAAAATTCTTTCATAGAACCCACGAAGGCATTCACTGCACTGAAAATTGCCCCGTTCTCCGCCTGCTCACATTATCGCACTTGCAATAGCCATTTGAGATCGAGATGCATGCCTTTGACTATGCTATTGTGCACCTCTACTCAACAAAAAGATTATCCAAAGGCATATCACAAGTGAGACATTGTCCTATTGCTACTTAAAAGTATCCACTTATACAAAGAAAATGTATTCCATCATAAAGCTTGTTGACAATGGAAGCATTAAATTTTGGGGAAGGAAATGGATTGAAGACCTTTTGGACCAACTCAAAGGTGCAAAATATTTCAGCAAGATCGACCTGAAGTCTGGGTATCACCAGGTACCAATTGAACCCTCTGATGTGTGGAAGATTGCCTTCAAAGCCAAGGAAGGCCTTTTCGAATGGCTGGTCATGCCTTTCGGGTTGACGAATGCTCCCGCCACCTTCATGAGGATGATGGATGACATCTTGCGGCCATTCACCAACTCATTTGTAGTGGTGTACTTGGATGACATTCTGATCTTCACCCAGACTTGGGAAGAGCACCTTCACCACATCCGACAAGTCCTCCAAACACTGCGGCAACACAAGTTGTGTGCCAATTTGGAGAAGTGCACTTTTGGCATGACCCAGGTTCAATATCTGGGATACATTATTGATGAAAGGGGTGTGCATGTGGATCCAGCCAAGATCCAAGTCATTCGGGATTGGCCAGCCCCGACCACTATAACAGAGCTTCGCAGCTTTCTGGGTCTTGCTAATTTCTACCATAGATTCATGTTGGGATTCTCTCATATCACTTGGCCCTTGAGTCAAGTCACCAAAGGAGGAGCGAGAGCAAAATTATTTTGGTTGGAACCTCAACAGAAGGCGTTCAAAGAATTGAAAAATCGCCTCTGTTCTGCCCCAGTGCTCACCTTACCAGACTTGCAGCAGCCGTTTGAGATCGAGACAGATGCCTCTGACTATGCTATTGGGGCAGTTCTTACTCAACAGGGAAATCCAGTGGCATATCACAGTGAGACATTGTCTGAGACAGTTCGCAAGTATCCCACCTATGACAAAGAAATGCATTCCATTGTGCAAGCCTGTCGACAATGGAAGCATTACATTTTGGGGAAGGAAACAATCATCCACACAGACCACCGACCCCTGCAGTTCATACAGACACAAGGGAAGTTGCAGAATGATCGCCATCAGAAGTGGTCCACATATCTGCAACAATTTCATTTGAACATCAAGTACAAGAAGGGTAGCACCAATAATGTTGCACACTGCCTCAGCCGACCACCGATCGTGGCGCTCACCACCGTGCTCAACTCTTGTGGGCACGAGACTTCTGATTGGCCGCTTCTCTATGAGAGTGACCCAGAATTCGGCCACACTTACAAGGCACTCTTGGGGGGCACACAAGTTCCAAATTTTCACCTCCAAGATGAAATTTTATGTCACCTAGGACACCTTTGTGTTCCTTCAAGCGAGCGTGCCAAGATGATATGGGAAGCACACTACAGTCGAGTCGCTGGGCATTTCGGGGTCGAGAAAACAGTAGCAATACTGCAGAAGTATTTCTATTGGTCGAACCTTCGAAAGGATGTCGAGAAGCACATCAGATCCTGCACTGCTTGTGCCATTGCCAAACCGACCATCAAGAAGCAAGGCCTATATACTCCTCTACCTACCCCTAGTCGACCTTGGGAATCCATCTCCATGGATTACATGTCGGGCCTGCCTTCTACTAAGCAGGGAAATGACTGTGTTTTTGTGGTCGTCAATAGATTCTCGAAGATGGCCATTATGGCGGCCTGCAAGAAGAATATCACAGCAGAAGCCACTGCTAAACTCTTCTTTGAACGAGTGTGGGTGCACTTTGGGATCCCACAATCTATCATATCAGATCGAGATAGCAGGTTCCTCAACACATTTTGGTCCAGCCTCTGGTCAATGTTGGACACCAAGCTCACCAAGTCCACATCTTTCCATCCCCAAACAGATGGCCAGATAGAGGTCGTCAACAGAATGATTGTACACATTCTGCGCATGTAAAATTCAAAGCATCCACGCACATGGGACGAGAGCCTCCCCTATGTACAACATAGTTATAACTAGTCTCTCCATAGTTCAATCAGCCATAGCCCCTTTCAGGTGGGCTTGGGATTCCAACCACTATGTTCCATTGACGTAGCCATGCCATTTGCGGCTACTCAGGCCGATTCGGCTCATGTACAGTCTGAAGTTAACAAAGCGAATAGCTTCATCAAGCACATTCAACACATCCACCAACAGGTTCATGATATATTGGATAGAGCCAATGCCAATTACAAGCAAAGCCATGATCAACACTGGGTGCCGCACAACTTCCAGGTGGGTGACAAAGTATGGCTACATTTGCAGAAGGAGCGCCTCACTGGACCCTACCACAAGCTTCGCCCACTCCAATACGGGCCGTACACCATCACCAAGGCTGTAGGGAACAATGCCTTTGAGATCAGTATTCCACCATTCCTTGGTCTGCACCCAGTCTTCAATGTGGATCGCCTTCTTCCTTACTTCCCACCTCTACTGGACACCTTTGACATTGCAGAACAA
The DNA here is from genome assembly GCA_034641835.2 of Pinus albicaulis. Taxonomy (NCBI): domain Eukaryota; kingdom Viridiplantae; phylum Streptophyta; class Pinopsida; order Pinales; family Pinaceae; genus Pinus; species Pinus albicaulis. The sequence goes on from CM076578.1 coordinate 1,525,509,331, forward strand.
CTCACACCAACAGAGTTAAACCTAGACTGCATGGAACAGGCCACCACAGATTGTATCATGGACATGCAAATCAAGAACACTCGCCAACAAAATATCCAACTGTATCGGGTTGTAAAAGCTAGCCAACTCCTGCACCAAGGACTGATGTTGCTCACCCGTAACTCAAAGTGAGCGACAGAGATCCCATTTTTACTGGAAATTTTTGGATGGAGTTATTTTCTTGTTTGGGTACTCAATTAGCTCATAGCTCATCTTATCATCCTCAATCTGATGGTCAAACTGAGATAGTAAATAAATGTTTGGAAGGATATCTTCGTTGTTTTGTATCTGATAAACAAACATAATGGGTCAAGTGGTTACCTCTCACTGAATGGTGGCATAGCACTTCCTTCCATACTGCAGCAATGGATTTTGTCATAGGTTTACCTAAGTCCGAAGGAAAGATTGTCATCATGGTGGTAGTTGATAGACTTACCAAGTATGCACACTTTTGTGCATTATCTCATCAATTTAAAGCAAGTACAATTGCTACTACATTTTTGGACAGAATTCAAAAGCTACATGGAAGCCCAAGGGTTATTGTGAGCGACAGAGATCCCATTTTTACTGGAAATTTTTCGACGGAGTTATTTTCTTGTTTGGGTACTCAATTAGCTCATAGCTCATCTTATCATCCTCAATCTGATGGTCAAACTGAGATAGTAAATAAATGTTTGGAAGGATATCTTCGTTGTTTTGTATCTAATAAACAAACACAATGGGTCAAGTGGTTACCTCTCGCTGAATGGTGGTATAACACTTCCTTCCATACTGCAGCAAAAATGACCCCATTTTTGGCACTTTATGGATATCATCCACCATCCATCACATCATATTTAAGGGAAAATTCGAAGGTTCAAGCAGTGGAAGATCACATCGAGCATCAGCAAGAAGTTCTCCAACTCTTAAAGGATAACCTGAATTTGGCACAAAACCGAATGAAACAACAAGCAGATCAACATCGCAGCGAGAGAAGTTTTGATGTAGGAGATTGGGTATTTTTACGGCTACAACCATACAAACAAATTTCCCTCAAGCAAGCTAAAAAGGATAATAAATTATCGCCAAAGTACTATGGTCCTTACAAGGTGTTGCAAAATATTGGTACTATGGCATACAAATTGGAGCTTCCTGCTTCTTCACGAGTGCATCAAATTTTCCATGTTTCATGCTTAAAGAAGGTTATAGGTGAAAATCTTCCAGTTCAAACAATATTGCCAGAACTTGATGAGGAAGGAAAATCATATTGGAACCTGAAGCGGTCATGGAAACAAGAACTCGACAGCTACGGAATCGATCAATTTCAGAGTATCTCATCAAGTGGAAGAACTTACCCACTGAAGATTCTACATGGGAGGATGAGAATTTTATACAGAAGCACCTAGAGCTACTCAAGTGTTTAGGACAACACTTTTTTGAAGGAGAGGGGCATGTTAGGTCCCTATATTACTAGTATAGTCCCTTATTGTTGTTAGTGTAACCCCCTTATTGTTATTATTGTACCCTTGTAACCCCTATATTGTTATTATTGTGCCCTTAAATTATTATTGTTAGGTCGGCTAGGATTACATTGTGGCCCCACTAGGATTACATTATGGCCCCATGGACTCCTATATATAGAAAGGAGGTTTTGTAAATTTTATCATCCAAGAATTGTTCATTTATGTAATGTATTGGAGGTTTCCCCCTCGAAGTGGCCTATTTCTTAGGCGTTGATATCTCTTTTCTTCTATTTTTGGGAGTTGGTTACACAACACCTACTCAAATTGACCAACCTATGACCCAAATATTCCCATACTTGCCACGAGTTTATAATATTTACTCGATGGTCAAGTTTACATCAAAAGGGAATCATACCCCATTCATCGTTATAAGATAGGACATCATCATCGCATTTCGAAGTGATGGAAAACACCTCATCACTTTTACATGAAATAAATGCAACACTCTACTCATAAAACAAAACGAACAACATCATCGTCGCATTTCGAAGTGATGGCAAACACATCATCACTTTTACATGAAATAAATGAAACATATGACTCATAAAACAAGGCCCAAAAATATCATTGTCACTTAAACAAGTGATGGAAAACACATCATCACTTTCACAATTAAAAATGCAACAAATGATTTACAAACACGGTCATTACAAGCTAAGATATCTAGAAAAAAAAATATATAGAAGAACCATCTCTCACTTATCAAAGTGAGTGGATCATTTACTTGTGGCGAACTTGCTTATCGATCAGCTCTCTCGATTGGTGTATGCATGGGCGCTTTTTCTTTAAGGCGCTGCTCTGGATAGAGTCTCTATCATGTGGCTCTTTGATGGCCACTTCAGTTGCAATGAGTGTAAAAGGTCTTTCTCCTCCAAACCTGCTTAACCGATTTCTTTCCCTGTTATGGAGAAGGCTTTTCATGCCTCATCCTCCTTTTTGCTGACATCCTTCTCCAACACTTAGAAATCACATGGTTATTTAAACCACAAAAATTGCATGTTTTAAGATGCCATGATTTATTACTATGGTTATCAACATTCTTATAATCAAAATTCACTCTGGAATAATGAGACTTATTATACCTTCTATGGTGGTCTCTGTTGTGATCATGGTGATGGGAGCTTGCCTTATTTCTTTCACTACAACATGCGCTGCCATGGGACAATGGCGAAGTGTCCCCATCATTCCTCTTCCCTGGAGAGTTCATCAGTATCTGTTTTCCTTTGATGTCCTTTGAACATCCTTCTTCATTGTACCTCAAACCTGCATAACGAGGTCACTGCACAACCTCCAATGGTTAAGTTATGCCTTGGCCATGAATACCATGTCCTCCTCCTCTATATCCCATCTTAGTGAGGAGTCTCATGCCAATACCTGTGATGGGTATCTCCACACTTCCAACTGAAATGATATCATGTGAAGAAACTGAAGAAAAATCAACACTGTTTACCTTAGCTCTTGATTGCGAAACAGATGAAGAAGGCTTCTGTAAGCCTTCACTGCGCTGCACTTCCTCTAAGGCCTCTATCGTGACTTGTAGCTGAAGCTGCAACTTCTACTTCAGATGAGACTTATTCTACCTTCTATGGTGGTCTCTAGTGCGATCATGGTGATGGGAGCTCGCCTCAGCTCTTTCACTACAACATGCGCTGTCATGGAACGATGGAAAATTGTCCCCATCATTCCTCTTCCCTGAAGAGTTCATCAATATTTGTTTTCCTTTGATTTCCTTCAAAAATACTTCTTCATTGTACCCCAAACCTACATAACGAGTTTACTTCACAACCTCCAATGGTTGAGTTATGCCTTGGCCACGAATGCCAAGTCCTCCTCCTCTATACCCCATCTTGGTGAGGAATCTCATACCGGTACCTGTGATGCGTATCTCCACACTGCCGACCAAAATGATATCATGTGAAGAAACTAAAGAAAAATCAACATTGTTTTCCTTAGCTGTCGATTGTGAAACAGATGAATAAGGCCTCTCTAAGCCTTTGCTGCGCTTCACTTCCTCTAAGGCCTTTGTCGCGGCTTGTAGCTGAAGCTACAACTATTGCTTCTCCTCCTTCTCTTCATGTAGGAATGCCTTTAATGCATCATATCTGCTTTCAGAATTTCGTTGTTGCACTTCAATTATTCCCACGCCTCTGTCATGGCTTGCAACTGAAGCTGCAATCGTTGTTTGTCCTCATTCTCTTCCTGTAGGAGGGTCTTCAATTCATCGTTATATGTTGCTTGCTTTTCATAAGCCTTGTACAACATGTCCACTTTCTTAGACACCCGAAGCATGGTTTCGTACATGTCCTTGAAATTATCCATGGCTCAACTCAGCGAATTTTCAACAGTTCATGCCTACAATCCAATCAGCAAGAAGACCTAATTCAATACCACTTGATCCAGGGTAAATTCTTGATACCCTTAACCAAAACCTTTTACTTCAACTGATATATTAGAATTGCATTAATCAAAGCGTTAATGAACATAAATGAACAACTGCATTCTGTAAACAAGAGGAACATAAATTTCAAAATTAGCAATCATAAGAACACGTCGTTAGATAACGGAGTTCGTCCAGGAGGGACTACATCTCCGAGCCTCGATGTCAAGATGGTGTAGCCCGTTGCATTAAGTGTTGTAAGAAGAAGATGTACATGGATGTGTGTTTGATCAATTTAGTGTGGCCTAAATTGCTGCATTTAATTTGTCAATCCGGGAATCGTAAGCTGATGAAGTGCGGCGCACTATATGTGCAAGATAACCTATTTCTTAACTTTTTGTCGTTTTTGGTTTTCTAAGGTGAAATGGAAATTCTAATATGAAAACATGTTTGGTTATGTTTGTTCAAGGAAGTGATATCCCCTATAATGATTTACCAACTTGAAATTTTAATAAGAAATTTGAAATTTACAATGACAAGACTTGAAAGAAAATGAAAATGTGCTGCTGAAATGAAAAAGTGCTGCTAGTCTAGTAAATCAAAATAATGAACTATTGAGCATGAAAACTAAACTATTCTTGCTGCCAACTAAACATAAAAGAAACTATGTTTAAAGAAATTCAAAATTGCAACAAAATAAATCTAAATAAGATTACATCAATTTATCTTCTGATCCTTCATCATTAGTCCAGCTATGATTTTCGGAAGTAATCATAAACAATTTGAGTAACTGATATTTAATTTGCAGAAAGTAAACTTAATACTAAACCATACACTCATGATTCAATCCCTCACCATCAGTCCAGCTGTGGCTTTCGGAGGCAACTGAAGATGTCATGCATGATTTAATATATCTAAATTTCTGGAAAAGAAACTAATATTAAACTACACATTTCATAATGCAATCCCTCACCATCAGTCCAGCTGTGGCTTTCGGAGGCAACCGAAGATGCTATGAGCAGCTTAATATATCTAAATTTGCAGAAAAGAAACTAATATTAAACTACACATTTCATAATGCAATCCCTCACCATCAGTCCAGCTGTGGCTTTCGGAGGCAACTGAAGATGCTATGAGCAGCTTAATATGTCTAACTTTAACTACTGAAGCAAATAAGCAATACTGGAATTAAACAAAAGCTATGAAAAGCAAATTAGCAGCAGAACAATGTTAGTTCCATGTCACTAGTCAAAAAGCTATGAAAATGCCCGGGCTGCCTATCTATAACCTGAAACAAGAACACTGATCAGTGATTATCAACATAAAACATAAAAGACATAAATGAAATGGAAATTATGGAAGTGTATAAACAGAAATGAAACAAATGCAATATATGAACATATGAATGGATTATGACACAATGAAATGAAATTAAAATTATACACTAATGCACAAAACCTTAGCTGAGCAGGGGCCCTCTACACCAACCTTGGCAACGGTCCTCAAATACAAATTAAGTTGAAAAACAGAGTCTTCTCATATTAAAAAGCAGTCATTACAGAATGGTAATGTTACGGCACAAGTGCAGCGTAATCACTACAGAGCAGACTAATCAAAAGATAACAGAGACTACATTCACTAATATTGACTAACTTCATATGCGTATGCAAACGCAATATATATAACAACAAACTATAACTGTTTCCTAAAGTTCATGCTAGTGGAGAGCACGTAGACCACTACGTCCACGGATATAGGAGCATGGCCATGTTGGAAAGTAAATCTACGAGAGGTGGATGCTTGAATTCGACTCTAGAACCCTGTACAGATGTCGATTTATTCTCCGCAGGCTTAGAAACGGCCGTATGGATCTTCATGTGACACGAAACAGAGTCCGGTCGACATGAAACTCCATGGTTGACTTCCATGTGGACGCCTTTGACCGCGGCTTCTTTGGATGAGTTTGCTTGAACCAATAGGACACGAACCATGTCCACGTCATTCCTGACCTGCCCATGTGGCTCGTTTTCCCTGTAGACACCTGTAGCATATAGTTTCACAAAATAGCTGCGGAAAGTTGCAGCAGCTGCGGAAAGTGGCAAGATTCCGCAGCTGAATGAACAAAATCTAGATCAAATAGAAAACACAAAAACATAATTAAAAACCATGTTAGATACCCTTTTGCACATGATATTGACAATTTGGGAGGTTTAGGTGAGTGAAAAAGGTATGGAAAAGTGTATGAAAAAGATGCAAATTTGGGACTCAACATACCCCCACTCTGAAGGTGTTGCATGTCCTCATGCAACCAAAATTTTGATACTCTTTGTTCAGTTCATGTGCCTTGATACTTCAGCCAGCACATCCAATCCCCTTCTCTTCTTCTTTGGTACTACCATCATTCTGGGTTTCTTCATTAAGCACCTAAATTTGATATTTACAAGTGCTCTGCTCAATTTCTGGCATTTCCTTTTCAATTTCTTATTCTTCTTCTGCCATATTCCCAAATGTAACATAGTATTATCATGGATGATTTTGTCCAATTTTCCTTGTTCTTTCAATGTTTCATTTTCATTTTTGATGTGCCTATTTAAAAGTTCCAGCTCAAAAATTTCTTGTTTTAGTGATTGAACTAAATCATCCTGCAATGTATGAGGCTGAATGGAAGAAGTACTTGGACCTGTGGCTGCCTTTTCCAAAGATTCTATATAGTCATATACTTCCTGCTGCTTGGGGTCTATTTCAGGTGTCATTTTTATTGGGCTGTCCCCATAATTCCGTGAAGGAGAGGTATATTCAAAATCTGGCCGAGGAGGGCTTACATCAATATTTTGCTGAGAATAGGATGGAGTATGTTCAATGTCTGATTGGGAATGAAATGAACCAGGTTCACTAACTGACTGAGATGGAATATGGTCAGTTGGGGACTGTTCAGATGTCTTCTCACCCAAATCAATGAAATGAGGACCCTTAATTTGTGTTTTCCTCAATTTTCCCTTAAGTCTGCTGCTTCTCCTCACACGCTGTGGTACACTATCCTTTTGTTTTTGTTTTCCTTTCTCTGCCTTCTTGGGTATAGATGACTGTTTTTGAAGATAAACTAATCTTTCAGATAGCACTTGATGATCTTCTTCTTTAGAAGAAGGAGTTTTGTGTACAGCCTCAATAGTTTCTCTCTCTTTTGGTGTTATTGGCTTCTTACCCTTGATTTCCTTCTTCTTCCTTTTTACCAGTCTCTCTTCCCTATCAGTTCTTTCCATAGTAGTAGTAGGAGTATTTTGGATTTCATCAATTTTTCTTTTCCTCCTACTTCTTCTTGCTGTGCTAGCTGCGGGAATTTCCTGAGTAGGAGTAATTTGGGTTTCAACATTTATTATTTTTCTTCTACTCCTTCTTATTGAACTACCTTCAGGAATTTCCTGAGGTTCCTCAAAGAAATTTCTAACCAGAAATTGTTCCCATGTATCTTTCTTTTCTTTTAACTCCTTTTCAATCAGAATCTTTACAAGGCCGTGGTGATATAGATGGGGCTCTACATCTCCTAAGTGTTTCTGAACAGTCACAACCATTTTCTTCAAGCTATTGAATAGAAAATATGGGAGATTGAGAGTTTGATTTTCTAGAAAATTCATTAATAGCCTGGTATGGTACATATATATGGACCCAAAACGGCCTTCATATGTAATGAATTTCTGAACAACTAGCAGTAAAGTAGCCCATTCTTCTTTCAATGCATGCACAGGAATTCCTCTTTTAAAAACAGTTATGTCCATACCTTGGTTTCGTAAGATTGTCCTCCATGCTTCATCACTGATGCTTTTATTTTTAAACCAACGCTCCCCCTCCTGAAGAAGTTCCGTGGCTGTTGCTATAGATGCTTCATTGACCACAAATTTAAGGTCTCCAATTTCTGCTTCCAAGCCATCAAATGACCTTGCAAATGCTTTCGTAACTTCTTTGTGATAACCTCTGAATTTCTGGATAAAACGCAGCCATTTTGATTTCTTCAATATCTCCTTTACTTGCGGATATCCCTCTATAAACTTAGGTCCTTCCGGCTCTGCTCTTAGCAGTTTACCCATTTCTCTTTTCTGCTCTTCACAAATTTGCCTGCGTGAGGGTTTCAAATGGAAATAGAATGGTTGAATGCACAGGAACGAGCACAATGGCTGTGGGGATGTATCATAAAATGGGAATGATCACCATAAACGGAATGGAGTGAGACTGTGGGTAGATATCCGAGAGTGAGAATGAGCACGATGAACGAAATGGAATGAGACAGAACAGAGTGGGGTTTCGTAAATACAGCAGAGACACGACAAAGAGATTAACAAAGTATAGCACATTCGGCAACGTTTTGAATTTTGGTGGTTGTGCAATAAATATGAGCACGTTTCAATCAACGGTTATGAATTCATGCGGCTGTAAGAGTCCTTGGTCAAATCAAATACGTCTCATTATCTCCAGTGGGATATTGGAACATGAATGAAAATCGGAATTTTAATGATGAAACTGTTTGTGAATGAATGCAAGAGGATAATATGGAGATCGTGAAAGGTTACAGAACTGTCAATATAATCATTGCACGTAATGGATAGAGCTCATGGTTCAAAACTATATAAAAATGTGTTTTTCAATGCTATTTGAAATAAATTTTATTCATACCTTTGGAATCTTTGCCTTTTCCTTGGTCTTCAACTAATTGATCTCCATTGGTGTCTTGAATGCTCCATGTCTTCATTTTTTTATCCTCTCACCTGCATTTTATTTCATAATTATAGAAATAACATCTAACTGTACATTCTCTTTGAAAACAGAGTAGTAGCTGCGGAATCTGCTTCTGGCTGCGGAAACTGGAGTCAGCTGCGGAAACAGATGTCAGCTGCGGAAACTGACACAGCTATTACTTGGATGAATGGAAATGATCAAATGACAAATGACCAGATAGAAATGGTCATAAAAAAGATTTTTATTGATGGAATGGAATGAAATGGATAAAATGAAGTGGAATGAAGTGAAATGGAAATGAAATGAAATGGAATGAAGTGGAATGAAATGGAGTGGGTGGTGAAGCTTGTGGAATGAAAGAGAGATTTTTTTTTTTGGAAAATATAGAGTGTCAGGTGTTCCTGATTTTCACCCTATATTTTCTGCATAAGACTGCCAATCAATGATTGGTTTTCAGGCTTATACCATTTTTTTTTTTTTTTTTTAAAACTGAAAAGAACAAAAACTAGGTTGGTGGAGAAGAAGAATTCTTCTGTACCAGCCTGATTGCAGAATTTTCTTGAAACATTTTGACAAAATCCTCTTTTGAGAGTGGTTTATGATAAACTTTCAATCTATTGCCATTCACAATAAGAGGAGTTTGAAACTCATCAATGGTCTTGATTCTTACCGCTCCATTGCTAAAGATCTTGTCAATTTCATATGGCCCAAGCCAATGAGTCTGAAATTTTCCTTGAAAATATTTAAACTTGGAATCAAACAACAATGCCCAATCTCCTTCTTGAAACTTCTTTTCTTTGATATACTTGTCATGCCATTTAGCTCTTTGATATTGAACTAGATCAGTTCTTAGAATTGCTTCTTGTCTGATCTCATCTAACTCATTCAATTGCTCCATTCTATGCTTTTGGGCTTCTGATAAGTCCATCCCCAACTGAACTGCTATCTTGAAGGTCTTGACTTGGAACTCAATGGGGAGCAAGACTTCTTCCCCATAAACAAGTTCATAGGGAGAATGTCCTGTTGTATTCCTCCATGTAGTTCTGTAGGCCCACAAGGCTTCTGGAAGCCTTTCTGCCCAATCTCTTCTATGTAGATGAACAGTTTTGGTGATGATACTTTCAAGAACTTTGTTTGTGGACTCCACTTGACCATTTGCTTGTGGATGGTAAGGAGTAGATCTTTTGTGCTTGATTTTGTATTCTTCCATCAACTTTTCCACCAAATTGGATGTGAATTGGCTCCCCTGATCTGTTACAATTTCTCTTGGAACACCAAAGCGAGTAAAAATATCCTCATAAAGAAAATGAACAACTGAATTTTCAGTAGCAGATACTAATGCTTTAGCTTCTACCCATTTAGTAACATAATCAATACAAACCAATATATACTTCTTTTGCTTAGATGGTGGATTAATAGGTCCAATGAAATCTAAAGCCCATTTTTCAAAGGGTTTAATGAGTACCTGTGGTTGCAATGGCATTTCATTTGAAAGGGTAGGTTTCCCTACTCTTTGGCAGCTATCACACCTTTTGACATATTGTTTTGCATCTTTGAAGAGGGAAGGCCAATAATATCCCAAGGAAAGGATTTTATAGGCCGTCCTTTTGTCCGCAAAGTGTCCGCCGCACGGTTCATCATGACATGCCTTAAGAATATCAGGCATTTCATCTTCCCTGACACATCTTCTGATCACAAGATCTGGCCCTGTTTTAAACAATTCGTTAGAAATCCATGAATATTTTGAACTTTCCTGAATAATTTTTCGTTTTTCACTTGGAAATAAATGTGAAGGTAGTTTCCCTGTAACCAAATAGTTAGCAATATCTGCATACCAAGGGGTCTTAATAGTTACTGCAAACAAGTATTCATCAGGAAACTTATCTTCTACGTGAGAATCTTCTTTAGTATTCTGAATCCTAGACAAGAAATCAGCTATTGTATTCTGTTTTCCTGGTCTATCCAACACAGTAATATTGAATTCTTGCAAAAGTAAAAGCCATCTTGTCACTCTGCCATTAGTAACAGGTTTGTTCATTAAATATCTAATTGCAGAATGGTCAGTATGAATAAAAGTTTCATAGCCCGTTATGTAATGTCTAAACTTATTAATTGCATGAACAACAGCTAAGAACTCTTTTTCAGTCACAGTATAATTCAACTCTGTGGGAGTCAAATTTTTACTGGTGTAATAAATGGCATAATGAATTAAATCTTTTTGACCCAACACAGCTCCAAGAGCTGTATCTGAAGCATCCGTAGAAATATGGAAAGGAAGTTTCCAATTTGGTCCTCTCAAGATAGGTGCTTTAGATATTTTTGTTTTCAAAGTTTCAAAAGCTGATTGACAATCAGGATCCCATTTAAATTCACAGTCTTTTGTAAGCAATTTGAAGAGTGGAGATGCTATTTTAGTGAAGTTTTCTATAAATCTTCTATAGTAACCAATAAATCCTAGAAAACTTCTAACATCTCTTTGACAATTTGGAATAGGCAACTTGGAGATGTCTTCAACTTTTGATCTATCAACCTTAATCCCATCTCCTGAAATATGATGTCCTAAAACAATCCCTTCAGTAAACATCATAAAGCATTTTTCATGGCTTAATGAAAGTTTTGTTTCTTTACATCTTATGAGAACTTTTTTCCAAATTTTCTAATGCCTCTTCAAATGAATTACCATAAACTGTAAAATCATCCATATAAACCTCTACACAATCATGGATTAGATCAGAAAAAATTCCTAGTACTGCTCTTTGGAATGTTGTTGGTGCATTACATAACCTAAAAGGAAGCACTCGGTAGGCAAAAGTTCCCCATGGACAAGTAAATGTGGTCTTATCTTGATCTTCAGGTGCTACCTGTATTTGATTATAGCCACTAAAACCATGCAAAAATGAAAAGTACTTTTTACCTGCTAATGTATCTAATACCTGATCAATAAAAGGCAAAGGAAAGTGATCCTTCAAAGTTACTTTGTTCAATTCCCTGTAATCAATGCATACCCTCCATTTACCATTCTTTTTAGGTACTATAACCAAAGGAGAAACCCATCGGCTATCTGAAATTGGATAAATGAAGTTTACATTGAGTAATTTTTTGAGCTCTTCTTTCACTATCTCCCTAAGATTTGGATTCATCCTTCTTTGAGGTTGTCTGATTGGTCTACTGTTTTCCTCAATATAGATATGATGGATGCAAGTCTTAGGATCAATACCCTTCATGTCAGTATACTCCCATGCAAATGTAGTAGAATGTTTTTGTAAGATTCTGGTTAGTTCTTCTTGTTGTGACTTCTCCAAATGTTTGTTGATATTCAATGTTTTTTCTGGAAAAATCTCAATAGCAGAATTACCAAACTCTTCCATAGAGTAAAGAGACATTTGTCTTGATGATAAATATTCTATGTCAGATTCCAAATGAAATTGTGTGGGGTCATATTCTGAAGATGTCTCAAAATTTTCTAATGTGTTCAGAATTTGACTATCCTCACTGATTTTAGAAATGATAAAGACAAGTTGTATAGTGTCCTCATCATCAACCCATTCATTGTCTCCTACTTCTGTGATTGCTTTTGCTGGAGGATACAAATTGAATTTCTTTGTCGAATTACCATTAGAAATGTACATATCCCCAGATCTACAACTAATGAAAGCATCAGCTGTGGCTAGCCAAGGCCTTCCTAAGATAAGTGGGTGCCCTCCTAGATTACTCTTGGGAGTCAAAATCATAAAATCTACTGGATATTCCCAAGAATCTAAGGACACTGAAATATCTTCTAATACACCATCTGGTTTAATAATTGATCGATCTGCAAGTTGCAGTAAAGTAGGTGTAAAAAGAAGGTTAGGAAGTTTTAGCTGTTCCATAGTCTGTCTACTCATAATGTTGATAGCAGCCCCTAAGTCAATCAATGTGTTTGGAATTTCTACCCCATTTATATGTGTCTTGACAATTGGATTTCCTGGATCTACATACTTCTGCATGGTAATTTTTCCCATCATGATATTTGCAATCTTTCCTACCAGGTGGATTCTTCTTGTGTCTTTTAGTTTCCTTCCTGGTCTTTTGAAACTCAACTCCTTTATGGTTTTTGCTAGAATAGGAATTTCTCGAATGGCTTGTAGCAAGGGAATCTTGATACAAACATTCTTCAATTCATCTACAAAGTCATAGTTAGGCAACAAGATTTGTTTTTCCACCCCCTTATCAATTTGTAGTCTTTCCGGAAAAGGAGGTGTAGATGAAGATACAGGTTGCTCAACTATAGGAGTTGTGGATGTTAGCTTTTCTTTTTCTTTTTGAATTTTTGAATTTTGAAGAGATTCTTCCTCAGAACCCTTATTGATTTGAAGAGAGTCCTCCTCAGAGGTATCTTGCTCTTGAATGTCTATAGAAGGTTTTTCTAAAACTCTACCAGATCTGAGTTGTACATCGTTGAGAGGAACAATCATATAGGTAGGAAATTGTTGTCCTTCTACCATATAAGTAATTTGAGGATTCTTATTGTTAGGATTTGGCAATGGCTGAGCTGGAAGTTGATTTGTCTTCTGTTGGTATGGGAGCATGAGTTGAGGATTTGTATTTTGTTGAGAAGGTTGTTGTTGTGAAAATGGCAATGAAAGTTGTGGATTTTGGCTTGGAAATTGTGGAGCTTGTTGATTTTGAAAAGATGGAGGATATTGATAAAATTGAGCAAATCTCCCATAAGGATTTTGCATCCCTTGTACCCATGGCTGATATGAATTTTGATGTTGGGGCCAAGGTTTTTGCCAAGGATTCCAATTTGTTTGGGCTTGATAATTCATAGGGTTGTTAAACCCTTGAGTTTGTTGTCCCTGCCAAGGTCTCCTTGCGACAAAACAGAGAGATTCTACTGAATTTGGGTCTTCTTGAAAAACAACTTTGAGTCCAGGAATGGAAGGACAATCCTTGATCTCATGATTCTCTGAGCAAATCATACATGTTTCTACAAATTTTGCATCCAAGGGACATTCCCTTAAAGCATGTTTCTTCCTACATTTCGGACAAAAGATGGCTAAAGCATCTGTTTCTGCTTTCTGCTTGTTTTGGATTTTAAGGGTGTCTAGTTGTTCACTAAGGTTCCCTAAGATATCAGTTTTGAACTCATCAAGCATATTACCAATCTCTGCCCTACTTACCGATCCAGTTGCAGATTTGTTAGCCCTAATAAGAGAAGAATCCCTAGGCCCTTTTCCAGTTTTAGATTTTCCTCTTGAGAGATGGATACATAGTTCTGTTATGTCACGAAATGGGAGCTGAGAAATGTCTCCTTTCCTCATCATGTTTAAAATGTCTATCCATTCATCTCTAATGGCTTTTAATAGGAGGGCTTTCAAGGTTTCATTATCTAAGTTGCTCATCTTTGCTCTTTTCAAGTTGTATTGAAATCTTTCAATTAAGTCTTCCAAATTTTCATCTTCTTTTTGCATCATTTTGAATACCTCATCCTTGTGATTGGTGGGCATACAATTGTCCAAGTATCTATCCAAAAATGTTTGTTTCATATCATTCCAAGTCCTGATAGATTGAGTGGCTAATCCCATGAACCATTTCAAAGCAGATCCCTTCAATGTTGAAGGAAACAGTTTGAGTTTTTGAGAATCTTCCATATAGTCATAAGTTCGGCACACAACTTCAAACTCAAACAGAAATGTTTCAGGATCCTCACTTCGTAATCCATAAAATTTAGGGAGAACAGATGGTGAGATATTTTTCATTGTTGCATGAGTTTCCTCATCAACTATAGGGAATCCAAACAAATTGTCTCCTTCCCTATTTCTACCATTATTTCCTTCACCATTGTTGTCTCCATTGTTTCCTCCTCTTCTACCTCCACCTCTATTTATTACTTCCTCTACCATGATAGTTTCTTTAGAGTCCTTATAGTCCTCTAATTCTTCTACCAAGGGAGGATGAGAGAGATTCTCTTTGTTTTCTAAGTGGGTTTTAGTAGGTGGTATAGGAGAATCCTCTAATTCAGCTATTCCTTGACTTCCAAAAATCTTAAGGCTAGGGGTAGATGGTGGTGAATCTGGTCTATGCCTTGAAGAAGATGGAGTTATGAAAATCGAACTCTTGGCTTTAGCTATAAACCTTCCCCTAGAATCTCTTGCTCTATGCATGTCATTTTTTTTATTTTTTATTTTTTAAAAGTTGGGCAAATAATTCTCTTTCTGATCTTCCAGGTCACACTAGGTGCAAGAAGAGAGCATACTTAAGAAATTACTAAACCAATAACTCTCTTTTCTGATCCTCCAGATCACACTAGGTGCAAGAGGAGAGCATACTTCAAGAAGTTTTCAAGTTTTCCCTTCTTTTATGATTTTATGTTTTTTTTTTTTAAGAAATTGGCTACCTAGTTACACTTCCCCGGCAACGGCGCCAAAATGTTTGGTCAATTTAGTGTGTCCTAAATTGCTGTATTTAATTTGTCAATCCGGGAATCGTAAGCTGATGAAGTGCGGCGCACTATATGTGCAAGATAACCTATTTCTTAACTTTTTGTCGTTTTTGGTTTTTCTAAGGTGAAATGGAAATTCTAAGATGAAAACAAGTTTGGTTATGTTTGTTCAAGGAAGTGATATCCCCTATAATGATTTACCAACTTGAAATTTTAAAAAGAAATTTGAAATTTACAATGACAAGACTTGAAAGGAAATGAAAATGTGATGCTGAAATGAAAAAGTGTTGCTAGTCTAGTAAATCAAAATAATGAACTATTGAGCATGAAAACTAAACTATTCTTGCTGCCAACTAAACATAAAAGAAACTATGCTTAAGGAAATTCAAAATTGCAACAAAATAAATCTAAATCAGATTACATCAATTTATCTTCTGATCCTTCATCATTAGTCCAGCTATGATTTTCGTAAGTAATCATAAACAATTTGAGTAACTGATATTTAATTTGCAGAAAGTAAACTAATACTAAACCATACACTCATGATTCAATCCCTCACCATCAGTCCAGCTGTGGCTTTCGGAGGCAACCGAAGATGTCATGCATGATTTAATATATCTAAATTTGCGGAAAAGAAACTAATATTAAACTACACATTTCATAATACAATCCCTCACCATCAGTCCAACTGTGGCTTTCGGAGGCAACTGAAGATGCTATGAGCAGCTTAATATATCTAAATTTGCAGAAAAGAAACTAATACTAAACTACACATTTCACAATACAATCCCTCACCATCAGTCCAGCTGTGGCTTTCGGAGGCAATTGAAGATGCTATGAGCAGCTTAGTATATCTGAATTTAACTACTGAAGCAGATAAGCAATACTGAAATTAATCAAAAGCTATGAAAAGCAAATTAGCAGCAGAACAATGTTAGTTCCATGTCACTAGTCAAAAAGCTATGAAAATGCCCGGGCTGCCTATCTATAACCTGAAACAAGAACACTGATCAGTGGTTACCAACATAAAATATGAAAGACAGAAATGAAATGGAAATTATGGAAGTTTATAAACAGAAATGAAACAAATGCAATGTATGAACATATGAATGGATTATGACACAATGAAACAAAATTAAAATTATACACTAATGCACAAAACCTTGGCTGAGCAGGGGCCCTCTACACCAGCCTTGGCAACGGTCCTCAAATACGAATTAAGTTGGAAAACAGAGTCTTCTTATATTAAAAAGCAGTCATTACAGAATGGTAATGTTACGGCACAAGTGCAGTGTAATCACACTAAAAGATAACAGAGACTATCATTCACTAACATTGACTAACTTCATATGCGTATGCAAACGCATTATATATAACAAAAGAAATATAACTGTCTCCTAAAGTTCATGCTGGTGGAGAGCACGTAGACCACTACGTCCACGGATCTAGGATCATGGATGTGTTGGAAAGTAAATCTACGAGGAGTGGATGCTTGAATTCGACTAAGGAGCCATGTACAGATGTCGATTTATCCTCCGCAACTTAGAAACAGCCGTATGAATCTTCATGTGACACGAAACAGAGTCCTGCCAACATGAGACTCTATGGTTGACTTCCATGTGGACGCCTTTGACCGCGGCTTCTTTAGATGAGTTTGCTCGAACCAATAGGACACGAACCATGTCCACGTCATTCTTGACCTGCCCATGTGGCTCGTTTTCCTTGTAGACACCTGTAGCATAGAGTTTCACAAAATAGCTGCGGAAAGTTGCAGCAGCTGCGGAAAGTGGCAAGATTCCGCAGCTGAATGAACAAAATCTAGATCAAATAGCAAACAAAAAAATATAATTAAAAACCATGTTAGATGCTCTTTTGCACATGATATTGACAATTTGGGAGGTTTAGGTGAGTGAAAAAGGTATAGAAAAGTGTATGGAAAAGATGCAGATTTGAGACTCAACAATGTGTTTCTCTGACATACAAGGAAAATTCCCTCTTGCAGGAGTGGCTAGACCTCTCCATGATATGTTCCGTTGCGGAACTCTCATGCATAAAAAGGACTCCTATATGCATGAAAATAGCTCACACATAAAGACTTTGAGTATCCCGCTGACATGGCAAACAAGGGATCTCAATGACATATGTGTGACACGGAGTATCCCGTCAACATGGCATAAAAGGGATCTCAAACAACATACATGAGTATCCCGCCAATATGGCATCAAGGGATCTCAAGCATAATACAATTCCATGACAGAAAGTACATCAATAACAAAACAAGACAAGATCCCATGGCTCGTATATCAACAGGGATCTGTATAGCACTAAGCATCTCAGGAACAAAGAAGTACATGAAATCAACTCATCATATACTTCACGCTGAACATGATTGAAGAATGGTTGTTATTGCTTATGGATCTGAAATAACCATCACAATCGTGGCATCGCAAGGTGTGAAATTGACTGCTCACTCTCTGAAAAATGACACCTACAACTTCAGTTAAAAAAATTGACCGAAAAATATAAATCTTAGATGAAAAATCTGAATATACCATCATCTTCATGATGTCGAATAGTGCAAAAACGACTATCCATTTGCTGAATTATGAGAAAGTGAAGATCTCGGGAAAAAAAGAATCTTTTAGATTCCCCCTAGATTCCTCCACATAGTTTCTCTATGGGTGGACTGGAAATATGCAACTCAAAAGGTGAATCTGACCTTGCCATTGCGTTCCCTGTGGAAAACCGTGAAAAATGACTATAAACTTGACTATATTCTGACATGGAGAAAATTTACCTCCTCGAGAAAATTTCAAGGCTCATGGTTCCACTCCCTATTTCTGAGCTTGCTCATGGTTCTGCCATCTTGATTTTCATGCCGCTTTTGTTCTGCCAGGCTCAAAAATCATGCCCATACTTATGCTGCCTTGGCCTAGCTGCACTTATGAAAACTGAGTCTAAATAAAAATTGATGGGTGGAATTACAAAAGGAGTTGGTTGGCATAGTGGTAAGTTAAGTAAATGGTTGAGGAGAGGTCGGGGTGTCAAATCCCACCCCTCCCATTTTAAATCATAAGTTATTTTGATATATATTGCAAGGGCGGCGGGTCTTCTAGACCGGTGGCCCACTCCCCACAGTTCCCGGCACCATATTTTAAATGTGGTAGTGGTCATTGTAATTGGGGTGGCAGGGTTGAACGCCGACCACCCCACATGTGTTATTATAACATATCTACAGAGAGTGCAGTGTGGGGTCCAGAGGGGGTCATGTCTCACCGACCAATTTTTTAATATATTTTTATACATATGTTGGAATCATGCAGTGGGGTGGCGTGGGTGGTGGCCTGCCACCCCATTTTTTTATATTATTTTCGTTTTATCACAAGAATTTGGGCATTTTAAAATTTCTCGAATTTGACCGTAGGAGACATTTTAAAGAGGCCACAAATTTTCCCGGAATCTAGCTTGATCTTTCCAGAATCCGGTGGCTGGGTTTCGTCCAAATTGCACCTTCCTCAAGGCTGCCCAGTCACCAAGTCAACCCAGAACTTTCAATGGCTCTAACTTTCGCATACGAGCTCGGTTTGATGAACCTTTCACACCGATGCGATCAGGACAACGAGATCTTTGAAATCAATACAATCACTTTCAATTTTGAGCTTTCTCAAGCCCTCTTTGTCCTGTGTGTGTCTCTGGAGCCACCTGGATCAATCCTCCCCACTGAGGAGCTTTTGGTCCTCCAAAAGCATAAAAAAGAATCTACACTGATGTGTACTATGTCTACACCAAAAGCATCCTGAAAAAGGTCACCCTTCCATCTCCTTCACTTTTGTCCTTCGGAGCCTTGAGCGATGAACTAACAACATACATCCTTTGCAAACTTGTAGTACAATCTCCTGCAAATACCTGCTCAAATTGACCAACCTATGACCTAAATATTCCCATACTTGCCACGAGTTTATAAGATGTACTCGGTGGTCAAGTTTACATCAAAAGGGAGTCATACCCCAGCTATCGTTATAAGACAAGACATCATCATTGCATTTCGAAGTGATGGCAAACACCTCATCACTTTTACATGAAAGAAATGCATCACTCGACTCATAAAACAAGGCCAACAACATCATCGTCGCATTTCAAAGTGATGGCAAACACATCATCACTTTTACATGAAAGAAATGCAACATACAACTCATAAAACAAGGCCCAAAAATATCATTATCGCTTAAACAAGTGATGGAAAACACATCATCACTTTCAAAATTAAAAATGTGACAAATGATTTGCAAACACGGCCATGACAAGCTAACATATCTAGAAAAAAAAAATCTAGAAGAACCATCTCTCACTTATCAAAGTGAGTGGATCATTTCCCTGTGGCGAACTTGCTTGTTGATCAACTCTCTCAATTGGTGTATGCACGAGTGCTTTTTCTTTAAGGCACTTCTCTGGATGGAGTCTCCAGCATGTGGCTCTTTGATGACCACTTCAGTCACAATGAGTGCAAAAGGTCTTGCGCCTCAAAACTTGCTTAACCGATTTCTTTCCCTGCTGTGGAGAAGGCTTTTCATGCGTCATCCTCCTTTCTGTTGCCATCATTCTCCAACACTTAGAAATCACATGGTTATTTAAACCAAAAAAATGACATGTTTTGAGATGCCATGATTTACGATCATGGTTATCAACATCTTATAATCCAAATTCACTCTGGAATAATGAGACTTATTATACCTTCTATGGTGGTCTCTAGTGCGATCATGGTGATGGGAGCTCGCCTAAGCTCTTTCACTGCAACATGCGCTGCCATGGGATGATGGAGAAGTGTTCCCATATATTTTCCTTAACCTATAAGCTTCCACGGTAATAGATACTAACCTCTGGTGATGTAGCTTCTGCAGCCCTCATGACATTGTTCCCACGTTACAAATTCTAGATTTTCCTACCCTTGCAACTAGCTCTTTGAATTTCTCTCCTTAGGTATGTAATGCCATGCTATCCTCCTCTCTGTATCCCTAATTATTCCTTACTTCACTCTTTTATTGTTACTTATCCTTATTATTCGTTTCTTTTGATTCTTTCTTGTCCTCTCCTAGTCCAATTCCTTCATTTTTCTATTGTTCACCCCCTGCCTCTAGTTACTTAGAGTCTAGCTAATTGAGTTTCCATCTCCTGCCATTTGGCCTCCTTGGTTCTCCCCCTCCTGCCATTTTCATTTTTTCCATGCTTCTTATAGAATTGGCCAGGTGTGGAAAAAATATTTCAAATTCATGGAGGTGAAATGAATATTGATAGTTGGATAAGAAGAAAACAATGGCAAGATGGAAAAGAAAGGCCTGAAAAAAATTGCGGGAATAAAAACTGTTCCATTTAATACAAATACAACTTAAATGTATGCCATGATTTCTTTTCTAACGTGAAAACCAAAGACCTCCAAATTCGACCTGGCCATCGAAACAAGGGCCTCCGGGTAGCATTTCGATGTAAAAGAGATAAATATATTGAAAGAGATATATATTTGAACTATTATGATGCAGGAATAATGGGATTAATTGTTGGTTTAATCATTGGTTTTTAATGTAATTATTTATCGATGACAATGTGACTACCTTCCAAATTGATAACACAAAATTTATCCTTGTTGAACCATCCTCGTTCACAGCTATAGCTATCTAGTTAGGGCCCCCACCCGAAAAAGTTAGGCTATCACATAGATAAGCCCCTACTATTTTTTTTAGGTCTTGTTACCACTCAAACCAGCAGGGGGCCTTAAATGGGTTCATAAGAGGGAAATTACTAGGATAAGGGAAATGATGGAGACTCAGCCCACTATCACCACAGCAAAGGCTCCCTACTCTTTACAGACTTTCACCGATGGGAGGAGACCTGATTGGTGAGACCCGGTATTGCACCAAGAATGATGCAACTCCCAGAGGCTTCCCTACTTTAATTTATCAACCTGGGGTTTGCACAAACTTGGAGGTGGCAGTGCTATATACACATCAAATTCATTCTACTCATGTCATCCTCTTTTGAGCTATACGAAAGGGTGTTATTTCTAGGGTTTCTGGATGAAGTATGTCACACTTTTGAATTTAGACCTAGGGCTACAAATGATTCAAATCCATTACTCTATCAGCAAGAAAATAACTATTTTACAACAAGAAAGTACATCTAACTACTATGCAATGTAAGAAATCTACACATTAAGCTATGATAAGAAATGGAAGCAAACTAGGCATCTTTCATGAAGTAAATTTCTGAATTGAAATTGCATAAAGAAAAATACCTAATCGCACTTTTTTGGGCCAAATGGCTAAGCACACTCTGTCTACACTATGTTCTATCTATCATGCTTTGAATCATGACCTAACTATGCTTGTAAATGCATTGTTTTGCAACTAGGAGGAGAAAGCTCTAAGGTGTCTTACGAAGAGCTTGAACTCTGGAGGTGTCTTGGTGGTTTTGGAAGGTTTGGATGAGGTTGATGGTGGTTTCTGGGCTTAAGGAGGGGCCCACTAGTGCTGTTGCAAGTGATGCTATAGGTTTCTTGTAGTGCTACAGGAAAGTTCGTAATTGCTACAGGAAACAGTCCGGGGGAAATCCGAGGCCAAAAATTGGTGAGAAAGGCATAGGGAAGGTGGAGTGGAGGTGTTTATGGATGAGTAGAAGGTGTACAAGCCATTTTCCAAGCTCAAAACCTCTTGAGAAGCCTGTCTTGCACCTCTAGGGTTTTCTCACAGTGCAAAGATGAAAAATATAAAAATAGGCCTGATGGTGATTTTGATGAAAAAAAGGCTAATGAAGGGTGAGAAATGAAGCTGAAGGTGTTGATGAAGTCCTCCTTTGTTGCTATACTTGAACGTACAATAAAACTACCTATTCATGCAAAAAATATTGACAAATTCATGATGAAGGAAATGGAAAATATGAGTTGAATTTGGAAAGAAAACCCTACTTTAGCCTACAAACATAAATCTAACACAACATTCTAAACATGTTCATGGCACTATAACAACCTAACTATTCATTCCAAGAAATCATAAACTAAAAATAAATTTTGGCCTGTGGAGAAGGTCTACCCTCCTCAAGCTCCAATGAAAGAGATGAGAGAGGTAGGCTTCACACAAAACTTTTTGATTTTATAAACTATTCTACCAACATGTAAGCAAGTTTAATCTATAGCAAAAGACAAATAGAAGAAAACTAAAAACAATGAATTGAATAAGTAAGCAAACTAGCTAAACACTCGTAACCAAACTAGATACAATGACATAAAAGTAAAGAATGAATACACAAGAGAGACTAAGGCCAATGGATTGGGCCCTAACCCACAAACCTAGCCCTCTGAAACTAGATCAATGAAGCACAATTTGAATACATATTTTATTGCAGAAAATAGTCTCATTGCATCAACATGAAAGTCTCAAAAACCTATTACAAGAGCTAAGAGTCCATTAGCTTCCTTGAAATTTCGAATCCTAATGAGCTCTTGCTCAGCCCTATGTAACCTAGAGGGTAGCTACCAACAACTCCCTAAAAAGTAGGTGATGTGTCCACTTTGATTGCAAGTAAAGTATAGCTTTGGTTCACTTGATCTTGAGTTTGCTTGGTTGCCTTTGATTTCGAGCTGTTGGAGGGAATATCGAGGATCCCTTGGCTGCCTTTGGGAGTTAAGGAGGTGGAAAATATCCCTAGAATATCTCCTTGTTGTCTACTTCGAACTTTAATGGAAAAATATTCATAAAAATGAAATATATTTGTGATTTTCCTGCATTTAGCTCATGTTAGGCATTTGAAGTATGACAAGCCTTAATCACCATCTACACTAGCAACATAAGACCATAATATAATTAAAATGTGAGAAAAAGAGACTTAATAAGGAAAAAAGGTGACAATTAACCCCTCCAAATGTACTTAGTGATGGAGCTCATCATCCCCCTACCAAATGGTTTCTCATCCCCTGAGAAACTTAGTCTTGCTTCTACATTTCTTTCAAAGCGTTGATGGACCTTATGACTTCCCAAGGAAGAAGTGTGGGAGTGCCTTCAGGAGGGTAAAAGCTATCATTTTTTTCTACTTCTTCCCACTCTCTGTTCTGCTCATCTTGGTCTTTTCCATCACTCAACCCAAGTAGCAAGGGTGGACTGAGCTTCAAACCAAGCCACTGAATCTTTCTGGCATGCATGGCCCTCTTGTATAGTGGTGCTCTTTCTAAGGCACTTCTCAATATTTCTGGTGTGTGGTAGTCCATGTTTCTAAGGCTGTGAGGGAGGTTGTTCCATCTCCTTTGGCTTAGCCATTATGCACTCATCTTCCAACAACCTAGAAACATAAAAGTGAGCCATGGCTTGAGCTTGTCTGTGGAGGTATTTTTTTCCAAGTGCAGGATCCTTTTCTATCTTAAGATGGTTGTTGATGACTCCCCTAGGGCTGAATAGTTCTGCCCTAATGTGTAAAGGTTCTCTATTTTCTCTCTTCATAACCCTCCTTACTTCTTATGCTCTAGTCTATTCATTAACCATCCATGATGACAATGCAATTAACTGCATGTCTCCCATCCTAGGATTGGGGTCCCAAGTATTCAAGTTTGTCAACATAAGTTTGTGCATGTAGAACTCAACCATTTTTTCCTTGTCTACCATACTTGATTGGTTGCAAAATTCAATGAAATCTCTATAGTTCTGAAAAGGTAAGGATCCATGGGAGGCTAATGTTTTGATTTGAAATAGGAGCCACTGATCCTTGAAGTAAACTACATAAGAATATGATGGATATCTGTGTTGAATGGCCTTCATGCACAAATCTTCCATGGTGGTAATTTTTTTTCTTTTTGCTGAAGTTTCTCCCGCAATGCTACATTATCTGCTTGGGCCTTTTGAAGCTTCTCTTTAAACATGGATTCTCTGAGCCTAACATCAGACAATTCCTTCCCCAACTCGGCTACTTTTCCCTCCATGACCCCTATGTCATGCACACCTTTAGATGTGGCAAGCTTCATCTATGTAGGTTTTAAGCCTGTACATAAATTTCCCGCAAATGAATCTTAAAGACAAAAATAAACAATAGCGAGAGCATAAAACATAAAATAGATATACACAGAGATTTTCCCCTGGATCCCAAATCGGGACTACTAGCTTGATTTTTTATTATATTCCTTTTAGTGTTACAACACATATATATACATGTCGAAGCATACATAAACCCCAATCCATTAACCCTAGATTAGAACATAACCGTATTTCCCTTGACTAGATCTACAAAATACCAAGGGACGAAAACCATCATGCCCGAAAACCATGTGCAAACCCATGCACAAAACCATGGGTGAGTCCACCTACTGAAAATAGGGTCCAAAAAGATTTTCTCGGGGCGCTGCCCCGGACCTCGAACAAGGGGGGCTGTCGCCCCCCCTGTGACCCCCTTGCTGTGCCCGGCGCAATGTACTGGGCATACTTTCACCCCCCTGCGCATGTGACTAATTGTGGAAATAATATAACACATACCCAACATTATCCCAATTGTTGTTTTCTTTACACAGGGGGCTACAGGAGAGCTTAGTCATTATCCCAGCTCTACAATAGACATTGTTTCTCTACACCAAGAGAACTTCTGAGTGCTCACAGACTTCGTCAATGCATTTGCAACATTCTTCAAAGTGTCCACCTTTACCAGTAACACTCATTTATCCTCAATCATATCTCGTACAAAGTGATATTGAACATCAATGTGATTTGTCTTTGAATGATAAGTAGGGTTCTTAGCCAAGAAAATTTCACTTTGGCTATCACAGTCTATCCTTATAGCCCGCTGCACCAACCCCATACTTGAAAAAAATCTCTGCAACCAAACTACTTCCTTACTTGCATGAGTGGTTGCCATGTATTCTTCCTCTGTAGTTGAAAGAGCCACTACAGGCTATCTTTTACTCATCCAACTAACTGCACCTCCAAATATGCTAAACACATACCCACTTGTAGATCTCCTTTTGTCCAGATCTCTAGCCCAGTCTGCATCAAAAAAATCATGGATGTCCAAAACTCTATCCAATCCTGGTCTTCCTTGGTAGCACAAGCCATAATCACTAGTGCCACGCAAATATCTGAAAACCCACTTCACTGTTGTCCAATGCTCCTTCCCTGGTTTTGACATAAACCTGATCAATACTCCCACTGCATGTGCAATGTATGGTCTAGTACAAACCATTGGATACATCAGGCTACCCACTGCACTTGCATATGGAACATGGGACATATCATCCTCTTCTTCTCGTGTCTTGGGACATTGTTCAATAGATAGCTTTCACCTACAGGAATAGGAACCTTCACTGGTTTACTATCCTGCATAGTGAACCTCTGCAATATTGTCTCAACATACTTCCTATGGTTTAACCAAAGCTTCCTCTTTCCCCGATCTCTCTTAATTTCCATGCCCAAAATATAGTTTGTAGCACCAAGATCCTTCATGTCGAATTTGGAGAACAATTAGGTCTTCAAATCCTGGATAATTTCTTTGTCATTTCCAATCAGCAACATATCATCCACATACAAGACCAGATAAATAACATGGTCACCAACTAATTTAAAATCTATACAATGATCCTCTTTGCTTCTGGTGAAGCAAAGTCCCCTTATATAGGTATCAAATTTCTGACACCACATCCTTAGTGACTATTTTAACCCATACAGATACTTTTTAACCTGCATACCAGTTCTTTCTTACCCTTCACCATAAAGCCTTCAGGTTGCTTCATGTAAATCTCCTCTTCCAGATCCCCGTGAAGAAATGTTGTCTTCACATCCATCTGTTCTACCTTAAAATCAAAGGCAACAGCAAGAGATAAAATTAATGTAATAGAAGTAACCTTGGCAACAGGAGAAAAAATATCACCAAAATCAATTCCCGGCACCTGGGAATATTGTTTTGCTACCAATCGAGCTTTGTATTTCTCCACCTTTTCTTCTACATTAATATTCTTCTTAAACACACATTTTCTCCTGACGGGATTCCTTCCAGTTGGCAACTCCACCAGATCCCATGCCTCATTTTTATGCAAGGATGTCATTTCATCAACCATGGCCTCCTTCCAGAGTTTTCCATCCTCTGAATCTACTACCTCCCTGAAATTTTTGGGATTAGAATAAGTTATAGTTAAAGAAAATTTTTAACATAAATAAGATGGACTATACCTTTTTGGCTGTCTTCTTTCTCAAACTGATCTTCTCATAGCTAGAGTTTGTGGCTCTTCCTCTTTTGAATCTTCTTCTGTTGTAGAGTCTGACTCATCCTCCTTTAGCTCAAACTCTATCTTCTCAAGTTCCTTTGGTAGGACTTCATGTTTAACAAAATATTTCACCTCTCTAAACACCATATCTTGGTTGTACACAACCTTCCTTGTTTATGGGTTCTAAAGCTTGTAACCTTTTAAAGCATCCTTATACCCAATAAAGATGCACCTTTCATATTTATTATCCAACTTGGCCCTTTTCTCCTTTGGAACATGTACATATGCATCACATCCAAATACCCTTAGATGTGCAAGAGAGGGTTTCTTACTAGTCCATACCTCATGTGGAGTCTTATCCTCCAATGCTGATGAAGGTGATCTGTTAACTAGGTAACATGCAGTTTCCACTACTTTTGCCCAGAATTCTTGTCCTAACCCAGTACCACTGAGCATGCTTCTTGCCTTTTCCATTAGCATTCTGTTCATTCTTTCTGCAACCCTATTTTGTTGAGGTGTGTATGGATTAGTCTTCTGTCATGCTATACCACACTTCTTACATAACTCTTCAAATTCATTCTTGTGGAACTCTCCGCCATTATTTGTCCTCAACACCTTTATCTTCTTCTCTGTCTGGTTTTCCACCAGAGCCTTAAATACTTTAAATCTATCAAAGACTTCCTATTTCTTGCTCAAGAAATATATCCATGTATTCCTTGAGAAGTCATATATGAATGAAACATAGTACACAGACTTACCCAATGATGGAACTGACACAGGTCCAAACACATCACTGTGCACAAGCTATAATATCTTGTTTGCCCTCTTAGCACCAAAAGGAAAACTCACCCGATTCTGCTTCCCATATACACAATGTTCAAAGAAATCGAAATCTAGAGAGCAATTAGACATACCTTCTACCATACCATTTCCATGTAGTATCTGAAGGCCCTTCTCTCCAATATGTCAAAGCCTTTGATGCCATAACATGGTGTTTTCTCCAGAGACTGCTAGGCTTTCCGCTCCACTTTCAGGAACCACAGAACTGTTACACCCATCAATAACACTGCTTCCCTGAAGCTTGTACAAAGTTCCAATCCGAACTTCCCTCATTAATACCAGTGCTCCCTGAACCATCTTACATGTATCTTTCTCAAACACTGCTTTTACACCTGCATCATCCCTCTTACTTATAGAAATCAGATTTCTAGCCAATGCAGGAATTTGCAGAACACCAAGAAGTGTTCTAATCCTTCCACCTTGCAGCTTCAGCTTGAATTATCCACGCTCGACAATTTTGGCCTTCCTATCATCCCCTAAGAAGACATCACCGCCATCATATTTCTCATACTCGCAGAACCACTCCCTATGGGGAGTGAAGTGAAAGGATGCACCCGAGTCAATCAACCATGACTCATGATTTACATGTGTATTTGAAGAAGAAGCCAAATACACATCCCCAACTTCATCCGAGGTGGTTTTTTCCTCTGCAGAAGGAGCATCATAAGATCCCTTTCCTTTCTCATGAGCTTTAGATTTGCAGTCCTTTTTGTAGTGCCCTTCCTTTTCACATTTGCAACACACCTTTACAAACTTTTTTGGAGATTTAGATCTCCCTCTAGATTTAGATCTCCCACTCAAAACCTTATTCTTGTTTCTATTCTGGGACCTTCCTCGTATAGATAAGGCATCTCCATTTTTCCCTCCATATTTCTCCGTCTCATTTTCTCCGACAACAAGGCTGAGACTATGTCATCAAAATTCAAGGTAGTTGTATTGCTACCTATTGCAATAACCAGAATGTCCCACAAGTCTGGCAGAGAACACAACAAACTGATGCACTTATCTTCATATGAGATTTTAACATCAATAGATAATAATTGACTTACCATAGTATTGAAGGCGTTCAGATGCCCGGTCACCGAGTCTCCATCCTTCATCATTAGGTTATAAATTTTTTTCTGTAGGAACAATTTATTCACAAGAGACTTAGATTGATACAAAGTCCCTAGCTTGTCCCACAAAGTCTTCGTCGTAGCTTCCCCAGATACATTCAACAATACTGAATCTGAGACACACAACCATATTGTGCTCTTTTCCTTCTGATCCAACTTCTTCCCATATTCATCTGAAATTTCCGTTAGTTTAGTACCCAGATCTATCGTGATCCACTAATCTTTATCCACCAGCAGATCCTCCATCTTGAGCTTCCACAACTCAAAACTCTGACCATTAAATTTCTTGATCTCTATCTTTCCACTGCTCGCCATCTTCTTTCACCACAAGAATTGATCTCACAGATCTCCCACTAAATAGGGTCTACCACAGGTCCGAGAAAAAAACCCCTCAGCAGCAAAGGCGTCCCCTTGAAGCCGAAACAACTCCGATACCAAATGTAGGTTTTAGCCTTGTACAGAAATTTTCTGCAAACGAATCTTAAATATGAAAATAAACAATAGCAAGAGCATAAAACATAAAATATATATACACAAATATTTTCCCTTGGATCCCAAATTGGGACTACCGGCTTGATTTTTCATTATATTCCTTTTAGTGTTACAACACATATATATACACGTTGAAGCATACATAAACCCCAATCCATTAACCTTGGATTAGAACATAACCATAGTTCCCTTGACCAGATCTAAAAAATACCAGGGGCCGAAAACCATCATGCCCAAAAACCATGTGCAAACCCATGCACAAAACCATGGGCGGGTCCGCCCATCGAAAAATAGGGTCCAATTTTTTTTTTCTCAGGGCGCTGCCCTAGACCTCGAATAAGGGGAGCTGTCGCCCACCCTACTGCACCCAACACAACGTACAAGGCGAGCTATCACCCCCCCTGTGACCCCCCCGCATGTGCGATTAATTGAGGAAATAATATAACACATACCCAACAATCTAATGATGAGTGTGTGCCCTCTCCTCTTTCAACCGATAGAATAAAGGCACTATGAACTTTTGAGGAATCAATCTGCCCCCTTCAATGTTTGTGTAGTAGGAGCTGATATTGGGTTGAGGGCTAGGGTTTGGAACTACCTCTACATCTTTGAGGACCGGCTTTGGTGAGGTGGGCTCCTCCTTGTCATACACCCCCCCCTCTTTTTCATATTTTCCTTCATCTTGTGCCTTGTCCTCAGCTTCTTTGACCTCTTGCCCATCTATGGTTGTCTTTTCTTCCTCAACTAAGGCATTTTTCTCTAATTTTGGGCCTGCTGGAATTTCCTGTAGCAAACTCTGTTTTTCTTGCTGAAGACCCTATTTTTATTACATTTCTCTCTTGTCAATTTTGAGGGTATGTGGGGGTTACATGAGGTGTATGGGATGCCAAACTTGCTGAGTGTATTTTGATGTAGGTCACAGGGGTCCTCACAGGTGAGGTCACCTCTTGGACCCTTCCTTCTTCTAACCTTATTTCATCATCTTTCTTTGGTGATTCCTCAATGTAAATAGGGCTCTTGGTGGGAGTCTGTGGTTTCCCTTGCCTCACCCTTTGACTCTTCCTAGTCCTGAAATGCATAGGTGTTTGCCTCTTCATTTTTGTTTTTACAGGTGTGCTCAAAGTGGCTAGGGTAGAAGCCACTTCATGATCTGTAATGTTTGGTAACATGCTGGTGTCTTGAGGATCACTACCTAGGCTAGGGTCCAATTATTTCTTTTCCTCTGTCTTTTCTTCCTTCTTACCCTCAATATTTTCTTTCTTCTTCCCCTCAACTTTTTCTTTCTCTTTCTCTATTGTCTCTGTGTTTTTTGTTTCAATCTCCATTTCTTCTTTTTCTTTTGCATCTTCAGCCTCCTCTTCAGCCTCCACTTCTTCTTGTTTTACCTCCCTCTACTAGATGTAAAGGTTTGTCATTTTTGGGTTGCTATGAAGGCTTCCCTATCCATGTCTATGAAAGAGGACCAAGATACATGGAGGCTTAATCTTCTCAAAGCATCATTCACTATCAATTTTATAAGGCTATGATGGGCCAAATGATGGTATTTTCTTTGCCTCACCTTATTTCTCATGTAAATTATGGAGTTCAGGAGGAAATTAGGGATGCTTAATCTCTACCCTAGAGGGAGTTCTCCTTGAAACCTAACCTCATTAAATAATCTGAAACGATACCCATAGACTACACTAAGTCTACCTTCACAAGAAATAAATTTCATGATATTGAAGGCTACTTCATCCCAGGGGTATGGAAGGCTTTCTCTCCTCACTCCATTCTTGTCTTCAATGTATTCTTATCCTAACATAAGAAGCTTTCCTTGGCTGTAGTGCTTGACATCCTCTCTTTAACCCAGTTAAATCCTAAGGGAAAAGTTGTGGCTCTGCTTATGAGTTCAGGTGATAGTGTGATGGATAGGCCCCTAACCACAGTGGTGGATCTCTCTTTTGAGTGTTATTGCAGAGACACTACAAATTCTTAAGATATCTCTTCATCAAAAAATTTCAAAAGCTCGAAGAACTCTAGCCATTGGTGGTTTTTGAAAATTTCCATGACTTGAGGATGTTGCCTAATTCTCTTAATTTCAGTGGCTCCCTTCTGTTGAATCTCCCTCCCATTTTAATGGTTGTGATAAGGAGGTGGTGAGATGGTTGAGAGTTATGTGAAGATGTCTTAAAGACGGAGGTCTTAAACAAATGAAAAAGTTTTTTTTTTTACCCTGTAATTGCCAAATTTAACTTGTTGGGTGTAAATTTCATGGAGAAATCTCAATGCTGGAGGATGGAAACCACTTACCTTTGTCCTCTAGTGTTTTTTCTTGGTAGATGGTTTCCTTAGGAATAAACTTCACCCACAGGTAGCTCTGTGTTTCCGTCTGCCACCTTGCTGATATGCTTATGTAATTCCCTGTAGAAAATCTCTATTTCCTGTAGCACGATGGTGCATGTAAGATCTGAACTCGATGTTACTATCCCTTATTGTTCCCTCTACTCTCTTGCTCTTTCTTCTCTTTGAAATTCTCAGGGAAATGGTGAAATGAGGCAGAACTTACCTTTATGGCATTATTAACTAAATTTGGAGCATTGTGTTGACTCGTACTTAACACGACTTTTCCTCTTTGAGATTGTTGGTCCCACTCCAGTTAATTGTTTCTTAGCCTGGTGATCACCTTATTTGTACTCTTTCACTCCCTCTTGAATTTATTTGACTTGCCCAAGTGGCATGTATTTTTAATTTTCCTCCAGTTTAACTTTATGAAGGTGGCAAAGTTAACTGGCCACCTTTTTGCCTTTTAAATTTCTAAAACTCAACATTAAATCATTTTGGCCATTATGAATGCATAGAAAGATGTGAAGGACCATACCTGAGCCTACCTGGTGCTGGTGTGGTGGTGAATGAGCTGGTGCAAGGAGCTGGAGCTACTGGTTGCAGCCATGATATTTTCTTTTCTATATTTTTTCTTTCTTGTTTATTTCCTGAGTGAGTTGCTTAATCTTTTTTGTCTTTTCTTCTTACAGGTGCTACATGGAAGTATTCAATGATGGATTGTGTGATTTCTCTCATAGAGTTAGTTGGTGGTCTTTCAGAGTCATCCTCATCAATTTTTCTTCATATTTTTGCCTTGTTGTGCCATGCACAAATTTGCTACAAGAAACTTTCCAATTCTTGTAGCAATCTTCTTCTTTCTTCCTCTTGATTCTTTTCTCGTAAATGGAGGGAAATGTTTTATGGATGCTAGGAATGGAGTGGTGGATAGGTGAGTGAATAGGTCTCATGCCAAGTTTCGGATGATCTAGCTACTAATGGTGCAAAATAGGGTTTAGAGAGTGAAACCTTGTGCATGGAGTGAAATAAGGCGTTGGGAATGGTAGGTACAGGAAAAACATAAATTATCATGATCTCCTTGAAGTTTAGAAATCCTTGAGAGGGCTTCTTCCTTCACAAATGATTTTCATGTAGCATTTATAGGATTTTCCTGTAATGCTACAGGAATCATGTAGCTTCTAGTTTTTCCTGTAGAAATTACAGTTAGGAGAAAAAAATGAAATTTTTGCCTATCTACGGGGTGTAATGAATGAATGGGTGTATGCTGGAGTGGTTCATGGAGTGTGCAAGAAGAGGAGAAGGAAAAATTAAGAAAAACTGCTCCTCTGTATCCCAAAAGCCATCTTTGATCAATAACCTGCCAAATAGAAAAAAAAATAAGTGCATAGGTATTTTTCTTCATTTTTCCTTTTTTGTTTTTTGATTTTTTTTTTTTTTTTTAAAGAAGGTGGGCTACCTCCACAGAGGTTTTCAACCCACAGGCCTGCCTTGGGTGCCTTAGAGAGGTTTTCACCCAAGCATATCTTATTTTCTATTTTTTCTTGTTCTCACTTATTATTTTTCTCCAGGATTGCCTCATGGAGGTTTTCAACCCTAAAGTTGACCTTGGGCGCTTCAGAGAGGTTTTCACCCATGCATATTTATTTTTATTTTTTTCCTTTATTTTATAGGAAGGGGAGGTGTTGGACATTATGGAATCAACCATGACATACACCTCCCTATTTGTTGAAATTATAAATTCTGCCCTAGACAGGGGCATTTTGTAAACCTTAAGCCCGTAACCATTGAAAAGTAGGGGAATACCTTCCTCATCTATGGTTATGATATGAACTGCGCCATTATCATAACATTTTTCCACTTCGTAGGGTCCCAACCATCTTTTCATTGGTTTTCCTTTGAAATCCTTAAACCTTGATTCATACAACAACACCCAATCTCCTTCTTGAAAGGTCTTTTCCTTAGTGTACTTGTCATGCAAGACCTTCCTTTGCAGCTAAATCACTTATGTGTGAAGGAGTGCTTGCATTTTGATCTAATACAATCCATTTAATTGCAGCAACCTATCTTGTTTGGCCTTTGATATATCTAGGTCTAACTCAGCTACCATCTTGAAGGTGTTGAACTCAAATTCAATTGAAAGCAGAGCTTTCTTGCCATAAACTAGGTCGTAAGGAGTGAACCTTGTTGTTTTTTTCCAAGTAGTGTTGTAGGCCCAAGTATCTTCTACCATTCTGTCCACCCAATATTTATTGTTGCTGCTCACAACCTTGGTGAGGATATTCTCCAAGGTTATGTTGATCACTTCCACTTGGCCATTTTCTTGAGGGTGGCACGCAGTGGAAGTCGTATGCTTTATCTTGTGCCTCCTCAGAATATTCTCAATGAGATGAGATGTGAATTGTGCTCCCTAATCAATGAATACCTCTATGGGGTATCCAAATTTTTAAAACACATTCTATCTCAAAAAAATTTCTACCTTCTCCTCGAGTTCTACCTTAGCAGCTTTTGTTTCAGCCCACTTTGTGAGGTAGTAAGTGCAAACTATGATATACTTTTTCTCGCCAGATGGTGGATCAATAGGTACAATGAAGTCCATTCCCCACTTGTAAAATGGCTCAAGAGCCACCTA
This sequence comes from Pinus albicaulis, assembly GCA_034641835.2. NCBI lineage: Eukaryota > Viridiplantae > Streptophyta > Pinopsida > Pinales > Pinaceae > Pinus > Pinus albicaulis. Next base: position 1,525,543,017 of record CM076578.1, read on the forward strand.
AGGGTGCAAAGGCATCTCATCCCTTTGTCTAGGTTTCCCCATCCTTTGGCACTGGTCACACCTGCTAGTGTATCTTATGGCATCCTGGTGAAGGGTAGGCCAGTAGTAACCTTCCTGGAAAGCTTTTAAGGAAATCCTTTTGGAATAAAAGTGGCCTCCACAAGGGTATCATGACATGCAAAGATGATATCAAAAAATTCTTCCTCCCTCACACATGTTCCGAGAATTTGGTTAGGGCCTATCTTGAAGAGATTTCCCCCAATCCATGTGAAAGGGGCGATTTTTCTAATGATCTTTCTTTTCTCCTTAAATGATAGGTTAGGAGGGAACTTTTCAGCAACCAAGTAGTTATTTATGTCAGCAAACCATGGTGAGAGTGCTAAGATAGTGAAGAGATGTTCATCTGGTAACTGTTCATCCACCATTCCTTCTTCATCTACAGATAGAGCTAACCTGGATAAAAAATCTGCAACTATATTCTCCTTTCTAGGTTTATTAATAATGGTTAGGTCAAAATGTTGTAACAGTAACAACCATCTAATTATTCTAGCATTAACATCTGGTTTTTTCTTTAAATATTTGATGGTTACATGGTCAATGTGTACAAAGGTCTGATAACCAATGACATAATGTCTAAATTTTTTTAAATCATGGAAAATGGCTAACATTTCCTTCTCTGTGAGAGTATAATTGAGTTCAGCCTTGGACAAGTTCTTACTGATGAAATAGCTTGCATAAGGTAATTGGTTTTCTAACTGCCCCAAGGTTGCCCCCACAGCTTTCTCTGATGCATCAATGTGGATGTGGAAACACAGATTCCAATTCAGACCTTGGAGGATGGGGGAAGTATTTAGCTTTTCCTTAATGAGCTCAAAATCTTCTTGAAAAATACTGGAGCAAGTAAACTCAAAATATTTGGCCAACAAACCAAATAGTGGTGAGGCCAACTTGCTGAAATTTTTTATGACCCTTCTATAGGAGCTAGCTAAACCCAAGAAAATCCTGACATCTCTCTTCCTTTGAGGAGAAGGTACCCTTTTGATGATGGTGATTTTTTTCGGGTCCACCTGTATTCCTGCCTGGGAGATTGAGTGTCCCAATACTACTCCTGCTCTTTTCAAGAATTCATACTTTTCTGGGCTTAGGGAGAGATGCATATTAATGCATCTTCTCAATACTTTTCCCAAATTGGAGATAATTTCCTAGAATTCATCCCCATAGGGTGTGAAATCATCCATTTATATCTCAATTGAGTCATGGACTAGCTCAGAAAAAATGCTCAAGACAACTCTTTGGAAGGTGGTTGGGGCATTGCACAACCAAAAGGGTAGGACTTTGTAAGCGAAGGTACCCCAAGGGCATGTGAAAGTAGTATTGTCGCGGTCTTAAAGGTTGATTTGGATCTAGTTATATCGACTGAACCCATCTAAGAAGGAAAATAACTTCTTTCTGTTGGGTGTGGAGCCTGATTATCTTGTTTATTTTGTATCACAGCATTGGACGCCTGTACCTTAATGGGGCGGAAATGCCGCCTACAATTAAACATTACCTGGGGGTCTAGGGGGGGCGGCTTCGACTTTATGGAGCCCCCCCTGGCGGGGGGTTTCGGGGGCAGCGCCCCCGAAGCTAAAAACAAATGTAAAATTGTCTTGTAAAAGTATAGTAATTTCTAGTCAATCTAAGATGTTCATTAGGCGGATGATCTGACGGTATAAGTTATGTTTAGTTTAGGGTTTTTTCCCCTAAAAGGCAACCCCTCTCTTTGTATGAGGGTATTGTATTGTGGCTGTGTATTGTATGTGTATTCTCAGATCGAGAAACAGATAGGGAGACTGTGGGAGAGAACATAGGATATTACAGCGGATCTGTTGTAGGTTGTGTCTCTTCATTTTGCTGGATAATAGAAAGGAAGGACTGGCTGTTCGAGGTGGACGTAGCCCAAACTGGGTGAGCCACGTATATCTGTGTCTCTCTGATTTTATGTGTTTTGTGTGCTTGTGTTTTCCGCATATTTTATGTGTTTCATTGCTCTATAATATATATAATTTTCTAACAACTGGTATCAGAGCCAAAGGTATATTTGGTTGATAAACTCGCAGGAAAGAAGGGTTCCTGGTTCGAGTGGGAGCAATGGCGGAAGATGGTAAGTTTAGGGTCGAGAAATTTAACGACCAAAACTTCCCGCTGTGGAAGATTTAGATGAAAGATTATCTATATCAGAAAGATCTGTACCTACCATTGAGCGGAAAAACAAAGAAGCCGACCGCTATGACAGACACAAAATGGGAGATTCTCAATAGAAAGGCACTCGGAACAGTACGGTTGTGCCTTGCGGCATCGATAGCCTTCAATATTTCGAAGGAAACAACCATATAGGGTTTTATTAATGTGTTGGTGAAATTATATGAAAAACCGTCGGCCTCAAACAAGGTAGTTCTCATGAGATGTCTATTTAATATGAAGATGTCAGAAGGTGGATCTGTTGCAGACCATTTAAATGATTTTAATACAGTTACCAGTCAGTTAAGTTCTATAGGGGTAAACTTTGATGATGAAATTAGGGCTCTTTTATTTCTGTGCTCATTGCCAGAAAGTTGGAACGGTTTAGTTATGGCCATTAGTAACTCTTGTCTCTGGATCTAGTACTTTAAAGTTTGATGATGTTGTCGGTGCTATCCTTAGCGAGGAAATGTGATGGAAAAGTTTCGGTGAGACATCGGGTAATGCTTTGAGTGCAGAGTCTAGGGGAAGAAGAATGGAAAGAGGAAAGAGCTCGGGATATCGCAGTAAATCAAGGAAAGGAAGATCCAAGTCTAGATCGGGGATAGTGTGCTGGAAATGCGGAAAGAAAGGACACCTAAAGAAAGACTGTAGATCTCGAAAGGGAAAAGAAGGGGACACATAGCAAGAAAACAATCATGAAGAAAATGTGACAGGTGATGTGTTACAAGATGCTTTGATTCTTTCTTTCGAAAATGTTACTGATTCTTGGGTTGTAGATTTAGGGGCCTCATTCCATACCACACCTGATAAGAAATATTTTCATGACTATGTTCAAGGAGATTTTGGACAAGTTCGTTTGGGTGATGATAAACCCTGTAAAATTGTTGGAATGGGTAAGGTTCTTATAAAACAACATAATGGAAACCAATGGCTATTAAATGAGGTAAGGCATGTTCTAGATCTAAAGAAAAAACTAATTTCAACAGGGCAATTAGGCGGTGAAGGTTGTGTGACAACTTTCACAGATAAAACTTGGAAGGTCACCAAAGGAGCCCTGGTAATAGCAAAAGGTGAAAAGGTTGGTACATTGTATTTATGCAATGGTATTTCTAACTTTCTTAATGCTTTAACTTCCAAAGGAGCGGATGCAGCATTATGGAATCATAGACTCGGACATATGAGTGAGAAGGGGATGAAGATTATTCACTCAAGAAATTTGTTGTCGGGTTTGAAGAATGTTGATTTGGATTTCTGTGAGAATTGCATTTATGGAAAACATAAGAGAGTCAGATTTCTCAGAGTTGGAAAAGAAATGAAGAGAGAAAAATTAGAGCTTGTGCATACAGATGTATGGGGACTTTCTCAGGTATCATCTCTCAGTGGGTCTCATTATTATGTTACTTTTATTGATGATGCAACTAGAAAAACTTGGATTTAATGTATTCAGAATAAATCTGATGTATTTGATATTTTCAAGAAATGGAAAGCTTTGGTTGAGATTGAGACAGGAAAGAAGTTGAAATGTCTCAGATCAGACAATGGAGGTGAATATTACAACAAAGATTTTGATAGGTACTGTTCAGAGCATGAAATTTGCAGAGAGAAGACAGTTCCAAGAACACCACAAGAAAATGGTGTGTCAAAAAGGATGAACAGAACAATCATGGAGCATGCAAAGTGCATGAGATTTCATGCAGGATTTCCTTTACAATTTTGGGCAGATGCTGTAGATACTGTTGTTTATCTAATAAACAGAGGGCCTTCAAGTTCCTTGGATGGTGGTATTCGAGAGGAAGCATGGACAGGTAAAAAGGTAAACTACTCTTTTTTAAAGCCTTTTGGTTGTGAGGCCTTTGTCCATATTAATAAAGAAAATAGAACAAATCTTGAGGTAAAATCAAAGAAATGTACCTTTATTGGATATGGTGTTAATGATTTTGGTTATCGCTTATATGATTATGAAAATCACAAAATCATTAGAAGCAGAGATGTAATATTCAATGAAAAGGTATTGTATAAGAATCAGTTGCAGGAAAAGAAACAGGAAAAATAAAACAAAGAATACACAGTTCTTGATGAAATCACAGAAAAGGTAAAGTTGCCTGAAAATAATAATAATCAAGAGCCACAACAACAGCAACCACCACAACAAAAACAGGCACCTCAAACACCTGAAAGTGGTGTTAGAAGATCTACCAGGATAAGTAGACCCCCTGAACGATACCCTCCTTCATTATATTATTTATTGTTGACTGATTTTGGTGAACCTAAATGTTATGAAGAAGCAATGCAAGTTGAAAGCAGGAAGAAGTGGGAGCTAGCCATGGAAGAAGAGATGGACTCCTTAATGCATAACCAGACTTGGGACTTAGTCAGGTTGCCTGCAGGTAAATCTGCATTGCAGAATAAATGGGTTTATAGGCTGAAGGAAGAAGATGAAGGAAAATAGAGGTACAAAGCTAGACTTGTGGTGAAGGGGTTTGCACAGAAAAAAGGTATTGATTTTGATGAAATATTTTCTCCTGTTGTTAAGATGACTTCAATCGAAACTATTTTAAGTCTTGTAGCAACGGAAGATTTACATCTTGAACGGTTAGATGTAAAGACAACATTTCTCCATGGAGATTTGGAGGAAGAGATCTATATGGAGCAACCAGAAGGATATGAGGTCAAAGGGAAGGAAAAATTAGTGTGCAGGTTAAAGAAGAGTTTTTATGGCTTAAAACAGGCTCCAAGGCAGTGGTATCTAAAATTTGACAGGTTTATGTCTGAACAAGGTTATACTAGATGTCACTCTGATCATTGTGTTTATATGAAAAAGAAAAATGATGGCAGCTATATTATATTGTTATTGTATGTAGATGACATGCTTGTTGCAGGGTCTAACATGCAGGAAATAAATGTGCTCAAAATAAAATTGGAAAATTCATTTGCAATGAAGGATTTTGGAGCTGCAAAACAAATCCTTGGTATGAGAATAACTAGAGACAAGAAAAATCGCAAATTAACACTATCTCAGAATGAGTACATACAAAAGGTGTTGAAAATATTTAATATGTAGAATGAAAAACTAGTTAGTACACCTTTTGCTAGCCATTTCAAACTTAGTAAGGAGATGTGCCCCAAGACCCAAGAAGAAATGGACTATATGTCTAAAGTTCCATATGAATTAGCAGTTGGAAGCTTAATGTATGCAATGGTCTGCACAAGGCCTGATATTGCACATGTAGTGGGAGTTGTAAGTAGGTACATGAACAATCCAGGAAAAGAACATTGGATGGCAGTGAAATGGATTCTTAGATATTTGAGAGGTACCACAAATCAAGCATTATGCTTTGGTGGTTCAAACATTGATCTACAGGAATATGTTGATGCAGATATGGCAGGTGACAGAGATAATAGGAGGAGCAGTATAGGATATGTATTTAGTGTAGGTGGAATAGCTGTCAGTTGGGTTTCAAAAATCCAAAGTGTTGTTGCACTTTCAACAACAGAAGCAGAGTATGTTGCTGCTACAGAGGCTAGTAAAGAAATGATTTGGTTACAAAGGTTTATGGATGAATTGGGTAAGAAGCATGATATGGGCACATTATACAGTGATAGCCAAAGTGCCATTCATCTTACAAAGAAATCAACATTTCACTCTAGGACTAAACACATACAGCTCAAGTACCATTTCATACGGTCAGTATTAGAAGATGGACAGTTGAAGCTAGAAAATATACACACTAGCCAGAATCCTACAGATATGCTAACAAAAGTTGTAACCAGGGAGAAACTGAGAATATGCTCAGTTTCAATTGGTCTTCAAGGATGACGATGAAGATGAGAAACAGCCAGGTCCAAAGAGGAGTCATTGTCCAACAAATGAAGCAACGGTGGAGTTGCTACAATCAATCTCCAAGTGGGAGATTGTTGGGTGTGGAGCCTGATTATCTTGTTTATTTTGTATCACAACGTTGGACGCTTGTACCTTAATGGGGCGGCAACGCCGCCCATAATTAAATGCTGCCTGGGGGGTCCAGGGGGGGCAGATACGACTTTATGGAGCCCCCCCTAGCGGGGGGTTTTCAGGAAGCGCCCCCGAAGCTAAAAACAGATGTAAAATTGCCTTGTAAAAGTATAGTAATTTCTAGTCAATTTGGGCCGTTCATTAGGTGGATGATTTGATGGTAGAAGTTATGTTTAGTTTAGGTTTTTTTGCCCTAAAAGGAAACCCCTCTCTTTGTATGAGGGTATTGTATTGCAGCTGTGTATTCTCAAAGCGAGAAACAGATAGGGAGACTGTGAGAGAGAATAGAGGATATTACAACGGATCTATTGTAAGTTGTGTCTCTTCATTTTGCTGGATAATAGAAAGGAAGGACTGGTTGTTCGAGGTGGACGTCGCCTAAACTGGGTGAACCACTTATATCTGTGTCTCTCTAATTTTATGTGTTTTGTGTGCTTGTATTTTCCGCATATTTTATGTGTTTCATTGCTCTGTAATATATATAATTTTATAACACTTTCCTACAAGTCCATCCAGGACTTGGTCTATAAATGGAAAAGGGAAATGGTCCTTCTTGGTGGATTTGTTGAGTTCTCGATAATCAACAAAGATTTTCCATTTTCCATTCTTCTTCGGGACTAGGATAAGAGGAGATACCCATTCACTCTCTGATATAGGATAAATGAAACCTACATCCAACAATTTATGTAGTTTCCTTGACTATGTATTTTAGAGTTGGGTTTATCCACCTTTCTGGTTGGCACAAAATCTTGCATCCTTCCTTAATGTAAATATGATGTCTGCATACCGAGGGATGCGCCCCTTTCATGTCCTTGTAATCCAAAGCAAATGCATATAGGTTTTCTTTCAAAAGCTGGCATAACTGCTCTTCTTCTCTATCTGAGAGGTTTGAGTTAATCTTCAGAGATTTGGATGGGCCAAACTCCATAGCCTTGGTGGTTTCAGAGGTTGAATCAACTGAGTGTGGTTCCATCCAAGGGTGGTTTCAGATTCTCTGACTAGGTTTTCAAGCGGGTTGTTAGTGGGGGGCTGTTTTTTAATGACATGGTCGATGAGTTCATCTTCATCAAGTTGCCCCCCTCTAAGAAAAAAATCTATGGTAAAAATGGGGGTAGTGTTGTATACTTCATCTTCTTCTTCATCCTCCAACCATATAGGTAGATCATGATCAATGGAAGGCTGGGCTAGAGGATATAATACTAGTTTTTTAGACAAGGGCCCATTCTTAATAGTCATGTTTCCAGCCTGAAAATTGATATACGCATCGGCAATGGATAACCAAGGTCTCCTTATGATGAGAGGATATCCATTAAACTTGGTTTTCGGCTGCATAACTAGGAAATCTGTAGGACACTCCCAAGAGTCAATTGAAACCATAAAATCCTCAATAATTCCTTCTGCAGTTATTGTGGACCGATCTGCAAGTTGCAAAACTATTGTGGTTTTCCTCAAAGTCCCTTGGAGGTTGAGTTTCAGCATAGTTTCCTTGGTCATAACATTTAGGGCAACCCCTAGATCAATCAGAGTATTGGGGACTACGACACAATCTATATGCACATCTACAACTAGATTTCCAGGGTCCAGGTACTTTGGGAAGATCACCCTTCCCAACATTAATTCATACAACCGTCCTACTACATTGATGGTGGGGGTATATTTATTCTTTCTCCCAGGTTTCTTGAATCACTTTTACTTGATGAGCCTATTGTAAATAGGGAAATCCTTAATGGCCTGGAGATGGGGTATTTTTACACACAAATTTTTCAGTTCTCCCAGAAGTTCGGTCTCCTCTGAGGTGTGCGGACTGGAATGGATCAAGCTCTTAAGAAAAGGAGGTTGTTGGATTTGAGTGTTACTTTATTCCTTTTCCTCCTCAACCTCTATAGGTGGAAAAGGAGGGTGGTTTTCTGGGAGTACTCTTCCTGGCCTGAGATTAATCTACTATATCTCCACAACATAAGCTAGATAGGTTTTCCCTCCACTATAAACTTGTTGTGCATGTCCGTTGTTCGAGTTTGGATTGGGTTGTGCAGGCATTTGAGGCAACTTGGGTGGACTAGCATGAGTAAGCTGAGGTTGAGGTTGGGGTGAAGGCATTAGAGTAGGTGGTTGATTATGTTGAGGTCTCCACCATTGGGATGGGTTGTTCCACTGAGGTTGTTGAGGAAAATACTACTGAAATGGTTGGTTCATAGGCTGAGGATGATATGGAGGGTTGTAAGGTCAAGTAGGAAGTGTAGGCCAGGATGTAGGATTGGGGGTGTACCAATATTGCATAGTTTCATTCTGATTATTGTGATAGTATAAATAAGGTGCACCTTGCATACCTCGCTGATATGACCTAGGGCCTTGAGGCCTTCTCTAGTCGATGAAATAGAGTTACTGTGGTCCTGAATCCCCACCTTGATATACAACTTTGAGCCCATGTAAGGAGACACACTTGTTTGTGGCATGATTCTCCTCACAGACTAAGAAAACCTCCATGACATTTAATGGAAATTTGTTTCTATGATTTTTTCTAGTACATCTAGGGAAAAATATAGCCGAGTATATTTATGCTTCCTCTTTCTTCCTATTAACCTGCATTGTGTCCATTTGCAGGGGAAAGGTGCATAGTTGTCACTCTCGAATTCCTCCAACATATTTCCAATCTCATGCTTGATGGAGGTGGAAGAGGAAGGGGTATTGGTTGTACTTTGGATAGCTCTGCCTTTCTTCCTAGCTGCCCTAGAATGGTTCCTGAAGACAATTTCGATTGTCTCATAAGGCAGCTGGTAGATATCTCCTCCTGATAACATATTGAGGGTTTCTATCACCTCCTCCCTGATCCCTCGAATAAGTACTAGTTTAAGTGATCCAAGATCAAAGGTACCGTTGGCTCTCTTATAGTTTAACTAGAACCTTTCTTCATAGTCATATAGGGATTCATCAGGCCCTAGAGTCATCCTGAATATCTCATCTTTAGTTTCTTTGGACCTACAATAGTCCCTGTACTTGTTGTTGAAGGCTTCTTGCATCTGTGCCCAGGTAGTGATGTTGTTCCCAGGTAGACCCAGGAACCAGTGCAATGCTGCATCCTTAAGGGTAGATGGGAATAGCTTAAAATTTTGATCATCTAAGGCATAATCATAGGTCCTACAGACAACAAAAAATTTAAACATGAATGTGTTAGGGTCTTCAGAGGTAAGTCCATGGAAATTTGGAAGGGCCGACGGGCTAATTTTCTTCATTTTAGTCTCCCCATCTGCCTCTCTAATGGAAAAGGATCCCTAGGCTTCAGTTTCAGCCATGGTTTGAATATGTGAAGCAGGTTCCAGTGGTGAAACAAGATCTTCTTCTTCTCCAATGGGTTCTTCAAATTTTTTAGAAGGCTCACCTATGGTGTGTTTAACTGCACAACCACTGAAAAAGACTGAAGGGTGACTATGTAATGATGTGCGAGTTTTAGGTAAAAAATTTCCTTGAGTATCCCTACTCCTACGAGGCATGAAAATCAGATTTTTTTATATTTTTCAATATTTTTGAAACAACATGTAAAAGTAAAGCAAAAAAGAATGCTAAAACAAAATCAAACCATCTACTAGACACCTCCCCGACAACGATGCCAAAAAGTGGTGAGCCCTGGTATTGCACCAAGAATTTTGTAACTCCCAGAGGCTGGCCTAATTTACTTTATCAACACGGGGTTTGTACAAACTTGGAGATGACAGTGCTATATACACAATAGATGCATTCTACTCATGGCATCCTCTTTTGAGCTCTACGAAAGGGTGTTATTTCTAGGGTTTTTGGATGAAGTTTGTCACGCTTCTGAATTTATACGTAGGGCAACAAATGATTCAAATCCATTACTCTATCAGTAAGCAAAGAAATATTATACAACAAGAAAATACATCTAATTACTCTACAATGAAATAAATCTACACATTAAGCTATGATAAGAAATGGAAGCAAATTAGGCATCCTTCATGAAGTAAATTGTTGAATTGAAATTGCATAAAGGAAACTAACCTAATCACACTTTTTTAGGCAAAATGGATAAGCACACTCTGACTAATCTATGTTCTATCTATCATGCTTTTAATCATGTAGCTAATCGTGACCTAGCTATGCTTGTAAATGCATTGTTTTGCAGCTAGGAGGAGAAAGCGCTAAGGTGGCTTATAAAGGGCTTGAACTCATAGGTCCAAGGATGAAGGTGTCTGAGTGGTTTTGGAAAGTATGGATGAGTTGGATGGTAGTTTATGGGCTTAAGGAGGGTCCCACTGGTGCTGCAAGTGCTGCTACAGGTTTCCTGTAGTGCTACAGGAAAATCCTGAATTACTTCAGGAAATAGTCTGAGGGCAATACGAGGCAAAAAATGGGTGAGAAAGGCATAGGGAAGGTGGATTGGAGGTGTTTATGGATGAGTGGAAGGTGGCCAACCCCTTGGCCAAGCTCAAAACCTCTTGAGAAGCCTTTCTTGCACCTCTATGGTTTTCTCACGGTGTGAAGATGAAAAATCTAAAAACATGGCTAATGTTGATTTTGATGGTGTGAAACTGAAGGTGTTGGTGAAGTCCTCCTTTGTTGTGCTACTTGTACTTGCAAGAAAAATACATGTTCATGCAACAAATATTGAAAAATTCATGATGAAGGAAATGTAAAAGATGATTTTAATTTGGAAAGAAAACCTACTTTAGCCTACAAATAGGAATCTAACACAACATTCTAAACCTGTTCATGGCACTACAACAACCTAACTATCCATTCCAAGAAATCATAAACTAAAAAGAAATTTTTGCCTATGGAGAAGGTATACCCTCCTCAAAATCCAATGAAAGAGATGAGAGACGGAGTCTTTACACACAAATTTATGAGTTCATAAACTATTCTACCAGCATGTAAGCAAGCTTAATCTACGACAAAAGACAAATGGAAGAAAACTAAAAACGATGAATTGAATAAGTAATAAAAATATCTAAACACTCATAAGAAAACTAGATGCAATGACACAAAAGTAAATAATGAATACACAAGAGAGACAAAGGCCAATGGATTGGGCCCTAACCCACAAGCCTAGCCCTCTGAAACTAGATCGGTGAAGTACAATCTGAATACTCATTTTATTGCATAAAATAGTCCCATTACATCAACATGAAAGTATTAAATACCTATTAAAAGAGCTAAGAGTCCATTAGATTCCTTTAAATTTCGAATCCTAATAAGCTCTTTCTCAACCTTATTTAACCTAGAGGGTAGCTACAAACATCTCCCTAAAATGTGGGTGATGTATCCACTTTGGCTGCAAGTGAAGTGTAGCTTTGGTGCACTTGATCTTGAGTTTTCTTGGCTGCCTTTGATTTCAAGTTGTTGGAGGGAATCTCGAGGATCCCTTGGCTGCCTTTGGGAGTTAAGGAGGTGGAAAATACCCCTATAATATCTCCTTGCTGTCTACTCCGAGCTTTAATGGAAAATCTTCATAAAAAATGCAATATCTTCGTGATTTTCCTGCATTTAACTCATGTTAGGCATTCAAAGTATGACAAGCCTTAATCACCATCTACACAAGAAACATAAGACCATTTTTGAAATTTGCAACAAGAAAAAATGAAATTGGCATCCAAAAACAAAACACACACTAATGTGGGATCATAGGTCACACGGTGATGGATCTTAGCGACACATCAGTGAACAACCAATTTTTAAATAAATTGGAAAATTAATTGTAATATTATCTCATAAAAACTTGTAATATTTAACTAAGTGTGATAGACTTAGTTAGCTCAAAAATTTCAAGTTGAGGGTCAAAGGATAGGCATGTAGATTGATTCTATTATTAACAGGGTCCAATTGTAGTTGTAGCACTAGTGTAGTGTGAGTGGGATCATTTAACTCACATTAACTGAGTTAAAATCATTTTAACTAGTTCTAACTTTTTGATGAGCTAGTGGAAGATTAAGTGAATTAAAATAGATTTAATTCATCAGTAGTGATCTACCAAGTAACTGATGATTCACTATTTATAGTTTCATGCATGTCAATTCTGGTGTAGACCTAGTTGAGCAAAAGGTTCAAGGCAAGTAAACTATCAGTTGTATTTTAGGAAAACTACCCAGGTGCATTAATAAAACCACAAGAAGTCCATGATGAATTGCGCAATCAAGGAAGGCTGAATTTCCTATTTAATAGGGATTTAATTATCTAGGGATTGCATAAGCAGGGTAGGCTGAGGGTAGGCTAATAATTGGCTATGTGTTTGTCCAATTTTTCCTAGATTAGTGTGAAGCAATTGGTAGAGTGTATGAGGTTCTGGTGATCACAAATACATTGTATTGTCTCATGATTCCTTGGTTGATTATACAATAAAGATGGAAGGGTTTTGAGCAGTTGCATTCCCTAGGAATATCTAGTGTTGTGTAATGATTTACTTCCTTCTCTTACTTGCATGTGATTGAACGATCATGTTTATATTTCACAAATATTTTAGAAGGATTCAGTATCTTTCTTTGGTACATTGCATGATCGTATTGATTCCATTGATATAATTTATACATGGTATTATTGTTGTGTTAGAGATTTTATACATGGAATCAGAGCGCCAAGAATAACAATAATGGAGAAGAAATTGAGTTTGTGTTGAACAATATTCAAATTTTCAGGTACTTTCTTTGGAGCTATAAGATGATCAAGATGTCTTTCAATGGATTGAGACTCGAATATGCACTCGAGGGAAATTTGAATTATATTTCATGGAAGGACAGGATGGAGGCAGTGTTGGAGGACAATGGGTTGAAGGAATTCATCGATAATGATATTCCCAAGCCTGCAATAGCAGATGCCCAACTTCTTGATGCATGGCAAAAGAAGGTAGCAAAGGCGAGGAGGATCTTGTTAGAGTGAGTTAGAGATCATATTGACTCGAGTCTCCATGGAAAGGAAAATCCATATGCTATGTGGAAGGCCTTGATAGATCTGTTTCAAAGCAATAACGACCACAAAAAATTGGCACTCAAGGAATGGCTTAGAAAAATCAAAATGGAGAAGGGTGACACAATCCAAAAATAATTGAGAAAGTTCACTCAATGTCGAGATGATCTTTGAAGTGTTGGGATTACTGTAGCTAATGATGACTTAGTGAGCTTAGCACTTCTAGGCCTTCCCAAGAGCTGGCATAGTTACCATGAATCTGTGAATGGGAGGGAGAAGTTACCAGATTGGGAGCGACTATGGTCAAATTTGGTACAACAAGAGTTTTGGTGGAATACCAAGGATGGATCCTCATCCAAGATTGATGATGAGGAAAGTTATGCCTTGGTTGGTACGACAAAGAAGGGGAAGGGGGAGAAGTCATATTCTAAATCTGAGACTGGGAAATAAGGCAAGAAGTGTGACATGTCAAAGGTGAAATTTTTTCATTGTCATGATCATGGACACTATGCCAAAAATTGTCCACAAAAGAAGAAGAACAACAAGAAGGCTCCAGGAGCTACAACGGGTGAAGATTTGGCCTCACAGTTTGAGTTGGAATTCTCTCTCATCGCATGCATGAAATCAACTATGATGGGATCTATGTGGTACTTGGATAGTGGAGCATATTTCCACATGAAGAGAAACAAATAACTCTATTAGCTTGGAGGAGAAGGATCTTCAGATGCATATTGAGATGGGTGATGAGAGAAGTTATAGCACTACCGGGATTGGTATAGTTACTTTCTATAGACAGTTAGGTAAACCTTTCTTATTAAAATATGTCATGCATGTACTAGGCTTGAAAAATAATTTAGTTTCAGTTGCCATGTTGGAGGATCTTGGATATGATGTGGTTTTCAGTGAAGTAAAGGCGTTCCTTCGTCACAAAGCCACAACACAAGTAAATAGGATTGGGGTTCATGTGAAGAACCTCTACAAACTTGATGTAAATGGTTGTGCAAAATTGAGCAGTAAATTAGGGAAGGTGGTGAGCTAGGATACAAGTGAGTTATGCCACAAAAAATTGGGCCATCTACACCATAGTGCTTTGAGGATAATGCAGCAGATTTCTATAGGTCCTCCAAAGGGTACTCTTGCATGAATAGACACATGCAAGGGATGTACCATGGGGAAGTATGAGAAAGTCATGCGATTGCCCCTTGAGAGGGAGCTTAAATTGCATGTAGATGAGGAACTCTTAGTTCCGAAGGATGAACCTTAGGATGTGGAGCAACCATAAGTAGAGGATCATGGAGTGGCATAAACCACTCATCCAGAGCCATCCACCATAAATAGTAGGAAGCGCACCAGAGAGGCTGACAGATTGATGCTAGATGCAACAGAGCATGTAGGTGCACCTACATCATAGCATGGGAATAGAAGGTCCTCATATAGGTATATTGGATACATGGCTCTTATGAGCGAGTGTATTGTGACAGGACCATCCTCTTTTGAGGAAGCAGTGCAGCAGCCGACATGGGTTAATGCCATGGTTGAGGAGTATGAATCCATTATCAAAACCAATGCATGTTAAGTGGTCCCAAGATTAGCAGGGAAGTCAATGGTTAGATCCAAGTGGATCTACAAGGTGACTGAAGAAGAGACCTCCAGGAGGGGGAAATCTCAAGCCCGATGGGCAGAGGGAGTACATGCATCTATACCTCTAGGTGTGAGGAGGGGCTATGTGCAGATATAATCCCAAGAAGAAATTTGGGCAGGGTCCATTGAGATGGCGTGTCTCATGGATCAAACCTGGCTACAAGGAGCCCACAGTACAATAGTAGCAGGAAGGATCAGTTAGATTGATGCAGTTAGATGTCAGGAAGACATAGATTAGAGTGACATGTGTCGGATACTAGAGCACAGATCAGAGTTGGCAGTAGTGCAGAGTGCATGGATGCAGATGTTAGTAGCACAGAGAGTCTAGTAGACATTTGCAGTAGCTAGCAGCAGTCAAAAGACTTTGATGATAGATGTATTATACTGATTCAATTTTTTTAAGGCTATTTAGTTTCAATAGAGTTTCATGTGCGAACAACACTAGGAATTGTTACATGCAAGAACATTCCAAAGGTACCAGATCAGGACATATTGATTCTTTTCTTTTTGAGAGGGAGTGTTGAAATTTGCAACAAGAAACAGTGAAATTGGCATCTAGAAACAACACACACACTAGTGTGGGATCACATGTCACATAGTATTGGATCCTAGCGACACATTAGTGTGCAACCATTTTGTAAATAAATTGGAAAATTAATTGTAATCTTATCTCATAACAACTTGTAATAGTTAACTAAGTGTGATAGACTAAGTTAGCTCAAGAATTTTGACTTGAGGATCAAAGGATAGGCATGTAGAGTGATTCTATTATTAACAGGGTCCAGTTGCAGTTGTAGCACTAGTGTAGTGTGAGTGGGATCAATTAACTCACATTAATTAAGTTAAAATCAGTCTAACTAGTACTAACTGTTTGATAAGCTAGTGGAAGATCAAGTGAATTAAAATAAATTTAATTCACTAGTAGTGATCTACCAAGTAACTGATGATTCACTATTTATAGCTGCATGCATGTCAATTCTAGTGGAGACCTAGTTGAGACAAAGGTTTAAGGAAAGTAAAATATCAGTTGTATTTTAGGCAAACAACCCAGGTGCTGTTATAAAACCACATGAATCCAATGATGAATTGCGCAATCAAGGAAGATTGAATTTCCTATTTAGTAGGGGTTTAATTCTCTAGGGATTGTATAAGCAGGGTAGGGTGAGGGTAGGCTGATAATTGGCTATGTATTTGTCCAATTTTTCCTATATTAGTGTGAAGAAATTGGTAGAGTGTATGAGGTTGTGGTGATCACAAATACATTGTATTGTTTCATGATTCCTTGGTTGATTATACAATAAAGATGGAGGGGTTTTGAACAGTTTCTTTCCCTAGAAATATCTGGTGTTCTGTATTGATTTACTTATTTCTCTTACTTGCATGTGATTGAGAGATCGTGTTTATATTCCACAAATATTGTAGAAGGATTTAGTATCTTGCTTTAGTACATTGCATGATCGGATTGGGACCATTGATAAAATTTCTACATGGTATTATAGCTGTGTTAGAGATTTTCTACAACCATAATATAATTAAAATGTGAGAAAAAAAGACTTAATAAGGAAAAGAGGTGACAATTAACCCATCCAAATGTACCAATTATTTTTAAGTAGGCCACTTATAGAGGATATATAAAAAAAATATATGAGAAGTGACCCCTTAGACCCTTTCCCTAGGAGAGGATGAAGAATGGAACTTGCTTTCTTTTTAAGCAAGGGACTTGATTTCATAGGGAGAGGAGATGAGGATTTGAGGGTTGAGGGAGAATAACATGGCTTATAAAGGAGTTTCACAATCCCTAAAATCCCTTGGGGAACTTGGGCTCCCTGGTAGTCCTTGATAAATAGTCTTTGGTGAAAAATGGGACCACACGAGGCCAAGTGGCCCCAACCGAGGTTAGCGGATGGATTTTGGAAACCAATGATATTATTAACCTATCCAAGGTTAGGGGAAAGGATAAAACAAGAATTTTCAACCGAAGATGTATAATTGATCTTATTAGGTACTAATCTTGGGAACACTAGGACATAACTTGATCCTAGAGCCAAGGCTTATGATATCCCGAGATTCCATCATTGTATTTCCTTAAAATTTGGAGGATACCTAGGGGACCCACCAACACATTAGATCCTAGGATATTGAAGTTTTTATATGGTCAGTTTCGTGGGAAATTGATGCCCTAAGTGACCTAATGAGGCTAGACCTAGGAAAGGGAGGAAAAAGGTGAAAAATGGGGTTTAAATGAGCACCCTTTGATGGAATAGTGCCTAATTTCACTTGGGGATATGGATTCAAGGATAATTGTGAAGATAAATTTTGTTTCTTGCTCAAGGAGGCTCCAAAAGTCAACTTTGTCCAATGTTGGAGGCAAGAGAAGAAATGTGACTCTAAAGAATTTATAAGTAGTTACAAATGGTGAAGGCTTATCAATATAACATGATCTCTAGGAAATTTAATTCATCCAACATGGCCCATACATAGAATAAGCTAAATAGACACATAATTCCACATTAAACACATGCAACAATTACCCCTAATTATAGCGAGGTTCCAATGTATGCAGCAAAATTAAAAATAGCTTTAAATTTGTACTTACATGTGAGAGAGTATATCCAACGAGAATTACATTTGCAATATAAGAAGCTCCAATATAGAGAAGAACCCAATCCATATATCAAAATTCACCCATCTTCCAAAAATATCCACCAAGGGAAAAATGTGAAGTTCTCTAATGAGAGAGAGATCCCAATCCAAGTGATGATACAAATGAATCCATCCAACTCCTATTTATACATCAATTAGGAGTTCGAATTACCTAATAGGCCTACATTAGCCCCTAAAAATTAAATAATGTACAAATTAACTAAATTTTGGTGACAAACCCATCAAACTAGCTCACAAATGAACTTAATAATCCTATGAGGAGGTCAAATAATAATGTATGCATGTCTTAGCCCCCTCCAAGAGACTAAATGAGGTTAATAAGTGCCACAGTGATGAATAAAATCCTCAAAAGTGATGGACAAGGGGGTGGCCTCTTTTTCTCCAAACAATAAACCTGGGGTGCTCTTAGTGGGTGTGGGGGCACACCAATGACCTCATGGGTTTCCATATGGGCTGAAGATGCCTATAGACCATATGTAAGGGCTTAGATTGTAGAATGAATTCTGCCATGTCATCGTACATGTCCTGGGACACCTGCGAAGTGTGTGGTGCACTTGTGGGGTCAACTAGGGATAGTGTACCAAAAACATCTTCCTCATCCAAAAGGTGGATCTTTAACAATCTTTGAACATATTTGGGGATCCATGGAGTGTTTTATATAGTTGTGGATGCCCATCTATCTCTACACATACCCTATATGTGCCAATGTATCCCTATGGAATGTTAGGACCCCGTATAGGGATACCAAACCCAAATGGACACCATCTGTAATCCTGCACAAGATCCAATGTGTCCCCTAGCCTTCCAATACAACAAGTCATTAAAGTAATCATGTAAAAGAGCTTATAAACCATGGACAACAAGTGGACACTTCATAATTTCATGCCCTTCCATAGTGGGATTTTGCATGTGATAATGTCTCCAAACTCCAAAGGGGGTTATCCAGGTACCTTATTATGTGGTTTCTACCTTTAGAGGGGATAGTATGTCCAAGGTACATCCCTCAAATGGGGGTGGCATGTGATAAATAGGTGAAATGGAATATGGAATGAGAGGGGAAATCCTAGGCCATATATTGGGGCAGAAGGGTAGCTAGAGAAAGGGAATCCCACACCTGGGTGTATAATGTGTAGGAGGGATAAATCATGGTACATGAGGTTCCTCGACCTTGATTTTTCCACCCTTATTTATATACCTTTTTACTTTATGAATTTTCTTTTATTAACTAATAGGGGCTTAAAGGACAAGAGCATGATGTGTAAGATATAGTAGTGGCTACCCCCTTTTTAGTAGGGTAGTTTATTTCCCTCCAGGGTTTGCGACAATCATGGGTTCCTGATTGATAAAGGAGGCACATCTAGGACTTATGGAACTAGGGTGATGGCCATGGATAAGGGGTAGAGCTCATGTATTGGATTTTTCCCATGTGCTAATTATGTTTATCCTGACCATATTTTGCATCTTGTGGTACATTTTCCTGTTGAATGTATCCCTTTATGCTTTTAATTTTCTTTTTTAGGTGCTTCAATCTCCAAGGCATTGTTCCAAATCTGACCCAAGGTGGGGGCAAGGTAATGGGGAGGCTAACCCTATGTGGACCTAGAGAAGTGATGGAGACGTAGGTGGGAGAGATGATGAATGGGGGTATATTGAATGGAAGGGGAGTAGTATATGTGGATAAGGGAGTAGGACCATGCAAGCAAAGTCGAAGTTTCCAAAGTAGTACCACCCTAAAACCAAATTGTCAGTAAAGGAGATCTGACAGGACTAAAATCCAAGGGTAACATCCAAAATATATCAAGGGGGTAGAAGCAAAAACTAAGCCCACTCTTTTCACCGAATCCCCCCATCAATCCATGCCCATAAGTGTCCATGATAATTAAACCCAATACTCAAATTACTAAATGAAAAGACATAGTTTTAGGTTCGGGAGGCCCACCTTCAAACATATTATCAATACAAATGGGTGAGGGATCACATGGTTGGCACAGGTAGCAGAGAAATGACACAATGAGCTAGTTGAGGGTCGCAAGGGGTTGCTAGCTTTTGGCTGAGGTGCAACATGGAGAAAAAAATTCTCTTGGGGATATCACCCACTAAGTGGTGGGTAACATATGCCTCCAATTGGGACGTGATCTCTCGAAGAGGTGGGAAAAGCTACTCGAATGGGAGGTCACAAGAACTTCAACAATCTCTTTGTCACCATAGACCTGTTATCTGTACATATCAACGATCAAAACCATGGGGCAACATGTTTTTTACAGTGTCTTATGTTCACCCATGATTGATGTCAGGCCATAAAATCAACAAGTAATAAACATATTCAATTTTTAATATAAAGGAAGCTAATCTATAATGAGAAATATCATATGAAATTAGTTCTAATGCAGAACATAAACATGCAATACATCCTGCCCTAACATGCATAACATACAATGTCAAGTACTAGGTATAATCATAGAACCAATGCAACCAACATGACAATTGATCAATACAATAACACATGCTTCCATGGTTATTTTTGCAATGAACTTGACAATAAAAATGGGGATGATGATATGAGGGTTGTGAGGGTGGGAGGTGGGAAAAAAAGAGATCCATATGCCATGGAAAGGAAAACTGGAAGAAGGAATAAACATTAGTCGAGAGGATTTAACTTGATCCTACAACCAGGAGATGGAAATGTCAACAACCAAGTATATGAATCTTTGTTGAAGAACTATCTGAGGCATATCATCCTTAGGGTAAGAAGGCGTAAATGACTTAGAAGTATTTAGGATGATACTATTTTTTTCATTGGGAAAAAAAGAAGTGAACTCATCATTATATTTTGGAAAAAACCGTGATTCCGATTTTTTCATAGAGGAAACTAGTTCTTCATCAAAACTAGGGGAAGAAACTTCGTCACAAATATCTGTTTCCAAGATAGGGACATAACAAGGGGAGGAATTCTCAAACATGAAGAAAAAACATATATCGGTGGCATGACTAAAAGAAGCTTCTTCCTAGGTTTTTTTACACTAGAGTCATGAGAGTCATCCACAATTTTGGAAGGCTCTTCTTTGATTGAATTGTCTTGGAACATAAAGAAGAGACCCTTCCAGTTACTAGGAAGGGCTTGAAGTGTCAACACTGTTGTTTAGAAGGGGTGAAGTATCTTCTTCTTTCCTGAGATCATTATTATGGATTTGAGAGACCATGGGGTCTTCATTTTTATAATCATACCCAATTCCCCAATCAACAACCCAAAAATCGATTGTAGATTCTTCATCTATTTGACTATCATGATCCTCCTCAAAATGACCCAATTCTTCACTATATATTTGGTGTTGGTTAGGATGCCATTGATTCTCTTCTTCTGATATGGAGGACTTTTATTCCTTCATCCATTCTCGAAGAATGATATCCAAGGTTTTACTAAATGATTTTGATGGAGTACTTCAAGAAGAAGGTCATCGGTAGGAATCTTTTTAATGATTCACACTTCATGTTACAAAGCCTTTCTGATTGCTCACAATAGTAGGAGAAAATGTCTTAGGAGTTATATGTAGCCACTAACTACCTACAGGGCTTCTCATATTCCATCATCCATTCTTGCAACATTGGAGGGCTCTCGGGATCCAAGTCTTTTTATCATTATCCTTAGAGGAAATTCTTTCCAGATCATGAAATTATTTTTTTTGGCACTGTTCTCAACGTACACATCAATCAATTGATTATGATTATTTGGAGAAGGATCAAGAAATTATTCATTAAGCACAAAACTATATTCAATAACTTCCTCCTCTCGAAGGGCCACATCCAATATTTGGCATATGTCTTCATGATATTGTAAACCCAACCCTTCATGAAATAAGAAGTGCGTAGTCAACATCGGAAAAGAAGGAATGATTTTAGGTCTACATGAATCAAGCCAATAGGTATTGGGGGTAATGGATAGGACAAACAATTCCATTTGGTCACAAGGTTGAGTTATATTTTTCTTTGAAAGATACCTTATGAATCTTACCACGTGATTCGCTGTAGAATGTGGATCCTCATCGAACATTAGCATATTATTCATGAATTTCGATGAGAAATATCTCGAGATCCATATCATTATAATATAAATGTTATTAATATTATTTATCAATATTATTAATAGTGTTTATATTAATAATGTTAATGTTAT
Source organism: Pinus albicaulis (assembly GCA_034641835.2). NCBI lineage: Eukaryota > Viridiplantae > Streptophyta > Pinopsida > Pinales > Pinaceae > Pinus > Pinus albicaulis. Next base: position 1,525,564,637 of record CM076578.1, read on the forward strand.
TAATACTATTATTTACACTGTAATTTAGTATAAAAAATAATTATTATATTATAAGCTAATACTAAGGGAATTATTCTATCTTAACATTAATTTAATTTTAACGTTAATTTAATATTAGTGTGAAAACCTAATTTTAATCTAAGAAAGATTCAATAAACTCCAATTCACTAATCTCAAAGGCATAATTTAATAGGGTTTGATGCACATGCGGACAAGTAGAACGGAAGGTAACTACGAACATCAAAGAGAACGTTGATAGGCTTTGATCGGACATGTGGGGAGAATGATCTCGCGTATCGGATAAGCGGTGATTTTATTTCTCATTCCTTTTATATCTTATAGGGATAGGTATTTCAATTTTGGGATAAGGTTTTGTAAAATTTAATTTAATTATTAATAATTATTAAACAGATAATTTTTAGTTTAGGTGGTTGGGATTAGATTTAAAAGTAAATAAGAAAAAAAATATATATATTATTTAAATGAATGATAAAGATTTAATCAAATATTTTAGAATATTTTTTAATAATATACATAAAATTATTAAAGGTTGAGTTTCATTGCAAAGTAATTATGCTTGTTTTGTTTTTTTAATTAGATTAATTAATTCAAAAAACTTGTCATGTGAACAATTGTCTTATGAAATTTTGATATTTTTTAGAATATTTTTTAATAATACACAAAATAATCAAATATTGAGTTTTACGTGTAAAGTAGTAATGTTAGTTTTGTTTTTTAATTAGATTGATTAATTAAAAAAATTGTCATATAAACAAGTGTGTGAGAGTTATGATTTTTTTAACATATAGTATTGATGAACTATAGTATTGGTCCATGATACTATAACAAAGTAATAATTTAATTATTTTATGATTTATTAAATTTTAATAATATAAGATGTATATAAAATATGTTTTGATGTTTTTAATAAATTGATACTTATAAGCATTTACCAATACTAATATTTATATATAGTTATCAATAAATTACAAAATAGATTTATAATCATGTTAAGTAAATGTAAAACATAAACATAAATTTAAAAATGTAATCAAGTGACTCAAAAACTCCATATTTATGATGTATCGGAGTTAAAGCAAATATACTCGATATAATTATTATTATATTTTCTTATTATTAAATTTTTTTTTTGGTTATTACTACTTATTGAATTCATAAAAATATATTTCACTAGCAGTATGGTTAACAAAATAGTTAATTAATTTTTTTTATCACTCTAAAAAGTGGGTGGGGATTAACAATTATTGTAGTTATCATTATTATTCATTTTTCTTAAAAATATTGTTTTTATTAAAAATAATATGGTTAAAAATAATAATATTATTAAAAAATAATTATTTTTCTTAATAATAATTTTATTTTTGTTATTAATTATTATTATTATTAATTATTTTCATGACAATTTTATTGGCAATTTCTTTGATAGTGAGGGTTTTAGTTTCCACAAATTAAATTTCCTTAAGAGATAAGAGGTATGTAAATCCTTGTAAGCTCAATATACATGTTTAATTATGGAGATGGACTTATTTTGGAATAGACTTCTAAAATTTTAATTTAATTATAAATAAATATTATGTAGATGGTAGAGATTGAACCTTCATGGAATATTCAAGTATATTAGTAACACTATATAGTTGAGATTTATCTCAAAGTAGTTATGTCATTTTTTCTTTTTAATTAAATCGATTAATTAAAAATAAATTTCATATGAAAAGTATCATCTTAAGTAATTATGGTTTTTTGGGCATGTGGTATTGGCTTATGGTATTGTAAAAAACACAAACTATGAATTAAGAGCCTCCATAAAAAAGTCGGGATAAATTTCCATTATTAAGAGTCTGGTTCCATGTGCTTTTAAATGTATATATATTTAACTTATATATTAAATTTTTAATAATAATAATAATATAATCTAGTTAGCCTTTTTATTGAGCCTAGAAGCCCAATCTAGTATGCAAGAGATGTTGTAATGTCGAGTCCTCTAAACTTGTTGACTTGGTCAAAATAATATATATATATATATATATATATATATATATATATATATATATATATATATATATATATATATATGTCATGTAAACATTTTAACTCCATCAAAATAAAATAAAAAAATAACAATAAAAATAACTGTATAAAAATAAAAATAAAAATGACCCATGGTATTGAGAATCCATAGTATTTATGTGGAATATTGGGCAGAGGGATCAAATTTCTTAAAATAAACCCTATGTTAAAATAAAAATAACCCAGTGTTAAAATAAAAATTCTACGTTATTTTTGTTAATCAATTTTTTTTGTCTAGTTAAAGTAAACTTGAAATAAAAATGAAAATGACAATTCTACGTTATTGTTATTTTTTAATTATTTTTTGTTGAGAAGTTAACGTAAACTTGACTTAGCCTTACCCATGGCTTTTTAGTCCCAGTTTTATTAGAACCCATGGTATTAATGTGGAATATAACATATTGTCAGGGGGAATTAAACTAACCTAGATCCATCTTAACTCTAGATCTACCAAGCACTAAGAGCGATCAAATCTCTTGAGATAGAAATATCTTAAGATGCAAAGTAGTTGCTTGCTAGATCGAGATTTAATATGGACTTAGGTAAGAGGTTAATATACTCATTGGTTCATTTTTGTGCCAAGAGGTGCTCTCCATCCAAGTACATAATAGTTGTTATAAAATCTTGTCTATTGGAAAATATAGTATGACAACTATTAATTCCAATTTTCCTTAACCTTAATACTTTCTTGTGAAATTTTATTATTCTTCTTTCATTCTTTTATTAGATCCTTATCATCAAACAAAGATCAAGAGAAAAAACTGTAAATACAATGGACAATGATATTAGGTTCCAAGCCAAGACAAAACCCCCCAAAGGGGAAAACCTAGAAAACTCTTATCTTCTTATAGAATATGTTTCAAATGAGACAATGAAGAGTCAAACCCTAGACCAAGTCCTCCTCCAAGTACCAAGTAAACCCTTCTATAGAATCAAAACACCACAACTTAATCCTGCATTAACCAACTTCTAGCTGCAACTTCATCCACAACTTAGACCCTTCAACTTCCGCCCTGTAGTTGTTGTAGATAACACAATCTATCTTCTTCAAGAGATCCTTCATTTAGAAATACAGATCCGTCCAAGTTCAACGAGGCAAAGAAAAAATACTCCTTCTCCCAACAACTAAATACTGCAATTTTTCCTACTATAACTTGACCTGTAATTTTCACCTCCTTTGTAGTTGCAGAAACCCTAGAAATTCACACGTGTGAGAGAGACATAGCCAAAAAATAGGTTTTTCCTTCGCTTATTGGATTAATTTTTACTTCTAGACCTTTGTTCCTCCTTTCTTGCCCCTTCTAGCCTCAGATCAAACTTCCTTTATTGAGATCAAACTTGTGAGCGAGTGAGTGTCAAATGAGGTCGAACCTTCTCCTTTATATAACCTTTTCAAATGGTCGAATTCCCTCCTTTGGGTTGACTTGTACTTTGGAGGTTTCAAAGACTTTCTAGACTCAAAATAAACTCCTTTACAAGATATATTTTTCCTGGAAGGGTCTTATAGACATGATTTTGACTCTCTTGACTCAAGACAATAAATCATATGACCCAACAAACCATAAACACATGAAGAACATGATTTTACACAGAAGACCATCCATACTATGCATGAAACCCATGCTTAAAAATAATAAATTTTTGTTTTATTATTTTGTTTGTTACGTAAGATACATATTGAAATGAGTACAACAACAATTATGAAGACCAAAACTAGTTACTTTTCCAACACTCCCTCTTAACTAGGAAGATATTCATAATTTTACAATCAATATAACACCTTTCTCAAACTGAAGGGTTCTCATAAGAAGAGTCGAAATGGTAATGAAACTGTAGGCATCAACATTATGACCAACACTGTCTTATGAGGCCTCACTAGACAAGTTCTAATTCATTTAAGATCATTATGTTAGGAGACTTTATGGGTGATACTGCACTACTTATACAAGCTACATATCGCATCTCGATGTTCACAAGGTATGCCATTTTAGGACTATTCTTATCTTATACTCACAATCCTCAAAGAATATTGATCCTCTTCAAACACTCTAATCTTAGATACATGTCTCATACTCAAATAGCGTCGATACCTTTCCTTTCGTGTATTATCCATCCTCATGGAAACCACATATTCTTATCCAATCCTCCACCATTCTCTCTTCGCTACCTTCACTTAGACTTATGACTATTATCATTAATCAAATACATAATACAGGAAGAATATAATGCACATGTGGTGTCAATCATCACTCTCTCTCAACCAGAGAGGATATCCATGTTCCCCTTTTGATTGGGGAATAGATCCTTTCTCATATCCAAGGAGACTCATTTACTCCCTCTAAAACCCAGAGGAAATTCCATACTTCCTTTCAATTTGGAAAGTCAACACCACAAGAATTATAGCTTGTATCCATAAGAGTATCTATTATTTCTTCTATATATCTACATGGCTCACTCTTTCCTTCACATCCCTTATATCGAGCTTTATTTATAACGAGGTCTCATGGAGCCATTTTCTTTCTTCATTGTTATTGATCATAACTGGATCATGGACTAGAGTGATAGCTCAAAATTCAAAGTGTTCGAAAGTGTGTTGAACTTGAGCAACCAGATAGATCTCGTCTTCCTGATTCCGACGCCATGAATAGTTCAAAAAACTGACATTGCATGAAGGAGTTATCGTAGTTTGAGAAGTCTAGTAAACTGCGAAAACTGGACTTTGACCAAGTTTGACTTGGAATTTTGGAAAATTAAAAAAAGGATATTCCAAGGAATATTCCTAGGATATTCAAAGGAATATTCTTGGAATATTCTGAATGGTCCAATTAGGTTATGACATGTGGCATGGTTTCATTGATCCACTAGTTGACTTTTGAATTAACAGGCCAATAGGAAGCCGCCATGTGGTAGGCCAGGAGGCTGCCACGTGGCCATGGAATAGTTCATTAATTTTTTTTTGGAGTTGGCAAGGATCGACCGCATGACCTCCCACCTAGCAATCCCGCGCCTTACTATCTACGCTGCATTTGTTTCTTAACCTATTGGTCTACGCCTTATATTTATTATTATATGATTGATGGTTTAGGGGTTTGGGAGGCGAACTCCGAGGGGCCAGCGCCCCCCCCCATACGACCGCCAGTCGAAACCTTGGGCCTAAGCCCTAACTCCATCCGCCAGCGAAATGCGTTCACATGGTTATGTCAACAGTTATGTTTAGACCGATGATTATTCAACTATAAAATCTGGGGGATAGTTAACCCAAAACCTGTCACATGCACGTTAAATGCCACGGTTGGCATAACTTCCGCAGATGGTTTAGTTAAATTGTCCACCATTACCGTGGGGAAATCTGGGTTTCATGTGCCCACACATGGCGATGACATTTACCAATAATGGTCAGACTGGCGGAGTTTTAGGTCCAACGCTCCATTCCTAGCAGAGGTCCTATTTTTGGAATGTTAACTGCAGTTTCTCCAGTTTTGGTGGAGCTGATGTAGGGGACACTGGGCAAAAAGTTGTTTTGGCTCTATATGGAGCTAGATTCGCCCAATTTTGGAGTGCCAATAGTTAATTTTTACTATCTCCAACATTCCAGACTTAATGGAGTAGGCTGCAGAGCCATCAAAGAGATTCTAAGCAATTTTTTCATTAGTGAAGTTTAAGGGGCCACTAGGGTCACCAGGAGGCAACAACAATTTGAGGCCCAGCCAGCGGAGCTAGAGGTCTTTTTCAACAATCCAATAGTAAATTTTGGATATTTCAGATGTTCTGACTCTAATGAGATGGTTTTCAGAGCCTGTAGAGGATTTTAGAAAGCCTAGAAGTTTCAGTAAAGTTCCAAGGGCCACTAGTGCCAGCTTTTGCCAGCAGCAGTTCAGGGCCTAACCAGGGCAACTAGAGACCATATGCAGTGAACCAATAGACATTTATTACTGTAATGAGAATTATGAATCCATTGAAGGAGGTTGCAAAATCTTTTAAGGAATTATAGAGGTCGAGAACCCATCAGAGAAGTTTTCAGTGACCCTAGTGCCAAGGGGTGCCAACAGGTGTAGGAGGTGAAACCGGAGCAGCCAGAGGCCATTTTCAGTGAAAAAATAGTCTATCTTGACTAATTTTGGCATTATGAATCCAATTAAGGGATTTTCAGAGCCATTTGAAGACTTCTCGAGCTCAAGAAGCTACAGGGAAGTTTTGGGCAACCGAGGTCAAACCGTGAAGGAAGGCCTAGTTTGGGGATGCAGTGTTCGTTTTGAGAAAATTATCAGTCGATATTTGGTGTATGATGTGTGATAGAGATAGTAGGTGTGGTTTCATGGACAGAAATAGAATTCTAAAGGAGTTAGTGCCATAGATAATGTAATATCCCCAAAGGGAAATAACCAGTAATACACAGAAATATGCCAGACCGATATGAAAAACAAAATGCTGGAACCAGATAATGGAACAAGTACACATAGAATGCCAGAACACTAAGCCATTTTATTAATCTGAGAATACATAGATAGGAGTACAAGACAATCAGAATGAGTGCACCTATCCTTGCCCTAGGCAAGTGGAGACCCTCTCAGAACAAATAATGGCTGCAGATAGGGATAACGTCCTAGCTGGCTGAAGATCTGCTATGAAGAGCTGCTGCTGGACTGCACTGGAACTATGAGCTGAAGACTAGAGAGATGGCTGATCTCAATCCTCCAAACAACCCCAGAGAATGTGAAACTGATGCTCCACCACCAGTCAAACCCTCACCAATGAAAACGATGTCTCTGCTAGTGACAACGCAGAAGACAGATGAAATGCTGGCCACAAATCCTCCAGATAAGATAATCAGCTCCTCAAGGCTGGAAACACTGAAAAACGCTACCCAACCCCATATACAAGACTTTGCTCATCAGATCAACGTCCTCCCTGACTGGATCTGCGTTCTATCTCTCCCAGATCTGCTGGATCTGGATCCTCCTTTCCAGATCTGCGTCCTATCACTCCAGATCTGCGTCCTCCAAGGCCAGATCTGCTGCTATCTCTCCAGATCTAGGCTGGATCTGCCAATATCTCCTCAGATCTGTGTCCTCCAAGGCTGGATCTGATGCTATCTCTCCAGATCTGCACTCTCCAAGGCTAGATCTGCCAATATCTCCTCAGATCTGCGTCCTCCAGGGCTGGATCTGCAGCTATCTCCCCTGATCTGCGTCCTCCAAGACTGGATCTGACAATACCTCCTCAGATCTGCGTCCTCTCTGCCTTGGCCAGCTGGATCTGCGTCCCCTCTCTAGATCAACGTCCTTCCTCCTGGATCTGCGCAGTCTCAAGAAAGGGTTTCCTTCTCTCCAAATCTCCACCAGAAAACTGCTGCTGAATACCACTGAAACTGAAGGATGTTACTCAGAAAATAACCTTACTAGGGCAGGCACTCGAAGTCCCCCGAAGCTAAGGGTGATACCAGAAAATAACCTTACCAGGGCAGGCACTCGAAGTCCCCCAAGGCTAAGGGTGAGATCTCTGAACGGAGACACTCGGTTGCACTAAACAGTGCTGCAGACTGACTAAACAACCGACGTGCTGAAGCAGACAGAAGTCTAGCTCTCAATATCAATATCAAATCAAGCATGCCCAAATGAGGTGAGAACCCCACCTTTTATAGTGCTAAACTCCCTCCAAAACCTTGACTGCGTCCTTCACTCTCCTTGGCCTGCGCAGTTAACCTTGGGTCAGCCTGATGCCTCCCCATCATACTCATGTGGACCCCCAAGGCCCCCCTCTCTAAGTTATAACGTCAATCAACTAGGAAAAACACTTTATTTATAAAGTGAGGTGACTAAAGTGAGGTGACCCCTCTTATTTCTCACTTTATTTATTATTTCTAACTAAAGCGGCAAAATTAAACAAAATTGAAATATTCCAATTAGCAAAGCTAATTGGGAATATTACAGTCTCCCCCGGCAAAACGTTGCTTGTCCTCAAGCAACTGAAGTGATGGGTGCTGTAAGATCCTCTCATCCTCCCAAGTGGCATCCTCATCCGGCAAATTCTTCCATCTCACCAAGAACTCTCTGATTTTCCTGCTCCACAGTTGCCTCTCCCTAGTGTCGATAATAGCCTCCGGCTGTAACACCAGATGCCCCTCATCATCTGTAGGCGGTAGCTCCTCGGTGACTCTCACATGCTAGCCCAGTGCCTTCTTCAGGCATGATACATGAAAGATGTTATGAATCCGGCTGCCTTGGGGCAGCTCCAACTCATACGCAACCTGCCCGATCCTGCGTATCACCCTGTATGGCCCATAAAAACGAGGCTTTAGCTTCTCCGCCCCCTTCTGCTTGAGCGAAGACTGTCGGTATGGCTGTAGTCGTAGGTAGACCAGGTCCCCTACCTCAAAGTGTCTCTCCACCCGACCCTTATCAGCATACAACTTCTGCTGATTCTGTGCTGTGGCTATGTTGTCCTTGAGAGCCCGGAGGATGTCTTGGCTCTCTTGGATCCATAACTTGGCTCGCGGAGCCCTGCTAACACCAAACATCATGTCCAAAAAATATAGGGAATGATATCCATACAAAGCATAGAAAGGTGTCATACCGATGGACATATGGTGCGTTGTGTTGTAGCAGTACTCGCCCAAATGTAGCCATTTCAGCCATGCTCTCTGCTGCCCACTGACGTAGTTACGCAAGTAGCCTTCCAGCCACTTGTTAACTATCTCCGTCTTCCTGTCCGTCTGGGGATGATAACTAGTGCTCGGTGTCAATTCTGTCCCCACTAGTCGGAAGAGCTCCTGCCAGAATCCGCCCATAAAACGGCTGTCCCTGTCGCTAACAATGGTCTTGGGTAGACCATGCAACCTGAAAACCTCCCTGAAAAACAACTCTGCCACCTGTGCCGCTGTGTGATGTGCAGAAATGGCGAAAAAGTGAGCATACTTCGTCAGCCTGTCAACCACTACGAAGATGCAATCCTTGCCCTGCACTGTGGGCAACCCCGTGATGAAGTCCATCGAAATACTCTCCCACTTCCCCTCCGGAATGGGAAGAGGCTGCAACAACCCCGCAGGATGACTCATCTCTCCCTTGTTCCGCTGGCAAACCCCGCACTCCCTGACATGCTGGAGTACGTCCTCCTTGAGGCCCTTCCATGCAAATCTCTCCCGGATGGCCCTGTACGTCTTGGTGAACCCCTGATGGCCCGCCAATGGTGAATCATGTGAAGCCTGGAGTATCTTCTCCTTGAGCTGAGATCCCTCAGTCAAGAAGATCCTGTCCCTGTAATAGATGACCTCATCGGCCACCCTGTATCTGCTATCCGCTACCTGCCCATCCATAACCTCGCATGCAAATCTATCTTTGGAGTACTCAACCAGTAGTCGAGCCTTCCAGTCAGCGTCCAAGCTCATGAGTGATAACGTGGCCGGTCTACGAGAAAGGGCATCAGCTACCACGTTATTCTTTCCTTTGACATACTCTATGTCAAAGTCGTAAGCCTGGATCTTGCTGATCCATTTCTGCTATCTCTCCTGCAACTGCTTCTGCTCCAGAAAGTACCTCAGGTTGTTATGATCTGTCCTCACCCTGAATCTGCCACCTACCAGGTACTGCCGGAATTTGGCCAATGCATGCATGATGGGCAGCATCTCCTTGTCGTATATGGGATACAGCCTCTCGTGCGGAAGGAGCTTCCGGCTCTCGAAAGCAATCGGATGACCCTCCTGCATCAAAACTGCACCAATCCCCTCTCCTGATGCATCGCACTCTAGGACAAAGGGCTGCGTAAAATCTGGCAACGCTAATACGGGACAACTGCTCATCACCTCCTTGAGCTTGTCGAAAGCTCGCTGTGCTGTATCCGACCAACCGAATGCCCCCTTCCTCGTCAGGTCTGTGAGGGGTGCAGCAAGCTGAGAGAAGCCCTTGACGAACTTCCTGTAGTAGGTGCAAATACCAATAAACCCTCGAAGTTCTATCACATTTCGGGGCTCTGGCCAGTCCCTGATAGCCCTGATCTTCTCCTCGTGGACTCTCACCCCGTCCACTCCTATAATGTGTCCCAGATACAGCATCTCTGTCAACCCAAACTCACACTTGGAGAGCTTGGCATAGAACTGCTGCTCCTCCAAAATGTGCAAGACCGTCTCAATATGCTGGAGATGCTCCTCCCAAGTCCTGCTGTATATAAGGATATCATCAAAGAAAACCAACACAAACTTCCTCAGATGATCCCTGAAAATGTGGTTCATACAAGACTGGAAAGTAGCAGGTGCATTGGTCAACCCAAATGGCATGACCAAAAACTCAAAGTGCCCATAATGACACCTGAAAGCGGTCTTGGGAATGTCCTGTTCCCTCACGCGTATCTGATGGTACCCGGATCTCAAATCAATCTTTGAGAAGAACCGTGCTCCTCTCAACTCATCCATCAGCTCGTCGATCCTGGGAATGGGGTACCTGTTCTTCAGGGTCTTCTTGTTCAGAGCCTTGTAGTCAATGCACATGCGTAATGTGCCATCCTTCTTCTTCACCAGCACTACTGAAGAAGCAAAAGGACTAGTGCTGGGTCGAATGTGACCAAGGGCCAGCAACTCCTGAATGGCCCGTTCTATCTCATCCCGATAGGCCTTGGGATGCCTATACGGCGTGGTAATCACAGCTTGTATCCCCTGCTCAAGCTCGATCGTGTGCTCAAACCCCCGATCCGGTGGCTGTCCTGGCGGAATGTCCCCAAAAACTACTGCATATCTGTCGAGAATAGACTGTAGATCAGGGTGCACCGTCCGCCCTGTATCAACTGCCTCTGAAGCCCGCAACTCTACTGCCCACTCTATATCTCCCTTGCGGAAAGTTGCCTCCATGCTGTGTGCCGATACCGTCTGGGGTGGATATGTGTTCTGCCCTCGTATCTTCTCATGCTTCCCCGTCTTGGGATCATCCCACTCCATCTCTAAGGCCTTCCAATCCGTCGTGACCTTCCCCAGAGTAATAAGCCACTGAACCCCCAATATCACATTGGTGTCCGGGATATCCACCACAAAGAAGTGATCGGTCAATGTATAGGTGCCCATCGTCACTGATAGTTCAGGTACATATCGAGCACATGCCATGGTCTGATCTCCTGGTACCAAAACAGAAAACCCATCAAAGCCCTCCGTCGGTATGCCTCTCCGCTCAACCATCTGGGCATCAATGAAGTTGTGGGTGGCCCCACTATCGACTAAGACCGAAACCCGCTGTCCGCGCACTGTCCCCTGTATGCGCAAGGTCAAATACTTGGGGACTCCTCGCAATGCTGCTAGAGCTCCCCCAGTAGGTGCGAATGATGCCCCACCTGTCGCGGGTGGTGGAGGTGGTAAGGTGCTCTGTGCCGCATAACATCCTCCTGCCTCCTCATCATCCTCCTCATCCTCTTCTCCGTTTCTCTCGGAGAAGACCTCTATGAAATGTGCCTTCCCTGCCGCACATTTGTGTCCTGGTGCCCACGGCTCCTGGCAAGTGAAGCATAATCGCTTCCGCCTCAGCTCTCTCCTGGCCTCATCATCAATCTACCCTCGTCCCGGATTCGCCTTGGGAGGCGAGGCCCTCGTGTCCTTACCCTTAAGCTGGAAAGCCTGTCTCTGGGGATAAGGTGGCCGAGTCCTGGGCAAGACATCCTGTAAGTCTCGAGTCCTACTGATAGCATCCTGCAGTGTAGCCGGTTTGTTCGACCGGACTAGGCCACGAAGTGGCTCTGACAGCCCCTCCACAAACATATAGACCATCCGAGCTGTCGATAAGTCAGGTACCATCACTGAAACCCTCAAGAAATCCGAGATGTATGCTTCGGCACTCCCAGTCTGTTTGAGCTTGGTCAGCTCAACAAAATGCTGCTTCGGATCCCTCCTGTCAAAACGCTCTACCACCCTCCTGGTAAACTCGGCATATGTCGTCACCGTGGAATGCCCGAGTGTCGCCATCCCATGAAACCACCAATCCTGAGCCTCACCCTCTAAATGCAATGTAGCCATCTTAATGGCCTCCGTCTCCGACATCTGATTAAGCTGGAAATAGATGTCCAGCTTCTCCACCCAGGACTTTGCCGTAGTCTTCGATGAACCATCAAACATAGGCAAATGGAATCTACTAGCCGCACGGTGGTCATCACGGTGGTATCCGCGCCCCTTGTGCTGGTGCTGCTCATGCTCAGGGGGTTTGATGCCGCATCGATACTGGAGATAGCGCTCAAAGGGGAGAGTATCCATGAATGCCTGTCCTAAGCCCTGCCACTCTGTAAAAACGGCTGCCCATTGAGCTGGACCCACATCTCTCGGTGCTGTCGACCCCTCGTCCTCTACCAGGAAGGTAGGCATGGTGGGTCGCGTGGGTGCTGGATTGTCCCTCTGTGCACCTCCCCGCACTCATGTCCCTGTGTCTTCTGGCAAGAATGTGGGCATAGTGGATCGCGCGGGTACCTGAGTCTTCACAATGGGAATAGCATCGTGCACTGGCACGTGGCGAGACATACCCGATCCTTCACCGATCTGAAGAACTCTAGGGGGTTCTCTCTGACTGATCTCTATGGCCAAGAGCCTCTGTGACGTCTCCTGCATCTTCTGTGACGTCTCCTGTATGTGACGGAGAACCGCCTCTTTAAACCTCACATCATCATCTGCCATTGGGTTACGCTGTTCTGGACCCTTCCCAGGCTGCTCTGCCTCAGAATCTGTCTCAGGTGGCTCCTGATCGGAATCACTTCCCCCGAAGGGAAACTTCCACCTATCCTCAGCTTCTCTGCGTTCCTTCCGATAGATGTAGGGGTTATCCCCGGGCGTCATAGACTGCTAGCACCACAGGCTGAGCCAGATCTATGCTCCGATACCACTGTAATATCCCCAAAGGGAAATAGCCAGTAATACACAGAAATATGCCAGACAGATATAAAACAGAATGCTGGAACCAGATAATGGAGCAAGTACACATAGAATGCCAGAACACTAAGCCATTTTATTAATCTGAGAATACATAGATAGGAGTACAAGACAATCAGAATGAGTGCACCTATCCTTGCCCTAGGCAAGTGGAGACCCTCTCAGAACAAATAATGGCTGCAGATAGGGACAACGTCCTAGCTGGCTGAAGATCTGCTATGAAGAGCTGCTGCTGGACTGCACTGGAACTATGAGCTGAAGACTAGAGAGATGGCTGATCTCAATCCTCCAAACAACCCCAGAGAATGTGAAACTGATGCTCCACCACCAGTCAAACCCTCACCAATGAAAACGCTGTCTTTGCTAGTGACAGCGCAGAAGACAGATGAAATGCTGGCCACAAATCCTCCAGATAAGATAATCAACTCCTCAAGGCTGGAAACACTGAAAAACGCTGCCCAACCCCATATACAAGACTCTGCTCATCAGATCAGCGTCCTCCCTGACTGGATCTGCGTTCTATCTCTCCCAGATCTGTTGGATCTGGATCCTCCTTTCCAGATCTGCGTCCTATCACTCCAGATCTGCGTCCTCCAAGGCCAGATCTGCTGCTATCTCTCCAGATATAGGCTAGATCTGCCAATATCTCCTCAGATCTGCGTCCTCCAAGGCTGGATCTGATGCTATCTCTCCAGATCTGCACTCTCCAAGGCTAGATCTGCCAATATCTCCTCAGATCTGCGTCCTCCAGGGCTGGATCTGCAGCTATCTCCCCTGATCTGCGTCCTCCAAGACTGGATCTGACAATACCTCGTGCGTCCTCTCTCGCTTTGGCCACTGATCTCCCGCGTCACCTCTTTCTAGACTCTCGTCTCCGGATCTCAGCCTCAAGAAAGGGTTTTCCAAATCTCCACCAAACCGTCGCACGACCACTAAATCTAAGGATGTTACTCAGAAAATAACCTTACTAGGGCGGGCACTCGAAGTCCCCCGAAGCCAAGGGTGAAACCAGAAATAACCTTACCAGGGCAGGCACTCGAAGTCCCCCGAGGCTAAGGGTGAGATCTCCGACCGGAGACACTCGGTTGCACTAAACAGTGCTGCAGACCGACTAAACAACCGGCGGGCTGAAGCAGACAGAAGTCTAGCTCTCAATATCAATATCAAATCAAGCATGCCCAAATGAGGTGAGAACCCCACCTTTTATAGTGCTAAACTCCCTCCAAAACCTTGACTGCGTCCTTCACTCTCCTTGGCCTGCGCAGTTAACATTGGGTTAGCCTGATGCCTCCCCTTCATACACATGTGGACCCCCAAGGCCCCCTCTCTAAGTTATAACGTCAATCAACTAGGAAAAACACTTTATTTATAAAGTGAGGTGACTAAAGTGAGGTGACCCCTCTTATTTCTCACTTTATTTATTATTTCTAGCTAAAGCGGCAAAATTAAACAAAATTGCAATATTCCAATTAGCAAAGCTAATTGGGAATATTACAGAGAAGCTTAGTGTAGCTCAGTGCACCGATAGAAGGAATCGAGTCTAAGGGAGCCTAAAGTTGTTTATAGAGTGATGACAGCCATGGCAGGGATATAGATGGTATTCTAAGCCCTTTGGATCAGTTCATTATCCATTGGAGTTAAGTGTGGAACTTGTAAAAGAAACTTTACCATAATCCCAAAGAGCCAAGTCAAGATGACAAAAGCTCAAGGAGACGTAGCCCACTATACTCAGGTGAACTCCTAGATTATATTGTTGCTATGTGTGGATGTTTTACTACTAAATTATATTTCTGTTATAAATGTTTAATTTCAGCAAAAAAAAATGATCTTAAGACACTTAAAAAGTTAAAAATCATACAGCTATTTCAAGTAATAAATTCTACAAATGTCAAGTACAAGCTAGATATTTTATTTGTTTAACTGAGTCGAAGGTTCATGAAAAACATAAAAAGTTATCCAACCCATTTTCAAATAATTTATGGCGGGATCCATGTCATCTATATTTCCCATAACTTTCATGTTGATATTTTTTAGATTATTCTTTAATAATATACACAAAAAAATCAAAGGTTGAGTTTTATGTGTAAAGTAGTAATGCTAGTTTTCTTTTTTTAATTAGATTGATTAATTAAAAAATATTTTAAAAAGGAATAGTGTTTCATACAAATCATCAGTCATTTCAATACCTTAAAACTCAAACTAAGTTTCAATAATCTCAACATTATAGATGGATGGGTATTTTGCAGTAGGTTCACTTAGTAATTCAGTATAAGGAAGTTGCAACAAAAAAAGTAGCTAATATGTTGTGAATCTCTTCTTTGAATATTTCACTTAATTTTAAAAACACTTCTTTAGCACATGAAAGTTACAATGAACAATATGTTACAGATACTCTTTTCAAAGAATTTTATGAATCACTAACTTATAATGCTCCAGTGGAAAAAGATAATTATCATGTTTATGACAGGTTAATGTATCATCCTAGCAAGAGGTGCATACTGTAGGGAGAAAGTGTGCATGTTGGTGTTGGAAAGACAAGTCACAACTACAAAGGTTTTTCTATTTTCTGCAGTTGAATGAAGAAATTCACAGGCTAAAAATGCATCATGATAAGCATCAAAAGGATCATCACTTTCAGGTTGGTGATCAGGTATGAATTTACATCAATAGAGTAAGGATGAAAGGTGAAGGTAAGGGGAAGGTCCACACTTCTGGGTGGATGGATATCGAAAGGGTGAGGGAGTTGGACCCTCACCTCCTGTCCGCTTAAAACCAAAATTTTGGTTGTCCAAAAGCTTCCAGTGGAAAGGAATGATCCAGGAGGGTAAGGGTCCAGTCAATACAATAAAAAAAAAGTTCACAACTCATGATTAACATGTATAATTATTCAAGTGATGGTGAGAATTATGGGTTTTAGTTCATATCATAAGTGCAATGGTGTGGAAATGTTATTAAAAGCAAAAATACCTATGGTGAGAAGACTTTACATGGTGGGTGCATTATTTATGAAAAATTCACCTAAGCTACAACCTTATATTAAAAAACCATGCAAAAGGTTTATTATTAAAACCTTAAGGTATTAAACTAAGGTACATATATCATAACGAATATGGTATGTCAATGTTAAAACGTTATGGTTCTAGATGGAGTGGAACATATAATTAACAAAACATATGGTATCAAACCATAGAACAGAGTATTAAGAATATAATGTGCACATATGGAAATTATGTCAAATAAAAATGTTTGAGCATTAAAAATATGGTGCAAATGAATATAGCATATGGTAAAAATGGCACAGTTATTGTACCATGTGGCATGGAAATAATCTCGGAGTTGGAATGGGTTAAATGGTGGAGTTCAACACATGTTGCAAAGTCCAAACCTTATATTTAACCCAAAATGTAAAGATATATCATAATTCGAGTGGAGTTGGTTATACCAGAGTTTTGAATAATATATATGTTACATGTTTGGTGTATTAATATTCACCGAGATATGGTTTTGATTAATATGTATTTAAAACCTCAACAAAATTCCATAGCATATGGTCCAATAAAATGCATATCATATAGTTTTCAAAAAAATATTTATGCACTGAGTTATATGATTTCCCTGAAATGTAATTTGTTAAAACCAACAAACAATTTGCCAAATATAGCGTCCGTGGTTTGACCCTAGAAGCTGCCCAAGGCCATTACAAAAGTTTACCATTGCACCAGCGCTGAAGCGAGTAGAATTGTGAATTGCAGGATGGGGTCTTGTTTATGACATCAGATGCTATTTTGGGCGCCGTTGAGCCAAATTGGGAACCAAGACATGTGTTGGAAAGATGATACAGGGGGCTTTATTTCTACAATAACCAACAGTTCCTATGTGCATAAATCAGTCGGTTAAATCCCTTGTAAAGAAACCCTTTGGATAATTTCCTAATAAAATGTGTGCCCACTTGGAAGCGGACACAAAGACGTAGTCTAGGAGGGACGAAATCCGTAATCAA
The DNA here is from genome assembly GCA_034641835.2 of Pinus albicaulis. Lineage (NCBI taxonomy): Eukaryota > Viridiplantae > Streptophyta > Pinopsida > Pinales > Pinaceae > Pinus > Pinus albicaulis. The sequence goes on from CM076578.1 coordinate 1,525,581,610, forward strand.
TGTCTGTCATATTTGCATATTTATTTGTTTATGTTTTATTCTTCATTTCAGTTCTCTATGTTTATGTTTAAGGCATAAAAATAACTCAATTTCTTTCATTCATTCACACATATTCAACCTTAATTAATGTTGGTAAAATTGTGCAAGTAATCAATTCTGTAGATTTCATATCACTCTCCCCCTCCAACTCCATCTCTTTCCCTCTCTCCTCCCCTCTCAAGTCCTCTCTCTCTTCCTTTCTATCACACCTCCCTATATTTCTCCCCCTATTCACTCACTCTCTCTCTCTCTCTCTCTCTCTCTCTCTCTCTCTCTCTCTCTCTCTTCGTCCTGCAACTTTGTTGACTATCTCGCCCCTCTCTCATTCTCTCTCCTTATTCTCTCCATATCTCCTTTGTATTTCTATCTCACCCCCAAACATACACACTCTCTATAAATATCTCCCTTGTCACTCCCTATCTCTCTCCACCTTTCTCTCTCTATATGGTTTGAACTTTGTCCTTCCCTATCTTTTCCTCCAACTCCATCTCTAGAGCTCCCTCTCTTTCTGAGAGACTCGCTCCTTCTCTCCCTCTCTCCATATTTGTGTCCCCCCCCCCCTCTCTCTCTTACCATTCTCTCCCACTCTCTCTCTTCTATATTTCAGTTTTTTTGAAATACTTTGACAATTAAAATATTATGTTTAAATAATTTTTTTATTTTATTTTGATGTCATACAACAAATTATTTTTTTAAATATATAATACATATTTAAAATGCATGATCTCAAATGTGTGTTGTACATTCAATTACAGGGAAAATGATAATTTTCCATCAAATATTATCTAATTTTTTTCAAAATATTAATGCTCCATCTAATTCCTTCAAAGCTACATAGAGCACTTCATGGCTTCCAATTGAAATTTTTTAGGTTTTATTTCTTTAAAGTTAGATTTAGGTTATGATTAATATAGGATTTTGAAAATATTATATATTTTATTATGTTAGATTGCTAAAAATATTAGGTTAAATAAAAATAACATATTGAGTCATCTTGTATGACTATTTTTGTGTTAACAACTCTTTTGTTGACACCTACAATGTATATCAACAACATTTATTAAACTGATTGTGCTAGTATATATTATAGTATAATAAATTTTATATAGGATAACATATATATACGAAAATTTTGACTCTTACTATAAAATTAAGAAAAATTATTCACATTAATATCTAGCTCGTATTAGATTGCATTTATATTAATAAGTTCATGATAACATGTAAACGCAACCCAACTACAAGCATGAGCTTATGAGGTCATCCAAGGGGGAAATTGATATTTTAGGCCATCCTCGACTAGAGAATTTTCCATGGATTCTCATCCACCTTCACCTCTATATCATATGTTCACTAAGGTGGACGAGAGTCACTTTTTACAACTGCATGGACCAACGATTGAGGTAAACCTTTTTATTCCTAATATTTCAACATTTTCATTTTTGAGTTACACATATATGCTAATTAATTTGTATACTAGTTATAATTTTTCATTTCCACTATGTACACAGGACCATATGCAGAGTGTCGTTGATGTCATTTTTATGTGGAGACATGATTCAAATTCCAGATTTAGAGGCACTAAGGATGTGGTTCCATCAACGAAGGCCCTAATCATTGACCTATAGGGAGGGGAGAATCAAACCTAAATTCATGAGAATCCCATCCCGTCTGAATTGCATTTGGACTAGGTGATGTTAGTAGAGTCATGTATATGTAATTAAAAATGTGGTTCAAAATAATTTATTTCCATAATTTTTATTTTGTACAAATAATGATCTAATTAGTTTGAATTTCGATGTGTTATATTGCAGTAACACCTTATTGACACTTCCTTTGCATGACAAAAATCACATAGGTGTTCTGGTGGTAATTAGAGTATCATAGTTTGAATATTTTCATGCACATGGACAATTTATAGGGCACATTTACATGTGATACATACTTTGTATATTTTCATACATGGACAATTTATGGATGTACATTATGGAAATTATTTTAGTTTATGAATGCTTATTATTTTGTTTTATGGTTTTTTATTAATCCTGTTTATGGATGCTCATTAATTTTTCAATTTTATGGATTTGTAAGATTATTTCTCTAATTTAAAAAAAAAATCTATATACTATAACTTTTATTAGTAAAATATATGTTCAATTTTGATTTCGAGATTCATAGACTAAGAAAATAATTACAATCTTAATTTATGATGCAATTCAATTTGACACATAAAATGAGCTAAAATATGTCATATATCAATTTGATTCATAATCGCGTGTAGAAAGTGTCTATAGTGCAATCTACGTGTATGTTATTCCAATTCAATTTTAAAATTAAATTATTTGAATTATAAAGTCATCCAAATATATATATATATATATATATATATATGAAAATTTTTGTGACCTACCCATATACCATTGCATGGACAACTTTTTCAAGTATTTCAATCAATTTCTTATCTCAAGGTTCAATTAAAAAACACAAATATGATTGAAATAAGTTGTATTCAATATTAAAAGATGTCGTGTAAACAACAAATAAGTTTTATTGAACATTATTTATTTCAAAGCTTAGTCATAACATTATATAAGTCAATCATATTTAAATTTAATAGTATGTAAAAAAAAATATGACAACATTTCTATAATTTTATATAATTTTATTAACTTTCCTAAATTTACAAGTAGTTATCCAAGTATTTCAATCAATTCCTTATGATGGAAATAAATTTTATTCAATTTTTAAAAACTAAAATATGATTGGAATAACTTATATTCAATTTTAAAATATGTGGATATGTAAAAGTTACAAATACAAGTTTTATTCGATTTTATTCTGTTTGAGGTTATCTACAAAAGATTTTTCATAATGCACATTGTCGTCAATAATTTTTTTTCTTACACTGAAATCAATGCACAATATTAAACTAATTATCTTGAAATTAATGAAACTATGATTCATACCTCTGCAGAGAACTTGATGAAAAACTCACAAATGATAAATGACACAAAGACAAAGCCTTTACTCCAAAACTTCATCAAGTACTTAACCTGGCCTATCCTAACCATGATAGACATTTCGTCAAACACATCATGAATATGTAATATGTAGGTCATAATTACATATATTAACATAGAGGTCTCATACTTATCTCAGAATCGTTAATAAGGTTTGATTCCCTCTCACAATAAGTGCATTATCGTATGTTAGGTCATGCATTCATTAACCATTCATTTACTAATCAAAACATGATGTGAGCCACAACTAAATTTTTTCGTAAAACCATGTTAATAACCAACAGATAACCATAATAATAACAATGATAGAACAACCATCAAAGCTGCATAATAACCAGTATAATACTCATGAAATATAAGGGTAAAAGAGAGATCTTCCTAACATAAGCAAAATCCAACCAAGTCAGGAAATTCCATGTAGCACTCGACCATAGATTGGGATAAAACAAATACTTCTTTCAACTAATCACCCCCATGCCATATTCCAAGCTTGAATGTGGGGCTCACAAAAAAAAAAACCCGGGATTCCTCAGGATTTACCGCATATCCCCCCATTACCGGTCAAGGAATTTCTAGGCTTGAAACCCATATTTATAAAACCAATCTTTACTTTTTACCGACCAAGGGATTCCTAGTTCCAAACAAAGAACATACACTACCAGGATTTACTACAATACCGCCAAAAGTGGTCAAGGGATTATTGGCCTAAACAAGCTTGGATGCCTCTAGATTTCTTCACCAATTCCTTGACGAATTTTCCTATCTCCACCCTCAGTCTTTACCATGTATCCTGCCATTACCGGTCAAGGAATTCCTAGGACTTTGTAAATTTTCTTAAGACCACCTCACCTAGTTCCAAAACCATTCGACAATCCAACTCAACCAATTAAAAGAACCCCATCACACCATGGTTATCCAGAAATCATAACTCATAGCTAAAACCACTATCACACATGGAAAAATCCATGCCAATGATGACAAGAGAACCAAAATACACAGATGCATGTACTATGAATGCCAAAATTAACAAAGAAATCATACATGCAACTCGATACCTGCAAGTAATCTCGTTGTAGCCGCTTGATCCAACTCTTCCTTGCTTGATCTTTGATTCCACTTGCTTCCTTGTCCTTCCTTTGTATTACTTTATCCAATGCTAGATTGCTCCAAGAATGCTCTAAGTGTGCAAGAGTATGAGAGAGAGAGAATAGAGAGATAGCTCCAAAAAAAATCTTATAAGAGCTTAACCAACAAAAGCTGTGAACAAATCCTTAAAAGCCTTTTTATTAATGATACCTCTATTTTCTTCAATTTCCTCTATTTTCCTTCAATTTCCCCTCACATGAAACATGTGACCTTTCACCTTCCTTTTCTCTTATTTTCCATTATTTTCATAAATAAAATACCAATTAATGTCTCTTTTCCTATTCAAATACTTTACCATTTCCTCTACCAATTTCCTCTTAGCTATAATAAACCAAATGAACACCCACTAAGATGTCTTGCCCAACTTTCAGCTTGGAATATATGTCCCATGATCTTGGTCTTATTTTTCCTTTATTAAATTTATTACATGAAATTTTAACCCAAGGTTATTGATGAGCTCCATCATTAGGTACATTTGGAGGGGTTAATGGTCAAATTTTTGCCTTATTAAGTCTCTTTTTCTTGCATTTTAATTATATTATGGTCTTATGATGCTAGTGTAGGTGGTGATTGAGGCTTAACATACTTTGAGTACCTGAAATAAGATTAAATGTAGGAAAATCATGAAGATATGGCATTTTTGTGGAGATCTTTTCATAAAGACTTGACATAGACAAGAAGGAGAGATTATAGGGGGTTTTCCACCATCCTTAACTCCCAAAGTCAGCCAAGGGATCCCTGATATTCCCTCCAATAGCTCGAAATCAAAGGCAACCAAGAAAACTCAAGACCAAGTGCACTCAAGCCATACTTCACTTGGATTCAAGTGGACTCATCACTTATTTTCTAGGGAGCTGTTGGAAGCTACCCTTTATGTTAAATAGAGCTGAGCAAGAGCTCGTTAGGATTCAAATTTTGGAGAAATCCATTAGGCTCTTTTCTCTTGTAATCAATTTTTCAAGACTTTAATATTGATGTCATGAGACTATATTTGGAAATGAAATGAGTAATCATACTTTGCCTTACTGATCTAGTCCAGAGAGCTAGGATTGTGGGTTAGGGCCCAATCCATGTGTCTAAGCCTCTCTTGTGTAATAATTCTTTACTTTCATGTAATTTAACTAGTTTTGCTTATGAATATCTAGTTATTTTGCTGGTATTTTCATTTACGTTTTTATTTTGCTTCCACTTGTCTTTTGTTGTAGATTTAGTCTGCTTACATGAGTGGTATAATAGGTGATAACTTCATAAAGTTGTGAGTCAAGCCTCCCCCTCTCACCTCTATCAATAGAGCTTGAGGAGGGTACACCTTCCCCACAGACCAAAAATGCTTCTTAGTTTATGATTTCTTGGAATGGATGAGATTAGTTGCCGTGATTCCATAAATATGTTTAGTACACTATAGTATATCTTTATTTATAGATTAGAGTATATATGATTTACAAATTCAAGTCATCTTTTCCACTGTCTTTATCATGAAGTTGTCCATTTTTATTGCATGAATAGGTATTTTCATTGTAGGTACTAGTAGCACAAACCAAGAATAATTTCACCAGCACCTTCAAATTCATCTCTCATCTTCCATCAACCCTCTATTCATCATAATCACAATCAGCCCTGTTTTCATATTTTTCATCCCTACACCGTGAAAAAACCCTAGGGGTGCAAGACAGGCCTCCCAATAGGTTTTGAGCTTGGCCAAGGGGTGAGCCGCCTCCCACTCATCCTCATCGACCTTCACACCACCTTCCCTACCCTTTTTCCACCTATTTTTTGCCTCGTATTTCCCTCGGCCTGTTTCCTGTAGAAATTTAGGACTTGTGTGTAGCACTACATGAAACCTGTAGCATCACTTGAAATAGCACCTGTGGGCCACTCCTTAAGCCCAGAAACCACCATGACCATCTTCTAAACCTGCAAATACCAATCATACATCTCCATCCTTGCCCCCATGTGTACAATCCTTCCATCAACCACCTTAGCACTTTATTCTCCTAACTGCAAAACAACACATTTTCAAGCATAGTTAGGTCATCAATAAAAGCATGATAGATAGAGAATATGGTAAGTAGAGTGTTTTTAGCCATTTGTCCCAGAAAAGTGTGATTAGATTAGTTCCCTTTGTTCCATTTCAATCCAACAATTTACTTCATGCAAGATACCTAGGTTGCTTTTCAATTCTTATCATAGTCTAATAATTATATTTCTTTCATTGCAGAATAGTTATATGTACTTGTTTGATGTAGTATATTTTGTACTTACTGATAATTCCATGGCTTGGAATCATTTGTAGCCCTAGGCCTAATTTCAGAAGTGTGACAAACTTCACCTAGAAACCCTAGAAGTAGCACCCTTTCATAGAGCTTAAAAGAGGATCACATGAGTAGAATACATCTGCTGTGTATATAGCACTGTCACCTCCAAGTGTGTACAAACCTTGGGTTGATAAAGTAAAGTAGGGCAGCCTCTGGGATTTGTAACATTCTTGGTGGAATACCAGGGCTCACCACTTTTTGTCGTCGTTACTGAGGAGGTGTCTAGTAGATGCTTTGATTTTGTTTTAGCATTATTTTCTGCTTTCCTTTTTCATGTTGTTTCAAATATATTAAAAGCATACAAAAAAATATTATTTTCATGCCTCGTAGGAGTATGGATACTCAAGGAAATTTTTTACCTAAAACCCCCACATCACCACATAGTCACCCTTCACTCTTCTTCAGTGGTTGTGAGTTAAACACACCATAGGTGAGCCTTCTGAAAATTTTGAAGAATCTATTGGGGAAGAAGAAGATAATTTTTCAACTGAGGGACCTGCTTTACCTATCTCAGCCATCGCTGATAGTGAAACCCAAGAAGCCTTTCCCATTAGAGAGGCAGATGGGGAAGCTAAGATGAAAAACATTAGCCCCTCAGCTCTTCCCTACTTTCATGGACTTACCTCAGAAGACCCTGCCACATTCATGTTTGAATTTCATGTTTTCTGTAGGAATAATGACTATGCCTCAGATGATAAAAAATTGAAACTATTCCTATCCACCCTTAAAGATGAAGCCTGGCGCTGTTTCATGGGTCTACCTGGGAACAACATCACTACATGGGCACAAATGAAAAATTCCTTCAAAAAAAAAATACAGAGACTACTGTAGGTCCAAGGAAACTAAGGATGAGATATTTAGGATGAGTCTAGGGCCTGATGAATCCCTAGAAGACTATGAATAGAGGTTTCAATTAAACTATAAGAGAGCCAACTTTACTCTTGTTCCTTGATCACTTAAACTTGTACTTATTCGAGGGATCAGAAAGGAGGTGATAGAAACCTTAAATATGTTATCAGGAGGTGAAATCTACCAAGTGCCTTATTAAACAATCAAAAATATCTTTAGGAACCATTCTAAGGTAGTTAGGAAGAAAGGCAGAGCTAGCCAAAGTAAATCCAATACCCCTTCCTCTTCCACCTCCATTAAACATGATATTGGAAATATGCTGGAGGACTTCAAGAGTGACATGTTGCACATATTTTATTTTCAAATGGACATAATGCAGGTCAAAAGGAAGCAATAGGAAACAAAAAAATCCTTGGCTATATTTTTTCTTAGATGTACCAGAAAGAACCCTAGAAATGAATGTCCACTAAGTGTCATAGAGGTTTTCTTAGTCAGTGAGGAGAATCATTCCATAGACAAGTGTCCCTCCTTACCTAGACTTAAAGTTGTATATCAAGGTGGGGAAGTGGGGCCAGAGAAACTCTGTTTCATCAACCAGAGAAGGCGTTAAGGCCCTAGGTCATATCAAAAAGGTATGAAAGGTGCACCTTACTCTTACTATCACAATAATCATAGTGCACCCATGCAACCTTAGTACACCCCCACTCCTCCATCCTAGCCTACACCTCCTACTTTGCCTTACAACCCTCCATATCACCCTCAGCCTGTGAACCAACCATTTCAGCAGTATGTTCCACAACAACCTTAGTGGAAAAATCCATCCCAAGGTTGGAGGCCTCAACACTATCAACCACCTGCCCTAATGCCTCCACCCCAACCTGAACATCAACTTACTCATGTTGCTCCACCCAAGCTACCTCAAATGATTGCACAACCAAATCCAAACCCGAACAAAAGACATGCACAATAGGTTTATAGTGGAGAGACATCCTATCCAGCTTATGTTGTGGAGATACATGAGATTAATCTCAGGTCTGGAAGAGTACTCCCATACAACCACCCTCCATCTCGACATGTAGAGGTTTAGGAGAAAAAGGAAGAAGATAACACTCAGATCCAACAACCTCCTTTTCCTAGCTGCTTGATCCATCCTAGTCAACACACCCCAGAGGAGACTAAACTTTTGGGATAGTTGAAAAATTTATGTGTAAAAATACCACTTCTCCAGGTCATTAAGGATGTCCCTATTTATAGTAGGCCCGTTAAGGAAAAGTGGTTCAATAAACCTAGGAGAAAGGAGAAAGATACCCCCACCATTAATGTAGTAGGACAACTGTCAAAATTAATGCTGGGAAGGGTGACCTTTCCAAAGTACCTGGAACCTAGCATTCCAGTTGTAGATGTGCACATAGATGGTGTCATAGTCTCCAATACTCTAATTGATCTAGGGGATGCCATCAATGTCATTACCAAGGAAAATATGTTGAAACTCAACCTCCAAGGGACTTCGAGGAAAACCACAATAGTTCTGCAACTTGCAGATCGGTCCACGGTAACTCTAGAAGGAATTGTTGAGGATGTTATGGTTTCAATTGAATCTTAGTAGTATCCTATAGATTTCCTGGTTTTGCAGTCGAAAACCAAGTTCAATGGATATCCTCTCATATTAGGAAGACCTTGGTTAACCACTACAGATGCTTATATCAGCTATCGGGCCAGAAAGATGACTATTAAAAATGGGCCCTTGTCTAAAAAAGTGGTATTATATCCTCCAGCCCAACCTTCCATTGATCATGATGTACCTATATGGTTGGAGGATGAAGAATATGAGGTATATAAAAATACCCGTATTTGTACCATATATGTTCTTCTTAGAGGCAGACAACTTGATGAAGACGAACTCATTAACCATGCCATTCAAAACCAATCCCCCACTAATAGTCCTCTTGAAAACCTAGTCAAAGAATCTGAAATCCAACCTTGGATGGAATTGTGCTCAGTTGATTCAACCTCTCAAACCACCAATGATTTTGAGTTTGGCCCATCCAGATCTATGAAAATCAACTCAAACCTATCTGATGAGGAAGAAAAGAAGCTATGTAAACTTTTAAAAGAAAACCTAGATGCATTTTATTGGGATTAGAAGGACATGAAAGGGGTGCATCCTTCAGTATGCATAAATCATATTTACATCAAAGAAGGATGCAAGCCTGTTGGAAAACCCAAAGAAGGATAAACCCAACTCTAAAGGACATAGTCAAGGAAGAGTTGTAGAAACTGTTGGATGCAGGTTTCATTTATCCTATATCAGATAGTGAGTGGGTATCTCCTCTTCTCCTAGTCCTAAAGAATAATGGAAAATGGTGAATTTGTGTTGATTATTGGGAACTTAACAAATCCACCAAGAAGGACCATTTCCCTTTTCCCTTTATAGACACTGTCCTGGATGGCCTTGGAGGAAAGAAGTTATTTTCCTTCTTAGATGGGTTCATTGGGTACAAATAGATCCAAATCAGCCTTGAAGACTGGGATAAGTCTACTTTCACCTACCCTTGGGGCACCTTTTCTTACAGAGTCCTACCCTTTGGGTTGTGAAATGCCCCAACGACCCTCCAGAGTGTTGTCTTGAGAATTTTCTCTGAGCTATTCCATGACTCTGTTGAAATATACATGGATGATTTCACACCCTATGGGGATGACTTCCAGGAACGGGTAAAATGCTGAGAAGGTGGATTGAGATGCATCTCTCCCTGAGCCCAAAAAACTGTGAATTCTTGAAGAGAGCAGGAGTTGTATTAGGAAAATCAATCTCCCAAGCAGGAATACAGGTGGACCCGAGAAAAATCACTATTATCAAAAGAGTACCTTCTCCTGAAAAGTAGAGAGATGTCAGGATCTTCTTAGGGTTAGATGGTTATTGTTAATCCTCAGGATTACCCTCTCTTTGACAGTTTTTCCACCTCATTCCATCCATTTTCCATAAGATCACAAACCCTAATCAATGAAGAATGCTTAGTTTTGTATTAAGGATGCATTTAAATGATTGTCATATCATATTTTCATGATTTTTCTATTTGGATAATTTTTTTCAATTTAGCTACAAAATGCAGCCTGTTCTGTAGCTAACTATGCGTTCCGTAGCCACTCTTATGGTTTAGCAGGTTCCAGGTGTCAGTTGAGGAATTGGGCCACATGGGTGTTTCTAGAATCATGCCTACATGGATTCTATCCTACTCATTCGGTCCAGATCGACATAAAAAGGAGCCTAAACTCATGGTCAAAGATACAAGTCAAAATATGTTACCTACGACAGTAGGACTCCTGATTTGCTCTTCGTAGCAAATCATGAGTCCAACAGTCCTATTTCAATCAATTCGAGTTAGACACATGTAGCTAGTTTAACTCATAGTTAGTTATGTAGTTTCCCTTTAAATATTGGTTCCACAGAATCGAGAGACAGTTCAGTATAGTTCAGATTTCTAGGTGTAAATGCAGGCTTTCTGTGGATACTCTATTTCCAAACATTATTTTCATAATAATAAGAAGTTCAATTTGCCAATAATTGCTTGATTGCACCTTTAACAAGCTAGGAGTTCAACCACATCAGTTGCAGAGGGCCCCTACTTCTGAAGGAGGTTTTTATTTTTGTTTTTAGTTAAATTTCCTTTAATCTGTTTCAGCAATTTCTGTTTCTAACTAGGCTTATGCTTCATTTCCAGTTTTCAAATAGTTTAATGTTAAATAAGAATTGTGCAGACTTACTTTTCCAAGACATTTCATGGAAATAGAAACTCTATTTTCAATATTTAATTAAGGATTGAAGCACTAAGAAATCACAGTTGTTTAGTTTTACTGTTCTTGCCTTTTATTTCCATTAGAACAGAGTTATCAATTTCCATGTCAACAAATGTTTATGAAAGCCATTTTCAATATGCTAATCCTACATTAGATGGTTGCATATCTCACACATACAGTAGTTGAATTTACCTTGCTTATTGTCATTTTCTTTCCAAAGACTAAGACATAATTGATTTCTCCTAAGGCATCTCAAGAGGCTAAACACTTTACAATTGAATGTTGCAGAAAATCAATTGTACATTAGTTGAATTTAGTTAAAGCTTACATGCTTTTTCTTTTGAGACCCTCACTTAATTACAAACAATAATCTTCCTAGAAATCACTCTAAAAATAATTGATCTGATCATGATCAGATGGTTGAATGATTAATGAAATGCAATTTATGAGTTATCCATTTGCAAAATTTTTTGAGTTCACTAGTTCAACAGGTGTAATTAGTTACCTAACATTATTTCAAGAATACCACTCTTTACAAATTGAATAATTGGGAGTAACTAAACATACCTCATAATTTTTCATTACATTTCTTGCTTGTTGTTCTAGACATTAGGAGATTAAAAGTACAAATAGTTGCTTGACATCATCTCAATAAGGTCATACCTAATCATTGAATGTTGGAGTAACCAAAGGTACACTAGTTGTTCATTTTCCACTTTCATTTAAGATAGGCATTATAATTCTCAATCTTAGTTTTAGAAATAGATCCATGGATTAGGACAAATAAAAAAATTAGATGGATGCTTTGTTTTCTAAACTAGGTCTTAACTAGCCCACAGTTTTGGTTTGTTTTATGAAAATTAGATTAGTTTAAGGAACACTTCCTTTTCTTCCTTCTTAAATCCATTAGACTTACTTAAATCTTTCCATAGTTTTAGATTAACCATTCTTATATCTCAAAGAACAAAAACCCCCCTAAAAACAACATAAAGCACAAAACAACGAAGTAAGGAATAGGTTGCTTAAGCACATATAGTGCACCACACTTCATCAGTTTACAAACCTCAAATTGATAATTAATGCAAACAATTTAGGACACTAAATTGACCAAAAATTTTGGAGCCGTTGCCAGGGAACTGTAACTAGGTAGCCTTATTTCTTACATCAAACCAAAAACAATAATATGCATAGAGAAAGAGACTCTAAGGGCAGATTCATAGCTAGAGGAAGGAGTTTAATCCCTACAACACCACTCACTCCACCAAGACCAAGAAGTAGTACACCTCCAGCCCAAACTCATATTCCATATTTTACTGGCCATAGACTTCTAGAAGTTCTAAGATCATATATCCAATTAGGGGGATCTCCTACATCATCCACTGAGGCAATCTTAGAGGAAGAAGATCCTAGGACTCCAACAGGAGGAGTAACCTTTTTCACTTCTACAGGGGAACATATTCTAGCTGAAGAGTTAGAAATCCATAGTGAAGAGGAAGAAGAAGAACCTTTCTTCAAAATACCATTGATAGAGGAACCAGAGGAAGAGCAATTAACTCTGCAGATTGAATCTTATATCATCTCTGAAGAATCTATCATGGCAGGAAGAGGAGAAGAAGGAGGAGAGAGAGAAGGAGAAATTCTTAATGGAGAAAATGTACTATTTGAAGGAGGTAGAGGTAGAGGAAATAGAGGAACTAAGAGTTATTTTGGATTCCCTATAATATATGAAGAGACAAATGCTACCATGGAAAATATCTCACCTTCTGTACTCCCAAAATTTCATGGATTAAAAAGTGAAGACCCTGAAACCTTTTTATTTGAATTTGAAGTCTTGTGTAGAACTTATGATTATTTACAAGATGCTCAAAAAATCAAATTGTTTCCTTCAACATTGAAAGGAGTAGCTCTAAAATGGTTCATGAGTCTAATCATTAGGTCTATTAGGACATGGAATGATATGAAGAGATCATTTCTAAAAAGGTATTTGGGTTATTGCATACCTATTAATCACAAGGAATAAGTGTTTAAAATGATGCAAAAAGAGGATGAAAATTTGGAGGATTTACTTGAAAGATTCAACTATAACATAAAAAGAGAAAAAATGGAAAATCTAGATCAAGACACTCTAAAAGCTCTTTTGTTGAAAACAATTAGAGATGAATGGATATATATCCTTAACATGATGGGGAAGGGGGACATATATCAACTTCCATTACCTGATATTGGGGAACTATGTATTAATCTCTCAAGAGGAAAATCAAAAATTTGAAAAGGACCAAGATATCCTGCTCTTGCTAGGGCAAATAAATCTGCAACTGGAACAATGAGTAGGGAAGAAATTGGAAACATGCTTGATGAATTCAAAACAAAAATTTTAGGGAGTCTTAGTGAACATATAGACACCCTTAAGTTACAAAACAAGAAGAAAGCCGAGACTGATGCTTTAGATATTTTCTGTCCAAAATGTAGAAAGAAACATGCTTTGAGAGAATTTCGTCTTGAAGCAAAAGTCATAGAAACCTATATGATTTGTTTAGAAAGTCATGAGACTAAGAATTTTCCTTCAATTCCTGGTCTTAAAGCTATTTTTCAAGAAGAAACAACATAAAATCCTACATAATATCTTTGTTTTGTCTCTAGAAGACCATGGTAGGGGCCACAAACTCAAGGGTTTAACAACCAAATGTATACTCAACCCTCACCAAATTGGAATTCTTGGCAGCAACCTTGGCCTCAATCTCAATCTCAATCTCAACCTTGGGCTCAAGGAATGCAAAATCCATATGGAAGATTCTCTCAGTACTATAAATATCCTCCATCATATCCAAATTATCCTCCCCAACAGATTCCTCAACAAAGTCAACAACCCCAAATCCAAAACCAAAACCAAAATCCATAACTCTCACTACCATTCCCTCAGAGACCAAATCAATTACCTGCCCAACCATTGCTAAACCCCAACAATAAAAATCCTTAGAACACCTATATGATAGAAGGTCGGAAATTTCCAATGATTACTCCTCTAGATCTTAATGATGTCCAACTAAGATCTGGTAGGATATTAGAAAAGAGGAAGCCTTCTATAGTCATTCAAGAACAAGACAATTTTGAGGAAGATTCTCTACATCCCAATAATTTTTTTGGAGGAGTAGCTCTTCAAAACCAAAATTATGAAAGTGAAAAATGAAAACAACAAATAAATTCAATTCCTATCATAGAGAAACCATCAGTATCTACTTCTACACCTCATTTTCCTGAAAGATTACAAATTGATAGAGGAGTAGAAAAGTATATTATGTTGCCTAATTATGATTTCCTAGATGAATTGAAAAATATTTGCATCAAAATCCCTTTGTTACAAGCCATCAAGGAAATTCAAATTTTAGCTAAAACAATAAAGGAGTTGAATATGAAGAAATAGGGAAGAAAAACAAAAGAAATAAAAAGAATTCAGATTGTAGGAAAAATAGAAGACATAATGATGGGAAAAATTTCATCCAAAAATATTTAGATCCCGGAAGTCCAGTTGTAAAAACACATATCAATGGAGTTAAAATTCCAAATACATTGATTGATTTAAGAGAAGCAATAAACATCATGAGCAAACAGACCCTGGAACAACTCAAAATTACTAATCTTCTTTATACACCTACATTATTGCAATTAGCAGATAGGTCTCTAATCAAACCAAATGGTGTGTTAGAAGATATTTAGTGTCTTTAGATTCTTGGGAGTACCCTGTTGATTTTACGATTTTAACCCCTAAGAACAATCTAGGAGGACACCCACTTATACTAGAAAGACCTTGGTTGGCTACAACTGATGCTTTCATTAGCTGTAGATCTGGTGACATGTATATTTCTGATGGTAATTCAACTAAGAAATTCATTCTGTATCCTCCAGCAAGAACAATCACAGAGATAGATGACAAAGAATGGATTGATGATGAAGAAGATATACATCCTCTCTTTACTATTTCAAATATTAGTGAAGATAGCTAAATCTTAAATACAATAGAAAATTATGAATCATCTCCAGAATATGAACATGATCAATTTAAATAAAAATCCAATATTGAATATTTTTCATCTAGGTAGATGTCTCTTTACTCTATGGAAGAATTTGGTAGCTCTATAGTTGAAATATTTCTAGGGAAAACCTTGAACATAAACAATAACTTGGAGAAATTACAACAGGAAAAGCTAATCAAAACATTACAACAACATTCATCTGCATATGCATGGGAATACACTGACATGAAAGGAATTAGTCCTAAGACTTTTATACATCACATTTACATTGAGGAAAATTGCAAACCTATCAGACAACCTCAAACAAGGATGAATCCAAATCTTAGTGAAATTGTGAAAGAAGAGTTGCAAAAGTTGTTAAATGTAAACTTCATCTATCCAATTTCAGACAATCAGTGGGTTTCTCCTATAGTAATTATACCCAAAAATAACGGTAAATGGACGGTATGCATTGATTATCAAGAATTGAATAAAGCTACCCTAAAAGATCATTTTCCTTTGCCCTTTATAGATCAAGTGTTAGATACATTAGCAGGTAAGAAGTATTTCTCATTCCTGGATGGTTTCAGTGGTTACAATCAAATTCAGGTTGCACCTGAAGATCAATATAAAACCACATTCACCTATCCATGGGGGACTAATGCCTACCAAGTACTTCCTTTTGGATTTTTCAATGCACTTGTAACATTCCAAAGGGCAGTAATAGGAATTTTTTCTGATCTAATACATGATTGTGTAGAAGTGTATATGGATGACTTTACAGTTTATGGTAATACATTTGAAGAAGCTTTAGAAAACTTGGAAAAGGTTCTTAAAAGATGTAAGGAAGAAAACCTCTCACTAAGTCATGAAAAATGTTTCATGATGTTTACTGAAGGGATTGTTTTAGGACATCACATTTCAGGAGATGGAATTAAAGTTGATAAATCTAAAGTTGAAGTCATCTCCAAGTTATCAATTCCAAGTTTCCAAAAGGATGTTAGAAGTTTTCTAGGATTTACAGGGTATTATAGAAGATTTATAGAAAATTTCTCCAAAATAGCATCCCCACTCTTCAAACTACTCACCAAAGATTGTGAATTTAGTTGGAACTCTTACTGTCAGTTAGATTTGAAACTTTAAAAGAAAAAATTTCTGAAGCACCCATCTTAAGAGGACCTAACTGGAAACTACCTTTTCAAATTTCAACAGATGCTTTAGACACAGCTTTAGGAGCTGTGTTAGGACAAAAATACTTGATCCCCCATGCCATCTATTACACAAGAAAGCATTTGACTCCCATAGAGTTAAATTACACTGTAACTAAAAAGGAATTCTTAGTTGTTGTTCATGCTATCAAAAAATTCAGACATTATATAATATGCTATGAAACCTTTGTTCATACAGATCACTCTGCAATTAGGTATTTAATGAATAAATCTATTACTAATGGCAGAGTTACACAATGGTTATTTCTCCTGCAAGAATTCAACATTACTATTTTAGACAAGCCTGGAAAACAAAACATAGCTACTGATTTCCTGTCTAGAATTCAAAATATCAAAGATGACAGTCCAGTCGAAGATAAATTTCCTCATGAATATCTTTTTGCAGTAACTAATCAAACCCCTTGGTTTGTAGATATTGTCAATTACTTAGTTACAGGAAAATTACCTTCACATTTTCATTCTAGAGAGAAAAGAAAAATCATTCAATTAAGTGCAAGATACTCATGGATTACTAATGAATTGTATAAGACAGGTCCAAATCTCACTATCATAAGATGTGTTCGAGAAGATGAAATGCCTAAAATTCTTAAAGCATGTCACGATGAACCTTATGGTGGAAATTTTACTGATAAGAGGATAGCCTATAAAATACTTCATTTAGGATATTATTGGTCATCCATCTTCAAAGATGCCAAAGAATATGTCAAAAGGTGTGACAGTTGCCAAAGGGTAGGGAACCCTGCTCCTTCAAATGAAATGCCATTGCAACCTCAAGTACTCATTGAAACTTTTGAAAAATGGGCCTTGGATTTTTTCAGACCTATCAATCCTCCATCTAGACAAAAGAAGTATATTTTTGTATGCACTGATTATGTCACTAAATGGGTAGAGGCTAAAGCATTACCTTTTGATAATGAAGGATCTGTAGTTAATTTTCTTTTTGAGGATATCTTCACTCGTTTTGGTGTTCCAAGAGGAATTGTAACAGATCAGGGAACTCAATTTACATCAAATATCGTGAAAAGGCTCGTGGAAGATTACAAGATCAAGCACAGAAAGTCTACTCCTTACCATCCACAAGAAAATGGTCAAGTTGAATCTACCAATAAGGTGATTGAATGAATTCTCACTAAGACTCTTCATCTACATAGAAGAGATTGGGAAGATAGGCTTCCTAAAGCCTTATGGGCCTACAAAACTACATGGAGGAACAAAACAGGACATACTCCCTATGAACTTGTTTATGGGAAGCAATTCCTGTTCCCTATAGAGTTTCAGATCAGAACCTTCAATATGGAAATCCAATTGGGACTTGATTTATCAGAAGCACAAAAGCATAGAATGGAGCAACTCAATGAACTAGATGAAATTAGACAAGATGCAGTCCAAAGAACCAATATAGTCCAGCAGTAAAGGGCTAAATGGCATGATAAGTATATCTTAGAGAAAAAGTTTCCAGCAGGGGATTGGGCACTCTTGTTCGATTCAAAATTCAAGGATTTTCAAGAAAAGTTTCAGACTCATTGGCTTGGGCCATATGAGATTGAAAAAGTCTTTGATAATGGAGCAGTGAAGATCAGGACAATAGATGAAGAAAATGTATCTCTTCTTGTGAATGGTAATCGATTGAAAGTATATCATAAGCCTTTCAAAAGAAGAGTTTTTCAAGAAATTTCAAGATAATATTGATATGGAGTTAGTGAAGGAGAATTATTCTTCTTCACAAACTTAGCTTTTATTTTTCCTACATTTTATTAAAAAAAAAACCATAAAAAAAAAATTAAAAAAAAAGTGTGTAAGTATGAAAACCAATCAATGATTGGCATACTTATGCAGAAAATATAGGGTGAAAATCAGAGATTTCTGACATCCTGTATTTTTCATTTTCTTTTTCTGTAATAAGTAGTGAAATCTACATTCATATTTGCAGTTCATAATCTGCAACTTTAGTTTCATTCCATCACAATCCACTGCCATTCCATCTCATTCCACTTTCATTTCATTTTCACATTCATTCCATAAATCATATTTCACTTTCATTCCATATTTTTCACTCATTCCATTCATGTTCCATACTTAAAAAAATAAAACAATACATTCTACAGCTGAGCACATTCTGCAGCTAATTTGATTCTGTAGCCACTTCAACAGTTCTGACATGATGATTGCAAGGGATTAAAGGATATGTTTTGGAAGATTACCATGTGATAAAGAGTACCTAAGGAACACCATCAAAGAAAAACAACAAACACAAAGGTTAAGTTCTGAGGTAAAGTGTTAAAATTTATTTTTAATAGCAAAGTTAAAAACATGAAACATGTATAATATGAACATTCATATGTGTACTTGACAAATCATCATTCGAATTGATTGCAATCCTCATACTATCTATCAATCATATCTTTCGTATAAATTTGCATAACGGTCCATCATTAATACCCTTGATTGATGAATAATGGTCATGATCATGATGTGACATACTTGTCTACGTCTCTCCAAGACCATACCATCTATTTATTGCATACAATTATCCATAACCTTCCATCATATCTGTATCTCATTCATCTCCATTGATTCCACAACCAATTCATCTCCATCAATTCTGCAGCTAATTCATTTCCAAAGAACAAAGGGGTAATTCTGAAGGTTAAAAGTACTTTGCATAAAAGAAGGATGGGATTGATTGTTAGGTCAGAACCAGTGGGGGTAAAATACATGGAAGGATACCCACGGGTCAAAGAATTGCTACAACAAGTTGGATGTTTGAGGTTCATAGAAAAATTCAATGGTTTTCATAAGGAAATTACATAATCCTTTGCCCGGTATTTTGATGGAACCGAATTAGATATTGGGGAAATTAAATTTACGGTGGCAGAGTCATTCTTGGTTGAGGATACAAAACTTCCAAGGCATGGAGAAAGATGGTTCAAGAAAAAAGAGTTCCATAGTGAATCTTGGAAGGTGATACTCAAAAACCCAGGTATGGATGTCTCAGTTTTTAGAAAAGGAATCCCTAGTACAACTCTTAAAAGTAAATGGAGAAATATACTCTTGATTTTACAGAAATTCATAACTTGTGAAGGAATATTTGGAACCATGTATGTTTATCATATTCGTCTATTAATGAATTTTCTAGAAAATGGTGAAATCAACCTTCCTTTATTTCTGCTCAATAGTTTAAGAAGGATGGCCTCAAATGTACAAAAGAGAATACAATTCATAGAGACCACCATGCATCATCATGGTTTGGTGAAAATATTGGTTGAATTTAACTCAAGGAGCATAGCAGACACTTGGGAGGATTTACTTGTTAGGAATCATTTTCAAGAACCACCAGAGTCACCACCCAAGGAAGAAAATGTCAGGAGAAGCAGAAGAAAGAAAAATGATATAATTGTTGAAGACAGACTTGAAACTTCACTACAGAAGAATGATGAAAAGCTAATTTCTAAGGAATTGACAGAAATTAGGAAAAAAATCGAGGCTAGAGGAAAAAAAAAGAAAGAGAGTGAGGTTACAAATGAAGGGAATGAAAGTCCTCCAAAACTAAGAAGGAGCTATAGACTCCGAGGAACCATGAATAAGACACCATCAAGAGGAACATATCTTATAAATATAGAAGAGGAAACCCCGATACCATCACCTGCTGATATTTCTCCTGTGCACAGTCCTCAGTGACCCTCCTGTTTATTATTTTGAAGAAGGTCCTAGTAGAAGATCTCCTAGCATAGATCCAATTCAATAGCAGATATATGATTATGTAGAATCATTGGAGAGAAGAAGTGCCTCAATGGACCCAGAACCACCTGTCAATCCACAAGAACCTCTAATTGATGCTCTTAAGCAGGATATTTATGAATTAGAGATATTGAATAGGCACATCAAGCAGGAGAATGAGTTTTTGAAGGAACAAAACAAATTGGACAAGGCAATGCATGATAATACCACTCTGCAGCTAGGACTATGGCATCAGAAAAATAAGAAATTGAAGAAGAAGAACAAGTCATTGAACAGGGAAATCATTAACCTTAAGTTCAAACTTCTTATGAAAAGGCCTAGAATGACATTGACTTCAAAGAAGAACAAAAGGAGAAGGTTGGATGTCCTAGCTGAGGTATCTGAGCAAATGCAGTAGGGCAGAAGAAATCACATTTTTATCAAATTGCATGAGGACATGCAATGATTTTCCAGTGGGGGTATGTTGATCCTCAGGATTACCCTCTCTTTGACAGTTTTTCCACCTCATTCCATCATTTTTCCATAAGATCACAAACCCTAATCAATGAATAATTCTTAGTTTTGTCCTAAGAATGCATTTAAATGATTGTCATATTATATTTTCATGATTTTTATATTTGGATAAGTTTTTGCAATTTAGCTACAGAATGCAGGTTGTTCTGCAGCTAACTGTGTGTTCCGTGGCCACTCTTATGGTTTAGAAGGTTCTAGGTGTCAGCTAAGGAATTGGGCCACATGGGTGTTTCTAGAATCATGCCTACATGGATTCTATCCTACTCATTTGGTCCAGATCGACATAAAAAGGATCCTAAACTCATGGTCAAAGATACAAGTCAAAATACGTTACCTACAGCAGTAGGACTCCTGATTTGCTCTTTGTAGCAAATCATGAGTCCAACAGTCCTATTTCAATTGCAATTCGAGTTAGACACCCGTATCTAGTTTAACTCATAATCAGTTATGTATTTTCCCTTTAAATATTGGTTCCACAAAACCGAGAGACAGTTTAATACAATTCATATTTCTAAGTGTAAACGTAGGCTTTATGTGGATACTCTATTTCCAGACTTTATTTTCATCATAATAAGAAGTTGAATTTGCTAATGATTGCCTGATTTCACCTTTAACAAGCTAGGAGTTCATCCACATCAGTTGCAGAGGGCCCCTGCTTCTAAAGGAGGTTTTTATTTGTGTTTTTAGTTAAATTTCCTTTAGTCTATTTCAACAATTTCTGTTTCTAACTAGGCTTATGCTTCATTTCCAGTTTTCAAATAGTTTAATTTTAAATTACAATTTTGCCGACTTACTCTTCCAAGAAATTTAATGGAAATAGAAATTTTGTTTTCAATATTGAATTAAGGTTGAAGTGCTAAGAAACCACAATTGTTTAGTATTATTGTTCTTGCCTTTTATTTCCATTAGAACTAAGTTGTCAATTGCCGTGTCAAGAGATGTTTATGAAATCCATTTTCAATATGCTAATCCTACATTAAATGGTTAAATATATCACACGTACAGTAGTTGAATTTACCTTGCTTATTGTCATTTTCTTTTCAAATACTAAGGCATAATTGATTTCTCCTAAGGCATCTCAAGAGGCTAAACACTTTACAATTGAATGTTGCAGAAAATAAATTGTACATTAGTTGAATTTAGCTAAAACTTACATGCTTTTTATTTCGATACCCTCACTTAATTGCAAACAATAATATTCCTAAAAACCGCTCTAAAAAGAATTGATCTGATCATGATGGGATTGTTGAATGATTAATGAAATGCAACTTCTAAGTTATCCATTTGCAGATTTTCTTAGTTCACTAGTTCAACAGGTGTAATTAGTTACCTAAAATTATTTCAAGAAGATCACTCTTTACAAATTGAATAATTGGGAGTAGCTAAACATACCTTAGAAGTTTTCATTACATTTCTTGCTTGTTGTTCTAGACATTAGGAGATTAAAAGTACGAATAGTTGCTTGACATCATCTCAATAAGGTCATACCTAATCATAGAATGTTGGAGTAACCAAAGGTAAACTAGTTGTTCATTTTCCACTTTCATTTAAGATAGGCATTATAATTCTCAATCTTAGTTTTAGAAATAGATCCATGGATTAGGACAAATAAACAAATTAGATGGATGCTTTGTTTTCTAAACTAGGTCTTAACTAGCCCACAATTTTGGTTTGTTTTATGAAAATTAGATTAGTTTAAGGAACACTTCATTTTCTTCCTTCTAAAATATATTAGACATACTTAAATATTTCCATAGTTTTAGATTAACCATTCTTAGATCTCAAAGAACAAAAAACCCCCTAAAAACAACATAAAACACAAAACTACGAAGTAAGGAATATGTTGCTTAATCACATATAGTGCACCACACTTCATCAGTTTACAAACCTTGGATTGATAATTAATGCAAACAATTTAGGACACTAAATTGACCAAATAGTTATTATAGAATATTCATCAAATATTTCAATAAGATGGCATCGCCACTATTTGGTGTTTTGGCCAAATGTTCTGAGTTTACTTGGTCCAATCCTTGTCAAGAGGCTTTTGATCTCATTAAGGGAAAGTTGAATACTTCCCCCATTATCCGAGGTCCAAATTGGGCTTTGCCTTTCCACATCCACACAGATGCATACAAAAAATCTGCGGGGGAAGCATTGGGGCATTTAGAAAACAAATTACCTTATGCAAAATATTTCATTATTAAGAACCTCTCTAAGGTCGAGCTCAGCTATACTGTCACAGGGAAGGAGATGTTAGCCATTGTCCATGCTTTAAACAAATT
This sequence comes from Pinus albicaulis, assembly GCA_034641835.2. Lineage (NCBI taxonomy): Eukaryota > Viridiplantae > Streptophyta > Pinopsida > Pinales > Pinaceae > Pinus > Pinus albicaulis. The sequence goes on from CM076578.1 coordinate 1,525,604,549, forward strand.
TAGACATTATGTAACTGGGTATGAGACCTATTTTCACACTAACCATGAAGCCATCAAATATTTAATGAATAAACCAGATGTTAATGCTAGCATAAATAGATGTTGTTACTTTTACAACAGTTTGACCTAACCATTGTTGATAAACCAAGAAAGGAGAATGTTGTTACAAATTTTTAATCCAGGTTAGCTCTATGTGTAGGTGAGGAAGGGATGGTGGATGAACAACTACCAGATGAACTTCTCTTTGCTATATCATCACTCTCACCATGGTTTGCTGTCATAGCTAACTACTTGGTTGCTAGAAAATTCCCTCCTCATATCTCATTCAAGGAGAAAAGAAAGACCATCAGAAAAGCACCCCTTTCACATGGATTGCGGGAAATATTTTCAAGCTAGGCGTTGACCAAATCCTCAGAATATTTATGATGGAGGAAGAAATTTTTGATATCCTCTCTGCATGTCACGATAACCCTTGTTGAGGCCACTTTGCTGCAAAAAGGACCGCCTTCAAAGTTTTACAGGAAGGATACTATTGGCCTACCCTTCACCAGGATTCCAAAAGATACATTTGCATGTGTGACCAGTGCCAAAGGATGGGGAAACCTACACAAAGGGATGAGATTCATTTGCACCCTTAGGTGGCCTTTGATTCATTTTAAAAATGGGGCATGGATTTCATTATACCTATTGATCCACCATCTGGACAGAAAACATATATCATAGTCTGCACTAACTACCTGATAAAGTGGGCTGAAAAAAAGTTGTGAAGGTGGCAACCAAAGAGAAACTAGCACACTTTCTGAGGGATAATGTGTTTTACAAGTTTAGGTACCCCAGATAAGTAGTAACTAATTAGGGGGCACAATTCACTTCTCATCTCATTGAGAATATTCTAAGGAGGCACAAGATAAAGAATAAGACTTCTACTGCCTACCACCCTCGGGTGAATGGACAAGTGGATGTGACTAATAGAGCCTTAGAGAGTATCCTCACCAAGGTTTTGAGCAGCAACAGAAAATATTGGGCGGACATATAGGTAGAAGTTACTTGGGCCTACAACACTACCTGGAAAACAACAACAAGATTCACTCCTTATGGCCTAGTCTATGGCAAGAAAGCTCTGCTTTTAGTTGAATTTGAATTCAACACCTTAAGGATGGGAGTTGAGTTAGACCTAAACATCTCAAATGCCCAAAAAGATAGGTTGTTCCAAAATGGATTGGATGAGTTCATGATGCAAGCAATTCTTCACACAGAGGTAATTTAGCTGCAAAGGAAGGGCTGACATGACAAGAAAATTAAGTAAAATACCTTCGAAGGATATTTAGCGTTGTTGTATGACTCAAGGTTTAAGGAATTCAAAGGAAAACTGATGAAAAGATGGTTGAGACCCTACAAAGTGAACAAATTCTATGATAATGTTGCAGGTCATATCATAACCATAGATGAGGAAGGAATTCCCCTACTTGTCAAAGGTTACAGACTCAAGGTTTACAAGAAGCCCCTATCTAGGGCATAATTTATAAATTCCATGAGTGGGGAGATGTATGTCATGGGAAACATCATAATTTTGAATGCCTCCTAAATAAGAAAAGATAGAAAATAAAATAAAATAAAGAGGCATGGGTGAAAATCTCTCTCAGGCTCCCTAGGAAAACTCCAAGGTTGAAAACCTCCATGAGGTAGTCCTGGAGAAAGAAAAAGAAAAATAGAGAATAAAATATCCTTGGGTGAAAACCTATATGGGGTGCCCAAGGCAGGCCTTTGGGTTGAAAAACTCTGTGGAGGTAGCCCACTTGCCTTCAAGAAAAAAAGAAGAAGATAAAAACAGAAAGAAAAAAGAAACACCTATGCATTTATGTGTTTTTATATTTTTCAGGTTAAAAATTGAAGATGGTTTTTTAGGATCCACAAGGGCGATTTATCTTCATTATTTATTCTTCTCTGCTTACATAATCCATAAGCCACTCCATAATCCATCCCTTCATCCATTTCACCCATCATATAGGCAACAATCTCATCTTTTTTCCTAATCTATAATTTTTATAGGAAAATGAGACAACTACAGGATTCCTGTAGCACTATAAGAAACTCATGTAAATTCTACAGGAAACTCATTTGTGAAGAAAAAGGTTGCCTAAGGGTTTATGAGCTTCAGTTAGGGCATGATAATGTATTTTTTTCCTATTCCTACAATTCCCAAAACCCTATTTCACTCCATGTGTTAGGTGTCCCTATCTAAACCCTACGTTGCACCTTGGGCAACTAAATCATTGAAAACTTGGCATAGGAACCCTTTCTGTTGCCTAGCCTCCACTCCATTCATTCCATGATTTCCTCCATAGCCTCCATAAACCATATCCCTCCATTCTTGAACAAATTGAAGCAAGAAGAGGCAATAAACATACTACTACAGGTATCAGAAAGTTTCCTGTAGCAAATCTGTGTGTTGCACGACAAGACCAAAATATGAAGGAAATATGATGTAGATGACTCTAGGAGACCACCAGAAGACTCCATAGGGACAAGAACACCGACCATGGCATCTGAGGCCCTCCATGCAGTACCTAAAAAATAAAGAATACAAGAAAAGGGTAAGAAAATCACTTAGAAAAGATAAGCAGCTCACTCAGAAAACAAATAAAAAATGAAGACACAGAAAATGAGAGACTCAAGCTGCACCACTAGCTCCAGCTCCTTGCACCAGCTCCTGAAGCACCTCACCAACACTAGGTAAGCTCAGGTATGGCCTCTCACCCCTCGTGTGCATCCATAATGGCCAAAATAGTTAAATGTCGAGATTTAGAAGTTTAAAAGGAAAAAGGGTGGCGAGTTAACTTGGCCACCATCGTAAAGTGAAACTAGAGGAAAATTGAAAGTGCAATCCACCTAGGAAAGTCAAATAAAGTCAAGTAAGAGTGGATGAGTACGAAGGGAAGTGATCACGAGGCCAACAATGGTTAACTGAAGTGGGGGCCAATGATCTCTAAGAGGAAACTCAAGCTAAGTATGAGTCACCACAATGCTCCAAATTTGGTTAAAAATCCAATAAAGGTAAGCTTTGTCTCATTTCCACCATTGTGTTGAGAATTTCAAAGAGCACCAAGTGCAGGAGAGTAGTGGGAGCCATCAGAAGAGTAGCATCGAAGTTTAGGCTTTCATGCACCATTGTGCTACAGGAAACATCGTTTTGCTACATGCAACTTCAACAACAAACCATTAGAGTCTTAGAGGGCAACACATAGTTACCTGTGGGTGAAATAGCTTCCAAAGCCTCCATCTATAAAACCAAAATAGTAGAGGGCCAAGGTAAGTGGATCGTCATCCTCGAGCACTGAAATTTCTCCATCTAATTCACACTCAGCAAAAGTAAATTTGACAGTTAAAGGATAAAATAATTTTCTTGCATTTTTCTTCAAGGTCTCCATCTCCAAGACTTACCTCTAAAAACCTCTCACCACCTTCATCTCATATCATTAAAATGGGAGGGGGATTCAACAGAGGGGAGCGTACAAACATTAAGAGAATTAGGCATCTCCCTCAGGTTATAGAAATCTTCCGAAATCACTAATGGCTAGGGTTCTTTGAGGCATTGAAAGGTTCTGATGATGAAATAGATAAAGAATTTGCAGTGGCTCTACAGTTATATTCAGAAGAAAGAGCCACCATTGTGATTAGAGGACTAGCCATCACTCTATCTCCTAAACTCATAAGCAGAGTTACCGCCTTGCCCCGAGGATTCAAATGGGTCAAGGAAAGAATGCCTAGCACTGCAGCCAAAAATATTTTCTTCCTACCAAGAGAGGAGTATATTGAAGATAAAATGTTATGAAACCAGCTCCAAAAATAGAAGAAAAGACAAATCAACGCCTTAGAAATAAGCCACTTCGAGGGGGAAACCTCCTTTACATTACATAAATGAACAATTCTTCGATGATACAAATGACAAAACGTCCTTTCTATATATAGGAGTCCATGGGACCACAATATAATCCTAGCCGACCTAACAATAATAATGTAAGAGCACAATAATAACAATATGGGGGTTACAGGGGTACAACAATAACAATAAGGGGGCTACACTAACAACAAAAAGGGGATACACTAGTATTATAGGGACCTAACATGCCCCTCTCCTTCAAACAAGTGTTGCCTTCAACGCTTAATTATTTCTGGATGCTTCTGTATAAAATTATCATCCTCACATGTGGAATCATCAACGGGTAAGTTCTTCCACTTGCTGATATACTCTGAAATTGATCAATTTGGTAGTTGTCGAGTTCTTGTTTCTGTGACTGCTTCAAAACTTCTTTTGCTGCAATGTTGATATTCCTATTGTTTCATTCAATTCTGCACCAAATTTAGGTTATCATTTGAGAGTTGGAGAACTTGTTGTTGATTCTTGATGTGATCTTCCAATATTTTATCATCCATATTATATTTCATTTGATCCTTCAAACCTTCCAACTTAGCCTCCAATTTTTCTTTTAAACCATCTATGTCATCTTTGATTGCTCTTTGTAAGATCAATTATTTTTTAACTTGGTACTGTAATTTTTATATATCATACTGCAATTCTTCCTCTTCATGTGTCATTGTATAGATTTATGAGGGCTTAATGGGTGTGGAATTATTTTTAGGGGGCATTTTATACTCCAATACCGATAAAATGCATTTTCATGGACTCCTAAAGCAACTAAGGCCTTTGAACATCTTAAAGAGGCAATGTGCCTAGCACCAGTCTTAGCTACGCCAGACTTCAAAAAAACCTTTATTGTGGAATGTGATGCCTCAGGAAATGGAATTAGTGTTGTTTTAATGCAAGAAGGAAGACCCATTGCTTTGCAAGTCGTCCAACCAAAGGAAAGTATTTATATAAATCTATTTATGAAAAGGAAATGTTGGAAATACTACATGCACTATAAAAAATGTGACCTTACCTAATGGGAAGACACTTCAAGGTAAAATTGGATCATGATAGTCTTAAACACTTTTTGGAACGAAGACTATCTTCAGAAGAGCAGCAAAAATGGGTCACAAATATGTTGGGTTATGAATTTGAAATCATCTACAAAAAAGGGAAGCTAAATGTTGTTGCACGTGCACTCTCAAGAGAGGATGAAGAGGTGGAAGCATTGCTTTGTGTCATTTCTATTATCCACCCAGATTGGATAACTGAAGCAAGGGATGAATGGAAGAAGGACGAAGAAGTGTGGACACTCATTCAAAATTTGCAACAAGATCCTAGTACATATGATACATTTGGTTGGAAAAATGATTCCTTATGTTACAAAGATCGCTTATATATTTGTAAGAATTTCCAACTAAAACAAAAGATTCTTTTGGAATTGCACACTTCTCCTTTAGGAGGACACTCAGGATTTTTAAATACTTACCACAGGGTGAAGAAATACTTTTTTTGGGATGGCCTTAAATCTGATATTCAAAATTTTGTGGCGGAATTTTTGGTTTTCCAGCAAAATAAAGTTAAGACAATTAAGACCCCAAGTCTTCTACAACCTTTATCCATTCCAAGAAAATGATGGGAGGATATTTCAATGGATTTTATCACAGGTTTACTTACGTTTGAAGGAAAGAGTGTCATCATGGTGGTATTTGATAGACTTACCAAGTATGCACACTTTTGTGCATTATATCATCTATTTAAATCAAGTACAGTTGCTACTGCATTTACGGAAACAATTCAAAAGCTACATGGAAACCCAAAAGACCAGAGACCCATTTTTACTGGAATTTTTTGGATGAAATTATTTTCTTGTTTAGGTACTCAACTAGCTCATAGCTCATCTTATCATTCTCAATCCAATGGTCAAATTGAGATAGTGAATAAATGTTTGGAAGGATATCTTCGTTGTTTTGTATCTGATAAGCAAACACAATGGGTCAAGTGGTTACCTCCTCATTTAATGCTAGTATAACACTCTCTTCCACTAAAGAAAATGGAACCCATTTATGGAACTTTATGGATATCATCCATCACCATGACATCATCTTTAAGAAAATATAATGCAAGAAGTAAGATTCTACATAGAGCATCAACAAGAATTTCTCCAACTCTTAAATGATAACCTAAATTTGGCACAAAATCAAATGAAACAACAGGCAGATCAACATCACGGCGAGAGAAGTTTTGATGTAGGAGACTGGGTATTTTTACGGCTACAACCATACAAACAACTATCCCTCAAGAAAGCTAACAAGGATAGTAAATTATCGCCAAAGTACTATAGTCCTTACAAGGTGTTGCTAAATATTGGTACTACGGTATACAAATTGGAGCTTCCTTCTTCGCGAGTGCATCCAATTTTCCATGTTTAATACTCAAAGAAGGTTATAGGTGACAAAATTCTAGTTCAAACAATATTGTCTGAACTTGATGAGGAAGGAAAGATCATATTGGAACCTGAAGCAGTCAAGGAAACAAGAACTTGACAGCTACGAAATCAATCAATTTCAAAGTATCTCATCAAGTGGAAGAACTTACCCACTGAAGATTCTACATGGGAGGATGAGAATTTTATACGAAAGCATCCACAGCTAGTCAAGTGTTGAAGACAACACTTTTTTGAAGGAGAGGGACATGTTAGGTCCCTATATTAATAGTATAGTCCCTTATTGTTGTTAGTGTAACCCCCTTATTATTATTGTTCTACACTAGTAACCCCAATATTGTTATTATTGTGCCCTTCCATTATTATTATTAGGTTGGATAGGATTATATTGTGACACCATGGACTCCTATATATAAAAGGTGGTTTTTTCATTTATATAATCGAAGAATTGTTCATTTATGTAATTTAAAGGAGGTTGCCCCCTCGAAGAGGCTTATTTCTAAGGCGTTGATCTCTATTTTCTTATATTTTTGGAGCTGGTTTCATAACATTTGGTATCAGAGCGTTGGATTCTAGGGTTTCCCTGCTCCAAACAGGTCATCGTGGCATTTTCGCTATAATTTTTTTTTTCTATGAATATTCAGAAGCTTCAGGAGTCCATGAAAATGAATCTTTATAGACATGGATGGGGAAGCCTTTATAGCTACCCAAATAGGGAAAACCTCTGCTTCCATTAGAGGAATTTTGAGGTCTAAAATTATAAGGTTCAAGAAGTGGAAGATCACATAGAGCATCAACAAGAAGTTCTCCAACTCTTAAAGGATAACCTAAATTTGGCACAAAATCGAACGAAACAACAGGCTAATAAAAATCGCAGCGAGAGAAGTTTTGATGTAGGAGACTCTGTATTTTTATGGCTACAACCATACAAAAAAATGTCCCTCAAGCAAGCTAAGAAGGATAATAAATTATCGCCAAAGTACTATAGTCCTTACAAGGTGTTGTAAAATATTGGTACTACGACATACAAATTGGAGCTTCCTACTTCTTCGTGAGTGTATACAATTTTCCATGTTTCATTATTAAAGAAGGTTATAGGTGAAAAAATTCTAGTTCAAACAATATTGCTAGAACTTGATGAGGAAGGAAAAATCATATTGGAACCTGAAGTAGTCACAGAAACAAGAACTCGACAACTACGAAATCGATCAATTTCAGAGTATCTCATCAAGTGGAAGAATTTACCCACTAAAGATTCTACATGGGAGGATGAGAATTTTATATAGAAGCATTTAGAGCTACTCAAGTGTTGAAGACAACAATTTTTTGAAGGAGAGGGACATGTTAGGTCCCTATATTACTAGTATAGTCCCTTATTGTTGTTAGTGTAACCCCCTTATTATTATTGTTCTACGCTAGTAACCCCAATATTGTTATTATTGTGCCCTTACATTATTATTATTAGGTTGGATAGGATTATATTGTGACACCATGGACTCCTATATATAAAAGGTGGTTTTTTCATTTATATCATCGAAGAATTGTTCATTTATGTAATTTAAAGGAGGTTTCCCCCTCGAAGAGGCTTATTTCTAAGGCGTTGATCTCTATTTTCTTATATTTTTGGAGCTGGTTTCATAACATTTGGTATCAGAGCATTGGATTATAGGGTTTCGCTGCTCCAAACAGGTCATCGTGGCATTTTCTCTATAATTTTTTTTCTATGAATATTCAGAAGCTTTAGGAGTCCATGAAAATGAATCTTTATAGACATGGATGGGGAAGCCTTTATAGCTACCCAAATAGGGAAAACCTCTGCTTCCATTAGAGGAATTTTGAGGTCTAAAATGGGCCTCCTAAAAAAAATGTACAACCAAAATAAAATTTATAAGAACCAATAGGATTCAAGATGATTATGTCAACCATGGGGGATGATTCACCATTTTTTAAGTGAAAGAGTAAAAAGATTAAAAAATAATAAAATAATAAAACTACTTTTCAACTTGTATTTTCAACTTATCTCCCAAAGTTTTTACTCAAATTTCGAGCGAGAGTACTATTTGGATGCAAAATTTAATTACTCATCCAAGGAGTATCCATGTTGCATACTTTATATGGACCCTCCTAAGCGAAAAATGAGAAATACATGAAAAAACATGATTGCAATCACGTTTTTCATGTATTTCTCATTTTTCGTGTAGCAGGGTCCATTGAAAGTATGCAGCATGGGTACTCCTTGTATGGGGAATTAAATTTTTCATCCAACGAGTACCCCCGCTTGAAATTTGAGTAAAAAATTTGGGAGATAAGTTGAAAATACGAGTTGAAAAAGTAGTTTTTTCTTTTTTCCCTCTAAAGTTTGATGATGTCGTCAAATCTTACTTTATTATTTCCACTATTATTTTATAATTTCCTTAGGAGGCCCATTTTAGACCTCAAAATTCCCCTAATGTAGCCCTAGAGAAGAAGAAGTAGAAGAGGAAGTAGAAGCGGAGGAAGAAGAAGAGGGAGAAGAGGCAGAAAACTTAGAAGAAAAGGAAGAGATGGAAATTGAGACAGAAAAAATAGAGACAATAGAAAGAGAGCAAGAAGAATTTGAGGGAAAGGATGAAGAAAAGACTAAGGAAAAAAAATATGTGGACCATATCTTAAGCCATGAAACCTCCCCTCAAGACACAAGCATATCACCTGACATCACAGACCAAGAGGTAGCTACCACTCTAACTACTTTGAGCACACCCGTCAAAACAAAAAGAAAGAGGCAGACACCTATGTACTTCAGAACTAGGAAGATTTAGAGGGTGAGAGAGAGAAAACCAAAAACTCCAACAAAGATTCCTATCACCATTTGAGAATCACCACAGAAGGAGGAAGAAATCAAATCAGAGGAAGGAAAGGTACAATAAGTGACTTCACCCATAAGGACCCCTATAACATATATCAGAAGACATTCAGCCAGATTGGAAACCCATAGGCCTCATGCAACCTCCACAGACCCTCCAAGGAGTGAATAGAGTGAAAAACAAGGAGAAGAGGGTATTCAGCAAGAAAAATAGAGTTTTATACAAGAAAATCTATTTTTGCTACAGGAAACTCTAGCAAGCACAAATTTGGAGAAAATGCCTTGGTTGAAGAGGAAAAGATAGCCACAGAAGGGTAAGAGGTCAAGGAAGATGAGGGCTAGACACAAGAGGGAAAACACGATGAAAAAGAGGGAGGAAAATATAATAAAGTAGAGGCCACCTCACCAAAATCAAATCCCAAAGATGTTGCAATGGTGCAAGCCCTAGCACTCAACCCAGTATCAGCTCTTACTACACATACATTGAGGGGCGTAGATTAATTCCTCAAAAATTCACAATTCCTTTGTTGTATCAGTTGGAGGAAGAGAGGGCACACACTCATCATTGGATGAATCTTGCCACATCTAAAGGAGTGCATGATATAGGGGTCATGGAAGGAAAAGTAGTTGAGTTGGGGAAGGATTTATCTAATGTGAGGCTCATAGAGTCCATTTTGAAGGAACAGCTTCAGAAATCATAGGAAGGGAATGTAGCAATACAAGAGAACCTTCAACAAAAAGGTAAATAAGTGGCCATCATGGCAGATTTGTGCATGGAGGCCATTCAACACAGGTATCTTTCAGATTCATATGTAGTTTACCTTAAGGAGCAATCGCTCTTCTTTCAAATTAAAACTTTAGCCTACCATGGATCCTTACCTTTCCAAAATTGTAAACAATATATTGACTTCTGCAATAAAGGTAGATGATGGATGACAAGAAGAAAATGGCAGAGTTTTATATGCATAACCTTTTGTTAACATATTTAAATATTTGGGACCCCAATCCTAGGATGGGGGATATGCAGTTAATGGCTTTGGCATCATGGATTGTAAATTAGGACACAAGAGCACAAGAGATGAGGAGGATTATGAGAAGAGAAAACAAAAAATCCTTGCACATTAGGGCATAAATTTTCAGCCCTAGAGGAGTCATCAATAACCATCTCAAGATTTAAAGGGATCTTGAACTAGCTCAAAGATACCTCCATACACAAGCTGAAGCAATAACCCACTTTGATGATGTTTCTAGGTTGTTGGGAAATGAGTGCATTATGGCTAGCGAGAGAAGATGGAACAACCTCCCTCACAACCTTATAAACATGGAGTACCATACACTAGAAATATTGACGGGTGCTTTGGAGAGAGAAACATTGTACAAGAGGGCCATGTAGGCCAAAAAGATTCAGTGGCTTGGTCTAAAGCTCAGTCCACCCTTGATGTTGGGGCTGAGTGATTGGAAGGACCAAGATGAGAAGACCAAAGAATGGGAGGAAGTAGAAAAGAATGATGGGTTTTACCCTCCTGAAGGGACTCCCACACTTCTTCCTTGGGAAGTTAGAGGTTCTATCAAAGCCTTAAAGGAAATGCAAAAGGAGGATTAGTTTCTCAAAGGATGAGCAACCATTTAGTAGTGGGGTGATGATGAGCTCCATCATGAGGTACATTTGGAAGGGTTAGTGGCCACCTTTTTGCCTTATTAAGTTTCTTTTTCTTCCATTTTAATTATATTAGGGTCTTATGATGCTAATGTAGGTGGTGATTGAGGCTTAACATAATTTGAGTACCTAACATAAGATTAAATGTAAGAAAATAATGAAGATATGGCATTTTTGTGGAGATTTTGTCATAAAGACTCGGAGTAGACAAAAAGGAGAGATTATAGGGGGTTGTCCACCCTATAATCATCTACACTAAAATCAATGCATCTAATGCAAGAAATCAAATAGGATTAGAAATCACCTTCTATACTGAAATCAATGCATCTAGTGTAAGAAATATTCTTCCCCCTTTCCCCCTTCCATCTATATTTATATCTCCCTCCATCTCTCCTTCTTTGTGTCTTTAACTTAGTCCGCCAAACAAAAACACTCTCTCACTCCATTCCTATCAATCTCTTTGTCCCTCCCTCCTTGTCTCCATCTATCTCTTCTTTCTCTTCACCTTCCATATATATCTCTATCTCCCTCTGTCACTCTATATCAAGCCCAAAACATACTCTCTCTTTTTCAAATCTATCTATCTATCAGTCCCTCCTCCTCTCCCTCTCCCTCCTACTATCCTCTATCCCTCTCTCTTCATATTCCTTATAAATCCCTCTATCTCTCTCTCTCTCAACCTTTCACTCTCTATGGCTTTATTCTTACCTGCCACTAGTAAAAAATGATGAAATTAATGACTAGGTGACTAAAAATGCCATAGTCACTGCAATGATTTCAAGTTAATTACTACTAAATTTGAGCAATTTTAAGTGACCAAACTAAAAATGACTAATTTAGTCTTGGAATAAAATATACGACTAGATAATAAGTGACTAAACTAAAAGTGACTAACTTAAACGACTAATTTAGTCCAGGGATAAAATATATGACTAGATAATAAGTTACTAAAGTAAAAGCGACTAACTTAAATGACTAATTTAGTCTAGGATTAAAATATATGACTAGAAAATAAGTGATAAAATCAATAATGATTAATGTAAATGACTATTATAATCCAAGAATAAAAATATGGCGCCCAAATAACAAGTACAACAAGTATATGAATTAGTCATTTATTTCAGTAATTTTTAATTATGTCACTCCATATATGGAAAATTTCACTTTTGGTACCGAAGTGTTACATTTCACTATAGGTGTCTCTGAATCCATTTGCAGTGTTAAAATTTGGAGAAAAAGAGGTCTCTAAATTTACAGTGTTAAAATTATGAAAACACTTTTGTCTCTAAAGTTTAACAGTGCACACGGATTCATCTACAATTAACATAATTGCATGTATCATCTATCAACTTTACACTAATGCCTTCATTATAACTTTAGTAAAGGTAATATTAATTAGATAGCCAAATTAATATTTATATTTATATTTAATATTTGGCCATAAAGTTTAATTTTTAAACTTCATTGATTTATGTTAAAAGTGTGAGTTGTTTTAAATTTAAGGTTAAATCTTCATATTTACATCCAATAAATAGATAAATATAACATTTCTTATGTTAAACATGTGATTTCATTTAAATCTAGTATTAAATCGTCATATTTACATTTGATAAATACTAAATAGATAAACCTAAAATATATATTTATAGACCTATTTAGTAAATAGGTATGAAAATTTATTTATTTTTCCAAAGAAACAATCGAACCCGTCTATTGATTAAGTAGAAGGTTACATATATAGTATATGCATAAGCATTCAAAGAACTGCATTTTTCCTTTCTTTTGAAACAAAGGAAAAAATGGAGTTGCAAATGATGAGGAGATGTATCTATCAATCCTCTCAGCTTTGTCAAAAAAACAAACATTTTAAATGACGTCTCCGTTCAGCCCCCAAGCTTCCACTTTGTTGTGGAAGAACCTGAAACAGGGATGAAAGAAGACTGTATCTATTTGAAATCATCAAAAGGATGAAAAATTGGGCGGTAGAATCCATTCCAATTTTGAAAGTTTTCAAAGGCATAATGTTTTAAGCAGAGAAAAGAACAGTCTCGCGGATCTCCTAATGAGGAAAACAATCCGAAACATAGACAAAAAATATAGACATATTCAGATAGTATCAAACATGAATCTACAAAAATAGAAAGTATATTATGATCAGAAACATCAGGAGCAGGAAGTAAGAGCGACTGGAAATTAGCGGGAAAAAGGAGGTTGTTTGATCCCTCGGATCCGACCTCCTTCAACCGCTACAACGATCCAGTGCCCCATATCTTTACGAGCGCCCTCCTTAGATAGGAAGTATGCTTCACTATTTTGTTCTCTGTAAATATGACAAGTAGATATCTGGTTAAAATATGCTTTTACAATATTTACCTCATCAAGAAAAGTAGATAAAATGAAATTTTGGCATCTCTATGTTCCATTGAACCATTTCATGATGTTCATAGAGTCCCCGAATATAGGTATGAAAATTTATTAATTTAATTATGAAACTTAATTAATTTTTTAATGATGTATGAAACTTTGTTTTTTTGTAAGTCAATGTCATATTCATGTAGGAAAAAAGGATTACATATATCCAATTACAAAATAGGTGGTCTCACCTTGACTTGGTTTGTTGACAAAAATTTGCACCAGATGCAAAAAAATACAAAAGAGGGACTAGGCACATTGTCCATAAACGGTTGGGCCAGAGGCACCAAAACACATATAAAACATAAAGAACACCAAATATCATAATATCAATCCAATGTGATGGATGCAGGGTTGTCAGGGGTTGTTCCTAGATGCGGTGGATCAAGACAGAAGTCACAGTGACCACGCCCTTCAAAGTGCGCCAACCAAGTCTCCAACTTTTCTACTTTTTCAGTGAGTTGATTTTGGCCTCGCCAAACCAATACCAGTCGGAAAAAAGTTTCATGGTTATATATATATTTGGAGTGTGATGGATGTTACAAGTGGTATCCGAGCCATGGTATCAACATTGCGACATAATTGGGAAATTGTGAAATAACATAAGTGTTAATGATGCACCAAGTGGAAGCAGCCCGAGGAGAGGAATTAGAATCACTTCACCGACGAGACCATCAGTGGTATATGGACATGGACCATTTGTTCAAGCTAATATGGAAATGTGGGTTTAAATGGGAGAGAAATCCCACAACACAAACACTACGCCGCTTCAGACCATTCAACAATTGCGAGCTTGAATGATAAATATAAAAGATGATAACGAGAGGTTGTGGCAAGAATAGGAAATTATCATGAAGATTCTATCAGATAGATAGAACCAAAGGGAGCCAAATTTGAGTCCTGGTAATGAAAATAGGCTTGATACACACCAAAAAAGGGAGGACAATCCAAAGTTTTAGGGAGGCCAAAATGATAATGAATAAGGATCCGAAAATGTTTTTGGTGGTAAAGGGATCAAGAGGAAAAAGGCCAAACTGCAGGGGGAGTTCAAGAGAATTAAACGCCAAACATTTTATGGAGAATAAAAGGAGGATGTTGAAGTCTGACTAATCAACATGAACAAATACTTTTGGATCTATGAATACGATGAAAATATAAAGTCCAAGTTGGTATTTACCAATTACAAGGAAGAGCCACCTTATGATACGAAGAAATTAAAATTATTCGGGGAATCAACGAACAAGAACTGACTTGGGACAATTTGAAAAAAACATTTCAAGGATAAATATTTAACAAAATGGTTCTATGATGAAAAATCAAAAGAGTTCCATGATCTGATATAGGAATGTAGTCCATGGATGAATTTATAACCAAGTTTACATCTCTACTGAGATTTATTGCCTATATTCGTGAAGAGAAAACTAAGGCGCAACATTTTATTTGTAGTTTACCATCTATCATGAAGGAAAGGATAGAGTTTCATAACACAAATATGATGGATGAAGCTATTCAGAAAGCTAGAATCTGCTACCAACAAATGAAGCAAAAGTGAGAAAGTGGAAGAAGTTGGCCAAGTAAAAAGGGACAAAAAAAATTCGTAATAAAAAGAACGCAAAAGTTTTTGGTGTTAAGAATTCACACAAAAAATAACATAATATACCTTAGGTTGCAAAGTAATTACAAAAAGGTTGAGGTTTCAAGAAAATCATAACCTAATCGAACTCGGAAACGGTTAGTTCCCTATAATACTAGTGTAGCCCATTATCATTATTGTTAGTGTAGCTCCCTTACTATTTTTTTTGTGCCCATGTAGTCCCCATATTTTTATTATTGTGCCCCATAGAAGACCACTATTGTTATTTTTGTGCCCTTACATTATTATTGTTATCTAGGATCTAATTATATTATGACCCCTTAGACTCCTATATATAGAAAGTAGGTTTTTTCATTTGTATCATCCAATAATTTTTCATTTATGTAATTGAAAGGAGGTTTACCCCTAAAAGTGTACACTTATTAAGTGGTTGATCTATATTTTCTTGTATTTTGTGAGTTGGTTGCATAACATTTGGTATCAGAGCTTTGGATTTTATGGTTTTGCTTCTTCAAACAAGCCATCTTGGAATTTTCGCTATAATTTTTTTTTCTACGAAACTTCAGAAGTGGAAATTAAAACCACATGGAGTTGAAATATTGGTGAACCTTGTGTATAAATTTTAGAGCTTGGTTCGCTATATTTTCAAAAATATGATATGAGGAAGTTAGGATTTTTGCAAGTTCCATAATTTCATCTCAAACAGGTGACCGAGGGAATATTGTCATAACCTTCGTTTCAGGAATCCAATTTGAATTTTGTAAAAATTGTCTGGAAGTTCACGGAATTTGGTTTATTTTATATCAATTTCAAATCTGACGGTTAAAACAGTGACACATGGCATGTTGCACAATTTTTCTCTACTGAACCAGTCCATAATTAGGTCATTGTGGGAGATCGAGCATAACTTTATCTTGAAGAATCCAATTTAGGTCTGACATGTGGCATTGGAAAGAAGACTCAGAGGGATACTACATGACCTAATTTAAAATTTTAGGGATCCGAAATTATAGATATACAAAATATTCATTGTCGAGCTCATTAGAGGAAATTTCAGCCTCAAAGTGGCCTCTTAAGGAGAAATAATAAAATAAGAGTCATGAATTTTGAAGGGAAAACAAGAAAACTTTTTTTTTAATTGTATTTTTGGCTTATCTCCTTATAATTGTACTCACATTTCATGTTTATACACTCATAAGATGTGGAATTAAATTCCACATCCAATGACTATCGATTATGCATACTTTTCAGAAGACCCACATTGACAAAAATTGCAGATACATTAAAAACGTGTTAAAACATGTTTTTTAAATGCATATTCATTTTTTTTCAAGGTGGGTCTTCTCAAAAGTATGCTTAAGGTGTACGTGTTGGATATGAAATTTATTTTCGCATGTAATGAGTGTCTAAGTTTGAAATTTGAGTAAACCTATAAACAGATGAGCCAAAAATATAACTAAAAGAAAAGTAGTTTTTCTTCTTTTCCCTCCAAAATATTTACATGCACCTCTTTTCAAATTTAAAGCATTTTGATTGGTTTACATATTATGACATGGAAATTACATGAAAATTTCATGGGCACTTTTAGGATGAAATTTCCTTTAATGCCTACAAAGCAAAGAAAAAGGTGTGTATTGTTTTTAATTATTTTGCATAAGTTTTGTTTGAAAAATAAGTTTGAAGTGATTCAAGGGGAATAGTGAAGCATAAATATCATTGTTTCATTCCAAAATGACTCGAATAAAGAAACAAAAACACCTAGTAAGAAACCAGAAGAGGAAGAAATGCAACATGATATATCAGAACTACGAGACCAAGTGAAAAAAATGTCGCTCTCACAAAGAGTAACCAAAAATGAAATGGAAGCTAAGATAGCTGGTTTAAAGAATGGTTTAAAAACATATATGGAATGTTTGAAGAATGGTTTAAAATTAAACATGGAAAGTTTTAGGATGGCATAGAAGCAAAAATGAAAGGCAACATGGAATATTTGAAGAATGGTTTAAAAGCAGACATGGAAATTTTGAAGGGAGGTTTGACAAAGTTGCTACAAGAAATGATTCCTAATGGTGAAAATATTTGTGATAAAGGAGGTCTCTAGGCAAGACCCGGGTTCAGGATAGAGGCCAACAAGGTTTCTGTAGTAGTCTAGCACAATGCCAGCATTTTCACACTACTCCAAGGAGCAGAGCATCTCACCCGAGGCATGCCGTGACCTTTGTAAGGTTAGGAGATAGATCATGTACCAGAAAATTACAACTATGAAGAACAACTGAAGGAACTTGAAACATCAAACAGATCTCACTACTATGTATACACTATTACTCATCAAGCATGTTCAGGATGCTGAATTAAAAATTTAAAATGGGGCATACATTCATAGTAAGAAAATTATTAACACTCAACTCATAACATTAAGAACAACAATAAACATATTTCATTATCAATATCAAAACATCATACATCTCTTCGTAGAGTCTATTACAGTGTGATTCAGTACAACAAAGATCTCACAGAGCTCTCCTATGGCTATGCTCTCTCTCCCAACCCTCTGCCGCATTGACTAACTAACTCATCTATGCTGATTGATTGCCTATTTGTTCTTTTGCCAACGTGACTGTCAGTCTTTCCTCTTTTCTTGCTCCACTGCTTGCCGCTTCTTCTTGATTACTGGGAGTTCTACTGATTTTCTTTGTCTCCCATATTTTCCATCTGCACTATTCTCCGCAACTGTCTCACCACCTATCTTCCGGCTATCCGCAACCGTGATAGCTCCCTATCTACCTTGATTGCGCTCTGCCACTTGTTCTCCACAACTCAAAACTTTTTATTTTTCAAAACAAAGGCCCCAACGGGCCCCGACCACACACTATTGACTTGTCCCGAGTCAATCTTTTCCTACTATTGTTGCTTCCGTCGGTTTGTCGGCTTCTGAGGCCAACTTTGTCTTCTCCATTTCTTCACCCTGTCCAAACAAAGGCCCCAACTCTGGAACCTTTCTCAATGCTGAAGACTTGAGTTTTATGAACTCGGTGATTGCATGTTACCATTCTTTAATTAGTTGTTCAGTTTGGGTGGTGACTCTTTCAGCCTCAGTTTCACTTGCCACTGGCGACAGCATGCTAAACACTTCTTGTAGCTTCAACCCGGCTTCGGCTACCATCTGTTGTATTGCTTCTGCTTTTTGCTTGACCGGTTTCCATAGCTTTGTAAGGACCTGCTTTGTGGTAGCATAATGTTCCTCTATCTTCTGTATTTTGGTTTCCAGCGCCTCTGCTTGGTTGTGCAGCTGGGTTATGTCGATTGGATCAGTGGCTTCTTTGATCTCTTGTGAAATTTGTTGGAGCTGTGCCAAGATAGGTTTGGCTTTTATGGTCAACGAGTTAGACAATTCATGTAAATTCTTCAGTAGATTGTAGGCCTCTTTGACTGTCATCTCTAGGGTTTCCTTCATTCTGGTTACCTGCTTTTGTTTCTCGGTAACCTTCTCAGCATATATCACGGCAGGGTCGGGTAATGTTAGCCTGGCAGGTAGCATTTGTTTGAGCTCTTGGTTCTCTCTACTGAGATTTTCACATGTCATTTTCACTCGGATAGACCTTTAAACCATGGAATAGGCTGATATGTCCTTTGACGTCTTGTTATCTTGGGTAATTACCGTTGGCTAGAGGTCCTTGAAGATATCTATTACCTTTTCCAACTGCTCCTGTAAACTTTCCTTCTCCCCTTTTAGCTGATTGCGCTCTTTAGTAAGCGCGATGACCTGTTGTTGTTGTTGCTTGAACCTCTGTTGGAGGTCATTGTGCAACCCTTCTGCCTGTTATGCTCCTCACTGAATGAAGTTGTATAACTGTCCAGTTCCCCAGTTCTGCATGCTCTCAACACTTGACATGTCATAGGTTGGCGGTCTTTCTCTGAGGGGCTTCCCGCTAGAGATTGATCTCTCTGAGTGCTCATGTGGTGATGCTGGTTGGTTATGTTGCAAAAGCTGAGGCTCTAGGTTATTCATGCAAGTGGTTGTTTGAATCTGCTGCATTATTAGGTTAGCTTGCTAAAATGGGTTCAACTCTTTTGGCGAGGGCATTGTATCTACAGTAAAACACCCTCCTTGAACTAATAGTTATAGGAAATTTCCCTACCCCACCAAATTTTGGTTAACCTCAGGTACCCTAGCCGTACTCGAGTTAACTTCTGCCTCGGTATCCCCATTTGTCTTGTTTCTTAGCTTTACTAGGTCTGAGATAGTCACTGAGGTGGACGGAGTGTGGGTGGATTGGAATTTGGAAGTAAATGAAGTATGGGGTGATGAATTGTGAGTATGAGGTGAAGAGGTGTGAAGGTGAGGTGGAGATGATGTCTGAATATTCAAAACCAAGAACGTATCAAACACAGGTAACGCGTACGTTGCCTGGGTGGTAACCTCTGGCTCTTATCGAACTGGTACTCTTGTATCCATGGGTTGGGTATGATCTTCCTCGATGAGGTCAACTATTTACTTAGGTATCATAATTATTGCTTTCTTGGCCTTGGGCATGGCTACTGGGGGTTTAGGTGCATTGCTCTTGCAGATTGGGTTAATTGTGGTTGTTGGGGGTGAATTGAACATGGTGGAAGGTGGGGCAGTGACCATAGGTGTGATTGTGGATGGTGATGAAGAATTTGAAGACTGAAAATAAGAAAAAGAAGGAGACACAGTAGAAACACCTATGAGGGTTTGTATTACCATATTGAAGCCCTTTTCCCTCGTATCCAACTAGTCCAGTAAAGGTTGTAGCTGCAGTTGAGAAATCCTGCTTTTCATTTCCTCTGGTGTCTCCCCTGGGAGAGCTTTCGGCAGCATCCCTTCAAACTAATAGTGGGGTATTCTACTTCTGATATCCATTGCAACTATTGGCCATGAACAAACTACGGTGTGGATGGCTTTCTCTTCTACTTGAAACTTTAAAGGTCTCATTTTGAACGTGGTTTCATCCACACAACTAGGTCTGATATATGACTGCTTGTGGGTGACCCCAAACCATATCTGCGAAGAATATTTGTCCAACAGGTCCCTCGGAACCCTTTTATGTCTCGCCACGACATTCACCATCTGCCTGTACTAGAATGAGAAAGCCTCCTCATTTACCTCCTTGGTGCTGTGATCTCCCGAGATTCTCCAGGACGTAAACCTTAACGCCATTGTCTCTTCGTTTGTGATTTTTGTGAGCTGTCTTACCCCCGGGTGAGTCCATTTCCACATCGCAAATTCCATTACGAGGTATCCATAAATGAATATTGTGGCTTCTTTGTAATTATACTTGCAGGCTTCAAACAGTTCGTTCAATAAGAAGGTACACCAGTTTAGCTGGGCTACCTGGAGGCAGTGTTACGTGACTGAAATGGTGTGGAGGGTGCATTCGCCTTTGATGTAATGTCTCATTGTCTTACCTATTATTAGATAGTAGGAAAATTTCACTATTGGATTATTTATGAGGTCTATCTTCACCCCCTTCCCTCCTCTCCTGGTCTCATATTTCTTGATACTAAAACACCGCCAAACTGAATCAACCATTGAATCCAGTATGTAACCAATCATAGGTCTTTGAAATAATTATTGGTCACGAAATACCAATATTTACCATACTTTTGCGACATTATAACTGATCAATATACCAATCCACAACCAAACACATGAAGACATCATTGACAGACAACAACAAAAAATACGGAGTTCATCAATTCCATCAACATACAAACATCTGTAAAAAGCCCTAATCAAGCAACATTATAAAGGTAAAATATCTCAAAATATATACATGACTACTATGAAGCATATCCGCATATGCACGTGACTCTCATGAAGCAAACTTGCGTACAAATCTTAAATTACTGAATCAATTTCTTCACTACATATCATAACACATGACAAATCCAAATATTTTCACATATAATGTCAACATCACATATTATTTTAGGATCGTATCATACCGTCACTATAACCACAAATATAACATGTTAGCTACACAAACATAAATAGATCAAGAAATTATATTCATAATTCCTCAATGCACTTTCAGATCTATCAAATCTAAACCATCTCCTTGCTTCCTCATGCACATCTATTTCAGATCAGATCACACATGAATAGTTTATCCAAAAATGCACACTTAACACATTGATTTCCATCTCCTTATATAGTTTTTTACTTAGCCAATACCTCAGGTAAATCACTTGGTAATGTTGATGATATTCATTGATGGGATCAAATAGACGTTGTCACCATAATTATTATGGGAAATTACCATGGTAATGGACCCTCGTATCAAGTTATCCATGGTTTGGATTATGTATGTGACTTTTTTTTATAGGACTTGTGTATGTAGGTGACTTTTTTTATAGGACTTGTGTATGTACACAACTCTTATTCACAGGAACCATGTATGCTTCTCAAAATTTACATTTTTAATGCCTTCCATATCCTTTGTAATATATGTACCAATTTTTCTATTATTTGTATTTGTTCGATAACCATCATATTATAACCAAGTTGGCATCAAGTACATCTTTGTCAAATAGGTTTCCATCAAGGACAACACATTAGCCATAATTCCAACATTTTCTCTTACCTAAGAGACTATGAATATTAGACAAAGATCAAGAACTCTTTTAGCACCTTGAACCTTCCTTGTGGTTAAACTTGAAAAGTATTTAATTTTCATTTTTATTTCTGGGGATGTACTTTATTGATTCCCACATAATTTTTAAAATTATGAAATTGACAAGTTAATTAAAAATTTAGCAGTACTAACACAGAAGAGTACAATATTCCAAATAGGAACAATCATTAAGAAATGAAAATTAGAAAGTAAACATAGGGTGATTCAATCCATAAACCGATTTATGTTGGCTAATGTGTTGAGATTTTATTATGAATCTTATCATATAGGGTGCTTACTGCACTTGTAATGAGTTGTTGGGTGTGCTGGAAAATCTTGTCTCCATCACATGATTTCAAGTTTATGGTGATTATTTGAGCATTAAATTGATATGAAATTGAATGATGTAAATATTTAAACACTTGAATGACTATGAGTATGTTTCAAAACCCTTTCAACTCCGTGAATATCTTATATTACTGTCATAAATCCATGTGAACTCTGGTTCTACTAAGCATTGAGAGGTATCATATTTTTTTGCACTCTAAAAGAGTTTTGCACCTCAAACGATTTGATCCCTCTCGAAACTTAGTATATATGAAGTTTAGATGTATCTAGGATGGTTTATATAAACAAATAATATATTTTTAGTTTTAGTTTTACCATAAATACATAAACACATTGAAAAACGATAACTAAGCTAAATGTTGTTTATTCCAACTTTGAAGTCTCTTATAATTTACCACTAAATCATCCATCATATACAGTAGTGTACACCCGCCACATGATTACCTAGCATAATAGACCAAATTTTCCACATGTATATCCTTTATACATGTGTGTGAACGTTATGATGTGTCCATGTAGTCTTTGTGCATCTCTTGCTAGTGGCAATCATGTCATTTCACTTAAGGCTTGGATTTCTTAAGGTTCAAATAAATTATAGACTTTACATCTAAAAGAAACCTCTCTCTCTTTCTCTCTTCCCCTTCTCTCCTTCTCCCTATACTATGCTTCTCTCTCTCTTACCTCATCTCCTTTCTTCCTCACTCTTTCTCCATCTCTCCCTTGTCACTCCCTCTGCCTCTCCTCTCTTTCTTTCTCTATCTCTCTTCCCCTTCTCTCCTTCCCTCTCTTCTATCCTTCTCTCTCTCTTCCCTCCACTCCTCTCTTCCTCGCTCTTTCTCCATCTCTCCCTTGTCACTCCCTCTCTCTCTCTCTTTAGGCCTTTGTTCTTCCTTCCCTGGATCCCCCTTCAATTCCTTCTCTCTCCCTCCTTCTCTCCTCTCTCTAGAATATTTAAGAAATATTATTAGTAGTATAAGGATAGAGAGTTTAAATATATCCCAAAAACAATTATAACTTTTTTTCTTTTACATTTAATTTAAAAATGTTATATTATAAGTATTAAATTATTATGTGCTTATTAATTAAATGTAAATATGATTAAAAATTTATTATTTTAATTCATAAGATTTCAAATATTATTTTGCATTTTGCATTATATTTTTTATTATACATTTGCCATTTTAGCTTTTACATTACATTATATATTTATATTTATATGTATTTTAATTTTAACATGAAACATATACTTAATTTTGTTTGTTATCTCAATTTAATATATGTTCACATTACATTCCTTATTTATATTACATACATTTCTCGTTTAGAATAATTTAGAATCCATTTATCTATATATTTATGTGTAACTTAATTATAGTTTAATAAAATTAATATAATTATTCTTTTATTCACAAATTCAATTAATTTATTTTTCACTTACATAAAAAAATAAATATAACTGCTGACTCGTTTTAAAATATATATATTTTTATAAAATTGAGTGTTATAAATATTATATTAATTTTATAAAAAAAAATAATGTGTACACACATAAATATAAAACACAACATAATATAAAAAATAATTTAAAAAATCATTAAAATAAATTAATGGATAGATAGGAGTAAATAGAATGTCGCTTCCTCCTTTGACAGAGGAGCCTTGCGAGGATTTTCCTTTGATCTTTCAACTAACCGTGAAGATTTTAGTTGCACACATCACGCAGTCATTGATAGAAACATTTTAAGGTCTTGCACCTTCGTCTTGTCGAAAGGGGAATAAACTAGCATTTGCACCAAAAGGGTGCAAAGACACGCCAATAGAAATGCATATGAATTGAGTGTGATGTAGAGGTAGCGCTGTAGGAAACAAGGATGTGGACATGGAAGGCATCAGGAAATAGGAGGCGAGGGAAGGGGGGTGATTTTCATTTTTGCTTCTTTATGTTAAATTGATCGATATATCAACACATGTGAAACACATTAAGAAACTTTAAAATGACATCAAAGATTAGTAAACCATTGTTTACATGTCTAAAACATAATGCGTAGACAACTCTTTTCAAGCAATCTAGCCCTCTGACGCTCTGATTATCCACTCAAGAAAGAATTTGTCTTAAATATAACTTGTTGAGAACATCGATATCATCCTGAGCTTTTGAGGTACAATAGAAATTCAAGTTGATTCTATGAAACTCTGTTGCAATTGAAAACCAACACCAACAAATGGGCTCAAAGATGCCACCTACGTCTCATAGGCACCTCAAGATGGCACTGAACAATAAGAACAATAAACATGATTGATCGTTAAAGTTTCGGTACAAATATGAAAGAATATTTATTTTAATCAACTTTTCAAAATTTTTTTTCTACTTTCTCAGTCATCATAACCCATAAAACCCATAACTCGTTCGACAAATCGT
Organism: Pinus albicaulis; assembly: GCA_034641835.2. Lineage (NCBI taxonomy): Eukaryota > Viridiplantae > Streptophyta > Pinopsida > Pinales > Pinaceae > Pinus > Pinus albicaulis. The sequence goes on from CM076578.1 coordinate 1,525,628,809, forward strand.
GAACAACAGAGAGATGTAGTTTAAACAAAAAAAAAAAAACGAAACGTTGAATAGTGTGTCAAGTGAATCCATGTACATGCTTTGTTTAACAATAAATATAAAAATGAATTTGGACTAAATAGAAAATTAAGAAATAAAATATGAATAAATAAATAAAATAAATAAATAGAAATGAAATAAAATAAAGATAAAATTACAAATAAAAATAAAATAGATAAATTAAATTTGTAATTTAAAAGTAAAAATAAATAAATAAATAAATAAAAATAAAATAAAATAAAGATAAAAAAATAATAAATAAATAAATAAATAGAATTAAATAAATTTAAATTAATACGCACTTGTATCATGAGTGAACCCCTTCCGTGGGTTTTCAAATGTAATGTATTAACCGACCCTATTACCTAAGTCTTATAACCATGATTTTTCGACTCAACCATCCACACGGTGCTCATAATACTCAACCATAGGGTTATAACCTTACCCCAACGGGATTTAAGATACTATGGCTGGCCCCACACATAGGCACTATGCTCATTCAACGTTGTTTTAGACCCACGCTCTAAGGTTTAATGTGATGCTATAGACGACAGTCATGCCCTCGACTTTAACAAGGCCGAAGCCATCTCACATATAATTAATCTTTGTCAATGTAAATACATGTTATACCTTTTTAAGCCCGCAGACCTTAGCAACGATCAATACATATATATGCATGGGCCCCAATGCTAACGGTTCGTCCTCATCCAATGGCGGGTAGCATGTCGCATTGCTTTGAATGATTCGATGTCCCTAATCAATGCTCACGCAACTTATATGCACGAGCTTTAGTTTGCGATGAGAGTGTTCGCCCAGTTTATGGAATCGCTTCAATTTCCAAAATACTGCTTACCACCTTTGTAACTCGTGACATACTGCCGGATTAAGCTTTAAACCACGTTCACTGTTTATACTTCACGTTCCAGTTAGTTCTCTGACCTCAGGGTTCCGTCGTCATGGTTTATGAAAGGAATAAGATATTGGACGTTGTCATGGTTTTGTTCGAAGGCATTCTAATCCCATGCTTGCCCTGCCAATCAAAGATCTTAACTGCCTTGCTTTCTCTTCATATAAATATTCATATATTGATCTGAGAGAAGAACGGTATGGGGGTTTTGAAGGGGAAGAGCTTTAAAGGTCATAACTGGTTGATGGGTGGATTGAAGTTGGTTGTGGCAGATATAGTGGTGTCCTTTCTGTGGGTGCTCTCAGGGGCTGATGCCCGGGCCTCTACTATTAACCCACATTTACACTCTTCTTTTCTCATATAAATTGCCTTCCCAGTTTTTTTCTTTGTCAACCAAAGTTAAATCTAGAACCCAAAATCAAATTCAACACTCAATCTGCATATGGAGGCGCTTCCACTAAATGGTTAACCCCATTACATGCATATTCGAATACCTTCTTAATCTCAAAACTCCCTCCGAATCTTTATTCGACTTTATAATTACTCAACACCCAAGGATTCATGGTGTAACCCCCAACTTTTATTGAAGGCTAATCACCAGTATTATAACTCGATTCTGTATACCAATCAACACGCACATGGGAATGCGCCCAGTCTACATGCAAACTTTGGCATATATCTAACCCATTCACATACCTTCTATCTATATGAGTATTTCATAATATTTAAGGGTGCCACCTTGGCTTTACTCCAAGCCTTAACTCAATGGCTAATTCGGCCATATCAATTAATTTTACAAGGTTCATAGTTATAGGTATATATCAACATACGTTATAACTCAACCCACTCTTTAATAATTCCAAAACCATGACATTTGTAACTTACCTGTCCGTCATTCCTCCTTCATCAATCTACGGTTGGAGTTTCATCGCGCCTCAACTGTTGATCGAACGGCGTAGATGAATATCACGCGAAGTTAACGATCGAACTTTAGCGCCCGATATGAATGGTATTCTATTTCTGCCCTTCGCCATGCGTCAGACGGCTAATGGAATCGCGTTGATTTGATGAAAACCACCCGTGAACCAAAGGTGGTGGGATGACAAGCATGGGTTCTTCTAAACCGCCTCTCAACTCTGCTGCTGCAAATTGATCCAAATACTATCGAATTAATTAATCCGGAGGTTCAACACAAGATCGCTGGTTCCCATAGTCGGATGCCGAGCTCCTTTGCATTCTCCATCAAAACGCTGGGATCCCTCTGTTTCTACCGAACCGGTCACACAGAGTCAAAACGAATGCAATTCATAACCCAGGAGCATGGATCGAATGGTTGAATTGCCACAAGCGTATATAACGTTGCGTCCATTTCTGCTACGGTGACCGAAGGGATGCGGATTCGCACTAGTCGATTCAATCAAAGGGGTTTGGTTTTATGTTTACGGTCCTTACGCAAGATTTGATATATTAAAAAAACAGGGATTTGCCATAGTTCGCTCATTCAACAGAGCTCAACTCTGCAACTTCTCTTGAGCCTTCTACACAGGATTGATAGACTTAACCCACACGCTGAGGTACGTATTCAATTCATACACAAGAATTCTGCTATCTCAGAATCGATCCTTACCGCGATCGATCCACCTCACCTTCCAAGTCGGTTCCTCCAATAACCACATCAGACGATCAAAGCTCCAAATTCGATTTACTTAGCAGTGCTTTGCGTAGGGGTTTCTACTCACAAAACCAGGACTTCTACCCATACTCTCACGAAAGTTCGAACAGTCAAAGCAGGAAAATTCAATCATTTCATAACTTAGAATTCATAATCATTCCAGAGCCTCAAACATTCTTAAAATAGATTCTACCAAGGACAAATGTTATGCACACAGAACTTATGAACAGTTTCGTCCACAATATATATATTTTCATACAGGAATTGGAACAATATTTCGTCAACATATATAATGTCATTAATTACCAAAGTATTCGCTTACAATTTCATGGTAGGCCAGATATTCAGTTCGGTGGCCATTATCCTCCTACTCTGTTCCTGAAGAAGTTATAGTTCTCTAACTCTACAGGAATTTACATTTATACAGACACAAATGAGTCGATTCGACTTCTTGACAGAACCTCTTGAAATTCTCTAGTTCCTAATTTTAGACTTCAAACTGAAACTACTGAAACTGATCCTAAATCTACTCATACCCTTGGTTGTCTCTTCATATTCCTATCTTAACCAATTTCTCATGTTCTCAAATGACTTGAGAAAAAATACAATTCCCTACCAAATTTATTCAAAATATTAATATTTACATGAAACTTTGCCAACATGAGACCCCCCCCCTAGGTCTTATAAAAGTACAAGTATTTCTAGAGCCTAATGCCCCTGCATCAGGGGCCCTTGTCAGGGTGGTGACTGTCGTTGTGGCTTCTCATTTCTTACAATTGAAAAGAAATGAAGAGCTCTTAAAGTGGGTACTTATGGTGCAAGTCATGTTCATATTTTCATGGCTTAGTAAGTTAACCTCTCTTCACATTAGCAGCTCGCATCCCTGCTCAGGTGCATGCAGCTTTTTTTGTTTTCTTTTGGTTAATTTAAAATTTAAGTAATATTTCCTCCTCTTTATTTTAGTAGGCATTTGGATCATTGCTAGGAGTGAAGTATGTCAATCGTGTGATCTCACCTGGAGGCCAACGTCCCCTGCTGAAAGTTGATCTAATGACTAGGATAGTTGCGGAAGGTGTTCTCACATTCGCAATTGTTATGGTTTCATTGATTATGAGAGCAGGAGGACCCAAAAGATTTTTTCTGAGGACATGGATAATGAGCATCATAAAGCTCAGTCTAAGCATTATGGATGCTAACGTTACTGGCCTTGCTATGAACCCTGCCACTATAAGCACTTCTGTTATCGCTCTCAATGGAGAAAGGTTGATATTTAGAAAGGATAGATTAGGATTTATTATCAACTTATAAAGTCATAAATTTTGAGCTAAATAGGAAGGATTAGAATTTTCTACCTCTCTACCTATGTTCAGGGCTTGTACAACTACCCAACCCAATTTTGATATGTGGTATTTTCCTCTCTATAGTTATAGAGGAAGTGCCTCAAGAAACATGTCGGAGGGGCTGCATCATGAAGAGAAGGCTTGCTTTGGCTTATGTGCTGAGTGTGAGGGGTTTCTATTCTTGACCTAGCTTGCTTATTTTGAATATCGTGCTATGGGGATGACCCAAACCACAAAAAAAATCGAATCCTGGTGGACAACACAACACTCTGCTAATCTCACCATTAAACTTTTTTCTTGTTGGCAATTGCTTGATATATAACCTATCGCATTTTAAAAATCAGGTTTCAATCAGGATGTAGAATCCAGTTAGGTATTTGATGGTGTCCAAATTCAGAGTATGAAGGCCTATTCCATCTCACAAGTGGGGTAATTATCTGTTCCATTTTAAGGTCTTGTAGTCTATCTATGTGTAATTTAGCACTGAATTGTATCAGGCACTTAATTTCTTGTAGTCTATCTATGTGTAATTTAGCATTGAATTGTATCAGGTACTGAATTTCTAAAAGAAAATTCCAAATTCCCAACATTCAATTTCAATGTGTTGCAGTGCTTAGCACAATGTCATTAGTTCCATTCCTGAAAGGCCTGGAAAAAGGGTTAGTTTCCATTATCATTGTTTTTAGACCAAGAAAAAGTCTAGCAGCCAGTTAAGAAAATCTATCAGTCGCTGCATGGTAATGAAGATAATGACTGTTCTATTCTGGGTTGTTGCACCTTTGTTAGAAAGCGTCGGAAGCTTTTTGTATTGTATGAATTTAATTTTTTTGAGTTTGACAAACGCTTCTTTTGAACCTCATTTAAAGTGCAGTTAGATATTGTATCCTAATCGCAGCTCTTCATGAAGCTGATGGTGCTTCCATATTAGCAGTCTGTTGAGTTTTCTTCATTTTAATGGATTTGATGCACTTCATTGCAATTTTTTAGTAAGTTTTTTGTATTGTATGGATTTAATTTTTTTGAGTTTGACAAACGCTTCTTTTGAACCTCGTTTAAAGAGTAGTTACATATTGTATCCTAATTGCAGCTCTTCATGAAGCTGATGGTGCTTCCATTTTAGCAATCTGTTGAGTTTTCTTCATTTTAATGGATTTGATGCACTTCATTGCAATTTTTTAGTAAAAAATGTTTTCCTTCTTGTTGGGAATCATGCATTTTTATCCTTGCAAAATATGTCAAATTCTGGTTTTGAAAATCCCAAGCTTTTCTGAGTATTCGTAATAGACTTGATTAGGACTATTTGTTTTCCTCTTTCAGCCCACAAAAATCCATGTAGGTATATTAGATTCTTAGATAGTTCTAATTAAATTTTTTTTAACTCATTGTTCTAATCGATGATTTTTGTTATTGATTTTTCTAATTTGTTGATTTATCTCTTTGTGCTGTTAAGCATTTAGTGAACTGCACAGTTATTTCTTAACTTGCATTTGGTTTGTATATTATTGTATTATGTTACATCTTCAATCGTGTTCTGAATGCATAGCTCACATATGCTGCTTTTATTTGTTTGGCCCATCATTTAGTTTTGCATTATAAAGTGTGAGGTAGTTGCTCTTTTTCCAATTATAATTTTCCTTGTCCTCACTCAAACTTTTATTCTCGTAAAGTGACTCTAGACATGAAAGTTTAAGCCTGGAAGTAAACGTGCATGGAAACTTGGCAGGATTCAAACTTGATACATGATTCCAGTACTTAGAACCTGCAAACTGTTTCAAGTCTGTCATCTCAAGTCAAGTGTTCTTGCTATTGTGGTTGCACCCTTAGCAGACAATTTTGAACCTACTCCCTTCCACTTTCTAACGTGCACATGTTGTTGTTTATTTACACTCTTAGAGCACTAGTGAGTTGCTTACCCCTTCAATTTTTAACTTAGACTTATAAGAAAATAGGAAAGGAAATCCAGAATTGAGTTTTTAACTTTTTTTCTGATGAAAAGTTAATGGACTGCATTGCAGGCATTTGGGTGGGCTTATTATAGAGGGCAGCACAGAATGAAATAACATGTATATGTGTATTGGCTGGCACCATTGGAGGCATGTCTGTTGGCTGTCTGGACTTTTGGGTTGCTTGTTGTTCCATCCCAAAAGAAACAGACAAGACCAAAATTGAAGACCGTCAAAGAAGAATGAGGCAGGCAAGAATTGCAGCAATATCTGGTTCTCTTTGTGCAAGTTGGTATGCTAGATTGCATCCAATCATTCAACTACAAATAATCTATTTTCTTGAGGTTATTAACTTAGACCTGCAACCCCTTCAACACAGAGCACATACAAACCAGCAATTTCAAAGGAATTAAAACTCTTATTCATATAGCGAAGACAGGAATTCAACTCGCGCCAACCTGATATAGAGGAATTCTTCTATCTCAGAATCAATCCTTACAGTGATCGATTCACCTCAGCTTACAAGTCAATTCCTCCAATAATCGACAGAAGATGATGAAAACCCCAATTTCAATTTACTGGCAGTGCTTTGCGCAGAGGGTTCCTACTCACAAAACCACGACCACTACCCATATTCTCACGAAGGGTTCGAACAGCCAAAGCAGGAAATTTGAATCATTTCATAACTCAGAGTTCATAGTTACTCCAGAGCCTCAAATATTCTTCATATTGATTCGACCATGCTATGAAGACAGAACTTATGAACAATTTCCTCAGCAATATATATATTTTCATACAGGAATTGGAAACAATCCTTCATCAATATATATATATATATATATAATGTTATCAATTACCAAAGTATTCGCTTAGAAATTCATGGCTGGCCAGATATTCAGTTTGATGGCCAGTATCATCTAAATTCCTACCACAGAGTCTTATTTTCATACTTCATGCACAAGGATGCAAGGTATTCTCCATCCAGAACTTAAACAGCAAATGCACAATAATGCTGAGACTATTTCCTCATTTACACAGTGGATTAACTTACAAACTGACATCTTGAAAAAGAAAAGAAAAATCGCAGTATGAGATAAATTGTGATGGTAAAAGAAGTTAAGAAAGATGAAAGGTAAAGGAATATTATAAACTATTTCATTGTCAACCCTTTGACCTTAATGGGTAATTGGGTATGCATGGAAGTGCAACCTGTTAGTTAATAAATACAAGGCATATTTTGTCCACGAAAGGCATCATCCCAGAGAAATATTTAATTGGATAAAGTTTGATCAGGATTAAAATTTAGGCTTGTAAAATCTTATTATTGGAATTTACTAGTTAAGGCACAAGTTTTACAAGTTTTAGGCACTACATCAATCACCCCAATCAGTTTTAAAAGAGATGGCCCTGTTGTAGTTTGCTATAATAGAACACTAGGAAAATTATAAATATTGCAAGATAATTTGTTGGTATTACAACACTACGACAATTACAAAATTTGCAACATAAATTGTTGGGAACTGAGAATTGGTATATACAAAGAGGTCCCATAAAAAATACAAAGAAAACTCTTCAAATTAGACACAGCTGCAAGAAATATCATGATATGATCCAACTAAAGGTTCTGATTGATCTAATCTTCTATTTCATGCATGGTACCATGCATGGTCATGCTTGTCCATAGTACATGCACCAGGTCAGACTGTGAAGATTGCAGGTTGTTGAAGTTTTATGGGAGAACTGTCACAGAAAGACACGCCGAAAGTGCTTGTTTCCTGGGCACATTAAATGCATAATTATTAGAAACTTGAAAAACTACAAAGGAAAATATAAAATATTGTGAAATGTAAAATCCCAAGTTTGCACATAGGTGACAAAGAGTACAACATGAACACAATAGATGATGCATGCAGTCATCCAGGGCACTATCATGACCCTTGAAGTGTAATAATTAAAGTTAGAAAAACAACAGAAACAAGACAAATGCATATCCATTTGCCAGCCTATGCATGAGATTATGATCAGAGAAACAGATATGCATAAAATTGCAAAGAGAAGATCAACTTTAAAGGATAAATGTGACATGTGAGTTCCTTGATGATTTCTATTATTAATATAGATACATGTAAATGTGGAAACAGTAAGATGATGGAAAAACAATACAAGGACAAACTTATTGAATATATTTGCATATATGGACAGTATTGCGTTTAGGGCGTAGACATAACATACGGTGATTTGTGAATAACCTGAAATATGTTTCAGATAGTAGGAATCTTCTTACTCTGTCTGCAATCAATAATCTGAAGCCAATTGAACATCAATGTTTGTGTCGTGTGGATCTTCCCCCCTCTGCATTGATCTGAAGTTGCTACTGCAAGGATCAGCATCCAGCAACATCTGCACAACGTCTCCCATTGTCAGGCGTAGTGTCGGTACGGTGCAGGTACTGTGTACGGCTATTTTCAAGACATTGGTGATTTCTTCGTGAAAGGGCGAGCAAATATTTGAGTTGACAACTTCTAGAGGATCTTTTTGGGAGCATATCTTGTGTGAAATCCAGGAAACAATATCTCAATAGTTTCCAAACCCTGGCTCAATTGGTTGTTTGGTAGTTACAAGCTCGAGCAATAGCACACCAAAACTATTAACATCGGTCTTTTTTGCAATGTTCAGAGTGTATACATATTCCACATAGAAAAAATGGATCTTAGTACTCAACGACTGAGAACAAATATATACATGGAAGTATAAATGATATTTGAGAAAGGTTAGAATCTATAACTATAAAGGCTATGAAAAACTTGAAAAAGAGTCATCTTTTCTGTGTGAAAGGTGCAAAATAGGGAAACACAGTACCAAGCTGAACATACCAGGAGCAATGTAGCGATCGATGCTTGCAAAAACTACTGTAGAATCATTTGCTGCACAAGTTGAAGAAATTTGGCAATGCAAAAAGCATGGATCTTTGCACTTCTGCCTTTATCAATTTGTCTATGTCATTTTCGTTAGTTTTCTTGATGTTCATTATGAATATTCGCTTTACTAGTATACTTTCATTATTCTAGCTTGCAAATGTCTTCCTCAGAGAAGCTAAAATCCTGAAAAGATTTAAAGGTCGAAGAAGAAGTATACCTTTCATCCATTAAGTGAAGTTGATATGTACAGTATGTTTGCTGAAATTGTATCAATCCAATCATAAGGAATAACATTGTTGTAGCAACATTGAGGCAGAAAGATAAACCCCATTTGTTTGGCTTGTTTGCCCTGATGAGAATCGGAGGAAGGCTCAAGTATATTGTCATTATCATTTGTGCCATTTCCAGAGATCTTAGCACAGAGCCTTGGATTTTGTGAAAAGTTATGTTGGTTTACCTTATTAATGAGTGAATGTGGAATAGGCCCACTTAACTCATTATTTAAAATATCAATAAAAATAAGCTTCAGTGCACCAAAACTGCTTGGAATTGAACCAGATAGTTTGTTGTTTGAAAGATTTAAGGAGTTTACATCAGCAATAGATCCAATAATTAAAATTAATTTTCTGTAGTGTATATTATAAATACAGTATACTACTAAATTGAAATGAATAAAAAAATTTATAGAGGAAGAAAGCTAGCATTTCTAACTTTGAAGACATGATGGATGGTTGTCTTTACATTCAAAAACTATTTTTGAAATGATATATTATAAACATAGTAAACAAGCTCTTTCAAAGGATTTGAAAATGAAGCATTATGTATTTTATAAGATTTAGCAGCCTATAAAAATGGCTACTTTAATTTCTAATATATGTAATCGACATGTTTCGAAACAGAGGAAGTGTTGCAAAGTATATTGCATACAAGATGGTGACTGAAATTGTGCAAACAAAATAGCATAACATTGCATTCAGTGCAATCCAGTGTTTTGAGCAAAGCACATTTCGAACATAAATCCGATAACAAAATAGCATAACGTTGGATTTACTGCAATCAAAAAAGTGTTTGGAGCGAAGCATAGTGAATTTCTGTCTTTTTACATTTTCTTTTGGAAAAGTGGTATTGAGCTGGTAGCTAATCATATATGTAGAGGGTGGAATGACAATGGCAACACCAGTTTGTGTCTATGACAACACCAAGATGAGAATTGTGGGACTGGAAATCGAACCAAAGCTTTCTTACTGTATCCCTTTCACGCAGATGTATTAGTCGTTGCAACAAGGCCTTGAGCTTTTTCAGAAGGTCAATAGTTGGTTGGAGACAATGAAGAAGGAAGACCGGGCGCAGAAGGTGTCTTTCCTTAATGTGAAGAAGAGCAGCTTTCTGTCCATCTATTTCATCACAGTATTGATAAATTCGAGTGAAGTATTTGCTATCCATCTTGGTAGTCTGAAAGAGGGGGCAAACAGAAGTTGAATTAGTTGGATGTAATATATGGGAATTAGTGTTCTGAAGTAAAAGGAAAGCATAAAAGATAGATGAAATGAAAAGCATAAATACAAGTATAGGTAGTTGTAGAGAAAGGGGCATGGGGTAGTTCAGTTAAAAGAGAACTTACTAGAAGGAGATTGGAAGGCAGTAGATATTGTGTTCAAATTGCAAGTGGCTGTGTAGACCTTGAAGTCAACATGGCTTCCTATTGTTGCCTATGTGTCACGTAAACATTGCCTTCGATGCGGGAGTAGCGACTAAAGGGAAACAATGGAGAGATGCGGAGGTCATTCAAGCTTCTAACTCTAGAAATGGCAGTGAATGTTAAACCTTGACGGTCTATGTTTCCAATGTTCAATGTTGCCATTTGTAATGTCATGCCTTGTGATTTATGTATTCTCAATCCCCATGCCATTTGAAGGGGAATTTTCCTACGAGAACCTCGTGTTATTGGGGAGAGTGGAACATAGGTTGGGTTGAAGGAATCCCATGGTGGGCCTTTATATTGAAAGAAGTCAACAATAACAAATGATGGCAACTCAGGGGGTTTTGTGCCTGGTAGATAAAGAATGGAAACAAATTTACCAAGGGCTCCATTGACAAGGCCTACTTCAACCCATAAGTTGCATGTGAGGAGCACTTGTTGTTCATTGCAAATAAGAACTTTTGCATCTAGTTGTTCATCTTCTTCCTTTGTAGTAGTAGGATGATGTTTTTTTTCTCTCTGCATAGGAGCGTGCTATTGGGATGTTTAATTGTTTGAGCATTTGTTTGTTATGCAATGCAACAACTTGGTTGGTTGGATATAGGTGCATTGCTTTGTCGAATGCCTGGTTGTCGGCTGTTGATAAACAGGAGCTACCCCTTGACATGAGAAGGTTCCACTCCTCAGTAGTAGGTGTTGTTGAGCCTCAAAATTGTGCTTTCCTTCACCTCATTTTACCTCATTTTCCCTTGTCCATTTCTATCTTAGACCCAATTGATCAATGAATATAGTTAAAATTACTTCTAGAATGATTTACATGACTAACTTGTTGAATTTTGTGATTTTTGCCATTATTAAGCATTCTGACCGGAACTAGCTGCAGAATGCAGACATTCCGTAGCTAACCGGTGATTCTGCAGCTGCCTTCATGTTTGAGTATGTTCCAGGTGGCCTCTTGAGAAAAACCGCATATGAGCATGATCCACGTCATGTCTACATGGTTCGTTGCTCGTCATGGAGGAAGAAATGAATTCTGGGTATGGTTTTGAACGTGGGGAACACATTTAGGAAGGAAGACTTCTATTAGGACTGTCTCAGTCCAGATGTCTTTTCTTCTTCACGCAACCACTTCAAAGAATCCTAACGTGATTCGGATAAGGAAAGACAATGTTCCTGAATTATTGTAATTATTGTTACGTGCATTTGCTTTATAAACTCTTGGGAGACCGAGAGCTATGTGGGAGATTTTATGTTAGATTTGCTGCTAGATTTTGTTTAAACTCTGTGTTACATTCCTAAAAACGCAGAGTGTTATGTTCAAACTATTGCATCGTTAATGGAGCAGACAAAGTTATTTTGAAGGCGTGATTTAATTTGGAGTTGAATGCCGTCAAGTGGTAGAGGGCCCCTGCCTCTTGCACGGATTTATTTTGCGTAAATTAGATAAGTTTCCTAGCTGCCTTTACGTTTTGCATTTGAATTGGTAGTTGTTTTTTTAGCTACTGTAGTCGTATTCATTCTAACTCTTCCACAAGAAGAGACTCTTCCAACAGATTATAATGATGAATGTTGAATGACTATAGTATTGTAGGATTAGGAGTTGAATTTATAGTTGTTTTAACTAGCTACTGTAGTTATATTCATTCTAACTCTTCCACAAGAAGACACTCTTCCAAAAGATTATAATGATGAATGATGAATAGCTATGGTACTGTAGGATTTAGTTGTAGTTTTTGCTGTTCACTATCACATTTACACTTGTTCTAATCACTCTTCCACAAGAAGAAACTCTTCCAAGAAATTCTTAAGAAGTTCAAGACATGACCGTGATAATGAATGATTTAGTTGTGTGTTTGTACTAAGTATCATCTCTGTTCTTGCTCTTAAACGCTTGCCCAAGACATCATAATGACGAGTAGGGTATGGATGTGATAACTTAGTTTTTCATTTGCTTTCAGTCCATTTTCTTACAATTGCACTCAATTACACAGTCAGAATTGTTCTACCCCTTCCAAAATATCACTAATGATGAACAAACAGATTGTGTAACTTCATAGAATAATGCATGTTAGTATAGTTAGAATGCTCCGGAGTTTCATTGCATTTAATTCATGTTCAGTTACTTTGTTTCAAGTTTGATGATGACTTATAGTTCAGAATTGTTCTAGATTAGTGGCATCTTAGGTTCATTCTTAGATTAACTCATTGCACTTGCACTTCATATTCAAATTGTCTTCCATTGCACAATAAATTACTTCAGTTGTTAGGATTAACAAGACAACCTTCATTATTCACAAACTTCTTTTTGTTCTGAAATCCATAATTGATCTATAACCATATGAACAGAAGATAACATCACTATAAGGTCTGAAGTATTTCTGCAATCTCCTCATCATTTTATAAACAGAGCTCTTCCTCAAAAGAACTACTTTGAAAAAGAAACCAATAACTCTTTGAGTAAAGGTTCTGTGATATTCAATTAAATTGCAAAATAGAACTAGGAATTAGTCATAGAATAGAAGAGCTTAGAACAAAATGTTGCATCATGGTAAGATTAGTGTTTAACTGTTTAGTTAGAGGATTTGCATATTTAGTGATCATTTCTCAAGTTTAGTTTATGTCATTTGCCTAAAAAGTCATTATCAAGCTTTTGCTTTTATTTAGTCATAGTTCAGATTCTGCTTCAGTGTTTCCAATTGTATTTGCCATTCCATACATTAGGCTTAACTCTGTTTTGACCACCAACCCCTTTCTATTAGTTTTCTAGACATTTCCATTGTGAACATAAAAATCATCACAAAAGACCAAAAACATCATAAATCATCACAAAAGACCAAAAACATCATAAAACACTACACACAACGCATTAGGAAACAAGCACCTAGGTACATATGGTACACTTCACTTCAGCAGTTTACAAATCCTGGTTGACAATTAAATGAGCTCAGTTTAGGAGGCTAGATTGAGACCCAACAGGTGTTGCATTTCTGAGGTTTGTAAGGAGTTGGCGAAAAGCAACTTGAGAAGGGGTGGTGCCGTGTTGACGGAAGATTGTAGTAAGTGTGACGACACTGTCGAAGCTGCGCCACAGGGCATTGCCACGTGAGGTCCCGACATACATGGGGATGTCTTTTCACAGGTGGTAGCTGCCCAAGATCGCCAACGAGGATGATAGACCGATTGCCGAAAGGGAGATTCCGATGTGAAGGGAATGCCTCCCTTAAGCGGTCGTCGATGCGTGAAAGTAGTCTAGGCCCAATGAAGCTCATTTCATCAATTAGAATGTATTTAACATGACGTAGTTGTTCTTGTAGTTGTAGAAGTGGTTTCCCCTCAAGAGGATCCATTGGACATATTGGAATGCGGAGGGCCCAATGGATTGTAAGTGCACCGATGTTAAATGATGCAACACCAGTTGGAGCAAGTAGGAGCAATGGGTTTGAAGTGGGAGTAGACTCAACAAGGAAGGAAGCTTTTAGTCTATCAATCAAGAAAGATTTTTCTGTGCCAGCAGTACCTTAGACAATCATTCTAAGTGGAGGAATGGAGTAAGTGGTCCTAAAATGGGCAAGGATAATGTTTAGAGCAAGTTGTTGTGTGGGCGATAGTGAGTGAAGGGAGTGTGGAACTTGAGAGGGGGTGGACTGGATCTTAGTGAAAGAACGATTGAACTCTATGAAATTTATCGCTGTCTCCTGCAAAGTGGAGGGGATGGTAGTATGGTTCCAATTATGGTTTGAGTCAAAGTCACGATGCCCAAGCATGTCAAGATCATCAACCTCAAGGTTATTGCCTGGGTGTAGTTGAGAAAGGAACTGCCATTATTGCATGTCTACAGAGTCAGAGTGGGTGGCATTGAAGAAGTGGAGGTATCATTAGAGGAAGGGGATTGAGGGTCTTCAGAGGCACGGTGACCATGCCATGCAATATATGTGTCTTTTTTAAGTTCCCAATGTGAGATGATTTCTTCATCAGTTGAGCCAACATCCGTTGGGAGTGTGAGAAAAGGGAAGTATAGAAGCAGTTCACTCCAACAGAAAGAAGCATAGCAGGCATCAGTAGAAGAAGGGATGGCATTGTAGCGGGGAACGACAAGAACAATATTTGGAGTGTTTATGTGTTTCCATTGGGAATGCTTTCGGTGAGCAGAGAAGGACCAAGAACGTGCAGCTTCAAGAAGAGGTAGTGCTTCAAGTGAAGTAGGTCTATTCATGTATGCCAAAATGAAGCATGGTGTTGGGGGGGAGGCACCTTGAGCATGAGAAACACGTCTAAAAATGGTGCGACTAACATTGAGGGAAACAAATGAGCGTCTACAAATCGAGAGTGGGAGTTTTTGGAGCATGTGGCATGTCTCTTGTGCGCCGATGTCCCGATCGGCAACTGTTTCTGTCAAGAGTTTCTGGATGACATTGAGAATGGGCGCTGCAGGGTGCGAGGACTGCGAGAGACGTGATAGAATCTGGCGATAGCTTTCCGATTTTGTCTCTGCTTTTGCTGCATATTTTGAGATGTAGTTGAGAACAACATGTTGAGAAAGAATTGGTTGGCAATCAATGTTTGCTCTCCAAATGGATAGCATGTAAGAGTTGTGAACATTCAACTTGTCGTCATTTCGGGCTGGGATGAATACCTTTCGTCCATCCCTATCAATAGCCAATGAAGATGTGGGTTGTAGTTTCCATGGTGCTCCGTACCGATAGGTAAGAGCAGGGCCTTTCTTGCGAAGGCGGGATGAGGGATGGCATTTTGTATGCCTTTGAACACAATTTACAATTTCTTCGTAGTCCTGAATGTGAGAGGATGCAAATATTGGTGGTGTTGGCAGGATGCATGGATCATGATATGCAGAATGGTGCAAATAAGGTTCACGTCGTTGAGCAGGGCGAGGGTTCCAAGCAGAGATGTGTTGATCAAAATAGAGCTTTGCTTTGTCAACTTTGACTTGGTCATTCTAGTTGAGGTTGTCGATATCAAGTGCATTTTCCAACCAGAGGAAACCATGTATGTGTGCGGAGCCCCTATGTTTCCATTCATATCTGGAAAGAGGAGAAAGGGTAATTTGTAAGGCGAGTGTATATGTAAAATTGAGAACAAAGAAAAGAAGGATGGATAGGTGAATACCTGCACCAGTAGTCTTTTGTATGGAAGCCTTTTTGCAAGACCTCTTCGAGGAAGATTGTGAAACGACAATGAATGTATTGTGCTGCAAGATGCGGGTTCTTGATTATATTGTGGAATTTCCATCGTGATAGTTCAATGGCAGTAGAGGGGGGGTTTCCAGGCATGATCATATGCAAGTCGTGCCATTTGGTGTCTGCTGCACTAAGGGTGAAGAAGAAGGTAGGACTAGCTATTTGTGTGATTATATTAGTGAGCTCATTTCTCCGTTTGTTCCAGAAAGAGCGTGTCCCCCTGAGGGCTGAGCCGAAGCGCATGATCTGTTCAGGAAGTATGGAATTGGGGGTGTCACAAAGGCATGTTCGAAGGTCTTCAATGGTTACTGGCAAGTTGTCCTCGATGTTTCTTTTAACAAAGAAAACAATCGTTCTTTGGCTGTGGTGTCGCAACATAAGATTGTATAGGTAATAGCGGAATCTTGGGTGTTGGCCAAAATGGTTATCATGGTAGCGAATGAGGTGTAGAGAAAATTCTGCTATTTCAACTTTCAGAAGGCGTGGTTGAGCAAGCATGGGAACTGTTGTGGGGAAGAGTGTGGGGAAGGCCATAGCAAAGAGGCCTTCCGTGGTGTATTCATTGATAGCTGAGAGTGAAATAGAAGGCCAAGGAATCTAAGTGGTGGAAGCAGGACAGGAAGAGTGTAAGTAGTCACATATTTCTTCAATTTCAGTATGGGAATCTGGGAGTGTAGATACAAAAGAGGAAGGTTGGAGGTCTGAGGGGGTTGGTGGCACAGGAAGGTCGTGATTGACACTAGGAAGGTCAAATATAGGGTCAGGAGAGGACGAGGTGACATGGCGGAGGAGCGAAGAGACATCCATAGGGTGAGAAGGCAAGGCATTAATTGCAGATTGGTTGATATGAACATCGCTGTAGTAGGGATCATGCGCTAGTTTGTAATCCAGAGCTGCAACAACACGGGTCCTACTTACGAAGAATTCATATGCTTTTTGGTCAGAGCCATGTCTAGTAACGATAAGTATGTCTAAGTCGGATATTAGGCGGGGGAGGGTGTTGGCAATAGAAGCTATGTCCTGCGGGAAGCAAATAGTATGGCCGGTGTATTTGAATTGGCCACCACGTGCATGGGTTACTTGTAAGATTGGGTTAACACGTGCAATGAGCATTTCCTCTATTTGGGTTAAAGAGGCAAGGACAAATGGTTGGTCGCCGGGGTCCATGTTGTTTGCAATGGAGAAGCGGTGGGTTGACTTTGTATGTGCACATCGGTAGCAACATATGTTACCATGGTACAAGTTTGTTTTCATACCTGGGTAAGATTCTTTGCATGTGGAGCAAATATGCAAGGGAGACAGGTCATATATCCTTGTGCGAAATTGGTTGTGTGCATGGTTAAGGGTGGGGTTGAAGAGATTTTGAGGATTGGAGGATGGATTTTCATGTCTTAATGGCAAGGTGTGTGAGGCAGATGAGGGGGACGTGGAAGTGAAGGTATGAAGGTTAAGCGAAGGGAGATTAGTAGAAGGATTTGTTGAAAGAGATGGGGTTGGAAGTGAAGTGTGAGGATGTTGGAGTGGAGCAAGATGATTTTGGGGTATATTTTCGCACATTTGGGGAACAAGCGTAGAACTATACTTGAGATGTCTATGTTTGTTGGAGGTGTCTTTATTTTGTGCATAGAGGAGCCTCCTTTGAAGATTTTTTGAGGGGACTTCAGAAGTGTCTGCACGTCCATCCTGATACAAATATTAGGTGTGAACATTAGTGCAAACAACAGTTAGTTGAGCAGGAATAGTATTGATTGTAGAGAAAGAGTGCATGGAGTGTATATATAAGGAAGAATGTTTAATTAAGGAGTAGGAAAAAGTACATATTTAAAGGGAAAGGAAATAGGAGCAAGTTTGTTTTATATTTTTAATTTGTTTTGTAAATTGTGAGAAAGTGTGTACATCCACATATTAGGTCTACAACATAAAGTACTGAAGAGGATCTGTATAAATTAAGAGATATAAAGATGGAACATAAAGCATAAGTAAAGATGAATTAGATGTAAGGTAAAGAAGCAACAACCTTGTATATTTAGGTAACAAGTATAAATATGCAAGATACAACATAAGTAAAGATGAAATAGATTTAAGGTAAAGAAGCAACAACCTTGTATATTTAGTTTTTTGTCTAAGTAATGATGAATTAGATATAAGCTAAAGAAGCAACAAACTTTCCTAATGTTTTTTTATATTTAAAGGTAAAAGAGTGAACATGTAACAGAAATGTAGAATTGTAAAAGAGCATGGAGACAAAGATAGTATGTTGATTAGAATGAACAATATAAGGGCATATATATTATATTTAAAGTTAAAAGATACAACATGTAAAAAAAATGTAGATAGATAGAGGAGAGAAGCACATAAGAGCATATATATTATATTTAAAGTTAAAAGACACAACATGTAACGAAGATGTAGATAGGTAGAGGAGAGAAGAACAATGATGAATTGCACATATAAGATGATGTATATTATATTTAAAGGTAAGAGTTCCAACATGTAATAGAAGAGTAGATACATAGAGGAGAGAAGAGCAACGATGAAGTCCACATATAAGAGTATCTGTGAATGGAAGAAGAGGGTGGTAGGGGGAAGATATGAAAACGAATGGAGAAACACATAGAAGATGTCGTGTAGATGTTAAGTTGATAATGGGGAGAAGAGGGAGGTCTAAAGGCGGCGAGTGATTGGTGGGCCACAAAGTTTCTTTATATCTTCGAGGAGAAGATGAGATGCAACACCATAGTTCATCTCTTCTGAATTGAAGAGGACAACCTTCAAGCGGTCAGCACCATTGAAGTAGTCTGTTTTGACAGATAATGTGAAAAGGAAATGGTGGCATGAAACCTTTGAACATATCTCATGGATAGCCGTAGGCTCAGCGGAGAGTAGGAACAAGTCTTTGGCTGTGATGCCAAGGAGCTCAGTTGCGGCATCATTGAAAGCTGTGACATTTTGAAGCAGGCCTGTGTGGTCATGCATTTCAAGCCTGAGCACATAGCGGTAATCACATTCTGGGAAGTCACCATCACATTTATTGCAGTGCCACATTCCATCTGAGTGGTCGACAACTTTTTTCATGCATTGGGTGCCATCAACTGAGAGAGGGCATGCAAGGAAGTAGAAATCTTGCATGTCAATAGATGTTATGGTTGCACGAGTGGAGAACCATCCTGTTTTTTCAAGGGGCTATAAGGAAAGCAGCTCGGCAATTGTACGTTGTGGGTGTTTTCATGTGGAGGGACCAGAGAACTTTCTACTCAATGATGGTGAAGAGCTCAAGTGGCCTCGTTCATGGAACCATGTTTAGAGTTGGTGAGTCTCTGGAATGTCTGGATTCAGAAGGAGGTTGCTAGTGAAGATGGTCCCTACGGTCCTTCCATTAAATTTTGCTATGCGACCCCCTTTGATTGCAAGAATAGTTGGTGAATATGAAGAGCGAAGCGTTGCAAGGTCCTTGCCTGTAGAGTGGCAATGTTCGCCCCAAAGGGTGATGTCAATGCTATACCCAGACATGTCTTCCAAGTTAAGAGACTTTTTGGGTGTTTCAGCCCCATCTCTTCGACGAATGGTGGAGGTCAGAGAGTTGGATCTGACTACACCAATGATGTCGACAAGTGAGCCGAGGTCTGCAGATCCAATTTCACTGATACGTTTGAACCGAAAGCGGTGGAAAGGAATATTTGGAGCATCATCTAAGAAAACTTGGATGGTAGAAGCTGTAAAGAGGAAGACCTCCCATTTGCTATTTAAATGATTGTGCAGTGGGTTTGCTGGTTTGACTGTGCCATTTGAGACCATGTAAACCTGCCCAACTTGGACATGGTCATGCAAGGAATCTGCCAAGTCATTAAAGGCGGAAAGATGGATCTCATCACCGCTAGAGTCGACAAGGTCAAAGGCGAAGACCTTTCCAGAGCCGTGAGCATTGTTGTACAGTCGAAGCGCTGTTTTTGCAAGAACTCAGCCTTGGATTGACCAATATTTACGATAGGGGGCTAAGTGCCATGAATGGAATGGTAGCAGGTGTAGCAGAGGACAGTTGAGTTGATGTTGAAGAGGATTCTTCTATTTGAGTCGGTGTATGAATGGAGGGGTTTTGAGATGTTGAAGAACAAGTCTGGATTGTCGATGGTTGAATAAATTGAAGAAGTTTCGGGTCCCCAATCGAAGATGCATGACGATGGGAAACTTCGAGTTCAAGCAATTTTATAGTCCTGGAGGAAAGAGAAGAAAACAAGAAAGCAATGCGTTAATATTTGTAGTGTAAGCGGGGTAGAGATGGAAAACCAAAAAGAATGCATAAAGGATGGGGTCAAGAGTGTGAACGTATGCATAGTTTTGTAAGAAAGTGCAAGTAGATTTTCGGAGAATGATAATTGATCCAAGTTGGAGGTCACCGGAGGCAACATGGCCATTGTATGCAGCTGGAAGCAAAATTTTGTGTTGGGAAGCACCGTCAGAAAGTGATACACGGTAGCGTGGGGATGATGTCTTTGTCGAAGGAATAAGGCTAAGTTCGACTATTTGAAGGGATGGCTGGAGTGATGTAGAGCTAGCTAGTAGCAAAGCGATCACATTCTCTATTAGAACAGGCTCCATGATGAGATGTTGCAAAGATGCCTTCAAATGCGAGAACCTAAAAAATGTAGGCATAGGGGAAGGATGAATGCAATATTTTGAAGAAGCTATTGAGCAAAAATTATAGAAGTGCTTAGAAGGTATTTGGTTGTGTACAAGTTGATTTTGCATAAGCAGTTTGGAAATAGTATTTGGCAATATTTAAGATTGCACTGGGGTACGAAGAGTCGTTATTTCTGTATTATAATATTTTCCCAAGTAAGGGAAATTAGAGTTGTTTTTTTTACGTAACGTAGTTATATGCAATACATTAATAGATGCATTCTGCAAGCTTGGCCTGTTAGAGAGAGCTCAACGGATCTTCGATGACATGCCATAGTTGACTCTGAAATCTGATATTTTTCCTTACAAAACGTTGATAGCTTGACTCTGGCAAATTGGTATTAGGGAGGCAAGAAATATACTTCAGCAGCTATGTGATAGTGGTGATGTCCCTAACAGTACTACATATGCCACCCTCATGGATGGACGATGCAAGGAAAGCATGCCCGCAGAGGGCAAGAAAATGTTCTATGAGATAAAGGAAAAAAAAAGCTTTGATGGCAACGTTGTCATATATTCAACATTAAACAATCACTTCTACAAAGTAGAACAATTGCAGGAGCTAGATAGGTACTGCACAAAATGATACAAGGGCTCCTATGAGAATGCCATTACATTTTGCAGCCGTAATTACGAAGTTGTCAAAGAAATGTTTGCAAGGGGTTACAACCCATTGAAATCACATTCTCTGTTTTCATGGACACTCTTTCTAGTGACAGTGATTTGTTCTTACTATTGTGAGCTGCTTTATCTCATTTTGGAAGAGCGCAAAGGACTAATGAAATCACATTGAGGATGTTGAACATCCCCATGGATGGACTGTGCAAAGAAGGATGTTGAAAATCCTATGGATGGACTGTGCAAAGAAGGTAAGCTTGAAGATTGTGAGCAATTACTACATAGGTTAAATCCTAATGTCATTGCAGAAAGTGTTTTGATTGATGGTCTTTGCAACAAAGCCATGATCGATGAGGCTAAGGAGCTATTGTATGAGATGCGTAAGAAGAATACATGTTCTAATGTTGTCACATACACAACCAGAAGTCATACCCTTTGATTGATGATCTTTGGAAGAAAGGCATGATGGATGAGGCTAAGGAGCTTCTGTATGAGATGCCTAACAGAAATATATGTTCTAATGTTGTCAAATACATGGCCAAAAGTCATACAACCATAGAGCAAAAAGGCATAAAGAACATGTTGGTGTAGATTCTTTTATTTTTAAGATTACTTTGGAAGGCATGCCAGGTTAATGTATTGCACTCCTAGCTTTTGGGTTGCGTACTATGCATGTTCGCTATGATAGGAATTAAAACATGAAGCAATCAATGCACAACCCAAATAGATTTTATATTTTAAAAATTGGATCTTGTTAAACATGCCATTGCATCCAGTCTAAAATTGTACATAACTCAGCAACGAGTTTATACAGAGGCATGACAATCTAAATATGATAAAGGTAGTGACTCTTCTGTTAGGGAAGGAAACATATAAAATGGATATAAATATTTGTGAATGAAGTGGTAGCCTTAAATCCGTTGAAATGTGGACAACAAAACTACATTCAATTTCAAGGCTGCAAGTTTCTGCTAGGGAAGGAAATATATATAATGGATGTAAATAAATGGCAATGAAGTTGCAGCATTAAATCTGTTGAAATGTCCACAACAAAACTACATTGAATTTTAAATGATTCTCTATTAGAGCAGGCTCCATGATGAGATGTTGCAAAGATGCCTTCAAATGTGAGAACCTGCAAAATGTAGGCATAGGGGTAGGATGAATGCAATATTTTTAAGAAGCCGTTGAGCAATAATTGTAGGAGTGGTAAGAAGGTGTTTGGTTGTGCACAAGCTGATTTTGCATAAGCATTATGGAAATAGTATTTGGCAATATTTAAGATTGCACTGGTGTATGAAGAGTCGTTATTTTTGTATTATAATATTTTCCCAAGTAAGGGAAATTAGAGCTGTTTTTGCGTATCGTAGTTATCTGCAATACATTAATAGATGCACTCTGCAAGTTTTGCCCATTAGAGAGAGCTCAACGGATCTTCGATGACATGCCAAAGTAGAGTCTGAAATCTGATATTTCTCCTTCCAAGCCGTTGATAGCTGGACTCTGGCAAATTGGTATTAGGGAGGCAAGAAATATACTTCAGCAGCTAAGTGATAGTGGTGATGTCCGTAACAATACTACATATGCCACCCTCATGGATGGACGATGCAAGGAAAGCATGCCCGCAGAGGCCAAGAAAATTTTCTATGAGATAAAGGAAAAAAAAAGCTTTGATGGCAGCATTGTCATATATTCAGCACTAAACAATCACTTCTACAAAGAAGAACAGTTGCAGGAGCCAGATAGGTACTGCACAAAATGATACAAGGGCTCCTATGAGAATGCCATTACATTTTGCAGCCGTAATTACTAAGTTGTCAAAGAAATGTTTGCAAGGGGTTACAACCCAACAAAATCACATTCTCTGTTTTCATGGACACTCTTTCTAGTGACAATGATTTGTTCTTACTATTGTGAGCTGCTTTATCTCATTTTGGAAAAGCGCAGAGGGCTAATGAAATCACATTGAGGATGTTGAACATCTGCATGGATGGAATCTGCAAAGAAGGATGTTGGAAATCCTATGGATGGACTGTGCAAAGAAGGTAAGCTACCAAGTTCTCAAAGAAATGTTTGCAAGGGGTTACAACCCATCGAAATCACATTCTCTGTTTTCATTTCTAGTGACAGTGAATTGTTCTTACTATTGTAAGCTGCTTTATCTAATTTTGGAAAAGGGCAGAGCACTAATGAAATCACAGTGAGGATGTTGAACATCCCCATGGATGGACTGTGCAAAGAAGGATGTTGAAAATCCTATGGATGGAATGTGCAAAGAAGGTAAGTTTGAAGATTGTAAGCAAGTACTACATTAGGTTAAATCCTAATGTCATTGCAGAAAGTGATTTGATTGACGGTCTTTGCAACAAAGCCATGATCGATGAGGCTAAGGAGCTGTTGTATGAGATGCGTAAGAAGAATACATGTTCTAATGTTGTCACTTACAAAGCCAAAAGTCATACAGTTTTATTGATGGTCTTTGCAAGAAAGGCATGATGGATGAGGCTAAGGAGGTTTTGTATAAGATGCCTAACAGAAATATATGTTCTAATGTTGTTACATACATGGCCAAAAGTCATACAACCACACACCGAAAAGGCATGCAGAACATGTTGGTGTAGATTGTCTTATTTTTAAGATTACTTTGGAAGGCATGCCAGGTTAATGTATTGCACTCCTAGCTTTTGGGTTGCGTACTATCCATGTTCCCTATGATAGGAATTAAAACATGAAGCAATCAATGCACAGCCCAAATAGATTTTATATTTAAAAAATTGGATCTTGCTAAACATGCCATTGCATCCACTCTAAAATTCTACATAACTGAGCAATGAGTTTATACAGAGGCATGATAATTTGAATATGATAAAGGCAGCGAGTTTCTGTTAGGGAAGAAAACATATAAAATGGATATAAATATTTGTGAATGAAGTGGCATTTTAAAGTTCAAAAAGTGAATCTGATACTCTAGTTTTGTGTATATGACGCAATTAAAACATGAACCAATCAATGCACAGCCCAAATACATTTTAAATTTCAGAAATTGAATCTTGCTAAAGCTCCCATTGCGTCCACTCTAAAATTCTACATAACTCAGCAACGAGTTTATACAGAGGCATGAAAATTTGAATATAATAAAGGCAATGAGTTTGTGTTAGGGAAGGGAACATATAAAATGGATATAAATAATTATCAATGAATTGGTAGCCTTAAATGTGTTCAAATGTGGACAAGAAAACTACATTCAATTTCAAGGCAGCAAGTTTCTGCTAGGGAAGCAAACATATATCAAAACTACATTCAATTTCAAGGCAGCAAGTTTCTGCTAGGGAAGCAAACATATATAATGGATGTAAATGATTGCCAATGAAGTTGCAGCGTTAAATCTGTTGAAATCTCCACAACAGAACTACATTAAGTTTTAAATGCAGGGAGTTTATTTCGAAATCCACAAACTGAAGGTGTCAAGAGTTATAGATAATATTTGCAAAACGAAAACTACTGGTATAAGTTGAAATTATAAATAAAGTTACAAAGAGACAAAGTAAGTGGACGAAGCATTGTCTTACTATGACCGTAACAGTGTAAATTGGCAACATCCTGTCTATTGTTTTTATGACACATTTGTTCCTGTAAAGCTGACATTCCAGCCAATATGTCAAGAAATATCGGTAAAAAATGGATCTGGAAAATATTTGCTGGGTCAACTCAGGGAAATCCTATCCAAAGTTTATTTCGTACTAGTTGTCAGAACTGGAGATATTTATTGAGTTGAGTTGACAAATGAACAGTATTTTTCTAATTCAAGAGGTAGTTCCCAGAACAAGAGAGAAAAGCTTGAAGAAGAATATTTACTTGCAATAGCAAAATTACATCATGAGCTTAATGAAAGAAATTTTCATTTTGCAACTTAGTATATGTTTTGAATATTTGGTTGTAAACAATGATCTAGATATCTCAAGAACTGAGGATAATGTTGATGTAATAACAAACATACTATCTACATTCAAATTTCAAATAACAGTTTTGTGAAACTAAATTCATAATAAGGATGTCATTTTTAAGGAAACCTGAGCTCAATTCGAGAAATTAGATAAAGGGAGAACCCTTCATATTAGCAGTTTGCAAGCAAAGGTGGATCAGGACAGAACTATGAGTAATTCCTTGATAATATGAACAGAGAATTTGGAAGAAACAGTGCAAGAAGCAGAAATCCAAGCTATTAGAAATAAGTATTTAATTGAATCCAAACAACAAAATTGATCAATTTGGAATCAAATCACAGTGAAAATAGATGACTTATTTTTGTATTGTATTGTATTATTTCACAATAATGACAATGATGAAATCTGTTTTTTTTTTTAAAAGGATACTAGCGGAAATTAAGGGGAAATTTAGAAAGCCCAATCGATATTCAATTCTTGAATTGAAGTAGAAGTGACTTGAATCATCACGTAAAGTTAAGGATAGAATGGAGCTAATATTAAAAAAACGAAATAATTCAAACTCTATTTAAATTTGAAGAAGTGGAGAAATTTTTTTATGATGTCATACAGATAGCCAAATTCATGGTTGACCATTTGTTGGGGGTAAAATCAAGGCAAGATGTCTCACCTGAACATGTAGCGTTGACCAACTTGGCAAAATACATCGAGATTAAAGAAGAGCCTTCAGACAGAACGGCCGACCCTCGCTTTGAAACCCTGTATTTCAAATGCGAATTTACTGGGAAAACCTACCCTTGAAGTTTGAATACACCGATCAAACTAGGGTTTCAACCGATTGAATCCACTCCCGAAACTAGGGTCCAAGGCATCGTATAGCATGATACCTGAGGGCCCGTCTCGCATTCATTGCACCTCCCAGCACGTTTTTTCGTTTGCCTGTTTGAAGTAGTATCTGAGGAATTGGAAATTTAAGTTCTTCTAGACAATCGGGCTCTGGGTTCCTGTAAATACAAGTTTATTGTATGGGATTTCTGGTTTGTGCATGATTTAGGGAGGGTTTCTATTTGTGTCTGATTGATTTAAGCTGCCTATTTGTCTGTGGTCTAAGACCATCTCCCGAAGAAATCACTGCTATTAGAATAAACCTAATAACATATGTTGACAGAGACATGCAAACAGGACAAGGAAACAGCAAGCTTGCATTAGAAGAAGATGAAGAAGCTTGTGGAAAGAGCAGGATATTTGAGACTACAGAAAGCATATTCACAACCATTAATGATAGAATTTGTATTTGAACAGCGAAATGAAATTTGTTTTGTAGCGAAGTTATATATGTAGCAAAGGTACACAAGCTGATTTATAAATGCAGCATGGTAACATTAGTGCAATACTTACTTGTCCTGCAAGCAGGGATCTTCCGATGGAAATCTGGAGCAGAGATCTTGCGGAAGCAGCGACAACCAACAGGTAATTGCAGCTAACAGGAAAGGCAGGCAGGAAAGTCAAGCGACAACCAACAACAAATTTCAGAGGCAGGTAACAACAAAGGCATAAGGTCTAGCAATAGCAAATTTCAAAAAGCATAGCAACAGCGGAAATAAATTTCAATTCCACGAGAAGAATAAAGATGTAGATCAACAGGCTAAATAGAAGAGTACTCACAGATTACAGAGACAGCGCATAAAAATCCGAATCAAATCTGATTTTGGAAGAACATGGAAGATGATGGAGTATAGCTGATGAATCACGCAGTGGTGTTAATGACAGGGTTGATGTCATTAGATTTCTGATTTCACTTGACGTTTGATTTCGATTTCAGTAGCTCTGATATTGACCATAGATTAATGTGTTAGTGACAAATTTGATGGCATTACAGATGTGTATTTCATTTCATGGTTGATTTCATAGTGGTAAGAATATGAAGAATATCAGAGACATCGGGATTTCTCCGGATTGAGCAGACACATTGAATTCGGTAGAGGGACATTGATTTTAGTAGGCGGAGGGAGTAATTCTGGATTGAGCAGAGAGTATCAATCATTAATGGTAGGAAGTCAGTTCGTTAATGGTAGGAAGACGTGGATAGGCAGGTGGATAGGCAGAAGACGTGGATAGGCAGGTGGATAGGCAGATAGGCAGATGACATAGGAAAATCTGGTGAGGGACAGCTGTAGAGAACGACGAATCTCTACAGTGTCGCTACCAAAAACCCACAATAGAACGCCTATCGACGTAATTAACGTGTCATTTTCATTTGAATAGAAAGGAAATAGTTTCAGCATTTAAAAGAAATTGAGAGCATCTAAAATTCTGAAATTTAACAATGTTGAATTGCATTGCCTAAAAATATTATTAAATTTAATTAAAAAAATATTGTGGAAAATAACTTTTCGTTCTCCACTTGAATTTTCCAACAAAGTTTTTCATTTTCAGTGGTCTATCAACTAACTTATGGGAATAGACATGTGTGGAGATAAAATTAACGTGTCGATATCAACCAACTACTGGGAATAGACATGTGTGGCACGTGCACACGATGCAGCAACCTTTTGAGCTCATGCAGCAACCTTTTGAGCTCTCGCCATCTACTACTTAAGGCTCCACGTTCGATCCTCTTTCACACCCATCAAAAGTGATCTAGGTGAAAGGAGGCTACAATTCAAAATAACACGGAAAAGATTCACATTATTCAGCAATGATTCTGGTTTTAACTGCCTCATCTTCAAATGTGCAACATTGAAATACAACGTTGTCGCTTGTACACCATGGTATATTCATAGTAGTTTATATAGTTTTGGATAGTAGAAAGGAAAAGCAAGCATTATAAAAATATAATTTTTAATATATATATAGTTTGATTAACATTTGATATTTAAAAAATGTTTTAAAGCATCTAAGAAAAGGTTATTGTAACAATTAATAATAGTAAAATAACAATGAAAATAAAAAATGGTTTAAAGCATCTAAGATAGGGTTATTGTAACAATTAATAATCGTAAAATCACCATGAAAATAATTAGTGTTATGGATGCTTATTTATTTAAGATAAAATGTATGTATTTATGATGTATTTATTGTAATAATGAGAAAGGAAAATGAGTAATTATGAAGTAAATAATGAATTGAGTATTGAAGGAATGAGCAATTTAATTAATAGATGAAAATTATTTTTCGCTAGTAATACAATTTGAAGAACATTGTGTTTTCTTGTTGTTTGAAATTTATTTTTGAATGTGTAAATGGATTTAGTGATTTTATACATCAAATAATTAAACTTTTGATTCTTAAATTTTTTACAGATTTTGGCTAAAATTGATTAGAGAGTGGCCGCAAAATGGTCATTTTATTTCTTAGTTTGACTATGTGCTTAACCTTCAAAATGAGTTTGTCTCATTAATAAGGGTCTTTGGAATCTTTAATAAGAGTCATTCAACACTTTAAATTACTTAGTGACGAGTAATTAGTATAAAGTAATAACTTTCAATTAACTTAGTAATAAGTGATTCATTATCTTCTAACGGTTATATTTGGAACTCTGTCTAATGATGTGATTAATCCAAAAGACTCATCTACAACTTTATTGTTAATTACATAGCAAAAAATAGTTTAGTTTATAAAAATGATATTTATTAATATGTAAATAGAATTTAATTTATAAAAAATGGTATTTATTAATATGTTATAGATTAAAACCATATGAAACCCATGTAAAATTAATATAATAAGTACATTTGTTGCATCCAAAAACCTCATTATTAATGTTAGAGTAAAGGACATGACATTTCCTTTCTTCCTAAAATGCTTTTATATTAAAGAATAAGGAACAAGTAGGTAGATTTACAATTGGGACCTGAGTTCATAGTTTTGTAGCCATCCTAAGTAGGAAGTAGCCATATACTACATGTCATTGACTCATTATCATTGTTTTCACTGGCCTATTAAGGTCTTTGCCTAAACTAGTGAAAAATTATGATATTTCAATGATATCCTTTATTGCCTTGTTATAGTATTGATCTTCCTGATTTCTTTCCATTATAGCTAATGTCATCATCGTAATTTTTGGTAGGGAGGTTTCTCTTAGACAATATTTTCTATAATTTTTATTCGTTCTTTATCAATTTTAATGATCACATAGTCTTCTCTTTCTTCTTGACAAGGTCATCAAATATATATATACGATATAAAATTTTCAAGAAAAATAATAGATACTTGAAAGAGACGTTGGGAGATGTTTCAAACCTCCTTTGATCCTATTAAAAAATATATTTATCATGGGGAGGATAAGACTCAATCTCTACCACTACATCTTCTATAACTTCGAGACAATTTGGTTTTCTCTTTCGAGATAAGTGTAATTGTTGATGTCATAATTGTCACATCATGTGAATAGACTCTTTTTAGCAATTGTCAAAAATGCATTTCTTTTTTTAATCACTTCCCTTTCATGATAATGAATATTAATGAGGAGTTCACTTTCTTTTTAACGGATTTTTGTTGCAATAATTTTATCTTCAAAAAATAAGAATTTTTTCACTATAAATACAGATGAAGTATATATCATATTCTTTTATATTTAAGAAGGCACATTTTTCAGTGCAAAAATATGAAAAAAAAAAAATCTAATAAAACTACAAAAACATAGTCATGACCATTATATGTGTTAAAAAAAAGAAAAGAAAAAAAGAAAAGAAAAAATATGGATATCTTTATCACTTCCTTTCATTTAAATAATGTTTTAACTAAAAGTACAATCTTTTAAAAAAATTTAAAATTGTGATTTTTTTTATGTAAGATAAATTCCAATGATCAATCAAAAATTGAATACATTATATACCATCATGACTCTTTTCCAGCATAATGTGCCAATAAGAACATCACTTGTAATGTATGACACTAGGTGATGCGGACCTAACTACTTATAAGTGTAACCCACTTTATTTGTGCCCATGGTCACTTTACCAAGGATTAGGTGCTTCCTTCAATCCCATGGTGCATTTCAAGGTCCATTTCCAACAATTTCTAACTCATTCATCCATCAAACCCAAATGTTTGGTTTAAATTCCAATATTTTGAGTTGTTTCAAGCAAAGTTGTCAACTCGTTCATACTACCGGTGCTAGGGTTATCAACCCAATTTCTAATCAAGACTAAGGATCGGAGTTCTTCTATGTTCCAAGAACTATTCGCAACATATGTTCAAACCTTTCCCTTATTTTTCTATCTAGAACAACCACAACCGAAACCTTTTGAGCTCTCGTCATCTACTACTTAAGGCTCCAGGTTCGATCCTCTTTCACACCCAACAAAAGTGATCTGGGTGAAAGGATGCTACAATTCAAAACAACACGGAAAAGATTCACATTATTCATCAATGATTCTTGTTTTACATGCCTCATCGTCAAATGTGCAACATTGAAATACAACGTTGTCTCTTGTACACCATGGTACATTCATAGTAGTTTAAATAGTTTTGGATATTAGAAAGGAAAATCAAGCAGTTAATATATTTTGTAAAATAAAGTTATAATTTTTAATCGATATAATTTGATTACCATTCGATATTTAAAAAATGTTTTAAAGCATCTAAGATAGGGTTAGTGTAACAATTAATAATGGTAAAATAATAATGAAAATAATTAGTATTAAGGATATTTTTCATTTAAGATAAATTGCACGTATTTGTGATGTATTTATTGTAATAATGATAAAGGAAAATGAATAATCACGAAATAAATAAAGTAAATAATGAATTGAATATTTAACAACCAAAATTATATTAGATAAAAAGAGAAAGACGTGTATGTAATCGAAGGTTAAACTAATAACAAGATTTGGTTTGTTTATAATAAAATGAAGTTTATAATATAATAACTATTGAAGGAAGGAGCACTCTAATTAATAGATGAAATGGTTTTCTGTTAAAATCTAGTAATATAATTTGAAGTAAATTGTGTTTTTTTGTTGTTTGAAATGCACTTTAAATGCATAAATAGATTTAGTGACTTAAAAATTGAAATGCACTTTTAAATACATATATGGATTTAGTGATTTAAAAAAACCTTGAGGCACTAGAATTTTACACATCAAATAATCTAAACATGATTCTTAAAATATTTACTAGATTTTGGCCAAAATAGATTAGAGAGTGGGGAAAAATGGTCATTTTATTTCTTAGTTTGACTATGTGCTTAAATTAATTCCCTTCAAAATGAGTTTGTCTCATTAATAAGTGTCTTTGGAAACTTTAATAAGAGTCATTCAACACTTTAAATTTACTTAGTCATGAGTAATTAGTACTAAGTAATAACTTTCAATTAACTTAGTAATAAGTGATTCATTATCTTCGCTATTTATATCTATTTTTTTTAAATTTATCATGAGGATAAACCACATGGGATGGTTCGAAACGTCGACCATAATCTAATGATGTGATTAATCCGAAAGACTCATCTACAACTTTATTGTTAATTATTACATAAAAAAAAAAGTATAGCTTATAAAAATGATATTTATTAATACATAAATGGTGTTTAATTTATAAAAATGGTATTTATCAATATGTTGAGATTAACACCATATGAAACCCATGTATAATAAATATAATAATTACATTTGTTGCATGCAAAAACCTCATTATTAATGTTAGAGTAAGGGACATGACATTTCCTTTTTCCTAAAATGCTTTTATATCAAAGCATAAGGAAAAAGTAGGTAGATTTACAATTGGTACCCAAGTTCATAGTTTTGTAGTCATCCTTAGTAGGAAGGACCCATATACTACATGCCATTGACCTAATATCATTGTTTTCACTCCCCTATTAAGGTCTTTGCCTCAAAACTAGTGATAAATTATGATATTTCAATGAGATCCTTTATTATCTTGTTATAATACTGATCTTCTTGATTTCTTTCCATTATATCTAATGTCATCATCATAATTTTTGTTAGGGGGGTTTCTCTTAGACAATATTTTCTATAATTATTTATTGTTCTTAATCAATTTTAATGATCACATTGTTTTGTTTTTCATCTTGACAAGGTCATCAAATATATATACAATAGAAATCTGTCAAGAAAACAAAAAGATACTTGAAAGAGACGTTGGGAGATGTTTCAAACCTCTTTTATTCCTATTCAAAAATATATTTATCATGGAGAGGATAAGGCTCAATCTATACCACTACATCTTCTTTAACTTCTAGACAATTTGGTTTTCTCTTTCGAGATAAGTGTAATTACTGGTGTCATAATTTTCACATCATATGAATAGAGTCTTTTTAGCAATTGTCAAAGATTATTTTATTTTTCTAATCACTTCCCTTTCATGATAATGTCTACTAATTAGGAGCTCACTTTATTTTTAATGGATTTATTTTGCAATATTTTTATCTTCAAAAAATAAGAATTTTTTTGTTATAAATATAGATGAAGTATATATCATATTCTTTTATATTTAAGAAGACACATTTTTAAGTGCAAAAATATGAAAAAAATAATCTAATATAAACTAAGAAAACATAGTCTTCACCATTATATATGTTAAAAGAGAGAGAGAGAGCAAGAGAATACCGATATCTTTATCACTTCCTTTCATTTAAATGATGTTTTAACTAAAAGCACAATCTTTTAAAATATTTTAAAATTGTGATTTATTTTTGTGTAAGGTATATTCTATTGATAAATCAGAAATTGAATACATTATATACAATCATGACTCTTTTTCCAGCATAGTGTTGGTATCATATACCAACACTAGGAACATCACTGAGATGTATGAGACTGGGTGATGAAGCCCTAACCACTTATAAGTGTAACCCACTTTATTTGTGCCCATGGTCACTTTACTAAGGACTAAGTTCTTCTTTCAATCAAATGGTGCATTTCAAGGCCCATTTCCAACAGTTTCTAACTCGTTCATCCATCAAATGGAAAGGTTTGGTTTAAATTCCAATCTTTTGTGTTTTTTCAATAAAAGTTGCTAACTCATTCATACTACGATGCTAGGGTCATCAACCCAATTCCCAATAAATACTAAGGATTGAAGTTCTTCTATGTTCCAAGAACTCTTCTCAATGTACGCTCAAACCTTTCCCTTATTTTTCTAGTCAGAAAAACCGAAATTGAAACCTTTTGTTAGTGATTTACAGAGGAGGGGATGACTTTTATTAAAACCGCCGAGATCAAGCTTTTATAATAAGCATTAACTTATGTGGACTTATTTTATACAGCTCTCGGTGCTTACTGTTTCCACCGCTCTTCATAATACGACCAAATCTCATGAATAGGGCCCCGATCTATTTTGTTTGTCGGTGTACGCATCAACCTAATCTTATGTCAACCTGGCTGTCCCAACTGTGCATGCTTCTTTTTTCTTGCAGCATGATGTATGCAGATAGGCAGTCCCTCGAATCCACTTCACTTCATTTTATGATCGTTCTTGTGTACTAAACTTGGCCTATGCACCACGTCAACATGATCCTTTCCAAAGGTGTGCCAAGGTTTTACCTTTCGGGAGACAAACTCAGAGAAATGGAAATATTTCCAACAATATTTGATACCATATTTTGTCAACTTTCGTCTCTGGTCATTTTTAAATTTTCACACACCTTTTCCTCCAGGATGATGATAACATTAGCATCCCTACTTGTTGGGTGCATGAGTTGAAGTTCGGTGAACTCCTTCAACACTTAATTTTCAACCCGGGGTTACGTAAGCTTAGATGCGTAGCAGAGGAAATGCCAAGAAATGATATGAAACTTCTTTAGATCTATTCCTACTTCCTTAATTACAATTTGTAGAATCAATACCAAGAGAATTCTGGTGCTGGAATGAAAAAGAAAGTACTTTGAAGAAATTCAAATAAAAGGAACTATCAAATTGTCATGAACAATCCCAATCAATAAAAAAAATATTTGAGATTATATTTAGTTTGGTCATAAGACAGAGGAATAATTAAACTGTTCGGGAGGTCTACATTCCTCAAAGATTTTCCTTCCTACATTGAACTATTGTTCCTGCACTGTAATAACGTTCGTATACTAGAATGTTGTTCCTGAACTGAAAATAAGTTCTTGCATCGGAAGTATATATGTTGTACCTGCACTGAATATTTTATGATTTATACAAGAGCTTTGAGTCTTTGTACTAGAGCACTCTGTTCCTATACTAGGATATTGATTCATGTACCAAAACAAAGGTTCTTGTACCATAAAACCAGCGTTCTTGTACTCAGTTTCCAAAGTACTTGCAGAAATTGAAAAGTGTGCCAACCTTAAAGGGATAAATTGCAAGGTGAAACAAAACTGGAAAATAAACATTCAAAAGAAAAAAAGTTCTTTTAACTAACCAAATATTCAAATATGAGAGGCACTTTAAAAGTCAAAGGAAATTATGGCTTGAAATAGGAAACTTCTTGCATGTGAAAAGAGAAACTATCTAATCCAAATACCAGCACGCTTCTTCCCGAGATGATTTATTTTTATGTAAATTATATCTCCACTTTATTATGAATAAATTTTTTAACTCAAAAGTCCCTTTAACGATTTTAGTGTTAAGTTAAGTCTATTCCACTAGGGCAATAAGTGCAAGCAGAGATCTATATAATGCAACAGTGTTTCATTAAAATCTTGTCAATATAAGTTAACCCTTAAACCAATTTTAAATACTTAGAATGATTTTACTCGGAAAGGAAACACCAGTTACAGAAGGAAACAAATGACTTGCATGAAATAGAGAGAACTTGAAAAAACAAACTAGGAAACTTTAACTTGCAGAAATGGAAACGCACCGATGAAAGAAACTAATCGCACCATTCTTTGCGGAAAGGAAATGCAACACACATCAAAGGAAAGAATGAAAGACAAGAAATAAACATAACCAATCCTAGAAGCTTCGGATCCGAATCACACAAATTGTAAAGAAGTTAAACCATGTTAACGATGAAAGAACCACACATAACCTGCTTCAAACCTTGCATAAAAATAAGTTTAACACACCTCAAGAAAAAGGGGGAACGAGTTGGGTTGGATAGGACTTATCCAACCAACTCGTTACCCTGCTACGAGATCTAGAACTTATGGTACTCAAATGATACATCAAAAATATATTGAGACATGAAAATGCATAACTGGTGCAGTCTTTTGTATTAATCTTCAAAATATAAAATATACATCATGGATACCAGATCCAGCCCCAGAAAATGGCGACACCAAAGGGTCATAGTCTATGTCAAAATTTCTCAAAACATCACTACCTAACATCTACTAGAAAACCCTATTAAATGCATATTCTCGACTCATGGCCGCAACAAAAAATAAAAAAAAAGTTTATCTTAAGCCTTTCGAGTGTTAATAGAATACTAAAGAAGGTTTCACAGCCGAAGCCTTGATCTTCGCATCTCACCTATTCATCTACGCTTTGAGCCCAATAAGGATAATTTATCACTAGCAAGAGATCCACGTGGTTTTTTGAGCTGTCTCGGCCGTATGCGGCAAAACCAATCTAAAGTTGACAGCTGCCTTGGAAGTGTAGGAACGTCGGTCGGTACAACAATCATTCCTACATGAACCATCTCCCACATTCATTAATACTTTTTCCTTATTGAATTACATTAGAAAAGATAACATATTAGTTGCAAAGAAAAATAAGATATAAAACCTATTAAATTAATGATTAAGTTAATGTATAAACCTTAATACGAAAAACATGAAAGGAGTGGAGGAATGAGTACAAGTTTGGAAGGAGTACAAGAATAAATAGGATCTGGGGTTAAAACAGAGGCTTAGGTAGTGTGTTCAAGGTAAGATAGAGGTTAGAAAGTAGGGAAATCTTTCCAACCAACATCCTCCCATCCCTATCCTATTGTGTGCCCTCACACAACCTTACCTTGTGAAAAAAAACAACATGGATACCTCCCTTCTATCCTGTATCTGTATACTGATTCCTGCCTTCAACGTGTTCAGCTTCTTACCCCAAGCCTTTTGAAGTCGTTTTACCACTTTCCCAAGGCGACCATAGCATTTTGATGCTCGAAATTTCCACACTCTTACTTTTCGCTTTCACTCTTGTACTTTCCCCATCAGTATTATTCTGCTGCAACATTGTACTTTGTTCCTTCATGGCATGGTTTAGTACTTCGAGTCCATAAATGAATTGCTTCAGTTCCTCGACCTGACTATGAAAAGAGAGAGTAGGATCTTTGTTATCAAACTCCTCCTATGCCAGAGTCTTTTCAGCAGTCGACTCAAAACAAGTGTTCGTTTCGTCAAGGCCAACATCACCTTGCTTATCAATATCTTGCATTTCAATATCACATTGTGTTTCAGCACCATGCGTTATGTCACTGCCTTGACCCACTGCCAGGTCCTTCCCTGCACTCACATTAGGTGTCTTCAAGATCTTTATTTTCTTCATTTTCTCAACTAAAACTGACAGTGGAGTGACATCTTCCTCCTATATATAACCTGCACTAAACACTGTGTGAACCGAAACATATGCAAGGAGCGAAATATTATCTTCAATTGGTGGACTAGGCTGGGAATCATCTACATATATCGAAGAGTTTGACTGAGTGTGGCCTTATTTTAAGAAGGAAAACCTCTTTCTGACAGATATTCTAGTTATTATTTTTAGAGGGCACAGGGTTTTGACTATGGATTATTGCTTTTCTCCCTGCACTGGTTTCTTAGACGGGGTCTCCTTCTCCTTAGTCTTGCTAGTCTGTGGGGTTAGGGTTTTTCCCTCCTGTTCAGAGTTCTCCCTTTTACTCTTGTGCTTCTTCCTTGATGACTCCACTATGCTCCCTTCTTGGAACTCTTTCAGGAACCCTTCCCAGGTCATATTTTTCTTTTCTAATTCCTTTCTAACCAAAATTGAAATTAACCCATAATGACATAACTTAAATCCACTTTTTCTTTCCTGGATTTTCTGGACACCCTTGGACAACTTTTGTAGAATTTTCAGCAATAAATAAGGGAAATTGATTAGCTTGCCTGACTCAAAATGTAATAGCAACTGGATATGGTACAAGAGGGTTAGCGAATATTTTCCTTCACAAGTGAGAAAATTTTGCAAGATGTACAACAAATGTTTCCACTTTTTTATCATGGCATTACACTGTAACCCAACCTTCCAATCCACCTTCTGCTTCTTTTCAATCATGAATCTGCGCCAAGCCCCTTTTTCCAACTTTTTTTCTTGAACCACTGCTCATTGGTGGCCCCTGATCTTATAGCCTATGAAATGGATTTCTCTATCACTTCAAATTCCAAAGACCCCACGTTAGCTCTACTTCCATCGAAGGTTCGAAAAAATTCTAATGCTACGGCTGGATCGAAACCATCAAACTTGAGCATAAATGGGAGAAATCATGATTCTTGCAATAGAGAAAAACTATTATTGTACTCAGTCGTCTGTTCCATTTCTCTTACATACCACGGTTCAATTTGACCATGTGTCCTCACTCTTAAAATTCGCTTGATTTTTCATAATTCGGAAGAGTTACTTGGCAAGAGGTTTTGGACTCTTGTCTGAAAGAATTTGAAATTGCCAAATTAACTGAATGCTACTATATTGGTCATTCCTCAATGATCACACTCTCACCATGAAAATATCAGTCTTGGAAAAGATGCAATATGGCCTAATCTAATCTGCATGCACCAATGATGATTGGTAGAGAGCAGCAGTTATGGAGAAGATTTGTTATAAAAACAACATAAGGTAGTGTTACTGTCAGTCTTTGCATACTTCCACCAGGGATCAAAACAAATTTGCATGTGCATCTTAGGTTTCTCATACTGAATAGTTTTTTCATCATTCCATTAGGTCATGATTTAAAAATTATTCCGCTAGTGGTTGTCCTTGTCAATAAAATCCATCCTCCCTCCAAGATTCATATTGCTGACTTATTCCTATGTCCCCTTGAGCATAATAGCACTTATGGAAATGCTCTTTTCACTTGAAAGTTTTTAAGTCAAAATCTCATTCAAAATCAGGTCAAAAAGCAGTCCCATTAGGTCATTAGGGTTTTGCATTTTTCAAGGTCATTATTTCATTCTGATGAGGTCAGCACATATATGAGAGGGATTTATTATGATCATCATGATGTATTCATTATCTTTTAAGGATTGTATTTTCAGTTTTGGGACTTTTTGTCAAAATGTCATTTTGATAAAAAGTCACCTATGTAATTTATTTAAATTTCTCCAATTGTAATTTTCTGTTATAGTATGTAATAAATGTATTCCCAAGCTATCAAAGTCATTATTTCAAGCCTCAGTGAGTAAAATAAAATCCAGCTTCAAGTTGATCAAGCCTACAATGCAACAAGTGTCAAAGAGTATCAATGATAAAAGGAAAAAGACATCAAACATTAGAAAGTGGGTTTTTCAAGTTAAATTAAATCCACATGCCTATAAAGCCTATCAAAAATTTCAAAATAATCATTGTTGCCTTGCAAAGCATCATAAGTTTCAAGCAAAGAAGAATTTGTGAGCTTTTGAGCGAAATTTTGCTAAGTTTCTCGGCACTGCGCGTTCATAAGACTGGCGCTACACTCCTGCCCAGTGGCGTTGTGCCCTTGCCAAGAGACTCCAGTGTTATTTGTGCTGGCTCAACGTGTTCAGAACAAGGCACTGCACCCTTAGCCAGTGGTGTTCCACGCCTAGACAATGAAGATTGCTGAGGGTTTAAGCCATTCAAACAAGTTCAAAACTTCTTCAACTTTCTCCAATCATCCTCCAAGAACTCCTAAGAAGTAAGTACCTATCATAAGCCTCAATTCTAAGATATTTGGTCATTCTCGAATGAATTAAAGTGGAACCCTAAATGAAACCCTAATTTCAGTTACAATCATGGTCTATACACTTGTTTCATCCTCCTAAACAAAATATCGGCCATATACAGGGTAATTTAATTAATTTAGGGTTTTCATTGATTTAGTTTGCCCCTTCACTCATTCCCTTCATTCATTCCCTACACTCATTCCCTTCACCTTTCAAGCTAGTCATCTCATCCCCTTCCCCTGATCTCATTTCACTTGTACCCTAGGGTTTCATAAATCAGAGTTTAAAATTTCTAAGGGAGAAGATAGTGGTGTTGAGGCACAATGACCAAGAAGAAATGACCATAAGGGAGGGAAAATAAACAGGTTTGAGCCCATAACCACAAGAGAACTTATGTCCTCTCCTCTCACTATGTCTTGCTTTAAGCATGTGAGCTGCTTGCCATAGAGATTAGCAGAGACAGAAAGTCTTGGCTTGAGAGAGCCAATGTGCATCTGAAGGGCCTACTACAGAAAGCAAAGAAGGACACTGAAATTCGGAGGAAGATGGTAAAACACTATTCCATGAGAAACAAGATTGCAAGGGCCAAGCTCAAACGAGCCCATGCAAAGATTCAGGCTTTGACTGAGTCAAAGGAGAAGGAGAAGTTGAAAATTCTTGTTGAGGTGTCCCTCCAGGGCTCTAACCCTTGACCAGCAAGAAAATTCCATTTTTGGCACACTTGGTGCAAATTTTGATTTTTTACATTTTAGTGACACAGAAAATTAGCTAAACGTGTAGCGCCACTAGCGTTGTGCTCTTTTTTGGGACATCCAAATGAAAAATGGTCAGCATCCTCATGTTCATAATGCTGATTGCATCAACCTCAACACGTTTTAGGATATTTGGAGTAGAACTAGTCCCTAAAAGAGGCCAAAAATGACCAAATAATCATGTTTCTACCCTCTTTTTTACCTTGGCGCTGCACTTTTACCAGTCTTGGGAGAACAGGATTTTCATAGGACAGATGGAAACCATATTGGAAATTGGATTCATATTTGGAAAGTAGACTCGAAGAGATTTCTAATGAGCTATCATAGAGCTCATTTGGACATTGGGAAGGCCTCCAAAATTTGGCTGCAAGACAGGCCATTTTTTCTATCATGGCGTTGCGCGTTTACCAAGGAATTGAAAAATTTCATTGTTTTCAATATTTTTGACTTTTTGACTTTTTGATTGGGAGAAAGGGAAAATTACTGATTTAAATGATCAAGGTGGATTTAAATATCACTACAAGAGAAAAGCACATTGGTGAGGAGCGAAAATGGTCACCATAAACTCATTGGTGAGGGTCAAAAGAGCCTTCTTCACCAAAAAATGAACGTCACCAAAGGTGGCATCACCGAAAGTATAGGTGTTGTGGAGAAATTCAAGGTCTATCAGCAATAATGATTTATAGTGACGAATAGTGACCGTCACCAGTTCATATGAGCAATGGTGATGGACAATAGCCTCCATCACCAAAAAATTGAACGTCACCAAAGGTGGCGTCACTGAAAGTATAGGTGTTGTGGTGACATTCAAGGTCCATAACCAATAATGATTTATAGTGATGGATAGTGACCATCACCATTTCATATGAACAATGGTGATGGACAATAGTCTCCGTCACTAAAAAACTGAACGTCACCAAAGGTGGCGTTGCCGAAAGTATGTGTTGTGGTGGAATTCAAGGTCCGTCACGAATATTGATCATAATGACGGATAGTGACCGTCACCATTTCATATGAACAACAACAATTTTTTGTGATGGACCTTTCATGGAAGTCACTATTGGTGAATATATATGGCGACGTTCATTGACTGTCACCATAAACTCATTGGTGACATCAAGGTCCATCACGAATAATGACTATAATGACAAACAATGACCCTCACCATTTCATATCAACAACAACGATTTATGGTGACGGACCTTTAATGGTCATCACTATTGATGCATATATATGGTGGCATTCGTTGACCGTCACCATTTCATATTTTGGTGAGGGTCGAAAAATATCACCATAAGCTCATTGGTGATGGTCAAAAGAGCATCCGTCACCAAAAACTGATCCTTGTCATTCCCTATATATGAATATCAGGGCACGATGGAATCAAACCACCAACCTCCTGCTTGTAAAGCAGGTGCTCTTCCATTGAGCTAGCACCCTTTAAAGAATTAAACTTTAAACTAGCAATTGCCCCTAAAGGTGCAAAGATACACCAAAGGAATAAGAACCAGGAAAACTAAAAGAATTTAATGTCCTTGCTCCTATTTTTATTCTACGACACTCTACAAAGTATGATCTTGATCTATGAAGTATTTGTGCCGAGTGGTTCTATTTTAATAGTAAATGTTATATTCAGATAAAATAAATGAATAACTAAGAGGCCTTACAGGCTAATTTTTAATCCTTACACCAAAATC
The DNA here is from genome assembly GCA_034641835.2 of Pinus albicaulis. Classification (NCBI taxonomy): domain Eukaryota; kingdom Viridiplantae; phylum Streptophyta; class Pinopsida; order Pinales; family Pinaceae; genus Pinus; species Pinus albicaulis. The sequence goes on from CM076578.1 coordinate 1,525,669,993, forward strand.
TCTTAATATTCAAGTCTATGGAACAACTCGTTCAAAGTTAAAACTGAAGTAGATTTTAAATGGAAAGCCTAAAACCAGCTAAGTAGTTTACAAGTTCAAATTTTGGATATAACTTCTGTTCAATTTATATGACAAGTTATGCCATAACTTTGAAATTAGTTTCTTAGATAAAATACTTTCTTAAGTCAACAATGACAAAGAAAGATAGTCATGGCAAGAAAAATTCTCTTGTTTTTTCTAATGAGGATGCATGTAACTTGATAAAGGTCGTATGAGAGTATCAAACCATCTAAAATGCATCTCCTAAGCTAAAATGCATCTCCTAAGTCATGTGTCTCCTTAAGGACAATGCATATCCAAGGTAATGTGTCACCTTAAGGACTCCCACACCTACATATCCACTCCCTCAACCCAAGAGTTCACATGTCAAGGGATTTTGTGTGCTCATGCTGATTTCGGGATGTTTTTGTCATGGTGAAATACCCAACTCTACTCCAAGCACACAAACTCCCTTCATGCATCAAAAACATGAAGTCACCAAGCTCCATATTAATCCAACACTTTGAGGAAGAATGTCTTTCAAACATCCAAACAAGGTCTAACAGCAAACGGTAAACCAACTCCAATGTCCAATTCCATCATGGAAGAGCATGGGCCAACCATTCACAATGCACCCCACATCTCATGAAGCACCCACAAGGCCTAAACGTGGTGTAAACATTTTCAAAGTAACCCGAAAGGCTAAAAATTATGTCCCTCTCATCATAAAACCCTTTGTAACTCCACGCATATTCAGTTACAACTTTCACTCATAAGTGTTGAAGAGTGTAACTAGGTAGGTCTTCATTATGACTATGTAATTATGTACTTATGTAAAGATGAAGTCAATAATAATAAAAGAAATTTTTGGTTTACTTGCTTCATGGGTTTCATGATAAGATTCTTAGTATAGGTCTATAGACTTCTTCTTGATGTCTATTAGGTACATTAGTGTAATTAAGAGTCATGTAAAAGGCGTGAAGAATACCCTCCAGGATGTTGCAGAAGAATGGCTTACAAACATTGAAGATATGCCTATGAAGTCGGCCTACAAACAAGTGTTAAAGTCAACCTACTTAATGGCTATAAGGTTGACTTAATTACTAGGTTAGAACTACTATATATACCCTACATATGCTGTGGTTAAGAGAACATATCTACGGATGATATTGAGGTTATATAACGTGCAAAAGGAACAAGTTTTTCAGATTACACTGAGGTTAATACAGCATGGAAAAGGAGCAAGTATTGCAGTAAAGTATACAACATTAAAAGAGAAGAACAGATTTGCGGATTTTGGGTTTGAGTTAGTGTGAATATATCAAGGTAAAGTCTAAAGAAAACAGCATGGAAATAAGGGTAACCAAATGCGGATCTGAGGCATTCGGATCTAAAATGGAAGTCTGATGTAAATTGAAAGGTACAGGAATATAATCTGCGGAAGCTATAGGAGCTAGACTGCAGATAGATGCAAAAGTATATAGTGTAGATATATCTATCGAAGGAATTTTCCAACGTCGAGACAATATTGTAATAAGACATGCTGATCTTAAAGGAGTTGTAAGTGAGGAAGGTAAATCAAAGATTTACCTTCCTAACTACATTATAAGATTTTCAATTATGAGTGTAAATAATTTTGTTTCAACATTTTGACTAAGTACTTTGATAACTAACTTGATGATGGAGTAACTAAGTTAAAGAAGAACACATAAGCAAGCTCACAAGTAGTTATTAAGAAGAGAATTTTGTATTAAAATCAAGCTCTACAAATTCTCAACATGGTTTCAGAGCTATGGTTATGATCAAAGGTAGTTTGAAAGGACTCGAAACATTCTAAAAAGACCTATGTAAAAAGGGCTCAAATCATAGTAAGACAGTCCAATAATTAAGCTAGGTGCAAGTTCACAAGAAAGGTCAATCTCTGTCACTATGAAAAGAAGGATCTCGGTAACATCTCAGTCTCAGTGACATCATAGTGTTGAAATTACCTCTGCCTCAATTCAGTACTACTCTTATAATATTATTTTGATATCACAACAGTGAGGAGAATGAGTTATAAAGGTGTATTTACAGTTAAGGCTCGGTGTGACAAAAAGAGATCAGTATAATCTGTATTATAGTGAAGATCTTCAGTGTTATAATCACAAGTCAACTATAGTCTCGGTATAATCAATCACATGATAAGTATGACACTACAATTTGGAACTACCACAGTGAAAAATCTATCACTGTTTCGTGCTACCACAGTGAGAAAGGTCTCACTGGTTCGATGCCATCACAGCTTGATGAGAAGTATGCCATTTTAGTTTGATGGTATCACATAGGGTCTCACAGAAATGGTCAACAGAAGTCAGAGACATGTACAATGAAGTATTTACAATCGAAGCACAAAATAAGGTCAAAATAGTAATATGTATACACAGTGAAATAGTACATTCGAGAATCTCGGAATAGCTGCTTACATTGAGTTTGAAAGAATCTAAATTCTTTCCTATGAAGTTGACAGTGCAAGAACTAACTATTATTTTCATAGTGCCAAAATGCCCACTTGCATTAAAAACTGCATGCCATGTACATAAATAGAAAACCTTATGGATGATAAGGAAAAGGGGCTATCCTATATGCCATGGAACATCATATTCCATACTTAGAATATGGCATGCCAAGTGGAAAATTTGCATTTCTCAGGTTAAAATATGTGTTACAACTTACAGTCTAACCTGATTTCACACAGCCTCCTGCAGATGTAACTATGGAAAATTCATAAAATATAGTGCTACAGTACTTCTCCCTGTGCATCTTCCTACAATTCCATAATTCTAGTGTACAAATTCAAGTGTGACTACTAAGTCTACCAAAACAGTTTCACTAATTTACTTGTCTCTTGCTATGTGCAAGTAGTCTTTAATAGCATGCATGTCCAAGGCTCACTAAAGATCAAAATTGTGATTTTCAAATTTCTGTGCAGTTATTAGAACATTATTGATATTTTTACATCGTTATAGTTTCACTTCCAATCCAGGAAGCCACTACTGTGCAAAAATATTGTGAAACTGCCAAATTTCACAACATGACAAGTCAGGCTATAGTGCCTTTAGAATTTTATATGCCAGAACATAGAGCACAAATGGTGTAATATAGAGGTTTATGGCTAGAATATATTATGGTCTACAACCCTACACAATCAAATTCCCAAGAACAATCTCCAAGTGATAGTTATTAAGCATCAACCATGTAATTTGTTTGGTCTCTAGAAACACACGCAGCCTTAACGTAAATTGCATACCCTGTTCTCATTATAAATCACAATGCCAATTCTTGAAGTCTATGGTCTGTTCAAGCAACCAAACACAAGCAAAAGAGGAAGCTTTACATGGAATGAAAGGTCTTTGCACCCATGGCATTACCTCAACAACAAGGCAATCCCAGATCTTGTCACTGTGAGCTTCCATGACTCCCTTTAAAATCATAAACCCCAAGCCTCAAATGATGTCATCCATTTCAAGGAAGAGCCCCCGCTCCTCACAAAGCATCTACAAAATTGGTGAAAACCAATAGAAGATAGCATGACAACTTTAAACCATGTCTCAAAATAACAAAATTGAATTATTGAGTGCATATAAAAACCCTATTAATCTAACAATTTAACTGACCTCTATAAGCGATTCTTGGGGCTGACTCATATTCCCCACTATGATAGGGCACCCCATAGTTTGACGACCCAATTCCACTAACCAGCTTACACCACTTTCTAGGTTACCTTTTTAAAGAAAGTCACCATCCTTATCAAGCACCTACATAGTTTCCAAGGAAATAAACAATTATACTTGAATGGCAAGTTTACAGTCATATTTTTTTTTTTTTAAACTGTTGGAAGAAGCAATTTATCAATTGGAGAAAAACAATCATTGCATGGATGGACAATACATAAAGAAGCACAAGAAGATCTGAATTACAATTGTAAATCCCCAGTATATCATAATGTTAATGTAATATTTTAAAGCACCAGTAAACATCAAGAATGGAGATGGAATACCAGTTAGTATTATCTCAAGGACTAGGAGGAAAACGCAGAATTATTAGCTTATACAGTCTCTTAAATCTAGAACCTTTAAGAAATAAAACAAGAAATATTAAGATTAAATGTAGATATTATCCTACAACACTGTTGGCAAAGAAACTGTGATGTGAGAATGGCACTTACGTTTTTGTAAATGTTCATCCTGGTTTTTGCTGAACGGCATGGAGGAAAATGCAAAATGATTAGCTTAACTGTGCTTAAGCTAAGGAATCCTCCAATTGACCATCCAGTAATATGCTCAGATTCTTTATGCTCCTTTTTTTCCCTCCCAATAATTGCACTCCTCTATCTCCATAGTTTGTTTTGCAACCCACAGCTGAATAGTTCGTTTTGAAACCAATAGTCGCAAAAGAATGCTAAAAAATGGCATGTGCCCAAGAAATTTGTATTTTCTGGGTTCTTTTAAATGAGTAATTTCTAGGGCTATGATCCAATAATAATATAGAAAATTCTCATTTCAATATTAAAAATATAAAAATTGTAGAAACTTCGCACATATCAAATTTTTATGTGTTCAATTTTTTGTATGGACAAGATTAATGGTGCAATCTGAAAACAATAGTCACTGTCGTTGGCAGGGACTAAAAATATATCTACTAAATCGGCCTAAAACATTTTATAGAAAAGAAACAAAGGAATCTCTCTTCATAACCAAATATCAATTTTGGAGTTCTCGAAACAAAATAGAAAAATCAATATATTTTATTTCTTAAGGTTCAACCATATTCCTTCACAATCCGAACAAACATAATCCATGTTCACGTCAACGTTGACATTGACATCAGCTATATCTTCTTCACTTACACATCTTGTTTCTTGAAAGTCCACAACATGTGACAAATATGCATACTCGGGTTCAAATGATGCATTATTTCTCAATCCTTTTGGAGGACATGTTAACACTACATACCAGTCAGTCTCAGCTGGATCTTGTACATAGAATACTTGTTTAGCTTGCGATGCTAGAATAAATGGATCATCTTGCCAATGATTTGGCTTAAGAGTTTCTTCATATTCACCATTGTAAAACCCAAATCATCAGTTTTGATCCCTCTGTTATTGTATACATCAATCCAATTACATTTGAACAATGTGTACTCCATACAAAAATAGTCCAATGTAATTATTTCCACTACCACTCCATAAAATGTTGTTGTTTGAAGTATAGGGTTTGCATCTTTGGAACTTGACCTCATCATTGTTTGAGCTTCCATACACACGCCACTATTTTGGGTGGTTCTCTCATTCTCCATGCTTTTTGTATGGAATCTATAACAATTGTTTAGGTATCCTTGTACTTATTCACGAATTTCCTGGGACCACGCGCTAGCCATTTAAGTGTATCAGACACATTTCCATCTCCCTCCACCTGTATAGTTTTAGATTTTTAAATGTAGTTAGAATTCATACATTCAACCTCTAGAAAAAATATTTAATTTCCTGCATGATAATATTCCCATATAATGATTTTTAAGTACACTTATAATATAAATAATATACTTGCATGTTGTTTTAACCAGCTAGTAAATTTATGGGTGTGGAGTTTCTGCAATAGAGCTTCATCTTTTTTCGTTTGGGTAATTGAGTTGGCAATCTCCATTTTGTGCATCCTAATTCAAAAATTATGGACAATAGATATGGTGGTTAATGTGTTTTGATTAAATATGAATAAAAAAAATTTAAAGGTCAAATATGTTAAACCTTAAACAACCTTAAACAAACAAACAAAAAAATTACAGGCCAAATATGTAACTTACTTTATCCATGGATCAACTTCGTTTGTGTGAAATAGAACCCACCTATGGGCTTGTTCCCAACTAATGCCATCCAATTCTAAAGGAATTGGAGTAGATAATGGCTTTCCATCAAGGATAACTTCTTCAACTTCCTGATCCCACACTTCATTTCAACCATGTGTGGATCCAGTAGCTTCCATACCTTTCAAGTATCCTCCACAAAACTTTATTTATTCCTCCACAATATAGCTTTCAGCAATGCATCCTTCAGCCCTATTTTTTTTTAACATAACTCTTATATACTTTCATTTTCCTACAAAATTAACAAACAAGAAAATTAAGTAATGTCAAAATATTTCAAAAACAATATTTGTTGTGCTTGATAAAAAGTAAAGTTTCACGTATCTATGAAAGGGGTACATCCATCTATATGCAACTGGGCCACAATATCGAAGCTTGTGTACCAAATGTACATTCAAATGCAACATTATATCAAAGAACGAAGGAGTGACGTACTTTTCAAGAAAGCACAATGTCTCCACAATATCATTTTCCAACTTATCAAGACTCTCTACTGAAATTGATTTTGCAAAAATTTGCCTATAAAAGTAACAAAGCTTGCAAAGAGTCTTTCAGACAACAATTGGTAACACATGACGCAAAGCCACTGGGAGGAGTTGTTGCATTAGAACATGGCAATCATGTGCTTTCATACCATGGAACTTAAGGTCTTCCATAGATATATGATTTTTTGGATTAGAGATGTAACCATCTGGCACCTTTAACATGAAAAGAACATGACATAGGGTCTATTTCTCTTTCTTTGAAATAGTATGTGGTGCAGGTGGAAGGAATATTTTCTGTCCTTTAACTTTTGGCCATAATGATTTCCTCAAGCCCATTTTTTGCGAGTCATCACGTGATTTTTTCCCATCTTTGGACTTCCCTTTTATATCTAAAAGGGTTCCAAAAATGCTTTCACACACATTCTTCTCCACATGCATTACATCTAAATTGTGGCGTATTAGGAGTTTCTGCATTCCAACACATCAAGAATATCAGAACAATATTTAATATGGACAAAAAGATAAATAGTCAATTCAACCAAGAAATCTAATCACAATGAAGTCAACGAAGCAAGTTGTGTCCAATAATTAGCCATGGTTGATCATGGGTCTACATAACTCCCAATATGGTAGATTGAATAGAATTGATTATTTCTTCCACACCACAAAATTAGTTTTTTCACTTGTTTTACTATTTCTTTTCCTTTTATTTGATTCAATCTTCCCCCATATTTCTTCCTTTCCCTTTGTTTCCTTAAAAATATCTGACACTTTTACAATTGGAGGGGCATAACGATGCTCCTCCTTCCCATTAAACGATGCCTTTTGTGAGTGAAACTTATGATGTTGAGGAAGAAATCTCCTATGTCCCATGTACACACATTTCCTGCTACAACTGAGGTACTCTGATTCTGTGTTCCTCCCACATATGGGACATGCATTATAGCCTTTTGTTGTGCAACCAACCATATTCCCATAAGCAGGAAAATCATGGATCACCCACATAAGAATTGCCTTCATGTTAAATGATGTCTTACTATAAGCATCATATGACCATACCCCTTGGTCCCATAATTCCTTTAGTTCATCTACCAAGGGTTCCAAATACACATCAATGTCATTTCCTGGTTGCTTGGGACCAGGTATTAACAATGTTAGCACACAAAAATTCCTTTTTGTGCACAACCATGGTGGAAGGTTGTATGTAACTAACAATACAGGCCAAACACTGTATGTGTTGCTCAAGTCTCCAAAAGGATTAAATCCATCTACTGCCATTGCAATTCATACATTGCGAGGTTCGCTAGAAAAACTAGGCCATTTGTCATCAATAGTTTTCCATGTTGGGCTATCAACAGGGTGGCGCATTTGACCATCATTGCTTGCATCCTCGTGATGCCACCTCATTTTTTGTGACATATCTGTAGAGCTATAATGAAAAAAAAAAAATCATTTATATAAAGTATTATCATATAATAACACTTGACAAATGGTAAAGATAATACAAGAAGGGGAAAACTTGAATAAAATTATAGTGTTCAAGATCATACCCATACATTCTTTTTAGCCTTGGTGCTATGGGAAAATATCTTAACACCTTGGCTGGAACACCTTTCCGCATCTTTTGAGATTGAGCATCCACCTTCCATCGAGATTTTCCACATGTTGGGCATTGATCTTTACTTTCATAACTTCCTCGATATAAAATGCAATCATTTGGACATGTGTGTATCATATCATAGTTTAACCCCAATGATTTTATCAACTTTTTTGCAACATATGAAAAATCTGGAAATGTGTTATCTTTAGGAAGCACCTTTTTTTGCAATTTTAACATTTGGTCAAAACTTGTATCAGACCATCCACTCTTCACTTTCAGATTGTAGAATTCTACTGTGGCTGACAGTTTTGTGAAGTCAACACAACCTGGGTACAATGGCCTCTTGGCATCTTCGATAAGATTCTTATATTCATTAACTTAATTTAGTACATTTGTTGATGCCAACCCCTCATTATCACAACTCTAATTGATGTTTTGATTAAGAAATCGATTGACATCATTCACTATTTCAAGCATTTGATCACCGTCAATGGTTGCATCATCATCATCAATTAGAGGTTCACTATCGTTCCTAAACAATGTTTCATGCTCATCACCCTGATTATCATAATCATGTTCCACAACATGTTCATAACCCTATTAATAAGAAAATCAAAATTTATGTTAATAATTTTATGGTTTTTATGAAAATTAGAATCAATAGCATTTGGTCAACCTAGTCAAATAGGACCCTTGACTAATATGAAATGGCTTACCAGTTGAGATGAAATATGCTCGAGAACTTCATGTGGCTCATTTTCAGAATGTTTCTTGTCCTTGCCAATAATAGATGGAATCTAAAGGAGACAAAGAAAAAAAATTTGAAGTTTGCACATCTAAAAATAAGTGATATCTTTATTGTAAAACATATAAGAGTGAAACTAGATCAATTCAAAAAAATTTCAAGATACCTGATTGGGAATGCTCTCTCCATGGAAATACCAAATGCTATATTGTTCGATTATACCATCACAAATCAAGTGCTCTTGTACTTTATCAAATGTTTGTACTTTCACTATGCCGCATTTATTACATGAACATTTTGTGGACATCTTATTCCTTGATTTCTCCTCGGAAAACTTTAAGAATTCCTCAACTGCATCTCTATATTATTTTAGTGTTCTACACATAACCAATTTACAAGTCATATGAATTTAATTGAGAAAAAGTTACCACTTATACATTTTTGACATATCACGATGATAATCAAATATACAAACTATACCTATTTTTCAATTTCATCCAATTTCTTTTGTCCATTTGATAATATGTTCCAAGGTCCTTTGAAATTGCTTCTGCAAAGAGCTATATAAGTTAGTTGATACTACCCCAGATGCAGGTTCTCAGGTGGCTTGATACGTGGCAGGGGATGTGGGTCGGCGTGTGGGCTATTACCACCGCCACCCTTTCCCTCGTCCTTGCCTTCATTTATTTCACTGCTGTCACCTGCCCTACTGCATTTACGCAGCGCAGTCGTCCAAGCTCGCGCCCTTTCACCTGGAATATGGCTTCCTCTGGAAGATTCACCCCTATTATGTCGCCTCTTCACTCATTTTTCTCCCCTGTTTTCACAGAGCACAGCTCCAGAACTGGCACTGGGCGTCGATGCTCTATCTCCTGTTGTATTGAACTCGCCCCGGTTTTTCACGTCTCGCAAAGCTGCCTTTGTCAACGGGGACTCTGGCCACCCTCTAAGTCTTTCTCTGCTCCGCAAGCCCATCCTCTCCTGACCTCTGTTCCTTACCATTATGCTAGCCATTTTCATCACCCTGCCCTGCGTACAATGCCCCGTCTGCGTCAGAGGATGCGATGCCGTCGAGGCATCAGTCGGGGTCGTCCTCCCCGCCAACCTTCCACCACCTCTCTGGGCTCTTCGTCTCCTTCTTCGGAAAACTCTTTGGGTTGATACCCTATCACCAGGAGTGGTTGTGGCCTTAGCCATGGGCGCGGGCTTTCTCATCCAGCTAGGGGCTCGCCCAGTCATGTCTCCGGTCACCTGCACTCCACCCAGCTTCGCTTTCCTTTCTCTCTCAATAGGCCGACTATAACTACCACCATTACTATTGAATTCAAGGAGGAGCCCCCTGAATTGAATATAGTGCCTCCTAGTGCTGATATGGAGCATAGGGAAGCTGAACAACTCAGCTCTCCCACCAGCGGCAGCCAGAAACGAAAAGCTTTAGATTGTAGTACTTCGCAGGATAATAGAGCTGAAGCTGGTTCGGTCAACACCAAGCGAGGCTGCCACAGTGCTACAAAAGAAAAGCAAGACGAGGACGACCCTTATGCATACGCTTGTCGCGTGGTCGAGGAATCTCCCCCCTCCTCTCAAGATTATTAAAATGGTTAGTCTCCTTCTTCATAGGTTTTTGGTTGGGAACCAACCCAAGTTCATTATGGTAACTTGCTCACTGCTACTATTTATCAATTATCAGTATTACAATTTGTCAATTAGCCGGTTTCCCCTTCGCGGGCGGCTTGGTATTTTTGTTGCGAACAGTTCTTTATGCTTATATGCTCTTCACCACTGTTTTTTGGTAAACTGTCGAAGTTTCATGGCCGGTTTCCCCTCCGAGGGCAGCACTTTCTTGATGGTCTGCTTGATGAATTCTGTTAAAGTAGCTCGTCTGGTAAACTTTTTTGGTCATGTTTGCTGTATCAGAATGCCTATTCCATGGGCTAGACCAACTGAGGCCTCGACCTCCATGTAAAATTTTTGTACATTAATAGATTAGTCTTATTCAAAAAAAGAAAAAAAATTAGTTGATACTAAAGATAGATAAAAAGTGAACTGAAGATAGATTAGTTAACTAATTGTCAAGAAATTCAGTTACAAGTGAAAAATAATTCTCTCTATAAATTTGACTGAGTAATTTGATAATTGACTTGATGAAAGATTAAAGAAGAATATACATAAACAAGATCACAAGTAATTATCATGAAGATAATTTTATTAGACTACAGCCCTATAAGATTCTCAACATGGTATTAGAGCTAAGGTGGCAGTCAAAGAAGGTCATATAAGTGGCACTTAAGGATTAGATCACAATCAACAAAAACTTAAATATTTTTATGATAGAGAAAAGTGATGGGCTCGATCTCTATTACAATCATCAAAGAAGAAGGGACTCGGTGAAGGAACAATATTAATCTCGGAAAAGAGTTCAGTAATCCAATTCGGTGATCACTTCAGAGAAACAGGAAGAGGCCAAGGACAGTTAAGGATTTTTCTGTTTGGGAAAAAAAACTCGGACTTGACTTAACTATCATCTGAATAAGAATTTCGAATTTTTCTCTGAAATTTCGGTGATTAATTACATTGATATACCGCAGGAAAAAAAGATATAGAAAGGCTGAGGAAATCAGAGATTAAAAATTGTCTTGGGCTAATTTTTATTTATTTATTTATTTTTATATATTCTTTCTAACTCAAATTAAGGATAGTCAAACAATGAACTTGAGCTCAGATTGGTGAAAGAATTAACCTATGGCATATAATACTTGTGAATAGTCATCAGTAGGGCAATGTGGGGAGATTAAGGCTTGCCCTGCAAGCACATATATTAAAAGTCTCGGATCTGTGATTAGTACTTCGTACTATTAGCTGTAAAAGAGGACGAAATTATGTAATTTTCATTCTTGGAGTAATACCCTTAGTCACTTGAAGCAGAAATCCCAACCTCTGTGGCAAAAAGCATATTATGACTAGTAACAAAATTCTGTAGTAAAGATTTCAGGTTGCAATTTGGAGCAACCCTCTTGCATCTTTTAAGCAAAGTTTTGAAAAGTTTTAAGCAGAGCTTGAAGTCCTTTTACAATATTTTTGAGCATTCTCATTGAACAATACTTGAAGATACCCTAAAGGAAAACTTGAAGTATTATTGAAGGAAGAATTGAAAGCAATCTTGGAAGCAATTTGGAGCAGTATTAAAGACTGTTTTTGTAACCACTACTGAAGGCTGCATTAGAAGCACCATCGAAGGAACTATTGGAATAATGAATTTTGTTGAAACAACAGTCATATTTGGAGCATAGTTCAGTGCAGACTTCTTGGTGGAATTGATATACATCTAAAAACAGATTTGAAGGCACCTTTGGAGCAACTTCAGAGGAGTGTCGGTGGAAATCACAGTCATAGCCATGACTTTTGATTTCAAAAGGAAGGATTCTCAGTGATATGTATATACAGTGAAGAAATACGTTAAAGGATCTTGGAATAGCTGATCTACCAAGGATCTGAGGTATCTACAACCGATATAGTATTCAGTTTGAAGGGAACTTTAAGTCTCAAGCCTTGAAGACCTGAATTCATAAATACTTTAAGTATCTCTTGAAGATTTTAAGTATCTCTTGAGTTGGAAGGGATCCACATTCATAAATACTGTGAACAATGTCTCCTCTATCTTCATCAAGGAAACCAACCTCTCTGGGTAATCTTTATCATCTACTTCATCAATGTTCTCTTCATTCAAAACAAGAATATGGTTTTGTTCATCATTTTCAGTCTCATCGAGGGCTTCATCATGACTTCCATCATCCATTTCCCCCCCTAACTGCAATTCTGAAGCTGTGTCATATAACAAGTCCTATATGGTGTCTTCCTTACTGGAGGAGGTTCCGATATAGCAAATAGACCTTTTATAAGCCAGAAACGATTCATCTTCATCACACTTATTTTGTCTAATTTAGGCCTGCAAGCAATGACAGATTACGTCATATAAATTGTCTGCCTCTTTATGGAGTCCACTGGATTGAATGTTTAGGATGCATTTGATGGTTTCAGTTGTCATTAAGAATTCTGTTTGAGTTTTGCACGAAATGTCTGCATGCTTGCAAATTGACTGGATTGATGAATTCTGCTTTTAGATTTTCCAGGGGATGTTTTCCTAAATTGAAAACATTAAGTACCATAATAACCATCTTAGAAATATTTAAGAAGAATCATATTTATGATTAAATGGTATAATTCGTGTCTAATGGTATGAGAGTTTTGAAGTTTGTAACAGTTTTTGGTATGCCCAGAAGATAATCACATCACGTCTTCTATGTTTGCTTCCAAGGTTTCATTCCATCATTTGATTACATTCTCACAAGAATTCTGTGATGAGTGCTGCAGAATCAAATTTGTTGTGTTTTTTGGGTTTCTGGCTCTCTGACGCTGAAAATTTTCATGAAAAATTATCTTTGAATGTGTATAATTGTCACAAATAATTTCTTTCCACTTTGCTTTTATGTGATGATGCTTTTGTTACTTGACTGTTATATATCTTCCATACTGATCAATCGAAACTTCAAGATGAACCCTCTATAATTTTTCCCTGTCTTGTCCCAATTTCAACCAACATTCTAGGGTGAAAATCATATCATTTCTGATGTCAATATTTATGAAATATACTGGATCAGAGGAAGATGAATTCATCTTTTGATCCAGAAGGGATCCACATTCATAAATACTGTGACCAATGTCTCCTCTATCTTCATCAAGGCAACCAAACTCTCTAGGTAATATTTATCATCTGCTTCATCAATGTTCTCTTCATTCAAAACAAGAATATGGTTTTGTTCATTGTTTTTAGTCTCATCGAGGGCTTCATCATGACTTCCATCATCCATTTGCGCCCCTAACTGCAATTTTGAAGCTGTGTCATATAACCAGTCCTATATGGTGTCTGCCTTACTGGATGAGGTTCTGATATAGAAAATAGACCTTTTATTAGCCAGAAACGATTCATCTTCATCACACTTATTTTGTCTAATTTAGGCCTGTAAGAAATGGCAGATTACGTCATATAAATTGTCTGCCTCTTTATGGAGTCCACTGGACTGAATTTTTAGGATGCATTTGATGGTTTCAGTTGTCATTGAAGAATTCTGTTTGAGTTTTGCACGAAATGTCTGCATGCTTGCAAATTGACTGGATTGATGAATTCTGCTTTTAGATTTTCCAGGGGTTGTTTTCCTAAATTGGAAACATTAAGTACCATAATAATCATCTTAGAAATGTTTAAGAAGAATCATATTTCTGATTAAATGGTATAATTCGTGTCTAATGGTATGAGAGTTTTGAAGTTTGTAATGGTTTTTGGTATGCCCAGAAGATAATCACATCACGTCTTCTATGTTTGCTTCCAAGGTTTCATTCCATAATTTGATTACATTCTCACAATAATTTAGTGACAAGTGCTGCAGAATCAAATTACTTGTTTTTTTTGGGTTTCTGGCTCTCTGATGCTGAAAATTTTCATGAAAAATTATCTTTGAATGTGTATAATTGTCACAAATAATTTCTTTCCACTTTGCTTTTAGGTGATGATGCTTTTGTTACTTGACTGTTATATATCTGCCATACTAATCAACCGAAACTTCAAGATGAACCCTATATAATTTGTCCCTGTTTTGTCCCAATTTCAACCAACATTCTGGGGTGAAAATCATATCATTTCTGATGTCAATATTTATGAAATATACTGGATCAGAGGAAGACGAATTCATCTCTTGAGCTAGAAGGGATCCACATTCATAAATACTGTGACCAATGTCTCCTCTATCTTCATCAAGACAACCAACCTCTCTAGGTAATCTTTATCATCTGCTTCATCAATGTTCTCTTCATTCAAAACAAGAATATGGTTTTGTTCATCGTTTTTAGTCTCATCGAGGGCTTCATCATGACTTCCATCATCCATTTGCCCCCCTAACTGCAATTCTGAAGCTGTGTCATATAACCAATCCTATATGGTGTCTGCCTTACTGGATAAGGTTTTGATATAGCAAATAGACCTTTTATTAGCCAGAAACGATTTATCTTCATCACACTTATTTTGTATAATTTAGGCCTGTAAGAAATGATAGATTACGTCATATAAATTTTCTGCCTCTTTATGGAGTCCATTGGACTGAATGTTTAGGATGCATTTGATGGTTTCAGTTTTCATTGAAGATTTTTTTTTGAGTTTTGCACGAAATGTCTGCATGCTTGCAAATTGACTGGATTAATGAATTCTGCTTTTAGATTTTCTAGGGGTTGTTTTCCTAAATTGAAAACATTAAGTACCATAATAATCATCTTAGAAATTTTTAAGCAGAATCATATTTATGATTAAATGGTATAATTCGTGTCTAATGGTATGAGAGTTTTGAAGTTTGTAATGGTTTTTGGTATGCCCAGAAGATAATCACATCACGTCTTCTATGTTTGCTTCTGAGGTTTCATTCCATCATTTGATTACATTCTCACAATAATTCAGTGACGAGTGCTGCAGAATCAAATTACTTGTGTTTTTTGGGTTTCTGGCTCTCTAATGTTGAAAATTTTCATGAACAATTATCTTAGAATGTGTATAATTGTCACAAATGATTTCTTTCGACTTTGCTTTTAGGTGATGATGCTTTTGTTTCTTGACTGTTATATATCTACCATACTGATCAACCGAAACTTCAAGATAAACCCTATATAATTTGTCCCTGTTTTGTCCCAATTTCAACCAACATTCTGGGGTGAAAATCATATCATTTATGATGTCAATCTTTATGAAATATACTGGATCAAAGGAAGAAGAATTCATCTCTTGAGCTGGAAGGGATCCACATTCATAAATACTGTGACCAATGTCTCCTCTATCTTCATCAAGGCAACCAACCTCTCTAGGTAATCTTTATCATCTGCTTTATCAATGTTCTCTTCATTCAAAACAAGAATATGGTTTTGTTCATCGTTTTCAGTCTCATCGAGGGCTTCATCATGACTTCCATCATCCATTTTCCCCCCTAACTGTAATTCTGAAGCTGTGTCATATAACCAGTCCTATATGGTGTCTGCCTTACTGGAGGAGGATCCGATATAGCAAATAGACCTTTTATAAGCCAAAAATGATTCATCTTCATCACACTTATTTTGTCTAATTTAGGCCTGCAAGCAATGGCAGATTATGTCATATAAATTGTCTGCCTCTTTATGTTTCAACTCATAATTATATATAGGAGGATCACTCAAGATTCACAGTATAAGATCTGCATCTGTTGACCCGTAAAACGATGTTTTTCACAGTATAGTGCTCTACACTGCAAATTTCTTCATCTTTTGGGCCATCAAATTGGTCCTCTAAATCAGAAAATATGTTAACATGTCATATATCTGTATTAATGCAGAAAATTTCATCTTTCTGTTTCATGAGTTAAATTATGATGACTGGAATGCAATTTTCTTTTTTTCCTTCATGTGAAAAACTACAATTACTTCAAATTAATAATTCACAAACAATACTCATATCGGCCTCTCTTTGCACCTTCTGGGGCAATTGCTAGTTTAGAAAATCTGGATTTAAAAAATTCAAAAATTGAAGCGGCAAGTGTTTGGACGTTTTCGCTGTCTCATTTTTTTCTATGTTTGAAACAGGTGTGCATGTATATTTTAGAAAATCTAGATTTAAAAAATTCAAAAATTGAAGCCACAAGTGTTTGGACGTTTTAGCTGTCTCATTTTTTTCTCTGTCTGAAACAGGTGTGCATGATTTAATTCCCCAAGATGACACGTTATATTCACTTTAACACTAAAATAAACCTTCAAGTGCCGAGAGAGAGGCATTTGTTAATCTTAAGACCTGTCATTTATACAGTCATTCATTCATTTAGACAAGCACTGAGACTCGATAGTCATTCATTCGTTTAGACAAATAGGCTAATTCATTCATTTATATGGCAGACATTAAAGGGAAGGAGGACTTGAAGGTGTTTATTTATGTAGCAATCAGACTAATGCCTTTCTTTATTAATTGGACGGATAATGAATCATCACGTATCCACATTCAAGGAAATGTAGCTGAAGATGTTCACTCCTAACCGATGAAGGGGATGTAACCCGCCTCATTACTTTCCTATCAGAATAAATTGATATATATTTTTTAAAGAAAACGGATTTAAAAATTTCAGAAATCGAAGAGGTTGGTATAATTTGGTATTTAGCAATGTCACGTTCCTTTACCTCTAAAACATGTGTGCAATCAACATTTCGTGGTTGTCTATGTGCAATGCTAGATGTTGTGTCCGTCAACAATTCTTGTTTATGTGATCCTAAGAAGAATTTACATAGCCTAGCTAGCGGGATCCATCAAAAATTCATTTTTATGTGTTATACCCTCTGCAGATGCGTTGAGAGTTTTCTCCATCAACAAATCTAGTTTTTTATGTCAATCTGAGAAGCATTTCCATAGACTAGCTAGCTGGATCCATCAACAGTTCACGTTTGTGTGTGATGCTCTAGCAGATGCACTGTTTATATATGTTAATTTTTATTTGTTTGTTTTTCTCAAATGTACATTCTACTGCATTCTACAGATGCACTGTTTATATATGTTAATTTTTATTTGTTTTTTTTTTTTTTTTAAATGGACATTATACTGTAAATGGGAGCTTCATTGGTTGGTTGGTAATGCAGGGGTGTTGAATTTCTCTCTACCCAGGTATGATTCTCTCTTGTGGCGGCACGTTCACACCCAAATTTATAACAGATCCATGGTTAAGATGGACCTCCAAATACATAACAGATCCATGGTTAAGATGGACCTGCGTTAATTATATAGTTCTTAAAGTCCCTAAATTATAAACAAAGGCCCAACAACATCAAGAATCTGGACTACTTTGAATCTCTTATATAATTGGATTGCTTATGATAACCCATTGAATTTCATAATTTTGTATATGGTAGACTTTTCCTTTGCCTTTTTCAACTCAAAGCCCAGTATGTTAGCATGCAGTTGTCTCTTCTACTGTTGTTCAACTACCTATGCAGTTTTCTCTTCTACTGTTGTTCAACTACCAATTCCATCTTGTTTTATCCGTGTCTAGCCCTCATTCCTAAACTATTTCACTTAGAATTAAAATTGTAATCCTTATTTAATGATGCTCGATGACACAACAGGTATCTTTACAATAATGTATGCTACAAATTTTATGTAGAAGCCTAAAAGGTAGTCACATGAATATGATTATAGACAGATTCCAGAGAAACTGGGGTTTATTCTTGAAAAGTATGAGCCTCTATTGTTTAGTTGCCTTTTTTGGAGTCCATAGAATGATAACCACAATGGCTTTGGGAGTTTTATTGACATGCACATGGCATCCATTGCTTCAATATATCATTCAAGTGTTTCACTCAACATGATTACCGTTAGATGCTTTTCTCTCTCTTTTTTTTTTTTTTATATTGGACTTCTGTAATGGTTCTTTCAGCTTAGTTATTCACATAGCAATTGTTTTTAACTTTTTTTAGCCTAGTTGTTTTCATGGAAATAGTTTGTTGTTTATCTTTAGGCCAAATAACTCCTCTCAATTATTGTTATCTGTGAACCCATTCACACCACCCTGCAATTTCTTCCCTGGAAATGGTAATGTCGTTGTGGCTTTAGACTATAAAATTTTACAACTCATACTTCTCTTTAAGAACATAAATGAAATTGAACTCTTATGATCTGAATTGAACTCTTATGAAATGGCAAGGATTTTCTAATAAAAATGTTTTTTCGCTATGCAGTCTATCTGCAGATATCCGTACTGAGGTAAGAAATTATTTTTCGTTTTGGACGTCAATGCCTTTTTAACAATTATTGTGTTTTATTTTCTACTTTAAAATTTTTCTTACTATCTTTTATTAAGTGTCGCAATCTATATGTGTAGGTATCCAATAGGAATGAAAGACATCGTAAGAGATCACTTTTAACAGTGAGTAAAACCACAAAGTCAAGCCACATTACAAAAAAAAAATGACAACATTTGATGTGGCATCATCAAAAAACACCCACAAAAGAGAGCACCAGGATCCATTTCCCCATTACAACATGAATCTAGTTGCTTTAGTGTCAACACCAATTCTAATGCACATATTTTTGAGAAAAATGTGGATGAACCATTGGAAGGTATGATCAATTTTCAAATTTATATTTCTTGTATAAATACTTCAAGATTTTATGTTAAGAGATACATATTGTTATTGTCTCAGAAGGTGTGATTTGTTTTCCAAAAAATTCTCAGCACGTACCATCAAAACAACTTTATGGTTTGGAGCAAGAACCATCACAACTAGATCATGATATGGAGCAAGAACAACCACAACAAGAGCATGGCTTGGAAGGGGAAGATCCAAGTATTGAAACCCAAAGTACAACAAATGTGAAAAGGAAGGGTAGGGGACCAACAAAATGCCTCTTTGGAAACACTACAGAGGCCTCTACATTGCCTGAAATTCAATTTAATGGGAGGGGACAACCTGTTGGTCAACACTCAGAGAAATTCTCCTCCTTTTTAGGTGTCCTTGCAAGAGAGATTGTAGGAATCAAACACATGGAATGGAAACAAGTGCCCAAAGCACTTAAAAAAGACATATGGAGTGCAATCAATGTGAGTATCAACCAAATTATTATTGGATTTTTTTCTAAATTTCATTGGTGTATGTGAACGTGTGCATGATAAGTTTAATTTCAAATAAGTATTTGTATCTAATAATTCGTTGTTTATCTATTGTAGCGTACCTAACAAATAGATTTGTCAGCGGAGCAATGGTGTTATAAAGCAATATCTCAGTGCTTGAGAACTTACAGATATAATTTGTATAAAAATTATTATTTGAAATACAACACAGATGAGGAGAGGATGAAAAATGTTCCTATCGGAGTAAATGAAACCGATTGGATTGAATTTGTTAGAATACGATCTGACCCTAAATTCAAGGTAAAAATGAATGACAAATCTACTTGTTATCATTAAATGAGATTTGAATTTGAATCCTTGCATATAATCAATTTCAATCTAAGCATCCATTTTTTATGGAGTTGCAGGAGAAGGCAAAAGTCAATCAGGAAAATAGGGCATTAGAACTAGAGACCCACACTTCTGGCCGTAGATGTTACTATAGAGTTGAACATGACCTTGTAAGTTGTAACAAAATCTATTTTTTGTTCACAATTACCAATTGAAAATATACTTATCTAGACCGTTGTAATTTTTGTGACTAGAATCAAACTTGCAATAAAAATGATGTGCCTGTAACTAGGGCTGATGTGTGGATGAAATGTCATACAAAGAAGGATGGCTCTCCAATGTCATCATTTAGTGCAGAGAGAATAGTAAGTTCCCGACCTATTCTTGTATCTATTTAATTTTTTTCTTTTTTAAATATTAATGATGTTTCTTACATGTATTTGTTGAAATGTTGTCTTTGCTAGAAAAAAATTGAATCGATACAAAATGATTCAGTGTCTCCTACATATGCAACAAAGGAAGATGCCATTGCAATAGTTTTGGGGCTTGAGAGGAGGGGTCGTGTACGTGGGGTTGGATATGGGGTTACTCCAACTGATTTGTTTGGAAAAGAGCGTGCTTACAAGAGGCAATTACATAATACAAAAGAAAAATTGAAAGAAAAAGACAAGGAAATTGGAATATTGAAGGCAGCTGTTGAAGAATTAATGCAATGGAAAGCTGTCACAGAGGCGAGAAAAGAAAATGGTTGAGTTAATCCAAAACCAACCAACAATGTAATAATTATGTGTAGGCTATTTAATTGTTGATGTATGCCATCTTTGAAGAATGAACATGATTGTATTGTTGTAGATGTGTAATTAATGAAATATTATTTTTGTAGCTTAACCGTTCATCTTCTGATTTCATGGGATCACATTCAAACTATTTATTTTTTAGCAGAGTTCCTTAAGTCCTAGTTAGGCTTCGCTAGAACAAACTCCATTGACTTCAGGACAACCCATTCATGACCCAATTGGTGACTCAATAACACGGGTAAGTTTTATACTTGTTTATTTTCTTTTTTAATATTATCTTTTTATTGTATGGAATCTTACAAGAATTTGTTTATTTTCAGGGTCAACCGCAATTACTACCTTCAAATACAGGATTGAAGGGGAAAAATGTTTACTTACATATTTTAATGGTCAAGTGAAGGTTGCAAAGGGTTACATAAAAAACACTGAACCAAATTTTGTCATGACCAATGGAGAAGTATTAGGAGAAACATATTATTTTGTGTGCCCACAATCAATCTTGGTTGATTCGGATTGTGAAATTAAGCTTAAACGTAGAAGTAGTCGATGCGAGTATTTAGCAGATGCAGTTAACACTTTTATATGTTGGAAGAGCAATGACATTGAATTGATCAATGATTGAGAGAGAACAATGACTTGGTAAATTACTATCCCAACCATTTGAGGATGCTGGACGCAGAATTTGATAGCTTACTTGTGATTAATATCATGATTAAGATGTTGGATACATGATTACTATTATACTTCTTTAAGCTATATGTTTTTTACATCAGATGTACTGCAATGTTCTTGCTACTGTTTGGTTATTTTTTATAAGCTGGATATATAAACCTTATCACGCTGGATATATACTGTCTTATCATGCTTTGTAAATGTTGTGTAAGGGTTCCAAGCTTTGTGTGATTTTTGCTGATAGCCAGAATCCTTTTCAATTAAGGATTAAACAACTATGAAACCATTTAAATTATCCATCATGCACTTGCTAATGATAGATATTTGCATTTGAGAACAGGGGTAAGTTGCAAATTTCCCTGAAAATGATTTAGTTCAGTGGTCTTCTCATATGCCATAGTTTCCTCTTTGTATTTTGTGTAATGTCATACAAGTATTTAACTTCTGAAATCTATACTAAATGAGGAACATGATTGAGGATCTGGTATATTCCTTGATTTCAGAGCGTCCTTGCAATCCACACACTATAGTGTCTATAAGGCTCCTCTAATTGTTGGAATTTTCACACAAACGAAGAAAATTAGAATAGTAAGAAAATTACATATTGTCATAACACATATTTATAGTAAGAAAATTTTAGCAATTGCTATAACACATATTTATCAAGCCTTATTTTGTTTTTATTTCTGAAACTGAAAGTTCTCTGTAAGTTCCATCCATGTTTGCTGTTTGTTTTATCTTGATGAGCAACAATCCTTTTTCTCAAGGATTTCTGGGCATGTAATCTTTAATTGTAAGCCAAAAATGGACAAGGAAAGCTGCAATGATGTGATCCCCCATGTATATTTCCTACCCTGGATATAAAATTCTTCATGTTCTGATGCAAAAATGGCATTCCTCATGTTCCCATGAGACCATTTGATGTAAAGCAGAATGATTGATTGGTCATTGACAAAAATACCTACAAGCTTTACATCTTACCTTACTATAACGTGCAACATCTAGATTTAGTGTGTGAAGATGCAGACCATCATGGTATGTTTCAAAAAGTGTCATGGTATTGTAACCATCCTTCTGCATGCCACTTTGTTTAGAGACATGTTCATACTCAATGAAACCTCTTTTGTCCTGAAATGAGCATGTCTTTCACACAAGTTTAGTGAAAATATCACAAAAGCATCAACTTCACATTTCCTATAACACGCATGCTCATTACCACACAGATGTTCATCACACCCTCCATGATGCATTTTTTTAGGACAATATCTCCCAATATAAGTGTGTTTTTCATGATACACAATCTCAATTTTATCACACAAGGACTTTTTCAGCTTGGGAGAGAACACTTCATCCTACAAATGTTGAGGTGACTTACAGTTATGAAGACCTTCATGTCCAACCTTCAAGCAACAAGATTTGCTGCATCTGGATGATTTGTCAAAAGAAGAACATATCTCCATATATGTATGATTTTTCTTTTTGCAATCATGACCTGCCAAATTTCAAGAATCCTCCACTTAGCTTCTAATTCGAGAGAGTAATCTCACTGTCTACCAGCCAATGCCCCACTAAAATGTCCTGAAATTAAAACTACCAAAAATTACCATTTTTACCTCCTCTTTGTGTCAATTATCATTCAAGACAATGTTATCCTTAGAAGTACTGTAATAAGATCAACTATCGTTTCATCTGTATTCAACCTAGTGTATTAATGTTATAACAAGTTAGACATAGTAGTCCTAGTTATACTACTTAGTCATGATAAGTTAAGTCAAAGTTACAACATCACATTAATATCTAAGTGTTAACTCACCATCCCATGTATAATTATATCATGTCAATAGGACATGTTACTATCAATGTCTAGCTGCTGCAATATTAGGATATTCTTATACTAATGCTGCTACTAACCTGAGGTCAACATATCAATGCCCAAAACACTTGTGAAGTCTAAATGCCAAAGGTCTATCTTACATTGTGGACTATGTGTAATTTCAATGTCAATGGAGGTTGAATGTATCAATGTTAAGATCAACACATCGTGGCAATATGAAAATGTATCAAACTTCCTCAAATATGATATCTCAGTCAAGTATACTCAAATTTCAAGGTCATATCAGTGTACGGTAGATAGGTTCACTGTCTATGTGTACTAATGTCCACAAATTTGATGCACAAATCAATATTTCAAGGTCACATAAGGTAAGTGTTATGGCATTATGTTTTGGTTCATAATTGCAATGAGAGGTTTGTCAACAACATGTACAAAATATAATTCAAAGTCAGTGATTGGGTTACTACCTTTGGTTCTTGAATGTATTCAACCTATGCACAATGAGATTGTAGCGAGAATTACTATCATATGTTGACAACTGTAGGATCACTATGTTTTTTCACTGTAATGTGTATCATTGTGTCAATTCAGCGCATACATGAGGTATGTTTTCGAATGGAAAGCACTCTAACCGTTGACAAGGTAAATTCATATAGGGCTTTATTAAGACAAGAACAACACCTAATATTTACATGAAACAAATTCATTTCGAAACACCAAGTTAGAGACTATTTCAAACTTATGTTCACACCTTTCTCTTGGTTTATTTCAGTTCTGTTGATGCCAACTCTTAGCTTAATTACTTGACCTTAAAACTATAACAACTATGTAATCAAACAAAACCTTTGTCAAGGTCTTGTCAATATCTAGTTCTAGAATCACCTTTGAAAAATATGGCCCCCTTTTATTCTAGGCTAATGGTGTAATTACCTTAGTGATCCATTAGTTGATTGATATCCCTATTAATGTGATTAATGATAGTGATCCTATATATGAAGAGAATCACAACAAAAGACAACTTTGACTTTCACAATCAAAGCCAACTCCTTAAATATACTCAAATCCTGAGATCTAAAAGGGGAAGAATCCTCCTGAAAATACTTTCACATCAAATTTTAAGGTAATTGCGATGTAACTAGGGCTTCTATGGTTATCAGAAGTGCATGAAGAGAAATAAATAATATTACTTTCTGCTCTCACTATGTTATTCTTAGTCTCTTTAAGTTGACAATAAATATTTCATCCATTTCTCTGTTCTTAGCATGAATATCTTCTTAAAATCCATGCTAGATTTGTTATATAGGATGAGTAATGGAAATGGGTTGAAAAGCTATTTTCTCTAAACATGAAATATATATTGCACAATATGCCAATAGAAAAGCACCATTAACAAGGCATTTTTTCTATTTTCCAAATTTTCTTCTAAAATATAATTACTAAAAGTACTTCTCACATGCTATAGCATTTCCAGAACCTAACATGGCACACAATCAAATTTCTGCCTCTCTTTTATGTTGCTTACTATGCTGCTTAAATTAATATAAAATGTGATTAGCACAAATAATATACAATTAGCACAAGACTACTTAAGGCCAAGAGAAAAGCCTTTAGGTTTGAATGTGCCTTAAGTGCATAACCTACTAAAGACCCTTTTTAATTATAAACAACAAACTCATCTCACTGATAAGTTCTCTGACAAAAGCATCCCAAAAAGTTCTCTAGCTACCTTGGTAAACCTGTTGATAATTGAGCATGCACCAAGAATGGCCAGCAAAACCAACAAGAATGCAGTCCACACACATACCCTGTGTATAATCAGCAGAGTACTTGTAGTTATTTAATGTGAATGCACACTTATTTGCATAAATATCTATTGTTCTTAATAAAAAAACTACAGAAATACATCGTACTGCAAGTATCAAACATTCTACTATTGAAATTTAGAATGAATTTGTAACTTGTTGACACAAGGTGATCAAATTTGAAGTGCATACCACCCTGTCCAAGCTAGAAACAACTTTGGGCCTAAGTCTTCTCTATATTTGGCAAAGTTTTACATGAATGTATACATAAGCACAGTAGGTTTAGCCACCCCAAGAATTAACAAAGGCTGACCTCCGAAAATAGAATGGATGATGCCACATATTACAGTGGATGACAGTGTTTGAACTATGGTCAGGATTCCATCTGCAGTGCATTTTGATACTCAATTTTTAATAGCATTTATCAGTAAAGCCTCAAGCAAGAAAAAAAATGCAGCTTTTATTAATCCTATTGCTATTTTTTTTCCCATATTTTATGTGAAATTATTGACCAATTTTAATGGAAGATTCATCTGAATAACTAAAATAATTGGCAAATTTAAAGAATGATTTTTTTCAAGGGATGAATGTTAATATGCCTGCAATGAATGCTTGTTAGTCAATACTATTACATGAAAACTATTCCTTTCATATGTTATTAGTTATGCCACAAAGACAACTTGACTTGTATTAGACTTCCTATGAAGGAATTCAACTCTAGATGCAACAATATGGAGTGCACATATGGTAGATTTCAATGAGGTCTATTACTTTCACAGATGATCAATAATCTTCAAATCCCTTTCCCACAAAAAACTTGCATCTCCTTGCGATATAGATATAGTGGAATGAAGTTTGCCTCTGTCAAAGTGTAGATCAGACCAAGGCCCCTAATTGATATATGGACCTTGAATGTACATGAAGCTGTAAAAGCCTTTCCAACAGCCTTCTCGTAATTTAGAACAAATTTATTTTTCTAAGATATATCTCGAGTCCTTCAGTGGAGTTTATCTCTAATGCCAAAACTTCCTCAAGTGTGCTACATTTTTCTTAGAATCATTTTCAAAAGACCAGCTAAAGCATAGTGCAATGATTCTCAGAATCATTTCTCTTATATTTCCAAGAGATATCAAAGAGTCCTTAAGTGCAGTTTATCTATAATGCCAAAAGCTCCTCAAGTGTTTCACCATTTTTTTACAATCGTTTTCAAAAGGTCATTTCTTAAAGCATACTACAATGCTTAGAATCATTTTGAAAAGGTAATTGGGTCATAGTATGGAATGTGCACGTCCAATGGGCTATTTAAGAATACTACAATTCTTATAGTCATTTTCAAAAGGTAATTGGGTCATAGTATGGAATGTGAACTTACAATGGGCTATTTATGAATATCTGTGTGCATAACTACCCTTGTAGACAGGTTGGATATCTCTTGAGGACATTTTAACCAATGTCCATCATGGATTTTGGAGCTTTAAAGGGTATTTTAGGGTTCCGATTTCTTAATAGGCAGGGTTCAAGGTTTAAAGCGTTCGCATTTTTGGTATAATGTGTTTAAAGTTTTAGGGTCTAAGATTTAAGATGTAGGATGAACTAGCTCTAGGACATTGGATACTGGACTTGTTATACTATCAGGTTAATGTTATACTCTGCGATTGAGTTGGATATTCTAGAATTTTTGCAAAAACAGAAAATATACTTGGGAAATATTGTGATTTGAGTTGTCAGTTGATTCACATATTTCCGGGTTTTATCAGCATTGCAGTGCATTGCGAAGAATGAAGTGTTAACATATGAGGTGAGCTAACTGTTACAGCTAAAATTCGTCACCTATAGATTTTCACACTAATCAAATTTTAATATGATAATGTAATTTCCTTTTGGTTGGCAGCAAGTGTTGATGCTGGAGGAAACTCTTCTCTCAAATGGAATAAGCCTGCATGATCAACACAGTGCTATGCGACTCGATATAGAAAACATGTCATATGAGGTTTCTCCATACAATTTGTTAACTGTATATAGACAAATGGATATGAAATGTGAAGGAATTGATTTGTTTTATTCGGAAATATGAAATGTTTCCTCCCTTTATTTATTCAGGAATTGTTAGCTCTAGAGGAGCGGATTGGCTATGTTAGCACAGGACTTAGTGAGGAGACTATTTCCAAGTGTTTAGAGAAAAGCTTGTACTCCTAAAAAACAGAGTATGCTTCTCAGAGTATGGATATTGAAGTCAAATACAACATTTTCCAGGTATTTATAATATTTTTGGGGAGATTATCAAAGAATGAAGCAGGCTTGGACTTTAAAATTTGTTTGTAGATTTATAGGTTTAGTTGGTAGTTTTAAAGTGTAAAATTTTCTCCCTCTTCAAATTCAAAAACATATGGAAACCCTTGCTTCTGAGAGTATGAAAATGATGGTATGAATTGTTTATACAGGAAGAGTATGAAGAAAGAGATGAGCTGGGCAGTTTAAAGTGCAGTCACAGTTATCACGAGGCCTGCATCAAGTAGTGGTTGCTTCAGAAAAACAAGTGTCCGGTCTGCAATATTTCTGTCATTTCATAGCAGAAAAATTCTGGTTTGCTGCATTTTTTTCTGTTTCTACTAGGAAAATCTTAGGATCAGTGCTTTGATGAAGCAATAAGACCTTCCCTTGATTTTATTTCCTTGGGCTGGTGTTTAAACTTTTAGAAAATCCTGTACATGTAAATAGCCTTTGTGCAACCTGCAATCTCATGACTATTCCTTTGATAATGTTCTTTTGTTTTTCTGGTAAATTATGCTTATAATATTCCTTCTACAGATATGGCTAGCGTTAACCATATGCAACTTCCCCTTTGTTAGGAGCTTTGTCAAACTATTAACCATATGCAACTTTGTCAGAATGTGGTCCAACACTACCAACTCCCTAATGAACTTGGAATCTTAGGAAATTGTATTGAATATCAATGTGTTTGAAATGGTTATGACACATTCGATTTTCATAGAGCTTGATGTAACTTTGATTCTCACAAGAGACAATATTGGGCTTCAACAACTGATTGGTTGAATCTACAATCAAGTTGCAAATCTAGATAGCTTCATAATAAGTATATGAAACTGCCATATACTTTGCTTCAGTGGAACTGAATGCAATTGTTGCTTGCTTCTTGTTGATTTGATAAAAATGATTTATAAAATGATAATAATGATGTTTAAAATGAGCCTTATGATGGTCTACTTATACACATTGATTGTTCATGAGGTGTAGGGGTATGTTTATAACATCACTTCCCTTGAAAGCTTTGTCTTGAAAGCACAATAATTAGAATTTTCTTTAGTTGACCACATTTTTGTGGTGGAATGAAGTTTATCAGATATCTATTTATACTTTGTAGAAGTTTGACTTTGTTTGTCCTTTGAGTGTTGGTGAGGTTTCTTTGTATTTTTTGCATCATAGTATAGATTCTTTTAACCTGATTGTTTAACATGAAAGCTTTATGCTTATTGGAAATATATTTGAAATACCTACATGATCAAGAAATTGTTATGGTTAATTAAATTACTAATTAGTTACTACAGAAAGAGGATGATGCTGAGAGGGCTTGCCTGGGTGACTCTGGGAGCAACCCGGAGGTGGTCAAACAAAGCTCTTCTAAGTTACAAATTTGAAGAGAAAAAACTGGTGATGTATATGTGGTTGCTCAACCTAGGCTGTATGGAAAATCTTGGCAGAGAGTGTTTACCTTTCCGTGTCTTCTCGAAAGTAGGTTGTCTGGTCACAAAATAAGATCACTACATGTAGGTGATGGTTCTGTAGTAAGTTCTCAGCCTTATCTTCAGAATGACTAACATAGAGGATCAGGTTTGAATATAGGATATAATTTGATGAATTTGGAGATTTAGAGTTAAAGAAAAAATTGTGGTGATGTTTGGATGGGTGCTAATTTGTAGGGTTTTCCATTTTTATAATTTTCTTTGTTGTGCTTTCTACCATGCTACCTAGTTGCTTTCCTGTTGCCCTAGCATTTTAACTTTTTCAATGTCTATCTCTCTATTTTTTCTTGCCCCATTTGAAATTTCATCCTTATTTGGTAGGTGTTTTCTTCAATATAGTGTGAATATTTTTCCATCACACAACTTCTGTGGCGTTTGTCTACGCAAATAGCTTGTAAGGCCCATTCATCAGGGTATTTGATGAAATGAAATGATTATCAATGATCACCAACTAATGGTACTTGCAAATATTTACTCTAACAATTCTACAGTTTTCCTGTGCCAACAATTATACAACATTTTAATCTCATCAACTAGTCTCCTCTATTCTCTTAGCTGATGCTATAAGCACTTATTGCTATTGTCAAAGCTTTTACTCTCTAGTCCCATTGAGCTATTTCAGTTATTTGTGGACATTGATCTATTTTCATTTCATTTCTTCAATTTTTCTGACTATTATGCGTTACCTTTGGCCAGTGACTTCTTTCTTACCTATGCTTTTTCTGCATAAGCATTACAGCCAGCCAAAGCAGCAGGGGCAGCAGGAGCCACTCAGTCCAGCCAAAGCCCAACAGGGGTAGCGCAGAGGCAGCAGGAGCCACGCAGGGCTGACGCAGGCCCAGTCAGGGCAACGCAGGGGTAGTGTAAGCCCTTCAGGTGTGACGTAGGCCCTTACTGAGCAGCGCAGAGGTTGACATAGGCCAGTCAGGCTGACATAGAGGGATTTAGAGCAGCGTATTACTGCCATTTTTATTTCTCTATTGGGTGAACCAGTTTTGGTGCCCAGGATTGTTGTACTTAGATTCTGCATAATAATGGAAACCCTCTAGAGCTAGCTACACCGGTTTTCCCGCATTGGGTTTTTTTCGGGGACAGTTGTCCAGAAAATCCGTGTGTCACTTTGTCTATGAGCATGTTATTCAATATTTGATATGTATGTGTAGGTTTCTAGTTGTATTTACTATTTACTTCGCTAATTTATTAAATATTTCAGAAATTAACTTGTAACTTAATTCAAGTAGGAGAATTAAATCAAGATACTGCAGTAGGGTTTCTTAGATTAAGAAATTTTCACATTCCCTAGGTCTAGCCCCATTAGGTCACCTAGGGAAACAATTTCCTAGGAATCTAGCTAGAGGAAAACTTCTATCTCCTAGAGGTAGCTGCATTGTTGGGTGTCCTCATTCTCCTCAGAACTTGGGCCAATTCTGATGGTGGAATCTCCGGATACCTCAAGCCCTAGCTCTAGGATCAATTTTTTCCTAGGTGGTCCCAAGGATAAAACCTAGTAGGATCAATTTGACCTATCGAAGTAAAAACTCTTGTCCGATCCTTTCCCCTCACCTTGTCCAGGATAGGAACATCATTGGTTTCTAAATTCCATCCTCAAACCTGGGTTGGGTCCACTTGGCCCCATGTGGTCCCATTTGGTGTCAAAGGCCTTTCATCAAGGACCATTTGGGAATCCAAGTTCCCAAAGGATTTTAGGGATTGAGAACTTCCTTCATACGTATTTTTCTTCTCCCTCAAACCTTCAATCCCACTCCTCTCACCCTAGAATATAAATTCACTTGCTTAAAAGGAAAGCAAGTCCCATTCTTTATTTTATCTTAGGGAAAGGGTTTCGAGGGTCACTTCCCACCTATTCATTGACCTATACTCTACAAGTGACTTCCTAAACTACCGGGACTCCACCCATCGACGAAATTCTGTGAAGAGCACAGAGCCTTAGTTGTGGTGACAATGGGCTAAGCCTCCATCGTTTCCCTTGTAATAGCAGTTGCCCTCTTAGGAACCCCTTTTAGGTCCACTACTAGTTTGAGTGGTAACAAGTTGTTCACAATTCCATTTGTGAACAACTCTTTGGTATGCCCACTTTTTCCATATTACAGCTCCAAGATGAGAAGTCCAGGGTTATGGAGGTTTCCCTTCTTCTCTCTGAATAAATCCTCTACAATATAGTGAACTAGGGCTAGTTGGTTGGCCCACTTGATTGTTACTTTAGTCCTTCAAAGTCTGCACATCCTTAGGCCCTATACACCTACCCTTCTACCAATTTTGTTGTCCTTCACCAGAACAAGAGTCAGGGCTCTTCTTTGACAGTAACCTAACAACCCTCCAACTGTACTTGGACTACCATCAATCTGCCCAAACACAGTCAATTCTTTTTACTGATCTAGGGCCCACAATATTGTCTTCATCTAGGACTCTTCAAATCTTCCACCTAACAAGGGTTTGAATCCTCTCAAGATCACTGTTCTTGTGTATCGACAATTTGATATTTGTTGTCCAATCTATGAACAAATATGAACTACTCCTCTTATCATACTTCTAAAAATCTATAGATGACTGAACTAGGGTCACAAATCAGTCACTAACAGTCCATTTACTAATTTTTTATAGGTTTCTTAAGATATTTGTCTAAAACTCTACGGAAAGTCCACCAAAATCAACTCCTTTGCATGTCAATCCATTCTTCATATGGGACATTTCTTCTGCATGCTCAATCTTCTGCTCAGGTTCCACCCTCCTTTGGATCTATTGTCTCCACACATACTGAATCTGCAAACCATCTTCCAGATCGGTGGTCTTTATTGCAGAAATAAACCTCGCTCTAAGGGTCACAACCCATCTTCTTCTACACAAATTTATCACAGTCTTAAGGGCATATCTTATGAACTAAAAATGATAGGAAACTGTCCTAACTAGGGCATTATACTTATTTACTTCTAATTGTTGTAGAACAAACCCTATCCACACATAGAAAAAACACGACTCTTGCCTCCATAAGAGACTCGACCTAGCTCATATGGATCCATAGATTCTTGGCATTTCTTTGACTGAATCTTGACATGAAATTCAGATCTCAATGTCAACCCTTAAACTAGGGTTAAATCAATCAATATTACGCCTACGTCGACTTCTGTTATGGATCTAAATTATAGTGCAAGCCCTCCTCCATTTATGTTGGTCTTTATCACAGACCTTGCTGCCTACTAACCACCACAAGGCAAGATGGTATCAACCCTCTCTTCTATTTCATGTAGAAAATCTAACCAACGGGATTCAATCTGATCTTGCAATGTACTAAAACAAGATATTGAATCCTTCCTACAATTTGTGGAAACAACACGCGATCGCACAATCACATATAAGTAAGAGAAACAAGTTATCAATCGCACAACACAATATGTATCTGGAGAAGCAACTGCTCAAAACCCTCTATCTCTATTTTGTATTAAGTCAAGGAATCATGAAACAATACAATGCTTAATCTCTCTTAAGATTCTCCAGCACTCTGCCAATTGTCTCCTGCTGATCTAGGAAAAATCGGTCTAATACTTAGCCAATTCTCAGCGTGCCTTTCTCACGCAATTCCTATCGAATTATCTCCATATTAATTAGGAAATTCAAAATTCCTTGATTGCGCAATCCATCATGGCATCCCAATGACTTTATAATTGCACATGGGAAATTTTCTATAAATACAACTGATATTTATGTTCCTCTAAACTGTGTTACAATAAGGATGAAGGGTCTTTTTTATTATTTAAAAATAAGATAAAACCCTAAAAAACCAAAACGCTAACTCGAGGAGATGTAACACCAAGAGTTTATGGGCCCCGTTGGGGTTAGTTGGGCAGCCAACTTTCTGGGGTCGTAACTTGGTCATATGATCTTCGTTTGATGCACATGATACCTCGTTAGAAAGATCTCTTCGAGGAATACAATTGCTAATGAAATTTCTATGAAATCACTAAACCTTTCATGCCCAAAAAATGTCGTTTGGGGCCTCAAAACAGCTCCGGAAGTTCAGGACCTGAAAAACTGACAAAAATAGTAAATTGTGCTATAATTAAGGAAACTGAAAAACTGAAAGAGACAATGGCGAGTGTCCAAGTGAAATAGGCAGGTGGCCACCAATATCCACCTTGATCACCTTAAATCAAATTTCTTGAGCTAATTTAGTCATCATGACTTAGTTAACTGACACAAGTTGTTATGAGATGAAATTACAATTTATTTAAGGGAAAAATAAATTAGACGCCTCGCATTCCTCACTCCTAGTACATCAAAATTCCTCACCAGTGTGGGTGCATTTTTTTTGTCCTTTCTAGTTTCCAATTTCACTATTTCTTGTTGCAAATTTCAACACTCCCTCTCAACAAGAAAGGAATTCAATCTATCCCCATCCGGTACCTTTGGAATGTTCTGCATGCTACACTTCTCTAGTGTTGTTTTCACCTACAAATCTTGAAACTGAATAGCCTCGGAACAACTTACTAGTATAATGCATATGTCATCAGAGTCTTCTGACTACTGCTAGCTACTGCACAGCCTGTCTAGTACTGGATTCTCTACACTGCTGCTGACATCTGCATCCGTGCCCTTTGAACTATTGCTAACTCTGATTTGTGATCCAGTATTTGACATTTGTCACTCTGATTTATGTCTTGCTGACACCTGACTACATCAATCTAACTGATCCTTCCTACTACTATTGTACTATGGGCTCCTCGTAGCCAGGTTCGATCCATGAGACATGCCATCTCAATGGACCTTGCCCAAATTTCTTATCTTGGGATTATTTCTACACATCACCCCACCTTACACCTCGAGGTATTGCTGCTCCCTCTTCCCATCTAGCTCGAAATTTCACCCTCATCGAGGTCTCTGCTTGAGTGGATGCTTCCACTCAGTCTCCTCTCTGCTTCTCCAATTGTGGTAGCTACTCCACAACCTTCTGAGACTGCTTCTCATGAGGATGCATGTTGAGAGGTAATTTATAATCCCTTTAAACCACCAAGTCTCTAACTTCTGCCTTTCTCGTCAAAGCTTTGCATGCATCTGGTACCTCAATTACATATAGTTTCTTGACTCGCGCACAGTGTAATTGTCCCGACGTTACAAAAAGTTTCTAAAAAAGAGTTGATTTTAAATCGATAATATCTCCCTCATCCGAGCTCCGATTCGACTGATTTTTTTTTTTCCATTTGGGTAGATTTCGCAAGGAATCCAAATATTCTATTTGTTTTGAAAATTTTACACCAAAATATTAAAATATTCTCTGCAAACTCGCCGCCCAAAAAATTCCTTCTCTGATACCATGTAGAAAATCTAACCAACGAGATTCAATCTAATCTTGTAATCTACTAAAACAAGATATTGAATCCTTCCTAAAATTTGTGGAAAAAAAACACGGTCATGCAATCACATAGAAGTAAGAGAAATAAATTATCAATCGCACAACAACATGATGTATTTGGGGAAAGAAATTGCTCAAAACCCCTCTATCTCTATTGTGTATTAAGTCAAGGAATCATGAAACAATATATTAATGCTTAACCTCTCATGATATTCTCCAGCACTCTGTCAATTGTCTCCCGTTGATCTAGGAAAACTCGGTCTAGTACTTAGCCAATTCTCATCCTTACTTCAGCCTACCTTGCTCATGAAATTCCTAGGGAATTAACTCCTTATTAATTAGGAAAATCAGTCCTCCTTGATTGCGCAATTCATCATGGAATCCCAATGACTTTATAATTTCACATGGGAAATTTTCTCTGAATACAACTGATAGTTATGTTCCCTTTAACCTCTGTCTCAACTGGGTATTTCTCGAAACTGACATGCATGCAACTATTAATAGCGAATTATCAGTTATATGATTGATCACTCATTGTGAATTAAATCTAATTTAATTCATTGCACCTCTCACTAGTTCATCACTCAGTTAGAACCAGTTAAACTGATTTTAACGCATTTAATTGAGTTAATTACACTTGCACCCCACTAATGCATCAACTTCAACTGGACCCCAAAAATATTAGAATCCCTCAAGATGCCTCATCTTAGACCCTCAAGTATTTGAATTTCTTGAGCTAACTCGGTCATCATGACTTAATTAACTAACACAAGTTGTTATGAGATGAAATTACAATTTATCGTCCAATTTATTTAAGGGAAAAATGAATTAGACGCCCCACATTCCTCACTCCTGGTGCATCAAAATTCCTCACCAATGTGGGTGCATTTTTTTTTTGTCCTTTCTGGTTTCCAATCTCACTGTTTCTTGTTGCAAATTTCAACATTTCAGAATTTGATGCGGCCTTCACACAAAGACACCATTGAAATCACATGCCCAGATTATCATGAGAAACCTCTCTTAAGCTCGATCTACCAGAAGAGAACCAACAATATGCCATCCTACTTCCTAGCGCAAACCAACCCTTAAGGTATGCAACATTCTTTTGAACCCTCACATGATGATCTTGCTCTTGGAGGATGATCATGACCTCCTTTTAGCAACCCTTACTCGCCCTCGTACTTGACCTACTTTAGGAATACATCTCTCTTCACCCCCTTGATGTGCCAGATAGTGGGAATACATGTCAAACATGCTAAGATGTGCAAGTGATAAGGCATGCAAAGATGTGCAAGGGTGTGTCAATGTGTGTCAGGGACTGTCAAGACAACAAAAGGGAGAAAAGAGCTAAACTACAAGGAAATGAACACAGAAGAGGGTTAATAAGTCATCAATTTACCTTTTCCAAGAGGGGCATGCTAGGCACACCAACACTAGGCAGCAATAGGTGCCAAGTGCAAAGTCTTAGTGCATTCTAAGTGCCAAGTATTCCTTCGTTGCTTCTCATCTACTTTCCAATAATTGATAATCACAAATAAATTTAATATTAAACCATGCCAAATCATACCAAGGCATCTCAACGTATTCCATACATGCTAAGACTTTCCAAGCGCCAACACGTGCCAAGTGCCAATATGTGTCAGGGACTAGTGTTATGCATGTTATGAAGTGGAAGGGAATGTTGAAGAGTACTAAGGTGTGCTAGAGAGTGATAATGCATGTTGATGAGTGTTAAGGATTACATGTTGATGAGTGTTAAGGATTATTAGGAAAAAACATTAAGGGAGCACTAGGTAAAAATTCATGGAAGTTAATGAATATGAGGAACGTGTGCCAGAGACTTATGTTAATGAGTGTTAGTTGTCATGCCAAGGAGGGACTGACAAGGTATGCTAAGCATTGGTGAGGCATGCTAGGGAATATCAAGGTATGTCAAGAATTCCCAAAGTTTGCTTGGGAGTTCCAAGGTGTGCTAATTATATCATGTGCCAATTAATAGTGCCAAGATATGCCAATACATGCTAGGTGCTAAGGATGTGGTGTAGGGTGACAGGGTATGTCAATATGTGTCAAGGCAACAAAAGGAAGAACCAATAAGAGGGTTAATAATTCAGGACTTTATCTTTTTGAAAAGGGGCATGCTAGGCACACTAATAATAGGTCCCAATACATGCCAAGTGGCATTGTGTGCCAAGTTCTAATGTATGTCAATGCATTCAACCAAGGTGTTCCAGGGCATGCTAGGGACTATATGAATCATGCCAACACATGCTAGGAGAGTTCGATGTTGTGCTAGCGCATGCCACAATGTGCTTGGGCATTAGTGTCATCACAAGATGTTCTAGGTACAAAGATGTTCCAATACATGTGGGGTGCTAAGAAATGTTAGTGTGTGCCAAAGCATTAATTTAAGACGTGCCCAGATTGGTGAGGATCATTAGGTCTTTCTCATTAATAGAATTGTCAAAGCTTGATTATGTATTAAATAATATATTTCCTACAAACAATAGTGGAACTTTATCTAAAGGGAATTTGCTAGATAATAAACTTAATATATATGAATCATGTGTTGACTCATAGGAAATCTCTATTCGACTAGTCATTACTTGAGGGAAATGATACAGACTAATTACTTCTAAAAAATTTACTCACCCTAACCACTATGGCCTTGGACATATTATAAAAATTACTCCACAATAATGGTATTAAATCGTTAACTTTTGACAAAAAATGTAGTAACAGGCACATAGATTCATCAAAAAATCATTGGAATGATCAATGATGACGGGCATTTTTTGACCGTCACCAAAAGTAACAAAAAGAGCATTGGTGAGGGTCAGTAAAATTTTGTCACTAGAAGTGTCACCAAAGAGATAATTAGTGATGGGCCTTTAACGACCCTCACCAAAAGTGTCATTGAAAATATATTTGGTGACGAACCATAAAGGACCATCACTATATACACTTACAGTGACAATTTTTTAATGATCAATGATGACGGACATTTTTTGAACGTCACCAAAAGTAACAAAAAGAGAATTGGTGAGGGTCATTAAAAGTTCGTGACTAGAAGTGTCACCAAAGAGAGAATTAGTGATGGGCCTTTAACAACCCTCACCAAAAGTGTCATTGAAAATGTCTTTGGTGACGGACCATAAAGGACCATCACTATATACACTTATAGTGACGATTTTTAAGGACCGTCACCATATGTGACATTGGTGACGGACCTCAAAGGTCCGTCACAAGCATGACCCTCACCAATGTGATTTTTTATTGTAGTGTATAATGCTTTCACCTTTACCTAGGGTATATGCATCAAATAAGTCCTCTAGAGGTCAAATGAATTATTTTCCTCTCTTTTAGAGGAAAATTGTTGAGTTTTCCTAGTCTTGATATTCTATTTGGGAGTAGGTGAAACAGCTTCTCCTCTCATGGATTCGAATCCATGAGGCTAGGGAGAGTGGTTTTGAGTCCTATTTGATGTATTCTTTCAGTCATTGTAATGGTTGGACTCACTTGAATAATTTGGCATATCAAGAGACATCTTTGTATATCAATTTGGCTTGGACATTAATAGAAATATGTAGCTATTTTCTTGGGATCCATGTGGTATGAGTTTTATACATAGTTTCCTCTCTGTTATCAATTTGTTTTAATGTATTTTTAATTCATAAACCATTTCATGTCTATAATATACTAGATTTCAAGTTTGAAAGGTAGAATCCATATGTAGTTATGCTATGTTTTGGGAAATTTAGTATGATGTGTTCATTCTCTTCATTTTAGGGAAAATACATTCCAAATTCTTTCCCCAGCTCCTCCCCAGTCTCTTCACCTCATACAATCATATTTTAATGTATAAAACCTTATACCTACCTTGCCCCTTGAAACCCCTATAGATTTTGACCTAATCTCCTTGCCCGAGCTGTTTGACTCCTTCTGATCCAGAAAGCCCTAAAATCAAAATCAAAACCCCTGTACTCCTTAGCTAGCCTAAAATATTTTTCATCTAGCCCTCTTGGCTATGATTTTATCGAGAGATCCCTCTCTGACTTGGTAGGCCTATATACCAAGTCCAAAGTTTGGTTTGTGGTTACCTAGGGATTGCCTCTTTTAGCCTTGAGGTTCAATCTGAGTGATAAAATTTTTGCGACTCCACTTGGGAAGAAAAAGTAAGATCAAATCAACCCCAGTAATTAATTTTCATCGAAATTATTAACTTGTGGATGATAAGTTTTAAGAATTTATTCAAAGGCTGAATTGAAAAATTTGTAAAGTGCATATTTATTTTTTAAATTGGACATACTGGCTTCTCGATGATATACTAGATCCAACCCCGATCCAAATCCTCCTACTATTGTTAGTGATCCTCAGAACATTGGAAGAAATGCTAAAGCTATTTTTGAGACTTCTAGTTCATTTGGAAATCAATCAGAGGGAAGTTCCATCCCCATAGCTCATTCATTTCCCAAAGGGTTAGAAAACTTACAAGATATTGAATTTGATATAAGTTTTGAGCAAAGTTTATTCCAAAGTAAATCTTTGAGTTGGATTGACGAGACAGTTGTTGATTCCTCCATTCCCTTCCAAAGTCCCATTGAAGATCAGTTTTCACACTCTCAATTAGGGTTTCAATCAAGATCTCAATCAGTGACACAATACTTACAATCTCTTAAATATTTGCAGAACTACTATTTGCAGGTAAGTGCTTGTTTGGCAAGCAGACCTCAGATCTCAGATTCCTCTTCCATCACTTCATCTACTATTACTCATAATATCCCTTTTCCTCCTCATTCTTCTTCATCCACTGTTCACACTACTCAATCAGGAACAAGTCTTCCTTTGATCACAGCAGGCATCCAAATCCCTGTGATAAATCATGTTGTTAATCCCCCACCTCCAACTCTAGTTATGGTTGCAAGATATGCCCCTTTTTTCTCCCTCAAAAGCCGGGAAATATGCCCACAGATTACCAAACCAAAATCCATTTGTTTGATGAAACTCAGTCTATAACAGCTCAAGAAGAAGTAGGTAAGATGAATGAATTTTTTTATCTGCATGAAATTGATATAGAGGATGTGAAGATGAGATTGTTTGCACAAAGCCTGGGAGGGGAAGTAAGAAAGTGGTTCAGAGCTTTACCAACATCCATTATTGACACCTTAGCAGTGTTTCATAATGAGTTTGTAGAAAGAAGGGAACA
The DNA here is from genome assembly GCA_034641835.2 of Pinus albicaulis. NCBI lineage: Eukaryota > Viridiplantae > Streptophyta > Pinopsida > Pinales > Pinaceae > Pinus > Pinus albicaulis. Next base: position 1,525,709,203 of record CM076578.1, read on the forward strand.
AAAGAAAAATCCTCTTAAAATCATGTCTGAATACGAGAACATGAAAAGGGATGTTGGTGACTCTGTTCAAGATTATTGTGTGAGATTTAATGCAGTGTGCATTGCTCTTACTGCACATATGAAACCACCAGAGGGTATGGTTTTGGTCAAATTCCCAGATGGCTTTGATGTTGATATGGCATATCAGTTGCATGAATGAGATCCTACAAATTTAGCAGATATGCAGAAGAATGTTGTAAGTATGGAGTCTAATTTGCTGGACAAGAGAGCAAGGATGAGATCAGAAAAGAGGGTGACTATCAAAGAAGAGACTTCTACTTCTGATGCAAAGATGGATTCATTACTCCGAACTGTAGAAAGAATGGTTGACCGATTGTCCATTTCAGAGAGACCTGAACCACAAATCTGGAATCCAAATTTCAGAGGGCAGCAGCCTCAGTTTAGAATCAAGCAAAGAGAGCGGAAAACACCTGACCAAACAGCACAACAACAACAGTAGATTCAAACCTCGTTGCAGCAGAACTATGTCCAAGGAGTGGAAGAAGAGGAAGATGAAGATCCGGTGATTGAAACAAATCATTGCTTTACAACAGATGGCTTGCCCATGTTCCTCACTGAAGATGAAGATTATACTGAAAATCAGGATTCTCTGAAAGATGAAGACTATATCTTGGAAAATGATGATGATTTGGAAATAGAATTAGATGATTACCAACATGGGTATATGAATGCTTTGAGTGCACAACAGAAACAATATTATCTAAGGAGGAGAGATGTACCTGTCAATCCCATTCAGAAAAGGAAAGAGCCGTCAAAGAATGATCTCCCTAATAATCAGAGAAAAGGTAAAGAACATGCAGATCAGAATCATAGTAACATCAACCAACCATCAACCAGCTCAGCTACTAAAGAGAAAGACACTCAGAAAAAGGATATTGTGACAAGGGATCAAAATTATAGAAGAGATACTATTGTCAAAGAGGTAGATAAAGCTACAACTTTTAATTTAGAAATGAAATAGCTAAATTGAAAGTGTCTAGTCCTTTGACAGAGTTAGTAAAGAATAGTCATTACAAACATGAGGTGTATAAAATATTTTTATTTGATCCTTTGTCCAATATGGTTAATGTTGAAGATGACCACCCTGAGCTCATTTTTGGTCTAGCTATAGAAGGTCAATTAGAAGATAGTGAGGTTCCCCCTTTTTATCACCTTTCATAAAGCATATACAAACTTCTTGGTCAGAATCATGAATGTAATGAAACTTATAATAAAATTAGTGAAGCCTTTTCAGTCACTTCTTCTTTTGTTGGAGGAGCCTCTATTCCCTTAATGATATTTTTTGATATTTTCTTTTATACCTTGACTGTTATATATAAAGTTAATGAAGAAGTGTGGGTGTGGGTACAATAAGTCAATTTCGCAACAATTTTCAAAGTTTATTTTGGCTAAACCTTTTTTTTTTCTCCCACTAATGGACACACACTTGTTCAATTCCTATTATGAACCATGTATAAATGTTATAATTTTGGCCCTTATGTAAAGGTTAAATGCATCTCTTTTCGAGAATTGAAGTATAAGTTTCTTTTGGATATTGGATTATGCTTTTGTTCTATAAGGCCTTAAATCCTGAAAGCATTATCTTAACATAATACTTAATTGTTTTTTAGGTACTTGTGATGACACCTCATATTCTATTGGATGGTCTCCAATATTTTTCTCAACTTTGATCTTGTGGACCTACTAATATTTGACAAGTGCCATCATGCATGGGGACAAAATTCTTAATTGAAAATGATGAAAGTATGAATAATGATTTCCATAATACTTTAGAATATAAATTATTGGTGTGTCGCGATTTAATGTCCTCTAAGTATTACATGGCATATGCATGTTGTATTTTGTGTTAAACAAAATATTGTTATAAATTCCAACTTAAACAAAAAATATTTGGAATGACTACATCACCAGCCATAGGGAAAGGTGAGTTCACTTTCCTATATTTAACGAGTCTAAATGGATGGAATTTTATAGATTATAACCAATTTTTTCTTGTATTTTGGTGTCATAGCTAACGCATATTGTATTATGTTCCATCAAATCTTCCCTTTTATGATTCATATGGATCCATACTAGTCTAGTGATTTTTAATATTTGACTTATGTATTGTTTTGTAGCTTGCTTCCCTTTTTGATGCTATATTTTGTTGAGCCAAGCTTGCATAAACACTTTTTTCATAATTTTATCTATTATATATTGTCCTATTTTTAAAATTCACATAAATGATTATGATTTCTTATTAAATTTCACAAGCGTTTCATCAAACATTGATTGTGAGGACCGAATGGCCAGGCTTGAAGACATCTTGGATTCGAAGGTAATTGGAAAAACAATTCTAACTTCTAAGAGTACTCATAGTACTTTGATTTTTTTAATATTATTCCATTATGTAGTGATGTTTTAACATATACATGTACGTACATACTGTTAGTCATCAGTAATTTATTTTGCTATTTGTAGATGACTAAATATTTTTCCTGGATTTCTAAAAACAAGATTCTTGAATATTGTGAGTTTTAGAAATCTCACTTCCTTCAATATCCTTATACCAATTTTTTCATTCCATGGTTAACCTACCATTCCTAGAAGACCCCTCATGGGATTATGCCACTCATCTATATCCTATTTTCCCACCCATAACCTCACCACTATGTTTTGCCTTTGCCTCACCCCTCCACTTTCCATCTAGGATTACCAAATAGCTTGCTCCTTCTCATGTTCAACAAGTTCCTCAAGTATTGATGGTCTCAAAACTATCTCTGTAGGCTCTTTATATAAATCAAGTACATTGGATTTTTACACTTGAAGACCCCAAGGCAAGCTTTCAGTCAAAGACCAAGTAAAGGATCCTCACACTAGGTCATTGGGGTTTCATAGGTTGTAGGGTTTTCATTGGTGTTTGAAGCTCTGATTTTCCTGTGCTAGAATCTGGTTCAAATGCAAGACAAGATCAGCACATGGTTGTCTAGGAAAGATCAGAAAAATCTCCAAAGAGGACCACCTTACCAAGTTCAAGTTATGCAAAGGGAAACTGTGCATTTTGAAATTTCTACAGGAGTGTTAAAGTGACTATCAGGAGAAAATTGGTAATATAAGAGGCCTGCTCCTCAATGAAGACATGCACAACAAAGATAGAGGTATCAATTTTTGTTCAAGGAGAATCAGGGTTTCTAAGCCTAATTAGGCCAGCAGTGTGCCAAGCAAGGATCCAATGCAACAAATCACATGGAGGAGGCACACCAAGGAAACCAAACATGGAAGAAGTTTCTTAGAAATTATAAATGAAAAAGGGAAAAAGGTGAGGTGAACTGAACAGAAATGAATGAACTTGAAAGGGCTATAGAGACCATAGAAGACAACACTAATAATTATTCTCAAGCAGCCCATAAACCTAAGGTTTTGGAAAGATAGTCAAAGGAGGTAAATTGAAGGTGTTAGGCCTCCATGATGACAACATAAGGAAGATTTGAAGGGATTGCTGTTAGTGACATCCAGATTTTGCCAAGGTACAGTGTCTCACAGCCTCAAAGGAACAAGGATGCAAAGAGTATCAGTGGAAGGAAGTTAAAGGACATAGACAAGCCAAAGAAAGTAAGCCTTGTGACTCAAACAACATTTGCAGAGAAAGAAGGTAAAGAGTATTAGTGGACAAATTTTGAATTATAAATTTAGGCACCTACAAATTAGAAGTGGCCTAAGGAGGTGAAAGGCATTGTTTAAAACTCATGGTAGTGGAAAAAGGGTGATTGTCTCAAAGATGTCAAAAGCAGACATATCAAGCCTCCAAGATTGAAAAGAAGCCAAATTCATCATGGTTAGAAAACCTTCACACAAACACTGTAAGGTTGTTAGTGAGAAATGTAAGAGAGACAAGTTCAAAATTATATTGAAAAAACACAGCCTTGAAAATACCATTGTGTGCAGCCCTCTCCAAAGTTGTCAAAGGTAAATTTGTCATGATTCAAAGAGCAAAGGGAAAAGCCATTTAAATATTTTTTAGCCACCTACAGAAAAAAAGAGATATCAGTTAAAATAAATGGAGTAAAAAACATTAGCAAAGTGGGTTCTCAAAGTTTGATTTAATTTCCTAGGCTATAAAGGATCATTTTTTTCTTCACATAGCTTATTATGCCCTTGCAAAGATCATCAGAGCATCCAAGAGAAAAAATTGTGAATTTCGGGTTAAATTTGGGCAAATCTACCTGGCGCTGCGCGTTCAGGGTCAGGCGTTGCACATTTGGAGGATTTTCCTGTGCAAATTTGCACTGTGTTGTGCATTTAGAGGCACTGTGTTGTGCATTTAGAGGCACCCGCTGCGCGTTCAGAGGCATGCTACACGTTCGCCCAGGAAGCTCGATAGGCCCCACAACTCACTGCGCTGCGTGTTCAGCGCTACATTTTCAGCAGACCCGACAAGCCCGAGAAGCGTGCAGGCGCTGAGCTTTGGGCAGGGAAGCCTGACACCCCGTGCAGAGGCGTGCAAGCACTATGCTTTCATCAGGGAAGCCCGACTAGCCTGACACGCATGAAGGTGCTGCGTTTTCAGCCTGAAACTTCTCCTGCACCTGCAAATGCCCAAAAAACATCAAAAACACTTCCAAACTGCTATCAAGGGATTTCAAACTATTGCTAATTGGTAGGTGGTGTCATGATTTTCCCTCCAGTGCATTTTCATGATTTAAAGTCAAGAGAAATTGAACAAACCCTAAATGAGTGAAAACCCTAAATCTTCATGCTAAGTTACTGTCATAGCAGAATTATAGCAAGTAACTAATGTTTATCCTTGAGTTCTAGCTCTCCCTCACAATCATACAATTACACATTCATTCAAACCTCTCACTCGCTTGCAAAAGCTTCCTTCTTACCATCATTCCATCACTTCTCATATCAGCTTCACAAGTAGAGCTAGGTTTTGTTTCAAAATAGCAGTAATCAACATGTCAGGAGAAGGAGGAAATGGTAGTGGTGAAGAAGGGCAAGTGCCTAGGAGGTAGAAACAAAGAGGTTTGAAGGTTAATAGGTTTGAACCCCAAGACACTATGGACCTTAATGCCTCTCTTATGATTGTCACATGTTTCCAAAATGTAGGGTGTTTTCATTTTTGTGAAAAAGTCCAACAAGTACAAAGTCACCCTAAGCTCACTAGGTTATTTATCCTCAACCTACATGATAAACAAGTGAATCTTGCAGGGGTAAAATTTGAGCTATCATCAGATTCCATTTCTATTGCCACTGGGATGCCTAATGTTGGTGAAAAATGGTTCAAAAGAGAAAATTTAGAAATAAGCTGCTATGAGCCATTTCTTAAACCCAGATACAAGGAAGGCTGCAAATCTATCTTCCCTTTTTCACATTTTCTTGAGAGGTATGCACCCTTGATGAGGGTCATCAGGAAATATTTTACATGTGAGGGAAGGGACTCTAGAATTTACTCCTATCATATCAGATTACTCATGCACTTTACTAGGGTTAAGATACTTCATTTACCCTACTACCTCTATAGGAGTATTAACAAGATGTCCTCTGTTGTAAAAAAGAGGAACTCTTCCCAGCAAATGCAAAGTTTTTTCCATCACTCTTTAATCAAGATAGTTGTGCTACATCAATTAGAGCAACAGGGTATTCCATGGGAGGTTTTCATTGCCCATGAGGTCTTCACAAACCCACAACCCCATCCTCAAAAAAATGTGCCCTCATCATCCCATCCTCCTTCCTCACCCTCTCCTAATGCATCAAATAATGAGGGAAATGAAGATGAACCATCAAATGAGAATGAAGGAGAGGGAAATGATAAATCAAGCAATGATGAAGAAGAGGACAGTAAAGAGGAAGAAAATGAAGAGGCAGGGGGCAGTGATGTCAGCATGGAAGAAACAAATGATGATAAGGGCAATGATGATGTTGAAGATGAAGAGGAAGAAGACAATATGGACACAGATGAAGGAAGTGACAGAGAGACAGATGATGATGATGGTGGCAGTGAAACTAAGAGCCACAATGATAGTAAAAACAGTGAGGTTCCTAGTAGTGATAAGGGCAGTGATGATGTTGGAAACAAAGAGGACAATGATGAAGTAGAAAACATGGTAACTGATAGCAATAATGACGCTAATGACAGCAGTGACACCAAGGACCAAAATATTAGTGAAGTTGATGATAACAGTGAAGAAAATGAAGAGTTTGATAATAGCAGTAAAGATCGTAGCCATGAGACTCCTAATAGTAATGATGAATAAGATGAAGGCAGTACAAAGAATAGTGCAGAAAACATGGAGAGAGAAGACAATGAAACAGAGTTTGATGAGGCTCCTGACAGTGGTAATGATGATAGTGTAGAAATAAGTGAAGAGGCAAACAGTGAGGCTGATATTGAAGATAATGAGGTAAGAAAAAATCAAGGTAATGAAGAGGAAGACATGGAGACAAATGATAGCAGCCATAAAATCCATGAGGACAATAAGGATATCAGTGATAATGACAGTCAAGATGGCAACAAAAATGAGGACACCAAAATGAGTAGAGTTGAACCTTTTCCTTTGACATACCAAAGAGGAGAAAGGCATGTGTTCACTGCCTCTAAAAGGCAAGGGGCCATGCCTTCGACTTTCACCAAGTAGCTAGATAAAGGAAAAAATAAGGTAATAAAGGAATAAGAGGAAGATAATCATGATATTGAAAAGGAATTTGAACTCTTTCATATTGACCTTGATAGTGAAAATGAAGATGAGGAGAGGGTCACTAACATTCTGATCCAGAGCAAAGACGCATATATTAGGGATCTACAAAGAAGCCTTGGCATGGAAAGGTACATTATTAAGTATTATAAGGATGAACAAAATCAGTTGAAGAAGACACAAAGGGACCTTGGCCTACAAAAAAAGATGGCCAAGCACTATGCATTGAAAAAACAAATTGCAAGGGTCAAGCTCAAAGGAGCCCTTGCCGAAATTCAAGCACTCAAGGAGGAAAAACACCAAGAAAAACTTGATATCTTATCTAATTCTTATCTATAGGCATTTCGAAACTCATGAGGAAGATACTTGCAAATTTTGGGAACTTTTTGAAAATTTTTTGTTTTTACTGATTTGGAGGGTCGAAAGCGCATCACCCTTGGCGCTACGTTTTTCCTACAAACTTCATCAGGAGGGAAAATTCACATTTTTGGAATCCTTAGCTCAAGTACATCATGCTCACCAAATTTCAGGTCATTTGGATCATTTTCGGTCCCTCAAAAGGCCCAAAACCATGCCAGATTTCACCTTTCTGCCATGTTTTCAGGGCTGGCGCTGCACCTTGAGTATCCTTGGGAGATTTAATTTTTGAATAGGTTAATTGAACCCAATCATAAAACCAAGGGTATTTTTGGAAATTAGACTCAACATTATTTCCAACGAGCCATCATGGAGCCAATTCCAACATCGGGAAGGCCATGAAAACTTGGTCGCAAGTGAACCCAGTTTTCCTGTGCAGGCGTTGCGCCTTCAGACCTCACTGCTGCGCCCTTTTGTGCAAAAGTCAGCAAAAGAAACTCAATGGAAAAAATATATTTTAGTGTTTTTTGGGGCAAATCACTCCAAATTTAGGTTTTAGAAGTTATTTTTTCATTTATTTCATTAGATATTTTATGTCTTGGGCCCTGCATGGTCTCTTAGACATAAATGACATCTATGGGTATTTATGACATTTTCAAACCCTAGTTAGGGTTTTTTCCCTTCTTTTCTATATAAATAGAGCATGAGGGCCTTATTTTAAAAGGTTGGCATTTGATGACTCTTGTGAGTAATACATAGTTTTGGAGATTGAAGAGAAATTGGCTTTTGGTGTTTGTGGATGGCTTGGCTTGCTTGACATTGGAGAAGGCTTTCTTGCAGGATCCCTGAGCATAGTTAATGGTGATGTGTTCCTATTTAGTTCATGTTTTCCTATGTTATCATTATGTTTCATATTTCTATGTTGAAGTAGGACAAAAGTTTCAGACTAAGAAACGCATTCAGAGGTACCTTAGTTATGTTTGTCCTTACTGCCTCTATGTTTTCCTCTGCTAGGTCAGCTTAGAGAATTCTTAGTTGCTCTCTAGACCCACTTATGCTTGTTTATCTTATGAAATATTCAGTACAGTAAATATCAAGATGTTTTATGGTTAGCCCTGCTTGTTTGATGTTACTTAAACATTTTTCTTAAGATCTTTCTTTGAAGTATCACTGATTAGGTTTAGCTAAAGAGTTTTATGTTTTGATCATGCCCTTTGTCCATTCTTGAAAGTTTTCCTTGGAGGTCTTTATGGCTATGATCACTGATGTTTAGGAGTTCCCTCTTCTTTGATCTATGTTATATTTCTATCTTAAATGTTTTCTAATCTTGAAGGTAAAATCACTAGAAGTTATACAAGTTTCTTGCCTTCTATAGTTCACTGGATTGTTTGTCTTAAATGCTTATTTGATTGAGTTTAACCAAAGAGTTATTAGTTTGGTTTTCTTATGATTACTTCTTTATGCCGAGTAGTGTTAAATACCCTTCTTGTCTAAAGGTATTTGTTCAAGGATTGTTAACTGCCTTTTTGCACCTACTATATTCACAAACTTGATTTTCATTTCATCTCACACAAACCTTGAAGATCCATTTTACCATGTTAGATTTGCCCTGTGATGCACCCTAATTCATTGTTGAAATATCCATGACCTTTTGAAGACTCCACAGCCCAATGACTTGAAGATTTATGACTCCATCTATTCTACTTGATCATCCACCCAACAAAAACAAACAAAGAAACCCTAAACTTAACAACTAGCCTAAAATCAAACCCTGAAAGCAAACAAGTTCACATCCTTTACACAAAATAGAGAGATCCTTCTCTGAGTCTAGGAAGGCTAGGTCCTAGGACTCCAAAGATTGGTACGATGTTACCCCTGTTCATTTGTTCTCACCAATCTAACAAATTACGGGGACCTAACACATACACTTGAGGTTAGTGTTGAAGTGGGCATGTTTGTACCTACTCCCAATCAAATAACAAAATATTGTTGCAAGTCGAGTTCAATACATGATTCCTTGAAGCTAAAGCTTATTACTCTCCAAGATAAGGTTTGACCTACTTTCTCTTGTTAGAAAAGTATTATTTTTTGTTTCCTCATAAGTTCTTTTTAATCAGTGTTTTTGTATTACTTCAAGAGATCCAAAATAGTTTTTTTGACAATCAATTCAAGGATGAAAAAAAATTCATGAATAAAGCAACCGAAAAAGTTCAAAAAATCCATGGAAATACTATATATTTTCTTGAGAATTTAGGTTTCATTTGTGCTTATAAGGTGCCTTCTGGAACTTGATTTGATCTAAAATGCAGTAGAGTATATATTTTTTTAAATATTAAATGTTTTTCCTTTGTTTATTTGTAGTATGTTCGAAGTCCATGAAACATATTTTTCCTGACGCGCTAGTTTATTTGTTAACCAAATCACATTATTTGACTGCTTTGTTTTAGATTATATTATTATTCTCTATTAAGCCCTAGATTATGATGCAAAGGTGAGAAATTTAATAATAATCATTCTGAAATCCATGCACACCTTATTTGGTATATTATAGTTACCATGTGACTTCAAGCATGCATTGGTTCATGAAGAGTTCAATTAGAAATATTTGGTAAATTTTTAAACAATGTTTTTTTTTCGTCTTATATGTCCAATATTTGCATGGTTGAGATCCTAAAGTAAATTGAGAAGTTAATCTATTATGTCTCACTTTTCTTCTATATATGACCTATTGATTAGTGGTACATAAGTCTATATTCTTTACCGACCTTCTAAACATTTAGTCTTAACCATGCATTTCATTCACATCTACTTTTGCTCGTGTTTTGTAAAGGTTTACAATTGCATATATTTTGTTGGTTGGAATTAATTTTTTTATGGACCAAAATGTTTTATATATGTTATTTTATCACTTCCACTTTACTAGTTAAACATGTGCTTATTACTATTAAATTTTGAGAAAGCTTGATTATGAGATATTAATATATGTTTCACTTTTTCTTTTGTTTGTGAAGGTTTTTCAATTGTACTTTGTGGGTATATGGAGATAGCATGTGAAAATTATACTATAGAGTACAACTAGTTAAAGATGGACTTATTTTTATTTTTGAACTCATAAAGGAGAGACAAGGCCAAGATGCAACCAATCAATCATTATGCTAGTAGGAGGTTTACTTCCTTTGGACTCTAACAATCATGTTGTATTGGGGCATGTTACCCACTCACATGTATGGGTAACCATAGGATAATTATTTCTTTCTATGTTGCAATTTTCTTGGTAGCTATCATATATTATTTATTATATGTTGTCTTTTTCTTTCCATTTATTTTCATGAGTTATCTACAACCTGATATTTTTAGCATGTAACTTAGTTGACATCATTATACCTGATATTTTCCTGAAGGGTGAATACTAAGTTCCTAAGGTGTTATTTTATATGGTGATTTTATATTTACTTCATTTATACAAGTCATCTGGCCACATATTGGACACTATCGCCCAACTGAAGAAAAATTGTTTGAGTTTCTTGCTTTTCTGAGGAAAAATGGCATTGACGTTGTTGATGTTGAGGTATATGTTGTATAAATCCTTTATAGTATAGTTTAGTTTATATTCCATTGTTCATCATATTTCATTTCTTATACTCTGCATTGTATCTTATTTTCTTTTCAAAAGAGGAACTCAGTATTGATGGTAAGAAGCAGGAATTGAAGGAAGAGGAGAAAAATAACACTAGAGTGACAAATGCAGAAAGAAAGAAAGAAGAGAACCAGTCTAGTGATACCCTTAAAGTTAATATCCTGCATGAGAAACACACATACAAATTCATGGTCAAGTCTTTCAAATTTTTGAAGTCACCTACAATGTCTTAGCAACACAATGATAATGTTTTGAAGTGATGAAACAATATTTCATGTGTAAATTGTAATCAAACCAATTAATATTAAGTTGGAAATTCGTATTGTAATACCTGACATTCCATATAATATAATTTGTGGTTGAAATCAATTATACTTGTACTTATTATTTAGTATTGTAATTAACATATGTAACTTTGTGCTTTCATATTAAATGAACATCCACATTGTATGCCATTTTTTTTTAATTTAGTCGCAAAATCAAGGCTAATTAATTTATGTTTATTAATAATGGATGCATCAAATAAATCTAAAACTACTAAATTAGTAGTTTATATTGATTAATGACAAACATAAATAAAATGAATATATGACTAAGTTATTTGATTATAATGATTATTAATGAAAGTAAATGAAATGAATATAAACAACTAAATTAGTCATTTATATAATGAATATGAAACTATCAAAAAAAGATAAATGCATATTGTAAATGATAATTTTTTTATTACAAATGATGACTAAAGTTTGCATATATACAACTATTAGTAGTTAATTTACAATATCTTATAATATGACTGAAATTTAATCATATCTTTTTGGTCATTAATCTGTTTCAAACGATAACTAAAATTTGCATATATATGACTATTAGTAGCTAATTTATAGTATCTTATAACATGAAAAGTTACATTTTTCTCATTAATTGGTTTTCTCTAGTGATCATGAAGTATTATATTTTGTTGTACTGTATTCGGTCATTAATTGTGGAAATTAATGACTAAGCTAAATATGACTAAAAGTTGGTCGCATTATAAGATACTGTAAATTATCCACTATTGGTAATTGAATGGAGAATGGTCATTTATATGCAAATTTTAGTCATTTTTTTAGAAATTAATTAGCCATTTTGTACTATTGTACTTGAGCGATTTGCTATGATACCAATTGTTAAGAAAAATAATGATAGGATGGGGAGTGAATAAATATTTTTAATTTACTTTAACTTTCAATTTCACATTCAAATTTGTGTACGCTATTGTTCTTCATGAAACCCACGTGTGTACGTGACTCTAGTAAATGCAAACTATGTATGTCGAGATAAATAATTTTTCATATTCCATCATATGTTTATCTTTAACTAGTGCATTATTATTTCATTATTCATTAATTAAACAGTAACCATGAGAAGTAAGAGAAAAATAAACCATCACACATAAGAAACACAATAACACATGAGAACACTTAGATTTTAGGTGGAAACCCAATGTGGGAGAAAACCACTGCTACTGTCATATCTCTCTTCTTCTTTGATTATAAAGAAAATATTTATTACATATTGTATTGGCACAAAATCTTGCTAGCACGTAGGCACCCACCTGTAGGAGGATACAACCTCCAGTCATTATCCAACACCCACTAGAAGGTAGCTACAACCCCCTAAAAATATTTACCAGCTACCACTAGAAGGAAACTCAGGCTCGTTTACTAAAGGATCCAACCCTCAGCACCTATCATGGACCATGCTTCATAATATTTCATACTAGATCCACATCTCTCAAACAAACATCAAAACCTGAAGGCCACCTTTATAATATTTTCAAACAGGACCCACACCCAACATTATGAGCAATACCAATTAAACACTTTGAAACCAATAATGAATCAAATCATCCAATCACTAAACAAACCAAGAATCATAGAATATTGAGTCAAAATTGAATCACCATAACCAGATCATAACAATGCAAAACCACTCATTCATATACCAATCCATAAATCAATCCATAGAGTAACCAATCATAAATAAATATAATAGTCACTCTTTCATCAACACAATTATTGAAAACCCTAATCAAATTTACTTAAGAATGTAAACACGACTTTTCTAAAGCATACCGACATATATACGTGCTTCCTGTGCATAACATCTGTGTACAAAAACTAAATCATTGAATATTGAAACACTGCCAAACTTAATCAACCATTGAATCCAGTACGTAACCAATCATAGGTCATTGAAATAACTATTGATCATGAAATACTAATATTGACCATACTTTTGCGACATCATAGCTGATCAATATACCAATCCACAACCAAACACATGAAGACATCATTGACAGACAACAACAAATAATACGAAGTTCACTAATTCCATCAACATCCAAACATCTGTAAAAAAACCCTGATCAAGCAACATTCTAAAGGTAAAATATCTCAAAATATATACGTGACTACTATGAAGCATATATTCATATGCACGTGACTCTCATGAAGGAAACTTGTGTACAAATCTTAAATTAATAAATCAATTTCTTCGCTACATATCATAACACATGACAAATCCAAATATTTGCACATATACTGTCAACATCACATATTATTATAGGATCATATCATACCATCACTATAACCACAAATATAACATGTTAGCTACACAAACATAAATAGATCAAGAAAGTATACTCATAATTTTTCAATGTACTTTCAGATCTATCATATCTAAGCCATCTCCTTGCTTCCTCATGCACATCTGTTTCATATTAGACCACACATGAATAGTTTATCCAAAAATGCACACTTAACACATTGATTTCCATCTCCTTATCTAGTTTTTTACTTAGCCAATACCTCAGGTAAATCCCTTGATAATGTTGATGATATTCATTGATGGGATCAAATAGAAGTTTTCATCATAATTACTATGGGAAATTACCATGGTAATGGACCCTCGTCTCAAGTTATCCATGGTTTGGATTATGTATGTGACTTTTTTTATAAGACTTGTATATGTAGGCAACTTTTGTTTATAGGACTTGTGTATGTACACAACTCTTATTCACAGGAACCATGTATACTTCTCAAATTTTACATTTTTCATGCCTTCCATATCCTTTGTAATATATGTACCAAATTTTCTATTATTTGTATTAGTTCGATAACCATCATATTATAACCAATTTAGCATCAAGTACACCTTTGTCAAATAGGTTTCCATCAAGGACAACACATTAGCCATAATTCCAACATTTTCTCTTACCTAAGAGACTATGAATATTAGACGAAGATCGAGAACTCTTTTAGAACCTTGAACCTTCCTTGTGGTTAAACTTGACAAGTATTTAATTTTTGTTTTTATTTCTGGGGATGTACTTTATTGATTCCCACATAATTTTTAAAATTATGAAAATGACAAGTTAATTAAAAATTTAGCAGTACTAACACCGAAGAGTACAAAATTCCAAATAGGAACAATCATTAAGCAGTGCAAATTAGAAAGTAAACAGAGGGTGATTCAATCCATAAACCGATTTATGTTGGCTAATATGTTGAGATTTTATTATGAATCATCTCATATAGGATGCTTAGTGCACTTGTAATGGGTTGTTGGGTGTGCCGGAAAATCTTGTCTCCATCACATGATTTCAAGTTTATGGTGATTATTTGAGCATTAAATTGATATGAAATTGAATGATGTAAATATTTAAAAACTTGAAAAACTATGAGTATGTTTCAAAACCCTTTCAACTCCGTGAATATCTTATATTACCGTCATAAATCCATCTTAACTCTGGTTCTACTAAGCACTGAGAGGGATCAAGTTTTTTTGCACTCTAAAAGAGGTTTGCACCTCAAATGATTTGATCCCTCTTGAAACTTAGTATATCTGAAGTTTATATGTATCTAGGATGGTTTATATAAACAAATAATATATTTTTAGTTTTAGTTTTACCATAAATACATAAACACATTGAAAAACGATAACGAGGTTAAATGTTGTTTATGCCAACTTGGAAGTCTCTTTAATTTACCACTAAATCATCCATCATATACACTAGTGTACATCCGCCACATGATTACCTAGCATAATAAACTAAATTTTCCACATGTATATCCTTTATACATGTGTGTGAAGATTATGATGTGTCCATGTAGTCTTTGAGCATCTCTTGCTAGTGGCAGTCATGTCATTTCACTTAAGGCTCAAATAAATTATAGACTTTACATCTAAAAGTAACCTCTCTCTCTTTCTCTCTCTCTCTCTCTCTCTCTCCCCCTTCTCTCATTCTCCCTCTACTATGCTTCTCTCTCTCTTACCTCATCTCCTTTCTTCCTCACTCTTTCTCCATCTCTTCCTTGTCACTCCCTCTCCCTCTCCTCTCTCTTTCTTTCTCCCTCTCTCTCTTCCCCTTCTCTCCTTCTCCCTTTTCTATCCTTCTCTCTCTCTCCCCTCCGCTCCTCTCTTCCTTGTTCTTTCTCCATCTCTCCCTTGTCACTCCCTCTCTCTCTCTCTCTCCTCCTCTATCTTAAGGCCTTTGTTCTTCCTTCCCTCGCTCCCCCTTCAATTCCATCTCTCTCCCTCTCTCCTCTCTCTAGAATATTTATGAAATATTTTTAGTAGTATAAGAATAGAGAGTTTAAATATATCCCAAAAAAAATTATATTTTTTTTTCTTTCACATTTAATTAAAAAATGTTATATTGTAAATATTAAGTTATTATGTGTTTATTAATTAAATGTAAATATGATTAAGAAATGATTATTTTAATTTAAAAAATTTTAAATATTACATTTTGCATTATATTTTTTATTATACATTCGGTATTTTAGCTTTTACCTTACATTGTATATTTATATATTTATATATATTTTAATTTTAACATAAAACATATACTTAATTTTGTTTAATTTTTTTTTTTTTCTGTTCAAATTAAATTACTTATTTATATTACAGACATCTCTCATACAGAATAATTTAGAATCCATTTATCTATATATTTATGTGTGTAGTTTAATATAATTAATATAATTATTCTTTTATTCACAAATTCAATTAATTTATTTTTCACTTATATAAAAAAATATAACTGCTGACTCGTTTTAAAATATATATATTTTTATAAAATTGAGTGTTATAAATATTATATTAATTTTATATAAAAAAATAATGTTTACACACATAAATATAAAGCATAACATAGTACACAAAATAATTTAAAAAATAATTAAAATAAATTAATGGATAGATAGGAGTAAATAGAATGTCGCTTCCTCCTTTGACAGAGGACCCTTGCGAGGATTTTCCTTTGATCTTTCAACTAACCGCGAAGATTTTAGGTCTTGCACCTTCGTCTTGTCGAAAGGGGGAATAAATTAACGTGTCATTTTCATTTGAATGGAAAGGAAATAGTTTCAGCATTTAAAAAAAATTGAGAGCATCTAAAATTCTGAAATTTAACAATGTTGAATTGCATTGCCTAAAAATATTATATTCTGAAATTTAACAATGTTGAATTGCATTGCCTAAAAATATTATTGTGGAAAATAACTTTTCGTTCTCCACTTAAATTTTCCAACAAAGTTTTTCATTTTCAGTGGTCTCTCAACCACATAGGTGGAGATAAAATTAGCGTGTCGATATCAACTAACTAATGGGAATAGACATGTGTGGAGATAAAATTAACGTGTCGATATCAACCAACTACTGGGAATAGAACGTAACCTTTTGAGCTTTCGCCATCTACTACTTGAGGCTCAAGGTTCGATCCTCTTTCACACCCATCAAAAGTGATCTAGGTGAAAGGAGGCTACAAGCGGAAAAGATTCACATTATTCATCAATGATTCTGGTTTTAACCGCCTCATCTTCAAATGTGCAACATTGAAATACAACGTCGTCGCTTGTACACCATGGTATATTCATAGTAGTTTATATAGTTTTGGATACTAGAAAGGAAAAGCAAGCATTATAAAAATATAATTTGATTACCATTTGATATTTAAAAAATGTTTTAAAGAATCTAAGATAGGGTTATTGTAACAATTAATAATAGTAAAATAACAATGAAAATAAAAAATGATAGGGTTATTGTAATAATTAATAATGGTAAAATAACCATGAAAATAATGAGCATTATGGATATTTGTTTATTTAAGATAAAATGCATGTATTTATGATGTATTTATTGTAATAATGAGAAAGGAAAATGAGTAATCAAGAAGTAAATAATGAATTGAGTATTGAAGGAATGAGCAATTTAATTAATAGATGAAATATTTCTTTCGCTAGAATCTAGTAATACAATTTGAAGTAAATTGTGTTTTCTTGTTGTTTGAAATACACTTTTGAATGCATAAATGGATTTAGTGGCTTAAAAAAATCTTGGGGCACTCGAACTTTATACATCAAATAATCTAAACTTATGATTCTTAAACTTTTTACTAGATTTTGGCTAAAATTGATTAGAGAGTGGCCGCAAAATGGTCATTTTATTTCTTAGTTTGACTATGTGCTTAACCTTCAAAATGATTTTGTCTCATTAATAAAGGCCTTTGGAAACTTCAATAAGAGTCATTCAACACTTTAAATTACTTAGTGATGAATAATTAGTATAAGTAATAACTTTCAATTAACTTAATAATAAGTGATTTATTATCTTCTAACGGTTATATTTGGAACTATATGCATCCCTTATGAGATCTATTTTTCTCAACTTTATCTTGAGGATGAACCATATTTGGAACTCGATGCATCCCTTATGAGATGTGTTTTTCTCAACTTTATCTTGAGGATGAACCACATTGGATGGTTCATCCTCATTGGATGGTTTGAAACGTTCAACTCATCTAATGATGTGATTAATCCGAAAGACTCATCTACAACTTTACTGTCAATTATTACATAGCAAAAAAGAGTTTACTTTATAAAAATGATATTTATTAATATGTAAATAGATTTTAATTTATAAAAAATGGTATTTATTAATATGTTATAAATTAAAACCATATGAAACCCATGTATAATTAATATAATAAGTACATTCGTTACATCCAAAAACCTCATTATTAATGTTAGAGTAAGGGGCATGACATTTCCTTTCTTTCTAAAATGCTTTTATATCAAAGCATAAGGAACAAGTAGGTAGATTTACAATTGGGACCTGATTTCATAGTTTTGTAGCCATCCTAAGTAGGAAGTAGCCATATACTACATGTCATTGACTCAATATCATTGTTTTCACTCGCCTATTAAGATCTTTGCCTAATTATGATATCTCAATGATATCCTTTACTGCCTTGTTATAGCATTGATCCTCTTGATTTCTTTCCATTATAGCTAATGTCATCATCTTAATTTTTGTTAGGGAGGTTTCTCTTAGACAATATTTTCTATAACTTTTATTCGTTCTTTATCAATTTTAATGATCACATTGTCTTCTTTTTCTTCTTGACAAGGTCATCAAATATATATACGATATAGATTTCTCAAGAAAAATAATAGATACTTGAAAGAGACGTTGGGAGATGTTTCAAACCTCCTTTGATCCTATTCAAAAATATATTTATCATGGAGAGGATAAGACTCAATCTCTACCACTACATCTTCTATAACTTCCAAACAATTTGGTTTTCTCTTTCGAGATAAGTGTAATTGTTGATGTCATAATTGTCACATCATGTGAATAGACTCTTTTTAGCAATTGTCAAAAATGCATTTCTTTTTTTAATCACTTCCCTTTCATGATAATGAATATTAATGAGGAGTTCATTTTCTTTTTAATGGATTTTTGTTGCAATAATTTTATCTTCAAAAAATAAGATTTTTTTCACTATAAATACAGATGAAGTATATATCATATTCTTTTATATTTAAGAAGACACATTCTTAAGTGCAAAAATATGAAGAAAAAAATATATCTAATAAAACTAAAAAAACATAGTCATGACCATTATATGTGTTAAAAAAAGAAGAAGAAGAAGAAGAAGAGAGAATATGGATATCTTTATCACTTCCTTTTATTTAAATGATGTTTTAACTAAAAGTACAATCTTTTAAAAAATTTTAAAATTGAGATTTTTTTTTGCTGTAAGATAAATTCTAATGATCAATCAAAAATTAAATACATTATATACCATCATGACTCTTTTTCTAGCATAATGTGCCATATAATGATAAGAGAGATGTATGAGACTAGGTGATGCAGAGCTAACTACTTATAAGTATAACCCACTTAATTTGTGCCCATAGTCGCTTTACCAAGGATTAGGTGCTTCCTTCAATCCCATGGTGCATTTCAAGGCCCATTTCCAACAATTTCTAACTCATCCATCCACCAAACCAAAATGTTTGGTTTAAATTTCAATCCCATGGTGCATTTCAAGGCCCATTTCCAACAATTTCTAACTCATCCATCCACCAAACCAAAATGTTTGGTTTAAATTCCAATATTTTGTGTTGTTTCAAGCAAAGTTGTCAACTCGTTCATACTACCGGTGGTTATCAACCCAATTTCCAATCAAGACTAATGATCGGTGTTCTTCTATGTTCCAAGAACTATTCTCAACATATGTTCAAACCTTTCCCTTATTTTTCTATCTAGAACAACCACAACCGAAACCTTTTGAGCTCTCGCCATCTACTACTTAAGGCTCCAGGTTCGATCCTCTTTCACACCCAACAAAAGTGATCTGGATGAAAGGAGGCTACAATTCAAAACAACACGGAAAAGATTCACATTATTCACCAATGATCCTTGTTTTACGTGCCTCTTCGTCAAATGTGCAACATTGAAATACAACGTTGTCTCTTGTACACCATGGTACATTCACAGTAGTTTAAATAGTTTTGGATATTAGAAAGGAAAATCAAGCAGTTAATATATTTTGTAAAATAAAATTATAATTTTTAATCGATATAATTTGATTACCATTCGATATTTAAAAAATGTTTTAAAGCATCTAAGATAAGATGGGGTTAGTGTAACAATCAATAATGGTAAAATAATAATGAAAATAATTAGTATTATGGATATTTTTCATTTAAGATAAATTGAATATATTTGTGATGTATTTATTGTAATAATGATAAAGGAAAATGAATAATCACGAAATAAATAAAATAAATAATGAATTGAGTATTTAACAACCAAAATTATATTAGATAAAAAAAGAAAGACATGTTTATGTAATTGAAGGTTAAACTAATAATAAGATTTGGTTTGTTTATAATAAAATGAAGTTTATAATATAATAACTATTGAAGGAAGGAGCACTCTAATTAATAGATTAAATGGTTTTCTGTTAAAATCTAGTTAATATAATTTGAAGTAAATTGTGCTTTTTGTTGTTGTTTGAAATGCACTTTTAAATGCATAAATAGATCTAGTGACTTAAAAATTGAAATGCACTTTAAATGCATAAATGGATTTAGTGACTTAAAAAGATCTCGAGGCACTAGAATTTTACACATCAAATAATCTAAACTTATGATTCTTAAAATATTTACTAGATTTTGGCCAAAATATATTAGAGAGTGGCAGAAAAATGGTCATTTTATTTCTTAGTTTCACTATGTGCTTAAATTAATTCCCTTCAAAATGAGTTTGTCTCATTAATAAATGTCTTTGGAAACTTTAATAAGAGTCATTCTACACTTTAAATTTACTTAGTCATGAGTAATTAGTACTAAGTAATAACTTTCAATTAACTTAGTAATAAGTGATTCATTATCTTCGCTATTTATATCTTTTTTTCTCAAATTTATCCTGAGGATGAACCACATTGGATGGTTCGAAACATTGACCATAATCTAATGATGTGATTAATCCGAAAGACTCATCTACAACTTTATTGTTAATTATTACATAAAAAAAATATAGCTTATAAAAATGATATTTATTAATACATAAATGGAGTTTAATTTATAAAGATGGTATTTATCAATATGTTAGAGATTAAAACCATATGAAACCCATGTATAATAAATATAATAAGTACATTCGATGCATGCAAAAACCTCATTATTGATGTTAGAGTAAGGGACATGACATTTCCTTTTTCCTAAAATGCATTTATATCAAAGCATAAGGAACAAGTAGGTAGATATACAATTGGTACCCAAGTTCATAGTTTTGTAGTCATCCTTAGTAGGAAGTACCCATATACTACATGCCATTGACCCAATATCATTGTTTTCACTCCCCTATTAAGGTCTTTGCCTTAAAACTAGTGATAAATTATGATATTTCAATGAGATCCTTTATTATATTTTTATAGTATTGATCTTCCTGATTTCTTTCCATTATAGCTAATGTCATCATCCTAATTTTTGTTGGGGGGGTTTCTCTTAGACAATATTTTCTATAACTCTTTATTGTTCTTAATCAATTTTAATGATCACATTGTTTTGTTTTTCGTCTTGACAAGGTCATCAATATATATACGATAGAAATCTGTCAAGAAAAAAAAAAAGATACTTGAAAGAGATGTTGGGAGATGTTTCAAACCTCTTTTAATCCTATTCAAAAATATATTTATCATGGAGAGGATAAGTCTCGACTCTCAATCTATACCACTACATCTTCTTTAACTTCTAGACAATTTGGTTTTCTCTTTCGAGATAAGTGTAATTATTGGTGTCATAATTGTCACATCATGTGAATAGACTCTT
Source organism: Pinus albicaulis (assembly GCA_034641835.2). NCBI lineage: Eukaryota > Viridiplantae > Streptophyta > Pinopsida > Pinales > Pinaceae > Pinus > Pinus albicaulis. Next base: position 1,525,730,601 of record CM076578.1, read on the forward strand.
TTTAGCAATTGTCAAAGATTATTTTATTTTTCTAACCACTTCCCTTGCATGATAATGTCTATTAATTAGGAGTTCACTTTATTTTTAATGGATTTCTTTTGCAATATTTTTATCTTCAAAAAAAAAGAAATTTTCCGTTATAAATATAGATGAAGTATATATCATATTCATTTATATTTAAGAAGACACATTTTTAAGTGCAAAAATATGAAAAAAAAAAATCTAATATAAACTAAGAAAACATAGTCTTCACCATTATATACATTAAGAGAGAGAGAGAGAGAGAGAGAGAGAGAGAGAGAGAGAGAGAGAGAGAGAGAGAGAGAGAGAGAGAGAGAGAGAGAGAGAGAGAGAGAGAGAGAGAGAGAGAGAGAGAGAGAGAGAGAGAGAGAGAGAGAGAGAGAGAGAGAGAGAGAGAGAGAGAGAGAGAGAGAGAGAGAATATCGATATCTTTATCTTTATTAATTAGGAGTTCACTTTATTTTTAATGGATTTCTTTTGCAATATTTTTATCTTCAAAAAAAAAGAAATTTTCCGTTATAAATATAGATGAAGTATATATCATATTCATTTATATTTAAGAAGACACATTTTTAAGTGCAAAAATATGAAAAAAAAAAATCTAATATAAACTAAGAAAACATAGTCTTCACCATTATATACATTAAGAGAGAGAGAGAGAGAGAGAGAGAGAGAGAGAGAGAGAGAGAGAGAGAGAGAGAGAGAGAGAGAGAGAGAGAGAGAGAGAGAGAGAGAGAGAGAGAGAGAGAGAGAGAGAGAGAGAGAGAGAGAGAGAGAGAGAGAGAGAGAGAGAGAGAGAGAGAGAGAGAGAGAGAGAGAGAGAGAGAGAGAGAGAGAGAGAGAGAGAGAGAGAGAGAGAGAGAGAGAGAGAGAGAGAGAGAGAGAGAGAGAGAGAGAGAGAGAGAGAGAGAGAGAGAGAGAGAGAGAGAGAGAGAGAGAGAGAGAGAATATCGATATCTTTATCACTTCCTTTCATTTAAATGATGTTTTAACTAAAAGCACAATCTTTTAAAATATTTTAAAATTGTGATTTAGTTTTGTGTAAGGTAAATTCTATTGATAAATCAGAAATTGAATACATTATATACAATCATGACTCCTTTTCCAGCATAGTGTTGGCATCATATACCAACACTAGGAACATCACTGAGATGTATGAGACTGGGTGATGCAACCCTAACCACTTATAAGTGCAACCCACTTTATTTGTGCCCATGGTTACTTTACCAAGGACTAAGTTCTTCTTTCAATCAAATGGTGCATTTCAAGGCCCATTTCCAACAGTTTCTAATTCGTTATCCATCAAACATAAAGGTTTGGTTTAAATTCAAATCTTTTTTGTTTTTTCAATAAAAGTTGTTAACTCGTTCATACTACGGTGCTAGGGTCATCAACCAAATTCCCAATCAATACTAAGGATTGAAGTTCTTCTATGTTCCAAGAGCTCTTCTCAATGTACGCTCAGACCTTTCCCTTATTTTTCTAAACATAAAAACCACAATCGAAACCTTTTTTTAGTGATTTACAGAGGATGGGATGACTTTTATTAAAACCACCGAGATCAAGCTTTTATAATAAGCATTAACTTATGTGGACTTATTATATACAGCTCTCGGCGCTTACTGTTTCCACTGCTCTTCATAATACGACCAAATCTCATGAATAGGGCCCTAATCTATTTTTTTTGTTGGTGTACGCATCAACCTAGGCTTATGTCAACCTAGTTGTCCCAACTGTGCATGCTTATTGTTTCTTGCAGGATGATGTATGCAGATAGGCAGTCCCTCGACTCCACTTCACTTCATTTTATGATTGTGCTTATGTACTAAACTTGGCCTACGCATCACATCAACATGATTCTTTCCAAAGGTGTGCCAAGGTTTTACCTTTTGGGAGACAGACTCAGAGAAATGGAAATATTTCCAACAATATTTGATCCCATCTTCAACTTTCGTCCTTGGTCATTTTCAAATTTTCACACACCTTTTCCTCCGGGATGATGATAACATTCCTAGCATCCCTACTTGTTGGGTGCATAAGTTGCAGTTCAGTGAACTCCTTCAACACTTAATTTTCAACCCGGGGCTACGTAAGCTTAGAGGCGTAGCAGAGGAAATGGCAAGAAATGATATGAACCTTCTTTAGATCTATTCCTACTTCCTTAATTAAAATTTGTAGAATCAAAAGAAAAGATCACAGGGCAATCAATAGAAAGAGAATTCTAGTGCTGGAATGAAAAAGAAAGTACTTTGTAGAAATTCAAATAAAAGGAACTATCAAATCGTCATGAACAATCCCAATCAAAAAAAAATATATTTGAGATTATATTCATTTTGGTCATAAGACAGAGGAATAATTAAATTGTTTGGGAGGTCTACTTCCTCAAAGATTTTCCTTCTTGCACTGAACTATTGTTCCTGCACCATAATAATGTTCATATACTGGAACATTGTTCCTGAACTGAAAATAAGTTCTTGCACTGGAAGTATATATGTTGTACTTGCACTGAATATTTTATGCTTTATATAGGAGCTCTGAGTCTTTGTACCAGAGCACTCTGTTCCTGTACTAGGATATTGATTCATGTACCAAAACAAAGGTTCCTGTACCATAAAACTAGAATTCTTGTACTCAGTTTCCAAATTACTTGCAGAAATTGAAAAGTGTGCTAACCTTAAAGGGATAAATTTCAAGGTGAAACAAAACTATAAAATAAACATTCAGAAGAAAAAAATTTCTTTTAACTAACCAAATATTCAGATATGAGAGGCACTTTAAAAGTCAAAGGAAATTATGGCTTGAAATAGGAAACTTCTTGCATGTGAAAGAGAAACTATCTAATACAAATACCAACACGCTTCTTCCCAAGATGATTTTTCTTTATGTAAATTATATCTCCACTTTATTATGAATAATTTTTTTAACTCAAAAGTCCCTTTAACGATTTTAGTGTTAAGTTAAGTCTATTCCACTAGGGCAATAAGTGCAAGTAGAGATCTATATAATGAAACAGTGTTTAATTAAAAGCTTGTCAATATAAGTTAACCCTTAAACTATTTTTAAATACTTAGAATGCTTTTACTCGGCAAGGAAACACTAGTTGTAGAAGGAAACAAATTACTTGCAGGAAATAGAGAGAACTTGCAAAAATAAACTAGGAAACTTTAACTTACAGAAATGGAAACGCACCGGTGCAAGAAACTAACCACACTCTTCTTTGCGGAAAGGAAATGCAACACACATCAAAGGAAAGAATGGAAGAAAGGAAATAAACATAACCAATCCCACAAGCCTCAGATCCAAATCACACAGCTTGTAAAGAAGTTAAAGCATGTTAATGATGAAAGAACCACACATAACCTGCTTCAAACCTTGCATAAAAATAAGTTTAACACACATCAAGAAAAAGGGGGAACGAGTTGGGTTGTATAGGCCTTATCCAACCAGCTCATTACCCTGCTACGATATCTGGAACTTATGGTACTCAAATGATACATCACAAAGATATTGAGACATGAAAATGCATAACTGGCACATTCCTTTGTATTAATCTTCAAAATAGAAAATATGCATCATGGATACCAGATCCAGCCCCAGAAAATGGCAACACCAAAAGGTCACAGTCTATGTAAAAATTTCTCAAAACATCATTACCTAACATCTACTAGAAAACCCTATTAAATGCATATTCTCAACTCCTGGCTGCAGCAGAAAATAAAACAAAATTTTATCTTAAGCCTTTCGAGTGTTAACAAAATACTAAAGAAGGTTTCACAGCCGCAGTCTTGATCTTCACATCCTGCCTATTCATCTACACTTTGAGCCCAATAAGGATAACTGATCACTAGCAAGAGATCCACATGGTTTGTTGAGCTGTCTCGGCCGTATGCGGCAAACCAAGCTAAATTTGACAGCTTCCTCGGAAGTGTAGGAAGGTCGGCCAGTACAAGAATCATTCCTGCACGAACCATCTCCCACATTCATTAATACTTTTTACTTATTGAATTACATTAAAAAGGATAACATATTATTTGCAAAGAAAAATAAGATATAAAACCTATTAAATTAATGATTAAGTTCATATATAAACCTTAATACGAAAAACATGAAAGGAGTGGAGGAATGAGTACAAGTTTGGAAGGAGTACAGGAATAAATAGGCTTTGGGGTTAAAACAAAGGCTTAGGTAGTGTGTTCAAGGTAAGATAGAGGTTAGAAAGTAGGGAAATCTTGCCAACCAACATCCTCCCATCCCTATCTTATTGTGTGCCCTCACACAACCTTACCTTGTGAAACATAAAACATGGATACCTCCCTTCTATCCTGTATCTGTATATTGATTCCTGCCTTCAATGTCTTCAACTTCTTACCCCAAGCCTTTTTAAGTCATTTTACCACTTTCCCAAGGAGACCATAGTCATTTTACCACTTTCCACACTCTTACTTTTCACTTTCACTCTTGCACTTCCCCCATCAATATTATTCTGCTGCAACATTGTACTTTGTTCCTTCATGGCATGGTTCAGTACTTCGATTCCATAAATTCATTGCTTCAGTTCCTTGACCTGACTATGCAAAGAGAGAGTAGGATCTTCTTTATCAAACTCCTCCTGTGCCAGAGTCTTTTCAGCAGTCGACTCAAAACAAGTGTTCGTATCGTCAAGGCCAACATCACCTTCCTTATCAATAGCTTGCATTTCAATATCACATTGTGTTTCAGCACCATGCGTTCTTTCACTGCCTTGACCCATTGCCAGGTCCTTCCCTGCACTCACATTAGGTGTCTTCAAGATCTTTATTTTCTTCATTTTCTCAACTAAAACTGACAGCGGAGTGACATCTTCCTCCTCTATATAACCTGCACTAAACACTGTGTGAACCGCAACATATGAAAGAAGTGAAATATTATCTTCAATGGGTGAACTAGGCTGGGAATCATCTACATATATCGAAGAGTTTGACTGAGTGTGGGCTTATTTTAAGGAGGAAAACCTCTTTCTGATAGATCTTCTAGTTATTATTTTTAGAGGGCACAGGGTTTTGACTATGGATTATTGCTTTTCTCCCTGCACTGGCTTCTTAAACAAGGTCTCCTTCTCCTTAGTCTTGCTAGTCTGTGGGGTTAGGGTTTTTCCCTCCTATTCAGAGTTCTCCTTTTTACTCTTGTGCTTCTTCCCTGACGACTCCACTGTGCTCCCCTCTTGGAACTCTTTCAGGAACCCTTCCCAGGTCATATTTTTCTTTTCTAATTCCTTTCTAATGAAAATTGAAATTAACCCATAATGACATAACCTAAATCCAGTTTTTCTTTCCTGGATTTTATAGACACCCTTGGACACCTTTTGTAGAATTTTCAGCAATAAATAAGGGAAATTGATTAGCTTTCCTGACTCAAAATGTAATAGCAACCGGATATGGTACAAGAGGGTTAGCGAATACTATCCTTCACAAGTGAGAAAAATTTTCAGGATGTACAACAAATGTTTCCACTTTTTATCATGGCATTTCACTATAACCCAATCTTCCAATCCACCTTCTTCTTCTTGTTAAGCACGAATCTGTGCCAAGCCCCTTTTTCCAGCTTTCCTTTCTTGAACCACTGCTCATCGATGGCCCCTAATCCTATATCCTATGAAATTGATTGCTCTGTCACTTCAAATTCCAAAGACCCCACCTTAGCTCTACTTCCATCGAAGGTTCAGGAAAATTCTAATGCTACAACCGAATCGAAACCATCAAACTTGAGCGTAAATGGGAGAAATCATGATTTCTGCAATAGAGAAAAACTATTATTGTACTCGGTTGTCTGTTCCATTTCCATTACATACCACGGTTCAGTTTGAACATGTGTCCTCACTCTTAGAATTTGCTTGATTTCTCATAATTTGGAGGAGTTACTCGGCAAGGGGTTTTGGACTCTTGCTAAAATAATTTGAAATTGCCAAATTAACTGAATGCTACTATATCAGTCATTCCTCAATGATCACACTCTCACCATGAAAATATTAGTCTTGGAAAAGATGCAATACGACCTAATCCAATGTGCATGCATCAATGATGATTGGTAGAGTGCAGCAGTTATGGAGAAGATTTGTTATAAAAACAACAGAAGGTAGTGTTAGTGTCAGACTTTGCATACATCCACGAGGGATCAAAACACATGTGCATGTGCATCTTAGGTGTCTCATACTGAATACATTTTTCATCATTCCATTAGGTCATGATTTAAAAATTATTCCGCTAGTGGTTGTCCTTGTCAATAAAATCCATCCTCCCTCCAAGATTCATATTTCTGACTCATTCCTATGTCCCCTTGAGCATAATAGCACTTATGGAAATGCTCTTTTCACTTGAAAGTTTTTAAGTCAAAATCTCATTCAAAATCAGGTCAAAAAGCAGTCCCATTAGGTCATTAAGGTTTTGCATTTTTCAAGGTCATTCTTTCATTCTGATGAGGTCAACACATATATGAGAGGGATTTATTATGATCATCATGATGTCTTCATTATGTTTTAAGGATTGTATTTTCAGTTTCGAGACTTTTTGTCAAAATGTCATTTTGATAAAAAGTCACCTATGTAATTTATTTAAATTTCTCCAATTGTAATTTTATGTTATAATATGTAATAAATGTATTCCCAAGCTGTCAAAGTCATTATTTCAAGCCTTAGTGAGCAAAATAAAAGCCAGTTCCAAGTTGATCAAGCCTACGATGCAAAAAGTGTCAAAGAGTATCAGTGTTAAAAGGAAAAAGACATCAAATATTAGAAAGTGGGTTTTTCAAGTTAAATTAAATCCACATGCCTATAAAGCCTATCAAAAATTTCAAAATAATCATTGTTGCCTTGCAAAGCATCAGAATTTTCAAGCAAAAAAGAATTTGTGAGTTTTTGAGCAAAATTTTGCTAAGTTTCTCAGCGCTGCGCGTTCGGAAGACTGGCACTGCACTCCTGCCCAGTGGAGCTGCGCCCTTGCCAGGAGACTCCAGTGTTATTTTTGTTGGCTCTGCGCACTCAGAACAAGGTGCTGCGCATTTGGACTGGCATTGTGCCCTTAGCCAATGGCGTTGCATGCCTAGACAGTGAATATTGTTGAGGGTTTAAGCCATTCAAACAAGTTCAAAACTTCTTCAACTTTCTCCTATCATCCTCCAAGCACTCCTAAGAAGTAAGTACCTATCATAAGCCTCAATAATAAGCTATTTGGTCATTCTTGAATGAATTAAAGTGTAACCCTAAATGAAACCCTAATTTCAGTTACAATCATGGTCTATACACTTGTTTCATCCTCCTAAATAGAATATCGGCCATAGACAATGTAATTTCATTAATTTAGGGTTTTCATTGATTTATTTTGCCCCTTCACTCATTCCCTTCATTCATTCCTACACTCATTCCCTTCACCTTTCAAGCTAGTCATCTCATCCCCTTCCCCTCATCTCATTTCACTTGTACCCTAGGGTTTCATAAATCAGAGTTTAAAATGTCTAAGGGAGAAGATAGTGGTGTTGAGGCATAAAGGCCAAGAAGAAATGACCATAAGGGAGGGAAAATAAACAGGTTTGAGCCCATAAGCACAAGATAACTTATGTCCTCTCCTCTCACTATGTCTTGCTTTAAGCATGTGAGCTGCTTGCCATAGAGATTAGCAGAGACAGAGAGTCTTATCTTGAGAGAGCCAATGTGCATTTGGAGGGCCTGCTAGAGAAAGAAAAGAAGGACACTGACATTTAGAGGAAGATGGTAAAACACTATTCCATGAGAAGCAAGATTGCAAGGGCCAAGCTCAAACAAGCCCATGAAAAGATTCGGGCTTTGACTGAGTCAAAGGAGAAGGAGAAGTTTAACATTCTTGTTGAGGTGTCCCTCCAGGCCTCCAACCCTTGATCAGCAAGCAAATTCTATTTTTGGCACACTTGGTGCAAATTTTTATTTTTGACATTTTAGCACACAGACAATTGGCTAAACACGCAGCGCCACTAGCATTGCGCTCTTTTTTGGGACATCCAAATGAAAAATGGTCAACATCCTCATGTTCATAATGATGAGTACATCAACCTCAAGACGTTTCAGGATATTTGGAGCAGAACTAGTCCCTCAAAGAGGCCAAAAACAACCAAATAATCATGTTTCTACCCTCTTTTTTACCTTGGTGCTGCGTGTTTACCAGTCTTGGGAGAACAGGTTTTTGGCAGGGCAGATGGACACCATTTTGGAAACTGGAGGCATATTTGGAAAGTAGAATCAGATATTTTTCCAATGAGCTATCATGTAGCTCATTTGGACATCGGGAAGGCCTCCAAAAATTAGCTTCAAGACAGGCCATTTTTCTATCATGGTGTTGTGTGTTTACCAAGGAATTGACAAATTTCATTGTTTTCAATATTTTTTACTTTTTGAATTTTTGATTAGGAAAAAGGGAAAATTATTGATTTAAATGATCAAGGTGGATTTAAATATAATGTTTTCACCTTTACCTAGGGTATATGCATCAAATAAGTCCTCAAGAGGTCAAATGAATTATTTTCCTCTCTTTTAGAGGCAAATTGTTGAGTTTTCCTAGTCTTCAGATTCTGTTTGGGAGTAGGTGAAACAGCTCCTCCTCTCATGGATTCGACTCCCTAAGGCTAGGGAGAGTGGTCTTGAGTCCTATTTGATGTATTCTTTCAGTCATTGTAATGGTTGGACTCACTTGAAGCATTTGGCATATCAAGAGACATCTTTGTATATCAGTTTGGATTGGACATTAATAGAAATTTGCAGCTATTTTCTTGGGATCCATGTGGTATGAGTTTTAGACATAGTTTCCTCTCTATTATCAATTTTTTTTAATGTAGTTTTAATTCATAAACCATTTCATGTCTATAATATACTAGATTTCAAGTTTGAAAGGTAGAATCCATATGTAGTTATGCTATGTTTTGGGAAATTTAGTATAATGTGTTCATTCTCTTCATTTTAGGGAAAATACATTCCAAATGCTTTCCCAAGCTCCTCACTAGTCTCTTCACCTCATACAATCATCTTTTAATGTATAAAACCTTATACCTTCCTTGCCCCTTGAAACCCTTGCAGATTTTGACCTAATCTCCTTGCACGAGCTGTTTGACTCCTTCTAATCCAGAAAGCCCTAAAATCAAAATCAAAACCCCTATACTCCTTAGCTAGCCTAAAATATTTTTCATCCAACCCTCTTGGCTGTGATTTTATTGAGAGATCCCTCTTTGACTTGGTAGGACTAGATACCAAGTCCAAAGTTTGGTTTGAGGTTACCTCGGGATTGCCTCTCTTAGCCTTAAGGTTCAATATGAGCGATAACATTTTTGCGACTCCACTTGAGAAGAAAAACTAAGATCAAATCAACCCCAGTAATTAATTTTCATCGAAATTATTAACTTGTGGATGATAAGTTTTAATAATTTATTCAAAGGCTGAATTGAAAAATTTGTAAAGTGCATATTTATTTTTAAAATTGGACATATTGGCTTCCCAAAGATATACCACATCCAACCCCGATCCAAATCCTCCTACTAATGTTAGTGATCCTCGGAACATTGGAAGAAAAGCTAAATATTTTGTTGAGACTTCTAGCTCAGTCGGAAATCAATCAGAGGGCAGTTCCATCCCCAGAGCTCATTCATTTCCCGAAGGGTTAGAAAAATTACAAGATATTGTATTTGATATAAATTTTGAGCAAAGTTTATTCCAAAGTAAATCTTTGAGACAGTTGTTGATTCCTCCATTCCCTTCCACAGTCCCGTTGAAGATCAGTTTTCACACTCTCAATTAGGGTTTCAATCAAGATCTCAATCAGTGACACAATACTTACAATCTCTTAAATATTTGCAGAACTATTATTTGCAGGTAAGTGCTTGTTTGGCAAGCAGACCTCAGATCTCAGATTCCTCTTCCATCACTTCATCTACTATTACTCATAATATCCCTTTTCCTCCTCCTTCTTCTTCATCTGTTGTTCGCACTACTCAGTCAGGAACAAGTCTTCCTTTGATCACATCAGGCATCCAAATCCCTGCGATAAATCATGTTGTTAATCCCCCACCTCCACCTCTAGTCATGGCTGCAAGATATGCCCCCCTGTTCTCCCTCGAAATCTGGGTCAAATGCCTGCAGATTAGAAAACCAAAATCCCTTTGTTTGATGAAACTTAGTCTGTAACAGCTCAAAAAGAAGTAGATAAGATGAATGACTTTTTTGATCTGCATGAAATTTATATAGAGGATGTGAAGATGAGACCGTTTGCACAAAGCCTGGGAGGGGAAGTAAGAAAGTGGTTCAGAGCTTTATCAGCAACCATTATTGACACCTTAGCAGTGTTTCATAATGATTTTTTAGAAAGATGGGAACAAAAGAAAAATCCCCTTCAAATCTTGTCCGAATACGAGAACATGAAAAGGAATGTTGGTGACTTTGTTCAAGATTATTGTGTGAGATTTAATGTATTGTACAATGCTCTTCCCGCACATATGAAACCACCAGAGGGTATGGTTTTGTTCAAATTCCCAGATGGATTTGATGTTGATATGGCATATCAGTTGCGTGAATGAGATCCTACAAATTTAGTAGATATACAGAAGAATGCTGTAAGTGTGGAGTCTAATTTGCTGGCCAAGAGAGCAAGGATGAGATCAGAAAATAGGGTGACTATCAAAGAAGAGACTTCTACTTCTGATGCAAATATGGATTCATTACTTCGAACTATAGAAATAATGGTTGACCGATTGTCCATTTTAGAGAGAACTGAACCACAAATCCGGAATCCAAATTTCAGAGGGCAGCAGCCACAGTTTAGAATCAAGTAAAGAGAGCAGAAAGCACCTGACCAAACAGCACAACAAGAACAACATATTCGGACCCCATTGAAGCAGAACTATGTCCAAGGAGTGGAAGAAGAGGAAGATTAAGATCCGGTGATTTAAACAAATCATTTCTCTACAGCAGATGGCTTGCCCATGTTCCTCACTGAAGATGAAGAGTATACTGAAAATCAGGATTCTCCGAAAGATGAAGACTATATCTTGGAAAATGACGATGATTTGGAAATAGAATTAGATGATTACCAATGTTGGTATATGAATTCTTTGAGTGCACAACAGAAACAATATTCTCTAAGGAGCAGAGATGTACCTGCTAATCCCATTTAGAAAAGGAAAGAGCAGTCAAAGAATGATCTCCCTAATAATCAAAGAAAAGGTAAAGAACATGCAGATCAAAATCATAGTAACATCAACCAACCATCAACCAGCTCAGCTATTAAAGAGAAGGACACTCAGAAAAACGAGATTATGACAGGGGATCAAAATGATAAAAGAGATAGTATTGTCAAAGAGGTAGATAAAGCTACAACTTTTAATTTAGAAAATTAAAGAGCTATATTGAAAGTGTCCATTCCTTTGACAGAGTTAGTAAAGAATAGTCATTACAAACATTAGGTGTCCAAAATGTTGTTATTTGATCCTTTGTTCGATATGGTTAATATTGAATATGACCACCCTAAGCTCATTTTCGGTCCAGCTATAGATGGTCAATTAGAAGAGAGTGAGGTTCCCCCTTTTTATATGAGCCTTAGACTGCATGAATACATACTTCAAAATGCAATGCTTGATTCCGATCCTTCTCACAATCTGATGCCTAAGGCTATTATGGAAAATATGGGCATGGATATCACCGGACCTTATCATGATTTGTATTCATTTGATTCTGGTAGAGTTCCCTACATTGGTCTCATTAAAGATTTAGTGGTTTCTTTGGATCAAATCTTGACCAAGAATGTTTTGATGGATGTGGTGGTGGCTGACATACCACCTCGTTTTGGCATGCTACTATCCAAATCATGGGGATCTAAACTCAAAGGTAATTTACAACTTGACTTTTCCTATGCACTATTCCTGTTTTCGCGCAATTGAGGAAATTGTATCGAGAAAAGAAAATGAAATATATGGTAACTAGTAAGGAGAAGCCTATCAATCATCCCATACAGGTTGTACATACAAACCTGGAATCTTTTATTTTGTACAATGATGGTGATTTGAATGATGTAAATAATTAGTTAGTAATAGCAGAATATGTGCCAGAAGTTTCAGAAAGTTTCAGAGCCAGCCTTGATAAAGAGAAAGAAATAGTGCCTTCCTCAATAGTACCTTTTTCTGGAAAGCTTCTTGAAGAACAAAAAATCAGTGCAGAATAGAAAAATGAAGTGACTGGCCCAAGTAAAACATAACCAAAAGTTGAGTTTCAGCATCTAGAAGATGAAGAGGGCTTATGGAGCATGGATTTCGACGGTGCTTTGGGTAAGGAAGGTGCAGGTATTGGTATTTGGATCCGAAGTCCTGTTTGTAAATCTGGTGGAATACCAAGTAGTGTTAGAGAATTATCTTATAAATTGGCTTTTGACTATTCTAATAATGAAGTGGAGTATGAAGCATTGATCACAGGTCTTAAAATTTTGAACAAGCTTGGAATTAAAAGGATTTATGTTTATGGTGATTCAGAGCTTGTCATAAAGCAGGTGAAAGTAGAATATAATGCAAAGCATCCGTGGATGAGAGCTTATAGAAATGCAGTCTTGGATGTCTTAAAAATGTTTCCTTAGTATACATTAACAGCAGTACCAAGAACTCAGAACATCATTGCAGATTCTCTTACTACGGTGGCAAGTAATCTTAAAATCCCAATGAACTCCAATAATAAATTTGAAATTCATGTCAAACATAGACCTACTGTTCCAGATAATGAAGAGGGCTTATGGAGCATGGATTTCGATAGTCGTTTGGGTAAGGAAGGTGCAGGTATTATTATTTGGATCCGAAGTCCTATTTGTAAATCTGGTGGAATACCAAGTAGTGTTAGATAATTCTCTTATAAATTGGCTTTTGACTATTCTAATAATGAAGCGGAGTATGAAGCATTGATCACAGGTCTTAAAATTCTGAAGAATCTTGGTGCTAAAAGGATTTATGTTTATGGTGATTTGGAGCTTGTCATAAAGCAGGTGAAAGCAGAATATAATGCAAAGCATCTGTGGATGAGAGCTTATAGAAATGTAGTCTTGGATGTCTTAAAAATTTTTCCTCAGTATACATTAACAACAGTACCAAGAACTCATAACATCATTGCAGATTCTCTTGCTATGCTGGCAAGTTATCTTCAAATCCCGATGAACTCCAATAATAAATTTGAAATTCATGTCAAACATAGACCTACTGTTCCAGATAATTTAAGGCACTGGAAAGTTTTTTGGGATGATAAAGAGATTAATAGCTTTTTCTAGAATGAAGGAAAGGTTAAAGATGATTTTATTGATGATATGTGTTATGTTGATGATCAAGACATAGAAGCCCGTCAGATGAATGTTTTGCAGCTGAAAGATAATGTTATTCCTAGAGGTCTTATACCTTTAGAAGATATGTTTGATCTGGATGATGTGGCCAGGAAACCAACATTGACTCCTACAGAGAAGGGTGTGGAAGATGTGAACATTGGAACAGCAGGAAAGCCAAAGATGGTTAAGTTTTCTAAAACGTTGTCTCCCGAGGAAAAATATAAGTACATCAAATTTTTGTCTAAATTTTCTGATATTTTTGCATGGGATTATGTAGATTTGAAAGTTTGTGATAAGAATATTATTCAGCACACTATTCCCATCAAGCCGGATCAGAAACCCTTCAAGCAGAAGTTGAGAAGGATGAACGCAAGATTGTTGTCATCCATCGAGAAAGAGGTAAACCGATTGTATAAATCAGGTATCATTGTGCCAATTGGGTTTTCTGATTGGATTTCAAATTTGGTGCCGGTAAGGAAAAATACCGGAGAGATAAGTTTATGCATAGATTTCCAGAATTTTAATAAAGTATCTTTAAAGGATAATTACCCCCTTCCTAAGATGGACCATGTTCTGCAAAAAGTAGTTGGAGCATCATGGATGTTACTACTTGAAGGTTATTCAGGTTATAATCAGATTTTGGTACATGAAGAAGACCAAGGGAAGACTGCTTTCACAACACCTTGGGGAACCTTTCAGTATGTTAAAATGCCATTCAGACTCAAGAATGCAGGGTCTAAATTTCAGCGAGCGATGCATATAGCCTTTTCTAATGAGAAGGATGTTTTCTTAGCGGTGTATCTTGATGATTTGACAGTGTTTTCTGGTTCTAATGATCAGCATTTGTATCATCTGAGGATTATTTTTTAGAAATGCAGGGAGTTTGGGATTTCTTTAAATCTGAAGAAGAGTCTTTTTGCCATGAAAGAAGGCAAACTGCTTGTTCACATAATTTCCAAAGATGGTATACGCATTGATCCTTCCAGAGTAGAAGCCATTTAGAAGATAGACTTTCCGCGGAACAAAAAAGAGATACAGGATTTTAATGGTAAGATGAATTCTTAGGTAGATTTCTTCCTAATTTAGCTAAGAATTTGAGAGAGATGACTAATATGTTGAAGAAGGAAAGTAATGTAAAGTGGATCACTGATGCTATGAAGTCTTTCAAGTTGGTAAAGCTTGCTTTGAGTACAACCCCTATTTCAGTTAGTTTAGATTATACCAGTGATTTCATAATTTTTTCATTTGCATCTGAGCATACCTTGGCAGCAGTTTTAATGCAAAAGAGAGATCAGGTTGAGAAGCCTATTTCTTTCTTCAGTCGAGCCATTAGAGATGCTACTCTTCGCTATAACATTATTGAGAAACAAGCTTTATCCCTAATCAAAGCCTTGAAATATTTCCGGATCTATATTCTTCATTCACATACTATAGCCTATGTTCCAAATGCAGCGGTAAAGGAGATTCTCACACAAAACGATCTTGAAGGTCAGAGAGGTAGGTGGATAGTAGCTATGCTTGAATATGATCTCGAAATTAGGCCTACCAAATTGATCAAGGGACAGGGGTTAGCCAAGCTCTAGGTTGAATCCAAATTGCATGCTCTAGACATAAACCTTATTGAAACAATGTCAGAAGATGATGAAGATGGTGCTCTAATACAGGTATCAAAAGTGTCTCTCACTTCACCATGGTATTCTGATATAGTGTATGTTCTTCAGCACTTGTGTCCTCCTGTTGGAATGTCAAAAAGTCAGGGTAGGTCTTTGAAATTGAAATCTGCTAAATACTTCGTTCTAGGAAGTGCCCTTTATTGGAAAGATACAGGAGGTGTTCTTTTGAATTGTCTGGTTGAAGATGAAGCTAAACAGGTAATGGATGACTTTCATAGGGGATATTGTGGAGGTCATTTGTTTTGGAAAACAACATCTAACAAAGTATTAAGAGTAGGGTATTATTAGCCAACTTTATTTTTTGATTTCTACAAAACAATCACAAACTATCATGAATGTCAGGTTTTTCAGGGAAAAAGGAAACTTCTCCCTCTTCCACTGAAGCCTGTTGTAGTAAATGCTCCTTTTCAACAGTGGGGACTTGATTTTATTGGGGAAATTCATCCCACATCATCAGCACAGCAGAGATGTATCCTAACAGCCACCAACTACTTCATAAAGTGGATCGAGGCTATTCCTACAAGGAAAGCTACAGACACGGTAATCATTCAATTTTTAGAGTCCAATATTTTGTCTCGTTTTGGTTGTCCTCACAAGATTATTACAGATAATTCTGCAACATTTAAGTCAAAAAAGATGATTGAGTTTTTTCACAAGTATAATATCATATTGGGCCATTCCACCGCATATTATCCACAAGGAAATGGACTAGTTGAGTCCTCTAATAAATCTTTGGTGAATATCATTAAGAAAATGTTGGAGGAGAACAAGAAAAATTGGCACTAGAAGCTTACCAATGCTTTGTGGGCAGACCGAGTGAGCACCAAGAAGTATATAGGTATGTCACCCTTTGAATTGGTTTATGGTACAGATACAATGTTTCCTACATCACTTGCAGTCCCTGTTATGAGGTTATTACAGGAAGTAGATAGTGAGGAAGATGATATGCAACGTTGAATCAATCAAATGATTCACCTTCAACAAACAACGGAGGAAGTTTCTCAGACTTCTTCTAAGCTTCAGGAGAGAATCATGAAGATTTATGATTTAAAAACCAAAGGAGATAAGTTTCAACTGGAGGATGCAGTGCTGAGATGGGATGCAAGAAACGAAGATAAAGGTAAGCACAGGAAGTTTGAAAATCTTTGGAAGGGACCCTACAAGATCTTGGCTTATCGAGGCCAGAATGCCTATTTGCTGAAAGAGATGAATGAAGAGGAATGTTCAGGAGGACGAGTCAATGGTAGGCTCCTGAAACATTATTATTGCTGATACAACTTCTGAGAGAATGTTTCACTGTCATTGTAAATACCAATGTATATTTTCTGCAAGGTTTGAGGCAGAAGGTCAATCAGGCTTGGGGCCCGAAGTGAAGGCTATAAAGCTTGTTGATTTTCTGTTGTTTTTAGAGTTTCGGAATCAGTTTTGAGTTAGTGTCAAAGTCAATTTTTGAGTCATTTTTTAGTCTCTTTAAATGGTTTTTGAGTCAATTTAAGAAAAATGTAGTCTTTTGGATTGTTTGACCGTATTTACCCAATGGTTAGGCGCTAGGTCTATGGTGTTATTGACACCTCCATGGAGCTGCCATCCCCAATAAGGCCAATGTTGGTGTTAGTATTTGCATACTTCCACCAGGGATTAAAACACATTTTCATGTGCATCTTAGGTGTCTCATACTGAATAATTTTTTCATCATTCCATTAGGTCATGATTTAAAAATTGTTCCGCTGGTGGTTGTCTTGTCAATAAACTCCACCCTCCCTCCAAGACTCATATTGATGACTCATTCCTATGTCCCCTTGAGCATAATAGCACTTATGGAAATGCTCTTTTCACTTGAAAGTTTTTAAGTCAAAATCTCATTCAAAATCAGGTAAAAAAGGAGTCCCATTAGGTCATTAGGGTTTTGCATTTTTCAAGGTCATTCTTTCATTCTGATGAGGTCAACACATATATGAGAGGGATTTATTATGATCATCATGATGTATTCATTATGTTTTAAGGATTGTATTTTCAGTTTCGGGACTTTTTATCAAAATGTCATTTTGATGAAAAGTCACCTATGTAATTTATTTAAATTTCTCCAATTATAATTTTATGTTATAATTTGTAATAAATGTATTCCCAAGTTGTCAAAGTCATTATTTCAAACCTTAGTGAGCAAAAGAAAATCCAGTTCCAAGTTGATCAAGCCTGCAATGCAAAAAGTGTCAAAGAGTATTAGTGATAAAAGGAAAAAGACATCAAACATTAGAAAGTGGGTTTTTCAAGTTAAATTAAATCCGCATGCCTATAAAGCCTATCAAACATTTCAAAAGAATCATTTTTTCCTTGAAAAGCATCCGAAGTTTCAAGCAAAGAATAATTTGTGAGTTTTTGAGGGAAATTGTGTTAAGTTTCTTGACGTTACACATTCAAAAGACTGGCACTGCACATTTGCACCGGCACTGCGCTCCTGCCCAGTGGCATTGTGCCCTTTCCAGGAGACTCCAGTGTTATTTTTGTTGGCTCTGCGCACTCAGAACAAGGTGCTGCGCATTTGGACTGGCATTGTGCCCTTAGCCAATGGCGTTGCATGCCTAGACAGTGAATATTGTTGAGGGTTTAAGCCATTCAAACAAGTTCAAAACTTCTTCAACTTTCTCCTATCATCCTCCAAGCACTCCTAAGAAGTAAGTACCTATCATAAGCCTCAATAATAAGCTATTTGGTCATTCTTGAATGAATTAAAGTGTAACCCTAAATGAAACCCTAATTTCAGTTACAATCATGGTCTATACACTTGTTTCATCCTCCTAAATAGAATATCGGCCATAGACAATGTAATTTCATTAATTTAGGGTTTTCATTGATTTATTTTGCCCCTTCACTCATTCCCTTCATTCATTCCTACACTCATTCCCTTCACCTTTCAAGCTAGTCATCTCATCCCCTTCCCCTCATCTCATTTCACTTGTACCCTAGGGTTTCATAAATCAGAGTTTAAAATGTCTAAGGGAGAAGATAGTGGTGTTGAGGCATAAAGGCCAAGAAGAAATGACCATAAGGGAGGGAAAATAAACAGGTTTGAGCCCATAAGCACAAGATAACTTATGTCCTCTCCTCTCACTATGTCTTGCTTTAAGCATGTGAGCTGCTTGCCATAGAGATTAGCAGAGACAGAGAGTCTTATCTTGAGAGAGCCAATGTGCATTTGGAGGGCCTGCTAGAGAAAGAAAAGAAGGACACTGACATTTAGAGGAAGATGGTAAAACACTATTCCATGAGAAGCAAGATTGCAAGGGCCAAGCTCAAACAAGCCCATGAAAAGATTCGGGCTTTGACTGAGTCAAAGGAGAAGGAGAAGTTTAACATTCTTGTTGAGGTGTCCCTCCAGGCCTCCAACCCTTGATCAGCAAGCAAATTCTATTTTTGGCACACTTGGTGCAAATTTTTATTTTTGACATTTTAGCACACAGACAATTGGCTAAACACGCAGCGCCACTAGCATTGCGCTCTTTTTTGGGACATCCAAATGAAAAATGGTCAACATCCTCATGTTCATAATGATGAGTACATCAACCTCAAGACGTTTCAGGATATTTGGAGCAGAACTAGTCCCTCAAAGAGGCCAAAAACAACCAAATAATCATGTTTCTACCCTCTTTTTTACCTTGGTGCTGCGTGTTTACCAGTCTTGGGAGAACAGGTTTTTGGCAGGGCAGATGGACACCATTTTGGAAACTGGAGGCATATTTGGAAAGTAGAATCAGATATTTTTCCAATGAGCTATCATGTAGCTCATTTGGACATCGGGAAGGCCTCCAAAAATTAGCTTCAAGACAGGCCATTTTTCTATCATGGTGTTGTGTGTTTACCAAGGAATTGACAAATTTCATTGTTTTCAATATTTTTTACTTTTTGAATTTTTGATTAGGAAAAAGGGAAAATTATTGATTTAAATGATCAAGGTGGATTTAAATATAATGTTTTCACCTTTACCTAGGGTATATGCATCAAATAAGTCCTCAAGAGGTCAAATGAATTATTTTCCTCTCTTTTAGAGGCAAATTGTTGAGTTTTCCTAGTCTTCAGATTCTGTTTGGGAGTAGGTGAAACAACTCCTCCTCTCATGGATTCGACTCCCTGAGGCTGGGGAGAGTGGGTTTGAGGCCTATTTGATGTATTCTTTCATTCATTGTAATGTTTGGACTCACTTGGGGCATTTTCAATATCAAGATACATCTTTGTATATCAGTTTGTCTTGGAAATTAACAGAGATTTGCAGCTATTTTCTTGGGATCCATGTGGTATGAGTTTTATACATAGTTTCGTCTCTGATATCAGTTTTTTTGAATGTATTGATAATTTATAAACCATTTCATGTCTATAATATACTAGATTTCAAGTTTGAAGGGAAAAATCCATATGTATTGATGCTCTGTTTTGGGAAATTTAGTATAATGTGTTCATTCTCTTCAGATTAGGGAAAATACATTCCAAATGATTTCCCTAGCTCCTCACCAGTCTCTTCACCTCATACAATCATATTTTAATGTCTAAAACCTTCTACCTACCTTGCCTCTTGAAACCCTTGCAGATTTTGACCTAATCTCCTTGCCCGAGCTGTTTGACTCCTCCTGATCCAGCAAGCCCTAAAATAAAAATCAAAACCCCTGTACTCCTTAGCTAGCCTAAAATATTTTTCATCCAACCCTCTTGGCTGTGATTTTATCGAGAGATCCCTCTCTGAATTGGTAGGGATAGGTACCAAGTCCAAATTTTGGTTTGAGGTTACCTCGGGATTTCCTCTCTTAGCCTTGAGGTTCAATCTGAGTGATAACAGGTAGTATGTAGGATCAGTTCATCATTATTTGTTTACAAGGCTCTAAAGTTGAAAGCAGTTTTCCGAGAAAATTTTGCACACATTCTCCAATCGAGTGATGATTTAGTATAGGGTACACATGATACTTATATAAAGATAAGATTTCATAACTGAATTCCTTTGTACTTCAAAAAATCTTTCCTAATTAGTAATGATGAAACAAAGTTTAATCAAATGTAGAGAAAAAAATCATTTCATGCCATAATTTAAAATAGTGCAGTAATTTATGCCTGAACAAGTTATCTGTATTGAATAAAAGTAAATTTTATGTATTCCTGAACCAAATTCTTGCTTCAAGTATGCATTCTTGTACCATACATTCCCGACCATATATACATTCTTTTAATCAGGAGTCCTTGGTTCCTGCACTAAAACACACATTCTTGTATTGAAGACTAATGATGTACCTGCACCGGAACACATGTTTTTGAACTTGAGAGCACACAGCATCACGTGTTCTTGCACCTGTAATTCAAACCTTCTTGTACTAAAACACACATTCTTGTACCGAGGAATACCACTACTCCTGAATCCAAAGGTGTTGCGACATATATGAAGGAAAAAAAGGTTTCTAATAAAATGAAATTTATAAGTTGAATCTTGAAAGATTTGCAGAGTTTCCAAAGGAGGTCTTATTTGCCAGTTCTTGGTATTAAGACATGCCTTCTGATTTGATTCATGAGTTTTTATCATATCCTAAAATACAATCCATTGGGGAGAAAAGAAGCGGGAAGGGGTAAATTTTCAGAATGGGAAGTGGTTAATTTTCAGAATGGGAAGGAAATTCAATAGTGAATTCAAGAGTGAGACCAATCCAAGAGGGACATAAGAAAGAGGGACATGGGAAAAATTTTCATTGGAAAAGAGGGAAAAATGAAATCGAATAGGGACAATTTATTTTGAAGAAAGGGGTGGTCAATCTCCATAGGAAAGAAAGAAGAATTATAGGGGGGAATTTTATGAAAATTGACTAAGAAGAAAGGCAGAGTTTCACCTCAAAATCTTTCTGAAATAGTGTTGAACCAAAAAAATAATTGCAACAGGAATTGAGTGTTGCTTGCATAAATATTCTTGTGTCAGTTGTCCCGAACTTGGATAAGGGATCAGTTCCTGCACTAAAAATCCTGTTTCTTCTTGGTGGTAGCTAGCACATATAAAGATAAAGCGTCATTCCCATTTTATTAAATATTTATCCTCCTATTGGCATGTTGGTTTTCAGGTTGATTCTTCTGTTATCATGTCAGTAAACTGATTTCCACAACCACAGGAAAAAGATTTTTTCTTGTTTTTAATTTTTTTTTGGTCATTTTTTTGAATCTTCATTTTTCTCTTATTTCATTTCTGGAAAAGAAAGAATCAGATTTGTAATAGGTTGGCACAACCACCTACCATCTGCATTTCAAACTGTTGTTGTAATTGTTGCAGGAAGTTTTCCTTTGTGAGAGGCCGAAAATATAATTTAATTCTATGTCCGTTCACAAGGAATACTGATCCTTTCTCAACAATAGTTTTAATTTCTACTGGCCAATTTTCAAAAATATTAATCACTTCATACGGTCCCATATAGCGTGTATGGAATTTCCCTTTAAAATGTTTAAATCTAGAGTCACAAAGGAATACCCAATCACCTGGTTGGAACTTCTTCTTTCTGATAAAATTGTCATGCCACTTCTTGCGCTGTTGTTGAATTAACACATTTTCCTAAACAACATATATCCTAAACTCATCTAACGCATTTAGATGCAATATATATTGATGTTGTGCTTCTAAGAGATCTAGTCACAATTGAACAACAGTTCGGAAGGTCTTTATCTGGAATTTGATCAACAAAAGTACTTATTTCCCATATACCAGCTCATATGAGGTGTGCCCCATGTTGTTTCGCAAATTGGTTTGATAATACCATAAAACCTCAGGAAATATGCTAGCTCAGTAATGCCTATGCAGATTTATTGTTTTGGTGAGGATGAATTCGATCAACTTATTCGTAGATTCCACTTGTCCATTTTCTTGTGGGTGGTACGGTGTTGATTTCATGTGCTGGATTTTATATTGATCCATAACACCCTGTACCAGATTAGAGACAAACTGCAGTCCATTGTTAGTAAAAATATCTCTAGGAACACAAAATCTTGTAAAAAATCCATTAAACAAAATTTCAACAACAACTTTTTCAGTAGCGAAAGAAACAGCTTTAGCCTCTACCCATTTTGTAACAAAGTCCATACAAACCAAAATATGTTTTTTATTTAAAGATGTTGGATTTATTGGTCCTACAAAATCAATAGCCCATTTTTCAAAGGGCTCAATCATGACCTGACGACATAAAGGAATTTCATTGGCTTGGACAGGTTGTCCCATTCGCTAACAACTATCAGATCACTTGACATATTGTTTGGCATCCTTAAACAAGAAAGGCCAAAAATAACCAGGTTGTAAGATCTTGTATTTAACTTTTATCAGCAAAATGGCACCCATAAGGTTCATCGTGGGAAAATTTTAGAATTTCAAACACTTATTCCTCTCTTACACATCTACGAATGATAAGATTTGGCCCAGTGTAAAAGAGTTCTCCTTGGATCCATGAATAGGAAGCACTTTTCTGAATTCTATTTCACTTTTCACGAGCAGATAAGTGAGGAGGTGTTTTTCTTGTGACTAAATAATTGGCTATGTCAAAAAACCATGGGGAATTTGTTGACATAGAAAAAATATGTTCGTCAAGGAAATCATCATTTACAGGAATTACTTCACTAGGGTTATTTAGTCTAGAAAGATAGTCAGCCACAACATTACATTTCCCTAATCTATCAATAATAGTAACATTCAATTTCTGTAATAACAATAACCACCTAGTCACTCTATAGCTAGTCAATGTTTTATTCATTAAATATTCTATACCGGAATTGTCTATATGCACAAATACTTCATATCCTCTTACATGGTGTCTGAATTTATTAATGGAAAAAATCACAGCTAAAAAATCTTTTTACGTTACTGTGTAATTTAATTCAACAGGTGACAAGTTTTTACTGATGAAGTAAATAACTTAGGATTTTTGGTTTTCTTCTTGTCCTAAGGCTATGCCAATATCTGTATCGGAGGCATCGGAGGAAATATGAAATGGAAGGGACCATTTCGGCCCTCACAGAAATGGGGCCTGTACCAACTTTTCCTTCAATGCCTCAAAATCTTGTTGGAAAGTCTTAGTCCAAAAGAACTCACTATCCTTAGTGAATAATCGAAAAAGCGGGGTAGATATCCTAGAGAAATTCTCAATGAATCTACAGTGATATCCCGCATGTCCTAGGAATCCTCTCACTTCCCTTTGTGTTTTGGGTGCAGGAAGATGTATGGTAACCTCTGTTTTAGCTAGGTCTACCCAAATACCTTTGTCAAAGATAATATGACCAAGATATACTCCTAATTTGCAAATTAATCTACATTTTTTATCACTCAAATCAAGGTGAGATTCTTGGTAATGAAAAAGAACTTTCTAAATATTTTTGAGGGCTCCCTGAAATGAATCACCAAATACCAAAAAATCATCCATGTAGATTTCCACACATTCAAGGTTAGCAAAGATAGCCAAAACAGCCCTTTGAAAGGTATCTGGAGCATTACATAGCCCAAAAGGAAGAACTTGATAGGAAACCGTTCCCTAGGGGCTTGTGAAAGTGGTCTTATCTTGATCCATGGGTGCGATCTGTATTTGGTTGTAACTGCTAAAGCCATCTAAAAATGAGAAGTACTTTTTACTGGCAAGGGTATCAAGCACCTGATCGATGAAATGAAGGGGAAAGTAGTCCTTGAGAGTGTTTTTGTTCATTTCTCTGTAATCAATGAAAATCCGACATCTCCCATCTTTCTTCGAGACCATCACCAATGGATATACCCATTTTCTATTAGATATAAGATAAATTAAATTAGAATATAAGAGTTTTTATAATTCTTCTTTCACTATTTCTTTTAGCGCGAGGTTCATGCACCTTTGGGGTTGTCGAACAGGTCAAGTCGCCTCCTGAATATAAATATGGTGAGTACAGGTTTCAGGAGGGATGCATTTCATTTCCTCATAGGCCCATGCAAAGGCATCAAGATGGTCATGTAACAAACTCACAAGCTACTCTTGTTGGGATGAATCCAAGTCTGAGCTGATATGTAAAGATTTGCCTGGACTAATCTCAACAAGAGTGGTTTCGGGTTCGAGAGTACAAGGTGGAGATGTTAGAGTATCTGGTGAGGAGGGTTGAGAATTGTAACTCTCTTGAAAATCCAGAATAAAAATTTGATGAAGTGAGTCAAAATTTGGCATTGTATCTAGATTTTTTAAGAAATATCATATCTCACCCTCCTGAGTAGACTCGGTATGATGATGTATCAAAGAAATAGACTGGGTCTCCTCATCACTACTATAATCAAGCCATAAGGTATCTCGAAGCTCTTGGATAGATCTAGCAGGTGGATATAAGGTGAATTTCTTCCTAGATTCTCCATGGGAAATATACATATCACTAGAGTGGCACCCAATATAAGCATTAGTTGTAGCAAGCCATGTTCATCCCAGGATCAAGGGATGTCCTCCAACAGGATTCTTTGGCTGAAGCACAATGAAATTTGCGAGGTATTCCCAAGAGTCAATTGAAACAACCACATCATCCAATACACCTTCCAGCTTGATTTTGGATGTATCTGCAAGTTCAATAACGGTGGGGTTAGGGCGAATATGGACCAACCCAAGTTGATCCATGGTTTGCATAGTCATAACATTGATGGCTTCTCCTAGGTATATCAACATATTGGAGACAAGGACATCATCTACCTAAACAGAAATAACCAGGTTTCCAGGGTCGATATATTTTTCCATTTTCACACACCCTGTCATTAACTCCACTACTCTTCCAACGAACTAAATGGTTTGGGGTTATACTATTTTCCTTCCTGACTTCTTAATATAGATTTCCCTAATTAATTTTTTACAAATGGGGATCTCTTTGATAGCCTGAAGCAAAGGGACCTTTATAAAAATATTCCTAAGCTCAGAAGCCAGACTAGACTCGGGAGTAGGGTCACTCTTCTCCATAACTAGCCTCTTTGGGTAGGGATGCCGGTTTGAAGAAGATGGAAAAGTCTCCAAAGGTGTGGGGATAGGTTGAATGGTGACTTCTCCTTTCGAATGATTAGGAGTTTCATCCTCACCTTTCTCCTTGATAATCACCATAATTTGTTTTTGTTTTTATGAGTTTGCTACCCTCCCTAATCTTGATTGAAGTTCATTGACCCCAACATCTATGGTTTGATAAATGGAGGGGGTAAGTGGTTTCATAGGATCAATCATCTAAACCGCTTTGTTATTGGGGTTTGGTACCATTTGAGCAGGCAGTTTGGGTGGTCGAAAAGGTGGAGGCAAAGGTAATGGTGGCATAGGTTGACTTTGTGGAGGTAAGGTTGGAAATAATGATTGTGACATTGGATAAGGTGCATATGTAGGAGGATATGATTGCATGGGTGCGGGATAGGAATAATGAGGATGGGTTGATCCCCCCCATCCTTGTTTCCAAGGTTGAGGAGATTTCCCATATGAAAAGTGATTTCCATGCTGCCATAGTTGAGAGTGATTTGTATTATGATAGGAATATGGTGGTGCATTATAACCGAAATGATTTGGTGCTTGTTCGGGAACCATACCTTCACCTACCTGAGGCCAAGTTTTTCGTGCTCCCATAGCATGTAATGGCTCATATTTGGACTCCTCTCCTTCAAATATTGCTTTCAGTCCAGGTATAGAAGGGAACTCCTTGGTAATATGTTTTCCTACACAAATCACACACTTATTAGAACCTTTAACATCTGCAAGACATTCTCTTAAAAGATTCATTTTCCTACACTTTGGGCAATAAATAGAAAATGACTCTTGTTCTTCTAAAAGTTTTGTTGAAATTTAAAATATTCCATTTCTTTGCTAACGATGTTCATTATTTCAATTTTCATATTGTCCATTTTATTCTCCAAACTGATGATCATAGCATTCGTAGATCCAAGTTTATTAATTTTACTACGAACTCCTCTACCAGATCTAGATTTGTTCTATGACAGCTTCCTGCACAAGTCACAAGTCTGATCAAAATTTTTTTGAGCAATATCCCCTTGTCCTAGCAAGTTCAAACTGTTTCTAGCATCATCAATCAGCCCACATAAGAAGAAGGTTCTAAAAGTACTTAGATCAAATTTCTATTTTTCCCTTTAGAGGATATATAGAAATATTTCTAGATAATCTTCCAAGGTCTCGTCATCACTTTGTACAATGGTGAAGATTTCATCATGAATTTCTTTAGTTTTACAATACTCCTAATATTTGAACCAAAAAAATTTCTTCATCTACTCCGAAGAGGTTATAGTATTCCATCCCAACCCCATGAACCAGCGCAATGCTGAATCTTTCAGAGTTGTAGGAAACAACTTTAACTTTTGGGTATTTGTGGAGTAATCATATCTTCTACATAATATATCAAATTCGAATAAGAAAGAATTTGGGTCTTTATATACCTTACCGTGGAAATGAGGAAGAGATGATGGTGGAATATTCTTCATTTTCACAACTATGTTTGGATCCACGATTGGAAATCCAAAGGTGGATTTCTCCTCATTTACCTGTTTCTCGCCAGTTCCCTCATCGTGGTCCTCGTTATCTGCCATTTTTGGACCTCCAATCGAACCACTCCCCACAGGATGAGAAGGTTGACTATGGTTCAAATCAACTTGGCCTCCAATGGTTCCCTTCTGACCCTTTGTTGGTTGTGTCATACCCGAACTGTTGTTTCTAGAGTCCAAGTAGATAGTTCATGTGTGATGGGTATGTTTTTGTTTGGACTTTATGCCTACAAGAGAAGGCCCAATTTGAAAAAGAGTTTCATATTTATTAGTGTTTTCTCTGCCCTTATTGGGCTTCGGATCCCTACCCTTTTTAGGCATTCATCTTAAAATAATCAAACCAAAACTGACAAAACTTGAAAGTACAAAAAAAAGTTCAACACTAAAAAAAATCCTTCAAGCAATAGAATCACACTGCAAAAAAAAATAATAGCAAAATTACTCCTATTATGAATAAATCATAAAATTCTTACCAATATTAAAATGCCTCCCCGGCAACGGCGCCAAAATTTTGGGTGCAGGATTTGTACTTCAGCAAAATCCTTCAACACTTAATTTTCAAAGCGGGGCTACATAAGATTAGAGTTGTAGCATAGGAAATGCCAAGAAATGATATGAACCTTATTTAGATCTATTCCTAATTCCTAATTACAGTTTGTAGAATCAAAAGAAAAGATCATGTGGCAAGCAATACCAAGAGAATTCTGGTGCTGGAATGAAAAGGAAAGTATTTGTAGAAATTCAAATCAAAGGAACTATCAAACTGTTATGAATAATCTCAATCAATAAAATAAATATCTGAGATTATATTCAGTGTGGTGTTAAGGCAAAGGGATAATTAAATTTTTTGGGATGTCTTCCTTCCTCAAAGATTTTCCTTCCTGCACTAAGCTATTGTTCTTGCACTGTAGCAATGTTCTTGTACTGGAACGTTGTTCCTATACTGAAACTAAGTTCCTTCACTGGAAGTATATATGATGTACATGCACTAAAGATTTTATCCTTTATATAGGAGTTATGAGTCCTTGTACCATAGCACTATGTTCCTGTACTGAAACAAAGGTCCCTATACCATAAAACCAACATTCGTGTACTCAATTTCCAAATTAATTGCATAAAATAAAAAGTGTGCTAATATTAAAGGGATAAATTGCAAAGTGAAACAAAACTAGAAAATAAACTTTCACAAGCAAAAAGATTCTTTCAACTAACCAGATATTTAGAGATGAGAGGCACTTTATAAGTCAAAGGAAGTTCTTGCTTAAAATAGGAAAATTCTTGCATGTGAAAAGAGAAACTATCTTATCCAAATACCAACAGGCGTCTTCCTGAGATGATTGTTTTTATGTAAATTAGATCTGCACTTTATTTATGAATAAAATTTTTAACTCAAAAGTCCCTTTAACGATTTTAGTGTTAAGTTAAGTCTATTCCAAAAGGGTCATAAGTGCAAGCATAGATCTATCTAATACAATAGTGTATCATTAAAATATTTTCAATATAAGTTAACCCTTAAACCAATTTTAAGTACTAAGAATTTTTTTACTCGAAAATAAAACACGAGTTGCAGAAGAAAACAAATAACTTGCAGGAAATAGAGAGAACTTGTAGAAATAAACTAGGAAACTTTAACTTACAGAAATGGAAACGCATTGGTGCAAGCAACTAAACACACTCTTCTTTGCATAAATGAAATGCAACACGCATCAAAGGAAAGAATGGAAGAAAGGAAATAAACATAACCAAACCCACAAACTTCAGATCCGAATAACAGAACTTGTAAAGAAGTTAAAGCCTGTTAACGATGAAAGAAACACACATAACCTGCTTCAAACCTTGCATAAAAATAAGCTTAACATACCTCACGAAAAAGGGGGAACGTGCTGGGTTGGTTGGGCCTTAGCCAACCAGCTCCTTATCCTGCTACAAGATCTGGAACTTCAGGTACTCAAACGATACATCACAAATATATTGAGACTGGAAAATGCATAACTAGCATGGTCCTTTGTATTAAACTTCAAAATAGCAAATATACATCATGGATACGAGATCTAGCCCCAGAAAATGGCAACACCGAAAGGTCACAGTCTGTGTCAAAATTTCTCAAGGCATCGCTACCTAACATCTACTAGAAAACCCTATTAAATACATATTCTCAGCTCATGGCCACAACAGAAAATACAACAAAAGTTGATCTTAATTCTTTCAGCTATTAATAGAATAGTAAAAAAGGGTTCATAGCCGAAGTCTTGATCTTCACATCCCACCTATTCCTCTACACTCCAAGCCCAGGAAGGATAACTGATCACTAGCAATAGATATGCATGATTTGTTGAGTTGTCTCGACCGTATGCGGTAAAACAAGCTAAAGTTGATAGCTGCCTCGGAAGTGCAGGAACGTCGGTCGGTATAAGAATCATTCGTGCACCAACCATCTCCCACATTTATTAATACTTTTTCCTTATCGAATTACTTTAGGAAAGAGAACATATTAGTTGCAAAGACAAATAAGATACAAAACCTATTAAATTAACGATTAAGTTCATATATAACCCTTAATACAAAAAACATGAAAGGAGTACAGGAATGAGTACAAGTTTGGAAGGAGTACGGGAATAAATAGGTTCCAGGGTTAAAACAGAGGATTAGGTAGTGTGTTCAAGGTAAGATAGAGGTTAGAAAGTAGGACAATTCTGAAAACCAACACTACTCATGCTCCACTTAATCCGAGCTCCTATATGATTGGACAACCTTCTTTATACATCATCCTGACGTCCACTCATCTAAGATGCCCCCTTATGTTCTCATTTCTTGACTTATTGAATAGAACCTTTGGCCTGATGTTGTCACTTGATGGTTTCTTGTTAACAAAACATCAGTTTTTTCTCTTAGCCTCTGTTAATAGACAGACTCCTGCAAATGCTTAAGAAACTAAGTACTAGTTTATCTTCTTTGACTTGCTCTTTAATTATATTCTGGTCTCAACCCTTTTTGTATGTAAATTCCACTTAAGTCTCATCCCTATTATCTCTCCGACTTCTGGATTTGGATTCCAATGCTTCTATTGCACCACTATGATTTAAAATAATTGTTGATCCTGTATACTAATCAATGATCAATAAAATATTTCTTCCACTGTGAATAGACTCTTGACCTACGTTCTCCCTCCTAGGCTTAATTTTGTATGTCTTGCATCAATATCATATACGATAATAAAATTTAAACACATATTACCACAACCAATAGAAAAGAACTCATTTACATAGAATTCAAACACTTGAACAAAGTTTCTCCATTAATAAATATATAAGGATTTACAAAGACTTCACCTAGCCTTATTTACATCAATTTTACCCTCCTTGGCCTCGTGGACTTACTTGGCCTCTAAGCCTCTCAACTCTCTCTCCTCTATCTCTTTCACACTTCTACATACACCATACATGTTTTTTAGTTACATAATTATACAAATGGGATTTTGAACTAAATTTCAGTTCAGATCCACAATTTCCTCAACAAATCCCTATTTCTACATCTTCTAGATCCACCTATCCTCCTAGAGATCTAACTAACACTAATATTTCTCTAACTCTCTCAAATATTCTCAATACTTCTCCTATTTGAAATATTCATCACTTGTATACATTTTTCATGAAAATATAGGAAAATAATTTAATGAAATAATTAATTATGTAGCCAACTCCCTTGGTAATTGAAAGACCCCTATCTTTATTCAAATTGTATTTTGACTTAAAGGTGAGATTATTTTGCATCATACTCCCAAGGCCAAAAAATTCCATGTTATCCTCACCATGTGTTGTTATGGACTGATAAAAATCCTCTTGGATCCCAAATTTTATACTGTAGTTGATCATTTGTTTATTCATGTTAATGTTGCTTTCTTGTTGTCTTCTACATTCTTCCTTGCTTCCAAACTTTATGTTGCAATTATCCTCCTTCCTTTCTGATTTAGACTCGGTTAGTAATTTTCGGCCTATTGTAATCCATTATTCTATGTCTAATATACCTCCTTTAAGGTTCTTTCAACATCAACTTCCTCATCTCTTCACTTTCGATGTCCAACTTGTCTTTTGGCTGGTATAAGTTACTGATCCTTGTTGATATTTGTTGTTTTTTTTCTCTACTGCCATTGAAGCTTCTTTGGTCACCTCTTGTGTTCCTCCATCCTTTTCAAATATATCATATTTATGTTGGGACTTATTATCATTTTTTTTTGAATAAGACTAATTCTATTAAAAAGAGACATATAGTACAAACAGAGCTTGCATGCAAGTGACGCTGAGAAGTAGGGGAGCCAGAGGTGGAAGGCTAACAACCCCGCTCCTGAAATACTATCAAGGAATGAACAAAGATAACAAGGAGATTAGAAAAATAAGACCTAGACAAAGACCTCTACCCGGATTGGGTGGAATCTGCCAGACGGAATTTTTTCCCTTTTTTCTTGCTTACTTTGACCCGGCCATTAGAGCTTGGTTGGGCCGTGACCAGTTGTAAACTATTCTGCGTTGAGGGCGGAATATCCTTATCAGAATCGGAGGAAGAAGATTCATGCGAGCGTTTCTGAGAGATCATAGGGATAGAGGGATCCGCAGGAGTGACTGAGGGAGCATCCATCGGAGTCTCAACATTTTCCCCATATGCATCAATTTCTTCTTCATCCGAGCTGGAAGAGTCTGTGTCCTCCATGGGGGGAGGAGGAACACAGGGATTCCAGCTCTTGGATTTGGGTTTACGATTGAGATTCTTCCTTTTGTCTTGGATTTGAGAGCAAGTATTTTGGAGATGCCCCGTTTGATGACAATGGCGACATCTGAAGGCCATATTCTCATAATCCAAAGTTTGAGTCCAATGGAAGTCCCCGAATTTGAGGTTGATCTGTTCCAGAAAACCTTTGCTGATGTCTATTTCCGCGCACAGTCTGTCGTAGGTGTAGAGTCCATTCTCCCTTCTTGTGGTGTCTGTGGCAAGATAACGGCCTAAGGAATCTCCTATGGCTAAGAAAACATAGAAGTGCCATAGATGCACCGGAAGGTTCGGAAGCTTGACCCAAATGGGGAGTTTGGTGATGACAGTTGTAGAAGGGTCGAAATCTGGAAACCATGGAGTGATGAAAAGCCTAGCCGTGCTCCAGAACCAAGGACCTCCTGTAAGGGCTTTTTGGTAATCTTCATTTGAATCAAAAGCCACAATGAAGAAGCCTTTCGAGCATAGGTAGATCTTGCTTTTATTAGTCCAGTTGGAGTGGATCCATTGGTATAAATCTGTTGTACGAGGCCAAAGGCAATTAAATCTGCATATGATTGCGGTTTCAACAAATGTTTGATAATGCTTGACAAGCGCGTGGTGTGAGAGTTCTATAGAGGGAATTTCCTCCAATTTATCCACTAGAAATGGCTTGGGAGCCATGGCTGGCTGAGCAGCTTTCGAAGAGGTCTGAGGATGAACTGCATCTTTATGAACTACATCTTTGTATGAGAATGGAGGCGCAGAGGAGGTCTGCCCAAAGGACCCTCCTCTTAGCCTCAGGGATAAAGTAATAGAAGCATATCTTTGAATACAATAAAAGGAGAGGGGAAAAGGGTCCTCTAACTGTTTACCTTTGTACAGCAATCTCTGATAAGAGGAATCAGTGAATTTTGAGCTTGTAACAAAACTCCTGCTGCCCACAATATCTGTTACACGCACTGCCATTGCGACATCGTTTTTCTAGAAAGTGATTTGGATAAAATGCGGGGAGCTCATTGGAAGATGAGAGGTAGGTCAACGTCTTGCTTCTTGCATGGAGAAGAAGTGGAATCAAAGGGCATACTTGCTTGGATCGCGTAATCCTTGTGGGCATGGAGATTCTACGACCTTTCATCCTTCCTATCACCCTCACTGCTGCTACTGCTGAGGAGAAATGTTTTTGCTAGGGTAGTCCCTAATGCGGCTAAGACATTAGTGAAGGCCCACAGATCTCTTACCCTCGGTGCGTTGTGGCGACCTACCATGAAATTCAGAGGATTATTATCTGCGAGCCATTCCAAACTTAGTATGACGGGGGCATTGGTGATATAGCCATGAGAATCCTTCATGAAAAATGCGTCAATCTGAGTCATTCTTCCTCATGTCATTTGTAGTTAAACTTTGATTAGGCAGGCAAATGTGTTTAGAAGATGGGTCAAGAATCTGCAGTTATTGCATTCTGCGAGCACTGAGACCCCGGGGGTCATGGCATGGAGACTCGTAGAACTGTGTGCTCTGCCTTGACAGTGACTCACAGAGCCTGCAGTGAGGAAGCGAAGTGATATGCGCTGACGAAACATATCGATTAGAGTTTTGGAGGCGCCAAGAAATCATACAGTCTTATCTTGCTAATGTTGGGACTTATTATCATTGTTGTCCATTAGTTGTTTTATTTCCTCCATGGAAAAATTTCCCTTATCTTCCTTTGAACTATTGCAATCATACCATTATCTCATTTATTTCATACTCCATCCTCAGATCGTTCAACCAGTCTTCTAAAAATTTCAGTTTTTTTGCAAACTTTTCCATGCTTACATTTCATCCTTTCATCTCATGGTCATTTTTCATCTCATCTGCGCCATCATTTTCTTCCACAACAACTGCTATTAGTGGTCCATATTTGTTAACATTATGGAAAATTTCTTCCTCTAAGAACTTCATTTCTTTACCAAATTTATGTCCATCATCTCTACATAGAACAAAGTTAATGTTTTGTTTATCATAAACAACAAGTCTTGCATCCACACACCAATTATTATATTTAACATCAATATGGCCTTTATCTTCCATTAATGATTCAACTATCATATGTTGATCCTCTAAATAATATCTAAAATTATCAAATTTTTCCTCCTCATCACCTTCATCACTATCACTTTCTCCAAGGATTGTTCCTTTTTCGAGTTCACAAATATATCCTTCTTCCTCATATTCAGTTTTTTTGAGTTTCCTTAACAAGGTTATGATCAAATGCCTCATATTTTTCCTTAGATTCCTCACATATAATTTCTTAACTAACCATTATATTGGTTTCCTCCTCAATATCCATCTATAACTCTCGTCTCTTTCTCTTTCATGAAACCGCTACTTTATCTTATTGAACTATGATCTTATCTCAACCATTTCCTTTTCAATTTCTTCTTTACTCCTTCTCTTGCCAATTACCTCAACATTCTTCTTCTTATTGCAACTTTCCTTTGAACCCTTCAGATAACTATCAACAATAATCTTCATTTTTTCTTTCAGTAAATTCTTCTCGTCCACTTGTGAGTTGCAACAAGCCTTTTCCATATTTGTAACAAGCCATCTCCATATTTGTAACAAGTCCGCTACTTATCACCAATGCCAAGTCCTCCTTCTTGGTATCCTCTACTTTCTTCTCTTCCCTTGTAAATTCTACCCACACTCATTGTGGAACTTCCTTTGGGAATTTCTACCCAACCTCTATTTTGGAATTAATGTCCCCTTCTTGGCCTTTTCCAATAGATTATTCTCCCAAGCACTTCTAATCCTTAGTTTTCAAAGCTATTATGATTCTTCTTCTTCAATTGCTCATTTCCTCTTTTGAGAAATTATCGTCTCTTCTCTCCTTCTTCAAAAATTCAATTTATTTGTTTTTGGGGTTCTGTCACAATTTCTCTTTCTCTTGAGGTCTCTACTTACTCCCTCTTTCTTTTTCACGACATTTTTGGTTGTTTGGCTATTCAAGTTCCCCTACTAATGTTTGCTTCAACCTACAAACATATTCTCAGCCCAAAGTTATCATTAAAACATCAATTTTAGCTACAACCCCTTCAAGACTTTTCCCTTTGAGAATATTTTGTCTCTTCCTCATGTATTCTTTTGTCTGTTTTTTTCCTTTTAAAGAACAACTCAATCTATACTAATTTATTTTCATAAAAACTTCCCTCCAATATTTTTTTACAATCTTTCTTCATAAAATCCACATTTCACAAAATCTATTCTTCATCTCAAAGAGTAAAATTTCCAACCTTTCTTGCGAAATTTTCACAAACCTATACAAAAGAAAAAGATACCTCTATATTTCAGAACTCTTTATCCATTTATTTCCTCTAAAATCTCCCTAACTACTGCTTAGGTCCTTTATTCCTCTTACAAAATTCATATTATTTTGGTTCTAGGTTAAGATATTTTAAGAGCTTTGATACCAATTGATGCAGTCCTAACCACTTATCATTGATAAGTCTGCTTGTTTGTGCCCATAGTCACTTTACTGAGGCTTAAGCGCTTCCTTCAATCCCATGGTGTATTTTAAGGTCCATTTCTAAGAGCTGCCAACCTATTCATACATCAAACCCAAAGGTTTGGTTTAAATCCCAATATTTTGTGTTATTTCAAGAAACGATGTCGACAAATTCATACTATGAGTGCTTGTGTTCACAAGAAAATTCCCAATCAATATTGAGGACCAAGTTCTTCTCTGTTCCAAGCACTCTTCTCAATGCAGGCTCAGACCTTTCCCTTATTTTTCCAACCAAAACCACCACAATCGAAACCTTTTATTAGTAATAAATAGAGGATGGGCTCACTTTTATTAAAACTACTAGGACCAATATTTTATAATATAAATTAAATTATGTGGCCTTATTCTCTACAACTCTCAACGCTTAATTTTTCCACCACTCTTCGTAATATGACACCCCAACTGTCCCAACTATGCACACTTTTTTATTCTTTTGGGATTTATGTTGGAAAGGAAATGGGATTTCCTTTCCTACATCACTGAGAATAATAGAGGAGACATAAAGGAATATAAGAAAAAATTGCAAAATAGAATCACCCAAATTGGAGCAAGTCCTCAGAGAATCCTTTCTTTTTTGATATCTTGATTCAGCCTTTCAAAGGTTGGTTTATCAAAGCGATACGAATATTATTATTCTGTGTTGAAGGAGAATCTGTGTTAAAGTTCGAAGAAGCTGACTCGCGAGCTTGCTTTAATGCACCTAAAGAAGCATTATTATTCCCTATCTTTGTGCTTGCTAAAGGAGCATCGTTCACAACAAGATCCTCAGGAGACTTTTGAGGATATGAAGTTTGAACCTTTTCCATCAAATGGTTTTCATCATTAGATCCTTCATCATCCTTATCTAAAATAGAGGAAGTCTCGTCCTCCCTATGAGGTGGGACGTAGGGCTTCCAACATTTAGCTCTAGAATTTTAGTTGTTTCACATCTAATGATATTTAAGTAGAGGGAAAGAATTAACATAGTTACTGATCAAATGAGAAAATTATTGATTACCCTTTTTTTAAGGGAGGAAAATAATCACTTGATTTTGAAAAGTGGTTATTTAAAGTACATCTTTTTTGTTTTGGAGCATATTTTTGGCACTTTAAATTTTCGTATGTATCAAGTATGAATATTGGTTTTTAAATGTGAGTGATTTTCATGTTGATTTTGAAAAGTGTTGATGGAGCGACAACCCCCTTTTTATAGAGGGCTCATTTTTAACACTTTAAATTTTCTCATGTATTAAGTGTGAATTATTTTTTTTAAATGTTGATTATTTTACCATTTTTGTCTTATTCATCTTCTTGTTTTTCGTCCTAAGATGTTAAATTTTTAAGAGTATTCCAAACGTGTTTTTTGTTTTTCTTTGCAATATTTTTTATAATTAAATTTTGAATTTGTTTTGCAAATTTTGAAAAAATAATAACATTAATATTTTGAGGTTATGATTTTATATATATTTATATATCACTAGTTAATACTTCAATACACATAAAATAATTGTCACTAAAAAATAACAATTTTAAACACTCAACAAAAATACACATTGCATATAAATATAATTAAAAAAATATGTATTTTAAGACATTTTCGCTAAAAAATGACATGTTAAATAAAATATTTTTATAAAAAAGATTGAATAAAAGTATTAAAAATAAATAAATTTTATGAATTTTATATTCAAAGACAATGACATTTCAAGTATTTTTTCCAAAAAAATGATTCAAATAAAATTTAAAGTAAAAATAATAACAAAAAAAACATATAATTTTAAAAACCAATAAATTATTTAAAAAATAAAAATTAGAAACATATAAAGATTTTTTTTTTAATTACAATTAAATTAAAAAAACAAAAATTTGATTATAAAGGGCAATTGGGCACTTAAGGCCTAAAGTGGTCGCGAGACATGAGTACAATGTGCGATTGGGAACTACCTTGCCCCGACCCAAGCCCTATGGGCACATGTGCATGAAAGTCGATTTTGGGAATCATTTTCCCCACCCAAGTGGCTGTAAGTGTTGGCCCCTAAGCTGGCAGGGAACTGCATGCAGCTCCTCGGCCACCCAGAGCCCAGCCCTCGCCGCCACATGGAAGGGATGTCAATTCTCGGAATAGAATTGTCACCCAGGTGGTCGTGGGGGCTCGGCCCTTGCTAGACAGGTTTCGATTTTTTATTTTTTATTTTCTATTTAATTTTTTAGAATGTTTTAATTTTTTTAATATTTTTTAAATATTTTTTTTTAAGTATTTTTTTTAATTTTTTTTTTTTTAATTCTTAATTATTATTTTTAATTTTTTTTAAAATGTTTTTTTAATTATTATTTTTAATTTTTTTTAAATAGTTTTTTATTTTTATTTTTTATTTCTTTTTAATAGTTTTTTTTTTTCAATATGGTTTTTTTTAATATTTTTATTTATTTATTTTTTTAATTGTTATAATGTTTTTTTAGTTTTTGTTATTTTTTTTTTCAATTTTTTTTATTTTTTTAAATTTGCTTGTATATGTTTTTCTTAGTTTGATTGTATATTTTTTTTAACTTTTAGTATTTCTAATTTTTATTATTAAGGTTTTTTTATTCATGTATGATTTTTTGTTTTTTTTACATTTTTTTATAATTTTAATCTTATCTAAATCAATTTTTCTTAAAAAAAAATAGAAAATATCATCATTTTTTAAATTAATTTCATAAAAATTTCATAATTTTTGTTTTTTTCTTATTTTTTATTCAAATTTTTTATAAAAAAACATTTAGTTAACATATTTTTTTAGTTTTCGGCCTATGCCTTTCCATTTTTTTTTAATATTAATTTTTTTTAAATGTTTTTTATAATCATTTTTATTTATTTATTTATTTATATTTTTTTATCAATTTATTTTTTATTTTATTTTTTTAAGTTTAATTTAAAAAACAAAAACAAAAAACTTCTTATTTATTTCTTTCAAAGTTTTTATTTCTATATTTTAATAGATTTTATTGTCTTTTTTTTATCTCATCAATAATATTTATTTATAAAATATTTATTTTTTATATGTTTTTTAATTTTTAATGTTTTAATATATATATTTTTACTTGTCATTATTTAAAAAAAAAAATAATTATGTTCGTTTTTTTTTGAAATTTTTTTCAATGTTTGTATATTCTCAAAATATTTGATTGGATATGTATATCAAAATAAAAAATATGTAGAAGTAATAAGTCTGAGAGAACAATTTTTTGTTCATGGTGTACTTCCTTAGCATTCGATACAGGACACGACATTTTTTTTGCACAAGTTTTAATAAGTTTTTTAGTTTTGATTTATTAAATTCAAAAGAAATATAATTTTAATATTAAATTATTATTATTATTATATCAAAATAAAATTTAAAAATATATATTTCTCAATAATGAAATATAATTTTTAAAAAACAATTTGCAAATTTCAAAATCTTAAAATTATTTGAAAATAAAATATTTACACAAATTTTAAAAAACAAATGTTTTAATGCAAAGAGTATCATAAACTCCAATATCACATATAAATTCATTTGTTTTGTAAAGTTGTTCATTCATCATAACGGAAGTATTTCATATTGAGTGACTTCAATACATTATATAAAAATATATTATATTTAATAAATTATTATTAATATGATAAACTTAAAACAAAATTAAATTAATTTAAATTAAATCGTAATAATTTTTTAAAACAATATTAATACCATGGTTGAAACTTGTTGGAATTTTAAATTTTTTTATAAATGTGATATTTTATCTTTAATGTCATTCTTTGAATTTAAAGATTTTTAGACACATGATATTTTATCTTTAATACCATGCCTAAAAATCATTGGAATTTTAAGACTTTTCAGAGACGTGATGTTTTATCTTTAATGTCATTCCTATAGTAAGAATTTTAAGGGTTTTCAAAATCATGATATTTTATCTTTAACATACTTATTAAAAAATGTTGACAATTTACCTCGAAAAAAATGTGTTATTCGAGGATCAACACTTTTCGTTTTCAAGGTGTTTTTGCACAAAAAAAAATGGCTTTTACTAGCATTTTTAAAAAATGTTGAAAATTTACCCTGAAAAAAGAATTTTTGTTCCAACATTAACACTTTTTGTTTTCAGGTTGTTTTTCACGTTTTTTGGGGGGTTTTTTTGTTAGAGTTCTTGTTTTTAGGTAATAGTTCTCGTTTGATCGGTAACTTTGTTAATTTTGTAAATGGTTTGTTTGATGATAGAAGTGACAACAAAAAACAATATTCTCATAGTCTAGATCATGAGTCATTTGAAAATAACTTATTCTTAAATTGATTTGGTCTTGAAACCCTTTATTAACAACGATTTCAACATAAATTTTTCTGTTAGTGTAAATGCTAAACTTCCCATGAGAAGTATCAATTCTAGCAAAATGGCCAAGGGAGTTTCCAATGCCTTGAATGACTGAGTAGTGACACAAGTAAGTAGGAATATTAAGAAGTCGGACCCATATTGTTAGCTTGGTAATGACTATTGTAGAGTGGTTAAAATCTGAAATTAAGGGGTTGAGAACAGTCCAACATTGCCCAAGAACTAGGGCCCTTTAGATAAAATTTTCTATTTTACCTTTTATCAACAAATGCCATAATGGAGAAGCTACTGGAGCAGAAAATAACCTTGCAACTCTTGGTCCATGAAGAATGGATCCATCAGTGAAGATTGGTTGAACAGGTCCATAAATCATTAAAACAATATATTAGGGCTGACTTAACATAGATATGAGGGATGTTCTCAAGAGCCAAGTGAGAGATTTATAGGGAAGGAAATTACTCAAAATTTTCAATGAAAAATAGCCTAGGAACCTCTTGGGACTAAGATGTCGTTGGGTAGGGTTGAGTTTGCACAATATTTTTATAAGAAAAAAATATGAGGTGCCAGTCTTGCTCGCACCGCCCACCGCAATAAATGAAGGGCCATAAAAATAGTGTCATATTTACCAATATTAGGGATTGAAAGAAAGGAAGAATCACCCAATTTCTTACCTGTCAAAAGTAGGTATTCATGAAAGAGGAAATACCCACCCATAGCTCCAAGGAAAGCTTGAGATCCTGTACCAAATCTATGGAGTGAACCTCAAGGAGCGGTGAATGCCCAGAGATAAGTTTGACAAGGATCTAAAAATAAATTAGAGAAACCGAGACTTGAGAGAACATGATCACGAAAGAACAAAGTAGAGACCTTCCACCACTACCATAACTACCACTATTACAGGCATTACCTATGTTTCCCCTACCACCATCTTGGCCTCCACTATCAGCACCACTATTACCCTAGATGAAAGCTTCATCAATCCTCATAACATTTAGGGCCTCGATTCTTCCACCGTTTTCACCGTTTTCATGTTCAACCGTGTCCTCAATGGCCTCTCCCTTTATCAACATTCGCCTCTCCCTTTATCAACATTCAAAACCTATTAGTTTGAATCAAAGTTTGATGTACCGATAAATCCTCGCTTCTATCATCATGAGTTATAAAACCATAACCTTTATCTCAATTAAACAACTTAACCTTCCTTGATCTATTCCCTTAAAAGAGGGCATCATATCTCAACTTTTTCGTATTGAGGAAAGCATAACATATTCTCTTATGCGGTTTCACCTAAACCCTCGATTATGCTTCACTCGCATTCTTGTTACCATTTAATACTCATGACCTTGGAGACTCAAATAAATGAACTTAATTGTAAGGAAAATGAATTGAAACTGTCATTGCTCCAACCAACATGTATTCAAATCAACATATTAACTCTTTAAATTATGATTTTATTTCACACAAAATTCTTTAAATATCAAAGACTTGATTTTTTTATTCCCCTTATCCTCACTTTCAAAACACAAGAAAAAAAAATGGTTAAAGCTCCAATACCAACCTCAACTTCAGCATATGAAATTGCTCCAATCGTAAACAATGAAATTGAAAATAACAAGGTTTAAAGGAACGCACACACTAATGATATTTTTAATGTGAATCTTAATTAAAACTTATTCATTAATTTGCTTAAGGAATAATATTTTTAATTAGAAACTACGAACTTAGAGATTGTGATTAATAATAGAACACTTTAGATTTATAAATTAATACACTAAATAATTCATGTTCAAAATGTACTATATAGATACACAATAATTTTAAATTTTAAAGATCTAATTTATAATTTATATAACTTCAACATTATCAAAATTAATAAATTTGTATAAGATTAAAGTTATTATTTTTCCATTTGCAAATAAATGAACGTTTTGTTTGAAGATTATAATTTATAACGCTTTGTTTGGAAGGGAAAAACAATTTAGGGAAGTATAATATTAAAATTATTATTTTTCCATTTGCAAATAGTATAATGAAATTTTTGTTTGAAGATTATATTTTATAATGTTTTGTTTAGAAGGGAAAAACAATGTTGGGAACTTTGAGAGTGAATATTTTACGACTTTTTGATGTGACTTCATTAATCATTTATATAAGTAGAGCCAACAAAATTATTTCTCTCTTCTTTATATTATTTGAAAATGATAAAATGAACATAACTTAAACATATTAAGTTATGTAATTTATTTGTGCAAAAATATGAATAATAAACTTCAAAAAAATTATTCATTGAAGCATATAAATAATTACAATAAAATATTGTGTATTACTATGTAAATTTTTCCAAAGATGCTTTGGTAAAGTTATAAATAAAGTGAGAAGTTGCAATATTACATTATGTTTTGATTATATGGTAAATTATATATAATTTTAAGTGTGTTTATTAAGCTATTAAAGGTGGTCTAATTTTGTAAAAGTTGGTGGTTGCATATCTATTAGTATTCCACTTGTTGTTGTTGATCTATATCAACAATAGTCCTGATGATTGATTATTGAAGTGGACATAACTACTTTTTTTTAGACCATTAATCATGTCAAAGGCATAGCATTCCAATCTCGCATGGACATAACTACTTTTTTTTAAGACCATTAATTATGTCAAATCTATATTATTCTAACATTGGCTCAAAAATATATTATTGGATTGACATAAAAAATATTTGAGTAACATATAGAATGTGGACATTCCCTAATATTTGTTCATGATTTTACAAAATGTATAGAAGAGATTAATATAATTGGGGCCTTTAGTTCATAGACGCCTAAAGAGTTTGAGGGTTGCACCTCTTCAAATCCATCTCTTTAGAAGGGAATTTTTGTTGCAACAAAGGTTGCACTTGATAGATAACCGTATAGGTCATACCAAAACTACTTGTGGTAGTCGCATTTTTCACAACATCTGTATTTCCATCAAATATAGTCTCTGATGATGGTGTTTTATTATTTCTAGGTATATTTTATCAGGGCACCATATTATTTAGCATCTTGTATTCATGTTTCAATTTGAAATATCTTTTTCTTTCTATTGTTGCAAATTTTCTTCAAACTTCGAAGCAAACTGAATGCATATGCAAACATATTGACATCAAATAACTCAATATATTTTTGAAAATAGTGACTAAGACCACTTATGTACCTCAAAATTTTATTCTTTGAATATATAATGTGCATATTTTCCATGATTTTAAAGGATACTTTGATGTATATTTATAGAGTGTGGATTTTTTATAAGTGCAGTTGTTTCCATTGTTTTTAAAGTTGTTTGTTTTTCTTGGAATTACATAAAAATATTTTACCACACAACATGGTTGTTTCATGTCTCAATAATCAATTTCTTATATGTGATGCCTCATTTATTGAGTTTCTCCCACAAACCATGCACTGTGGTGGATATCT
This sequence comes from Pinus albicaulis, assembly GCA_034641835.2. Taxonomy (NCBI): domain Eukaryota; kingdom Viridiplantae; phylum Streptophyta; class Pinopsida; order Pinales; family Pinaceae; genus Pinus; species Pinus albicaulis. The sequence goes on from CM076578.1 coordinate 1,525,773,216, forward strand.
TCAGTGTAGAAATGAAATTTTTTTCACTTCTAGTGAAATCACTCATAGTGAAGTAGGTTTAGAGATATGAAGTCCAATGGCCTACAACATCTACATAAAGCTTTCTCTTAAGGATTTTGGGGATGTCAAGATCCATACAAACATTGAAGGGTGAAACCCCACTAAAGGGAAGTTCATAATCACTATTATTGAATTCATATGTACTTATGATATTCGTCAAAATATTCATATCCTTATCTATCATAATTTTTTCTATTAATCTAGAGAATATTAATGATGTCACTTCTCACAATGACGTTCCACAATATTTTATGTAGATAATAGAAAAAAAAAAAAAGGGTTGGTAATTAGAACAAGTTTCGATTGATATAAAATTATCAACCCAATTGTAATTATTCACATGCATGGCTGTGATACCAATAAACCAATTGTAGGATGGAAATCAAAGGTTCATTTAAACATATTGGACTATTTTGGTTAGAGAATAAAATAATAAACACTAATTAAGAAAAATAATGAACAAAGAAAATTGCATCAAAAAAATATTTCTATAGCCACATTAAATATTTCTATATGGAGCCAACTATAATGCTTGTAGTGTATGAATAGGATACCAATGACTCAATTTTAGAATGGAAATCAAAGGGAATTTTAGACATACTGGATTATTTATGTTATGAAATTGAAAGAATGAGCATTAATGAACCAATGCAAAGAAAAATAAATCAAATAATATTCATACCATTCCAAAAGGAGAATATGTTATGCTACCCCTATTATATTTATTGTGATACAATATATATATACATACAAAGTACATGCAATTTCTATGGTGGTTATTTAGTTCCCAAACATAATTCAGTTACTTAATTGATTATTGTTTCTCCTGTGCTATTATGTCATGTGTTGTAGATATGTTTGGTTAGCATTCTTTATGCATGCATGAATATTTCAAGTTTTCATATCTAAACAATACATGTGTAGACCACTAAGATGGAATTCACTAAGATTTTATTTAGAATGATCAACTTGTCAAAACTAAAACTTTCCAATACTAAATAATAATTGCAATATCAAATATACATTATAAACCATGAAGTGAGTGTGAACATACTTAATACTTTGTTTGAAAAAATTTGGAACACAAAAATAATTTTAAAAATTCATACTATCCTAAATTCTAGTTTTTACCTAGCACAAAGTTCAAGTTCTATCATTGTGAATGATTATCCAAATCACTTCCATCTAATGACTTTCACCAATACAAAGTCGCATAAAATTTAAAACCTATCATTGTTCATAATTATCTAAATCACTTTCATTAGTAACAAAGCTTAGAAGCAAATGAATTATAGTATCAAAGGAAAATCCCCATAAATTTATGTTCAAAAATGTTTTTACCAACATAGTTTTTAAGGTAAAATTTGTCAACTTGGGTTAATAGTTAATTTATTAATCAAATTTTAGTTTTCTTAAAAACTTGCACATTTGCTTAATCAAATTTTTGTTGTTATATGTCTTCTGACACAAAGGTTAGAAAAAATACTTTCTTTATAGATAACTAATAGTCTAACAACAAAAGATGATGATTTAATTACAAACCCTATGAGTAACAAATGTTAGTGTAGTTGTTCAATAAATATTCATAATAAAACATTATATATGTATATGTATATGTATATATGTGTGTGTGTGTGTGTGTGTGTGTGTGTGTGTGTGTGTGTGTGTGTGTGTGTATATACATGTATATATATATACATGTATATATATACATATATACATATACATATATATATACATACATAGATACATACATAGATACATATATATATATATATATATATATATATATATATATTCTATTTAACAAAAGTATACTTATATTGTGTGTTCATATAGTGAGAAGCTTTGTTTTGAGAGTGGATAAAAAATGACCCCCCTCCTCTTTGGGAGAGTATATTTGTAATTATTTTTGCAGGTTTCATGGTTCCCTCTCTCCAAAATAGAGAAATGTGATCCAAAATCAAGAGAAAAAAAAATGGAGAGTCTCTAGTGGAGAATGCTCAATAGTGTTAGGATCATAGTTTCGATGATGAAAATGGATCATGTGGAATGAGGAGGAAAACCTCTCTATTTATAAAAAAATGCTAGTTATATTTGATGAGGTCAAATATAATAATTTTTTTCTAGACCAAGTCAAGATCGAACCAATTTACGTATTTTAGTATTATTTGTGAGAGGAAAAGGTTAAAGATAACTCTCGATAACTTTTATTTAGATAATTAACTCATAAAATAATGATTAAGTGAGCTAATTAATAAATATAAGTATGATGGTTAGAAAATATTTATAAAAAAAGATGTTTATTAAATTACTTCTCAATAAAATAAGTTAAAATTCATTTATAAATAATGATTTAATAAATTATCTTCATGGGGATGTTTAAAAAATTAAGGAATAATCAATAAGTAAATAAATGATATATCGAATTATTCCCATGGAAACAAATAATATGAGTGAAAATTTTAGATTATTTTCACCTTCATGGGTAAATTTTGATAGTAACATAAAATTAATGGATTTATATAGGTTATTCTCATGTAAGTGGATTAATTAGTGCAAATAACTTAGGAAAATTAGTCCCTTCAGCCATTTTTTAAGGTGAAAGTGAGTTTAAATGTATAAAACCCATACTACATGATGTATTTTGATCCACCTGATAATTTCGGATAGACGATAATTTTCTATATGATAACCTTTGCAATTAATTAGATTCAAATAAAAAATGGGTGATTATTGGTGTTTATGATCCCAATGTGCCTCATAAATATCAATTAGACTAAATGTTTCTTTATGTTAAAAGTTAAAAATGCATAATGATATACTAAGAAAAATAAAATACGAACAACATATCTAGCCATAACAGAACAAAAGAATATTAAAAAGAAAGTGTGCCTTTTTTTTTTAAGAATACAATTTCTTTATACAATAGACTTAGGCCAAAAAGTACAACTATACATTTCATGCATAGCAAATAAAACACATCAATTAAATGGAAATTTACACACACTCCAAATTTAGAAATATTTTTAGGACAATGATTGCCACAAATTCCATTAACCTCTCATGTGGAAGTCACTCTAATAAATCCCATTAATCTATCATATGGCAGTTGCTCCAAGAAAGGTTAAATCCCTATGTTTCCCCTGCATTAAGTTAACTTCCTTACAAACATAATTTTCAATGCTATTGGAAGTATAAAATTTGGGTAACAATATCTCACTAATATCCACTATTATATAATGCAATTTTAGAAATTTTCCAAAGAAAATACTTCTTTTACACAACATCTTCCACTTTGAGTGTAATAACATCCTTGGTTTGATTGAAATTTATGGGTAGAGCTTCTCCAAATTTAATAAATTGGTTACAATCCCACTCAAACTACATATATAGGAAATCCTATGGATATTTGGATAGACAACATTCTCTTCAAGCATAGGCACATCTACCTCAAAATTACACTCTTCTCCATGGGAAACAACTATTGATTAACTACCACTTTAAATTTTAAAAGGAGTAGCATCACTAGGACAACAATGGATCACTTTAATTTCTAACTTTGTGTTGATGGTGCTGGACCCGCCAACATTTAGGGGGTCTCCCTAGTATGAAGTCCCAACTAGACCTCACATCGTTTGGTGTACGAGCCCCATCTGGTATATGTCCCGGTTGCCGAAGCAATGGGTGTTAATGATGTGCCTTGGCTACAATAAGGCATAGAGTGGTGCACTTATGGCTTTGGTGGAACAAGTTTGTGACTCTGTCAAAGTTAAATTTCATTGCATTAATGGTTTTGACATAGCGGAAGGAAAATTAATTGAGCACCTTAGAAGCCTATAATAGTACGTAGCTTAAAAGGAACATGCAAGCATAAGGGCATCACGAGCTATCTTTTGAAATAGTTCCCAAGTTAACCATGATGGAAATAATACAACAACATGAATTCAACAAGATTCATACTAATGCAAAAAAAATAGTTCACGCAAGTGTTAGCATAAGTTAAATAACATACATTGCAAATATAACAAGAATAGTCCTACTACATTCACAACATATGCATGAAAATGTGACAGCTTTGAGATTTTATTAAAGTGAAAGTTCCAATCATACATATACCATTGACACACCACTAGCCCTAATAGTGGAACATGAAGTCAACACCTTCTCCTCCAAAGAAACATACTCCTATGCTACGGTGAAGCTAAGGCTCTCAAAAAACTCCCAATCTCTTGAATCTAAGCCTAATCCTAGCCAAAAGCATGGCTCCTAAAATCAATTTACATGAGTTATGAGGGTATATTTATAACAAGAGGGGCTAACTCTTCACTTCCCCTTTGTGACTCTTGGACTTCCCTCGTGACTCTTCAACTTCTCTATAATATGAATCTTCACATTCCACAATTAACACTTGGAATTTCACTTACAAATTAATTACAAAATAATATTACAATACACTTGTACCCATACAAGACAAAACAATTAAGCTTGAGTTTGTGGAAAATCTAGCTCAAAAAATTCCACTTGACGTTTCTCAGTCATGTAATGTTACCAAGCTTGGTATTTTTTGATGACATCCCCAAACTGTGTGATGGTGTCTGGCTGGAAGCAGACTCTAGCCACCATGGCTTCTGGAAACAATGATTTGGAACCAGTTTGAACTTCATCTGGATCAGGAGAAACATTGTATTGACTTGGATATGGCCACAAATGTAGTTATGCATGTTCTATCTGTTCACCTCCAAATTTTCCTTGGTCATGATCTGTCTAAGCTACTCCAAGTGTTCTTCATTTTTCTGCCTAACCTGGTTCCTACGTTTGGCTTCAGTGAGGGAGCCAACTGATGAGATCCTGTGGTACTTCACCAATAAATCCATACTATTGTATAACTATGTATACGAGGCCTGAATGTTACCAATGAATGAGGTGAGTTTTTTGTTGTTCTCGATAAGCACCTACACCCTTTACTTCTCTAGATATGCATGTTGCTTTTTTTTCTTTCCTAAGTCAAGCGGTGTCCCTTTGTATCGCATTGACTATCCATGCATGACACTAATGCCATATTGTACATTACTGAGAGTTTTAAAAAAGTATTTACACTTCTGTGGTAGGCCATCTAAGTGGAAAACTGCTTTATGCATGTTGAAGAGATCCTCATAAATCTTCTGCATGTTCTCTCCCAAAGTTTATACTTCAACAAGTATCATTTCCTTCAACTCTTCCAGATAGACCTGTGTAATAATTGTGTTCTTGATCTTTGCACGAAGTTGTTCAACCTCTTGCCTGTAAACCTGTAAGTTTTCTACCATTTTGTTGTTCTCAACTGTCAAATACTTAGTGTTGGACTTTTTTACACCTATGAAGGCCAAGTTGGTTGTGGCAATGGAATTTTGATTTATGCTAGTGTCTGCCACAATCGCCCTTTCTATAAGAAGTGCAAGAAACACAAATTCATCCAGAAAATTTTTTATTCGTGCTTGTACAATCTTCTTATGAAGTTCATTGTAACATAGGTTGTACATGTCCATAACCATATCATCATCAAGAGGAACAATTTCCTCTTCCTCTCTTGGAGCTAACTCTATTGTTGTAGGTGGTGGAGACTGAATGGTGACCTAATGTGTGCTCGGCATCAGGTTGGCATCTTGATTTTGTAGATCTGGTACTGCCTCCATGTCTTTGATCTCAATAAACTCCTCAATCTATTAAGTAAGCTCCTTGTCTTGCATATTTTTCTCCCCTCCTCTGACTGTTGATTTTGGTCTTACTCTCCAGCTTGTATCTGTTTTTTTCCTTCTACTATTACTTATACTCTTTACCTTTCTTCTTCTTATTCCTTACCGTTCTCTTCTTCTTCTTTCCTCCTATGCTATTGTTCATCCCTCTCCTTCTCTTTTACTTCCTGCATCCTTTGTTTCCTCTTATTTTCGTTTTCCATGGATTCTTTCATAATGATTGAATATGATTTCATCTTGGGGCTTTTCTCTCCTCCTGGGCTACATGCAACGTATCTCTTACCTTTCTCGCATGCTGGGTTGCATGCTTCTTCCCATTCTACCTCTGGAGTAGCTTCCTTCAATGGAGTATCCTGTGATGTACCTGCAAATTTGACTATCTCATGGGACTTGGATGCATTATAAAAATTATTCCATCATTCCTCCTCATACCATTGGAATGTCCCGCTTAGCCACTAAAAATGGATTATTGTATGGTGGTATTTACAAATATCCCTTAGATCGTACAAATTGAAGTCCCGAGTATCGAATGAAAATTTCTCTATTGTCCTCCCTTTAGTATCCACAACTTTTAAGTTTTTGATCTCATACAACCCGATTTGCAAAGGAATCCCTGGCCAAGGTGCTTTTTTCTTCCTGTGTAGAGTTGTTGATAACCCCATGGAGACATGGTATGCAACTTGTTGCATGACTAGCTTATTAGTGGCATACCCTAGCAAACTATGTGGTGACTTCTATCCACCGAAGAATTTAAGTAATGTTCCATCCCTTGATGAAAACCAATCAGTGATTTGAGATATGGATTCCTTCTCCCCATGAAACATGAAATGTGGCTATTCCTAAAATATCATCTTATACAATGGAATGAGGAAGTGATCAGGTAGCTTCTCATTACTTCTCTGTGGCTACACTCTAAGAGGAGCTTACAATCAACATGCATGGTAAATTTCCATAGTGTTCATTTCTAATTCATGTGAGGGAATAAATTGTGTGCACGTATTACATCTAGTAGATATGCATACATATAAAACCTATCTTCCCCTCCCTTTGCTGGATTCAGGGCGCTAGCTACATGGATCTTCAATTGTCGAGACAACAAGCCTGACCAGTTGAATGGTCTTCCTTCACTCACAACCTAGTTTATAAATAATGGCCACCCTTCAGGTAAGGTCTCCAAGCTCTACTAACCATAGATTCTGCAACAGAGGATGATTAATAGCTGATTTGACCTCCTGTGATACTTTTTCTTATATGTGTTGGTCGATATCTCATGGAACTTTGTTGGATCTTTCACCCAACCTTTGACAATATCCTTCTTGCTCAAATAGTTGTTGGTAGCATATAAATATGAATCCATGAGTGATTCTGGCTCGGTAATATGATACATGAGATGATAATATGGTTCCACAAATGAAGAAATACTCCATTCGCTAGTGCTACTAAGAGTCACGGTCTTCAAATCTATGTGAGACAATATCCAGCTAATAAAATATGCACATGGAAATGTTGGATATTTTCATGCAACCTTATGAAGCCCTAATTTATGGACATTGAAATACACCTATCGATCTTCTAGATCTTCTTTGAAGGTTATCACTAAAAGGTATTCATTCACCTTTTTCCATGTAATATCTAACTCTTTTTCTACAAAAATTTGGAGTGTCTGAATAAACTGGCAAGTAAACAGGTGTACTCTCAACTTCCCCCCTAGTGTTGCTCTCAGTGGTATCCTTTGAATTAGATATCCTTGTTGACATGGTAACTATGACTAATGAAGAGAAGTTATCAACACCTATGATACATGTGGGAGGGACATGCAATAATGGAAGACATGAATTAGCTTCAGCAAATCAACTTGCAAAGAAAAATCAAGCAATAACCACATGAACTGATGAGCAAGATTGTGCAATTCTGGATGTGAGGGAGAGATAATGGTTGAGGAAACTACACATTACGTAGTCTCAGTAGCCATTCATGCATCTTAAGTCTATAAATAGTGCAACGCGCAGTCCCTCCTATGCATACTAAGGAAGAGACTTTGTATTGCACAGTATCAGTGGCCAAGGGATGGGATTGAGCCCTGAAACTACATAGTGCACAGTTGGGATAGCTTGGTACTACACATTACACAGTCTCAAATTCCATGCTGACATCTTGAGCCTAGGACTTGCAATTGTTGGGCAAGGGAAAACTTTAGCAAGGATGGAAAATATGCAATGAGGTTGTGGAAACTAGCATATATTGGTGAAAATAAATGTAGAAAAGCAACATGCAAAAGGAAAAACAAACATGCATGGAGGGTCGCTGAAATGATGACTTTATAAAGGGAAAAAATAAGAAAAATGATGCGCCACTTGTGAAAGGTAAATGACGGAATAAACCAATACTTGTAAAATACAATATAAAGTTAAACACTAGAAACAATAATGAGAAAGAAGAAAAACAACACTCACAGAAGTGAAACAATAAAATTCGACATAAAAAATGGCAAAAGACGACAAAAGAAAAACTCACCTGGAAAAGTGTCACAAACTCCACCAAATTCTCCTTGATCTCCTTGGGAATTCTAGATCTCTAAGATTGAATGTGAAAATGAGCTCTAGAGGTGTCCATTCTAACGTGCATTCCTAAAATCAAGTAAAAAGAAACATTTGGCAGAAAGTTTCAAAAATAGTAATTGTGCCACCTTCGGGATTATTTATTTTATTTTATTTTATTCTTTCCCACTTTTTTTGGAAAACCCAAGCATACACACTTCCAAAGAGAATTTCATAGTTTCTAAGGACCCGTCAACCTCTCATATCAATGCATTGCACAATCTATGAGCTCAGTGAAAGGATTGCACAATTTCTAAGCTTAGTGCTAAGCTGCCATGCAAAAATGCATAGTTCTCAAGCTCAAAGTTGAGCTTCCATTCCAGATTACGCAGTTTCCATCATTAAGGCTATCTCTCCCTCCATGATTGTGCAGTTTCTAGAGGCAAGCCCATAAATGTTGTAAGGTCAATGCAAAAGTTTTCTTGTGATTTAGAAGGCTTAGATTGGGATCGAAACAGGCAAAGACAAGAATATCATAAAATATAAGTCTTGATAACATCATGAATACCTTTAAGGAAATGAAATATTAACTCCTATGGACAGAAGGGAGGCTCCAAAATTAAATCATGGGAAAAATTTTGGATGGTGCTTGTAGAAGTTACAACACTTGGTGACACACTAGTAGAACTGCAACTCTCTCTATGGACCTTAACTCACAAAAAATAGGCCTAACTCTTCAAGAAGTATTGTTCAGTTCATTGATTTCCATATCTTCTTTATTACCTTAAGCTATAGATATAGTTCCTACTGTATTCCTCATCGGCGAAACACTTAACCAAGCCAAATCAAAATGAGTTGTTTCGATTGGGGATGAGGAGTTTATAGATATACAAGTGAAAGGAATATCAAAGTTTTAGTTCTCATCTCTGGTGTTGCTCCAATTTCAAAAGGCCTGAACAGTACCTCGACAAAGTGACTTCAGGGACACAAACATTTCTTCACTGGAAAAGATCTTGGACAGTATCCAAGCGGAGTTTCTTTCTTCACCGCTCTATGCAGAAATCCTTTCTCCTATTTCACCTTTTATTATTTTATTATTTTGTATTTTTTTTCATAGAAATGTACATAGCCACTCATTTATTTAATGAGTCAGAAGAGGGGTCCCGACTTATTGAGAGTTTAAGAGTTTGTTCCTTCAGATAGGGATATTTATATACCTTTGACACGCTTGTTAAATTTTCATCCCCTCCTCACTCTACTCAAATTAGTTGACAAGGTAACTGAAAATTATAAAATACCAATTAAAGTAGGTGCTACTAGTTACACATTTAAGCATCTTAATTACACTATGGTGCTCTCTAAAAAAGAACGTATTTTCCATCAGGGTATCATCGACTAAAAGATGCAAGATCTACGCAAAAGAGAGGGAATAAAAATATAACCAAGCATTGAAAGTAGCACAACTTCCTCTTGGAATTTACCATGCTTGCTTCAAGAACCAAACATGGTATCATGCAAAATCTATCCTAAGATGGAAAAGAAATAAAAGAAAAGTAAAAGGATAAAGATGAAAATTAAATCAAAGCAAACCAAAGCAATGAAAACAAAGAAACTACTCCTACTCCTAAACTAACTAGAAATAGGCTAGGATTACGTAAAATTAAACTTCCGATGTAACCACCGACGCATAATATCACCTTTGAAGGAAATGGACTTCATATCAAGAAATATATTCAAGCATACCAAGAAACAAGAAAGATAAAATAATTCATAACACAACATTCCAATATTGAAAATGCTCACAGAAAGGTATGACAGAAAAGTGCATGACAAACATTTTGTGGACACATTATGGTGTTCACACACATCACGGAAACAAGACGTGTGAGATAAATATTTCGACCTTGTAAACTTGGAAAACATGCAGAAAGATAAAAACTTACATTTCACAATACAACTTTCCAGGTATGATTCCTCCAATGACTGAAATATTGGATCATGCTAAATTGATGGAGAATGTGAATATTATGAAACAACTTGATTTTCAATTTGTGTGAATGAGTGATGAGGATCCACAGAATACAAAGAATTATTTTGATGAGACTCAGAACTGGCCGCAAGAGTACAAGAACCTAACATAATCATTAGCTTGGGCTGAAGTGCCTCGACAACTTTCGATGGTTCCAAGACATTGGATTATAGACTGTCCGCATCTGAAAAATAAGAGTTACAACCAGATTAAATGATGAATAGATCATGAAAACTACAATCAGAAAGTTCATCATAAAAAATGAATGAATCATCATGATCTCATTAATTATAAAGAGGGGAATATTTAAAATAAGAAATGTCACCCTTTATTTCTTTAAAATGATCAGATGATAGATTGAGGATATTTGAAAGATAAAATTCTCCCTCTCCATGCTTAGATAAAAAACCGAAATTCCAAAAGTCTTGGGGATGATTGGAAACTGATTCTTCAAAATATTCAATAGGAATGATAGAATCACAAAAAATGTGAGGATAACGAGGTAGAGGAGAGCAGGGAGAAAGATCAAGCTTCATCGCAAATTATTGTTCAGTGAAATAATCCCACACAAATTCATTGTAAATGATATCGCAAGTTGGCTAGTCAAGACCAAATCCATCCAGAGCCTGATCCTCATGAACATCAACAAAAATATATGGAACCACTAACATGTCACAGTTAAGAGGACTAAAAGAATCGACTTATGGAGGACACAAAGAAAGGACATCACCAGAAAAATCAGAGTCACAGCCCAAACTTGCGTTTAAATTCTGAATATGTGGGGTTGGAGAAGATATTTGAAGATCAACAGATGAATTTGTAAGTTCCCCAACCTCAACCTATGTAAATGGAGTTGGTTGATGAGGGGAAGATGAAGAGTCACTTGGAACAACAACTTCCTTCATCGCAGATTTAGGAGCTCAAATACCAGTGTAAATTGGGAGACTTTTAGAAGATTCATATTCATGCGGATTCATGGAAATATGAACAAGAAAATAAAACTTCTCTTTCTTTAAAATAAAATCATCGTCATATTCAGAAAATTGAAAATATAAATGAATGAAATGATCTTGAAAATAATCAAGTGATTCATTAGGTGCTTTTCGCAAATGCATGGTTCTCTTAAAAATATATTTATAATCATACATGTCAAAGGCATGGAAGAGCTCTTTGACAATATGTTCGAAAGAGTGAATGGACGCCGTTGGAAATGTGTAACACCATTCCTTGACACACTCTTCGAATGTGAGAATGAACAATCTACAAGCAACATCCTCGTACTGAATTTTGTGTTTCGTGCAGAACTCAAGAAATCGAGCGGTGTGCTCAAGAATGGTTGTTTCACCCTCACTGTCGAATTTAATATTTCAAAACGCATAAATGATTCTCGATGGGACTTTCATATTTGTGGTTCTGTAAAATCATGCCAGGTTTATGATTTCAGGAGAAGCCATTATATGATATGGAAAGTTCAACACAAACTTCATGGGCTCATCTTGTCCTCTCACCCTCCTTCTAGTGCCAAAAACATTGACAGTCTTGGACCCTCCAACATTCAGGGGGTCTCCCCAGTATGAAGTCCCAATTAGACATCACACCATTTGGTGTATGAGCTCCATCTGGAATACAACCCAATTGCCAAAGTAGTGGGTGTTAATGATATTCCTTGGCTACAATAACACATAGAGTGGTGCACTTATGGCTTTTTTGGAACAAGTGTGTGACTCTAGCGAAGGTCAAGTGCATTGCATGAAGGGTTCTAACATAGTGGAAGGGAAACGAAGTGAGCCCCTTATAAGCTTGTAATAGTACGCAACTTAAAAGGGATGCACGAGCATAAGGTCATCACAAGCTATCTTGAGAAATAGTTCCCAAGTTAACCATGATGGAAATAGTACAAAGAGATGCATTCAACAAGATTCATACTAATGAAAACAAAATATTTCATAAGAATTATCGTAATTTAAATAACATAGGTCACAAATATAACAAGAATATTCCTACTACATTCACAACATATGCATGAAAATATGTCGGTTGTGAGCTTTTATTAAAGTGAAAGTTCTAATCATACATATACCATTGATATACCACTAGCCCCAATAGTGGAACATGAAGTCAACACCTGCTCCTCCAAAGAAAGATACTACTCTATGCTACGGAGAAGCTAAGGCTCTCAACAAACTCAAATATCTTGAATCTGAGCCTAATCCTAGCCAAAAGCTTGCTCCCAAAATCCCTTTACATGAGTTATGAGGGACCAAGGTATATTTATAACAAGAGGGGGTGACTTTTCACTTCCCCTTTGTGACTCTTGGACTTCCCTCATGACTCTTCAACTTGTTTACAATATGAATCTTCAATTACATCATGAATCTTCACATTCAAAAATTGACACTTGGAATTTCACTTACAAATTAATTACAAAATAATATTACAATACACTCATACCCATATAAGACAAAATTTGGTAGAGCCAACTAGAAATCCTAATAAGACAAAATAGTTAAGCTTACGTTTGGGGAAAATCCATCTAAACAACTTCCACTTGATGTTTTTCGGTCACGTAACGGTGCCAAGCTTCGTACTATGCGATGACATCCAAAAATTGTCTGATGGTGTCTTGCTAGAAGAAAACTCTAGCCTCCATGGAATATGGGTACAATCATTTGGAACCAGTTTGAAATTCTATCACACAATAATTTGTCACCATGCTCATTTTCCCGTCCCTGACCCTGAAATGCACCATGACAGATCTTGTGCAATGTTTCCACCATCAAGAAATATGTTAACATATCCCCTTGAAGATCCAAAGAAGACTTCCTTGAAATATTATTAAAGAAACTTGGTCAAATTCCTAGTTTCCTAGGTCAGCGCCCTTCTTGGTGCCATAACCGTGCTGATGTCCTTCTCACTTTTTGGCTCAACACTATCAGTGCCCTAATTCCTTGGAAAACCACGTTGATCCCCTTTCTACCACTACTTCCTCAAAGGGAGGAGAAGATTCGACCTCTAGAAGGTCAAGGGCGGTGAATTTATTATTGAACAGTGATGATAAGGTCTAGCTCTCTCATTTTAGAGCCTTGATCTCATCCATGGGGGATAATCCCTTAGAAAGTGGGCCTTCCTCCTCCCTTCATGGGCTCCCAACCTCTTCTCGGTTCCTATAAATTCACATCCCTCATTCCCCCAAGATTAGAGCTTGGTTGATGATTGTCAGACTCGTCTGAACTCTCGTCCCTTTTCATGTTAGCATCGTGATAAAGCCTAAGTGCTCGGGAGAAGGAATTATTTTTGAGCTTCAGTGAAGGACTCAGATTTTCACCTAAGGACGCCTCCAACATCAAGGTCTCTTTGTAAGCTCTCCTTTTGTAATTTATCAATAATAACATCTGATGTTTTCTTTCTATAGTTGTCCAAATGTTTATGCAAATATTTTCGTACTCCTTAATCTGCTAGATAGCCAGTGTTTACATTTATTATGTATTGTATCACGTTTTTTGTTGTCTCTTGAACATCCGCAGGTATTCACGTTCCATTAGTAGCAAGAAGCGTGCCTACAAGGATCATGGATCGAGGTCACCATTAATGGATCCAAGTATAGCATTTGTAAAAAGATATTTATGTCTCTTTCCTCATTGCATTGTAAACATTAGTTAAGAAAGCTTTGTGTTAGAAAGAATCTCATGTTGCTAGACCAACTCTAGGGCTAGAGAGATTGCCTCTGTCCGCAGAGGGGATTTAGCTTGACAACAGAACTGGCTACTCCACTGGGAGCTTTCTACTTTTTTTCCTCCTTCCTCGAACTGATCTTAGATCAGTTTAACTAGTTTTTTAAATTTAAATCTTCTTAGGTCTCTGTAAGCTTGTATAAGGATTGTTAGTCACTTCACTGTGTCAGGTATGGTGTTTTTGTGACACTCTTTTTATTGTTTCCTTATTTTTAGCAATGAGTTCCCTTTCTGTCTACATAGTATCACTAGTAGCACTATTCTATATAGTACAACCATGTTGATTAGTCTTTTAGCACCCTTCTACTTAGCATAGAAGCGTTGATCTCAAACTTAGGAAAATTTGAGTTTCCATTTTGATTTTCTAGTGTGCCTTGGCCCTTGAAGGAGTCTGTGAGATCTCAGTGATATCCTTGCTATGTGTTTGACTTACCTATCTTATTTGAACGAGCCTTTTTTGTCTCTTTGATTTGTTTGAAATTTTGGGAATTCTTCTCCATTTCAAACACCATTTTGTCACATTTTTCTTGTCTTGTTTCGAAGTGAATTGTTGTATGCTTTGGTCATTTTTGCATCTATGATTTTCCCTTCGGTTTAGTGTCAAGCATAGGATTAAAAATTGTTTGGCACACAAGTCTAGAAGAGTGTGTTTTGTCTAAATTCAAAAATAATTGGAAGCGATTTTCATTTTTTTTTTATTTAGATTATCTTTGTCGTTTTAAGAAGAGTGAAAAGAATTTCATTTGTGCATTCTTTAAAGTGATTCTTGTTTGGTTCGATTGAAATAAAAGTGAAGCATTTGTCTTTCTTATTTCGTTCATTTTTTTTGCTTTTGATTATATTTCAAAGTAAAAATTAAAAAATATTTTCATGCATCTTAGTGAAAGGAAAAGCATTTTCATTTTTCAATAAGTTTCATTTGTTGGGAAAGTGAATCCAATTGAAAAGCATTTCATTTCATAATTCGTAACTCTGAACTAGTTTGGGGGGCATTATTTTTGATGCATTGAGCGCATTCTTGCTTGTCTCTCTTCCCTAAATAGTTTAGTATTCATCGAAATTGAAAGCTTTATTTTTATTTTTTTTTAGTCTGCACCATAAGGATTCAGGTGACATTTGTTTTGAGCCTTGAAACTAAAACTTTAATTAAGATCAACTTAAAATGAACCCAATTTACCTTAAGGAGCATTGTAATTAACGATAATATTTAGTGGTCTAGGCTAGAGACGTGTTCCGACGTCATTAAATGTAGGATCTGTCGCAAACGGTCTATGTTACAACTCGGGGGTGATATCTTGTCCCATATGTGGAAGTATATTGATGTATGGTAAGTATATTTGGGACGCTCTCATCTAACAGTTACGCATTAGACAACACTACTACAAAATGGATTCCTACGTATCGTCATGTAGATTTGGGGAGACACCACTAGGTTGAAATCCTTCCATAGGTAACCGAGTCAGCTGCCTTGTAGACGTGATACACCAAACACAGTATTCGGGAAGATTGGTTGTCGTACGTTAAGTCCTTGGTCTTTTTTCTATAATTTGATCAACAAGGTGTATATTGCAGTTCATGGATACTTGGTAAACCTTTATGTGTAGCACATCCTTTTTTTATTTATTTTTTGTTAATTCTAAAAGTAACTGCCCACAAAAACATTTCACCCATGCAGTTCTCCAGCCTTTTATTGCTTGGTAAATTGTGGTTTTTCTCACCTCCTTCATTTTTTTCTTCTTTGAAAGGTCATCGTGGTTGAATCATCGAATTCACTTATTCCCTCCTTTAACAGATATCAAGAACCTCCACCTAAGGTCCCTCGTTTTCCAGTTGGACCCCTTGAAGTGTGAGGTGAAGAGCTTGGAATTGTCATTAGTTTTCAACCCATATCATCTCGAGCATCACCTGATGTTTCTTCTTGGACAACATCGGAAGAATATGAGACGGAAAGCCCCAAACCATCTGCACAGTTCTCGGTCTTTCCTTAACATCCACTCTTTGATCTGATTTTAGTCTCGCCTTAAAACCCTTATAGTTCTTTTGATCAACCCAGAATCCCTTTTCAAGATTCTCCAGTAGCATCTCGTTCTACTATCCTTTGGTTGTTTCCTGACGAAATGGCATCCAATTTTGACGGTGTTCCATTCGTGAGCGCTCCTCAAATCACTCTTCAGGAAACCTTTGGTTCTTATATCCAATAAGCTTCTTCATCGGTGTTTACCTCCAAGGGAGAGTTGTTCAGATCCACACCTCACAATTCAGATAGTGGAACTGAAATACCATCTAGTCATGTTGTGTTTACACTCCCGCAGAGTTATACCTCTTTGGGAAACCTCATTTCTGGAACGTCCGGTGGTACACCTTTATTTCCAGATCATGTTTGGTCAACGGGTATTCCTCCGTATTCTGAGCCATTCTTTTTTATTGTGGTCGATGTGTCTCAACCTATTGTTCGACCTCTGGTCACTATTGGTCAAATAACCATGTCGATAAGATCCTCTATCCCGTTTTCACCATCTATGATTACTGTATTCCCACCATTGAGTGGGCAATCCAATTTTTCATCCATGCATGGGGGAGAGTCTAACCCTCTTTATGTACCTCCCATGTTGGATGGGGGGCAGCCGAGTTCTGCATCTATTCCTTGGGCATCACAGCCTCATGTTCAATATTCTCAAGTTCAAAAACCCCTACAACAACTAAACATATCATATTCGTATGTTCAACAACCTAACATTCCTTACATTCAAAGGTCGAACATACAATATCAATATGTTCCTCAATCGAATGTATCTCAAGAGTACGTCCAAAAACCCTAGCCTTCGGTAAGTGTCGTTGCGAATAATCCTCAGTTTGGTTCTTACACCCAAGCTGGTATGAATATCCTTTTGGGTCAATCTCGTCCTTTCCCTCATTAGTCTGGTCCTCAATACCAGCCTTTTCCTCAAGATCAGTACCAACAACCCCAGTCTGGGCCTCAACCTGGTGCTTCATATCAGTAGATTCCTTAGTACCAGCAGGATCAACCAGGACCTCGGGTTGGACCCTATGTTCAGCAAGTACCCCAGGCTGGGCCCTATGTTCAGCAGGGACCTCAAGCTAGACCCTATGTTCATCAAGGACCACAGGCTAAACCCTATGTTCAATAGGGACCGCAAACTAGACCTCATGTTTAGCAGGTACCTTATCCTAGACCCTATGTCTAGCATGGTCTGCATCCTCAGTTCCCGCAGGGGTCGTATCAGCAACCCCAACAAGGTCCCTATCAGCAATATTTGCAACAAAGTCCTTATCAACCATGGGGGAAATATGCATATCTGAGACAAAATCTGCTCTATTAGGGGTAGAATCCGTATCAATCAAGTTGGAACCACCGACCTTTCTCGCCTCATCCTCCACCCTTGTCATTCCTGGCTACGCTAGAATTGTTGGATGTGTCAAATCTCATAAATGACCCCATCCAACATTAGCTACATTGGCCACCAATTAAAACTAAGATTCCAGGAGATTGTCCCAAGTTTGAAGGAAAATATGGGGAAGACCAAAAACCCATGTTATGACATACCATTTATGGTGTTCTTCTAATTCTTGGGTTGACAATTCTATTCGTCTTCGTCTTTTCTAGCGTACTTTGACCAGTGTCGTGGCCAAAAGGTATATTAAGCTCCCTCGAGGAATTTTCTCGATTTCAATTCCTTGTCTATGGCCTTCCTCACTCACTTCCAACTACCTGTCTGATATGAAACCGACACCCATCTTCTCACTTCGCTGAATCATTCAACTGCTACGCATATCTAGGATCAAATTCATGAATGGCAGCGTTGTTGTCGCCTCATCAAATTTGAGATCCTTGATTAGTTGTTGACAGAATGGTTTATGAAATCATTCGTTCCTAGGATTTCAAAAGATCTTGCAATGGGTGGGTGTGTCATGGAAGAGGAGGTTATTTCTAGAGCGTAATACCTCGATTTGGTCTATTCCCAGTATGGGATTCTATATGAGTTATTACATTATGAGAAATGTCCTTCGACTGATCCCGCATCATCTCAATCTCATGTTACGCCTCTGGTGGATGGTGTTATTGGGACAGTGGCTCATACTGATAGTAGTGCACCTAAGACTTCTTCAAAGTCTACATCCACTATTGGCGTTGCACCCCCTGCTCCTTCCCATAACCAGAAGAATCTTGGTAAAACCTCAGAGGTAAATGATGTTCGATCTACCACAACATATAAATCCTTGAAGGGTAAGAAAAAGGGTAAAAGAAAGTTTAAATTTGAAAACCCTAAACAAGATTCAAAGAAGTCATATGCTGGTCATTCTTCAACACGTAATCTCAAATATCCTTGTCTGATATGTGATGACAATCATTAGACCAAGGATTGTCCTCGGCGTGCCGAAGTTTCCCGTCTTCTAAAGGGTGCACCCGAGACTCTATTCGTTTTGAAATAACCCTTCCCTTATCAACAAACACAAATGGTAGATGAAGCCCAATCGTCTCGAAGCTCTCAGGTTTTCATGTCTGGAACACAATATTTTTCCATCACCACGAAAATGAAATATTTTCCCAATCTGTCCAAGGCTCCTATGGAATCGGAAGTTATAGATCACCCTTTCTCTTCCACACCTCCTACCTCTGGTCCTCTCCAGATTTAGAGACCGAGTAGTGACTCCATCATCTGACCACCCCCAAAAGGTGTTCTTCGGAAATCGTCTTACAAGCCAAATGCGAGAGTAGCACAACACTACAATATTATAGAAGATCTAGCTCAAGTGCCTTCGGCGATGTCGGATTTGAAGGTCCTTCAGTCATGCCCAGCACAACGGAAGGCACTACTCTCTGCTATTGGAGGGATTGATCCTTCAGATTATAGTATGATTACTTTCAATCTCGCGAATATCTTTCCTCGTCTCCCATCCCATGTATCTTTTTTTATTCAAGTTACCATTATCGGAAAGCATATTCATCGTACTCTCGATGAGTAAGGCACTTCGACCTACATCTTGTTTGTCGCATGCTCGAAAGCCATTGGCTCTCCCCCATTGAGTCAGTCCCCTAATACTTTAGAAGCTTTCAATGGTAGAGGTTCTCAGTCGTACGGTATTTTCAAGGCATTTCCCATCCTATTGGAGGGGAAAACGGTAACCATGGAAGTTGAAGTGGTAGATGCCAACTTGAATTATAATCTCCTTCTTTGAAGAAGTTGGAATAAATTTATGTTTTGCGTGGTCTCCACCCTCTTTCGTGTCCTTTGTTTTCCTCATCAAGCAAAGATAGTGATTATTGATCAGTTGGCTTTCTTCCCCTCTGATTCTTCAGCAAGTAACATTCCATATGTTTGGAATACCGCTACTCCCTATGAGAACATTGGGCCAGGTATGTTCAAAGACTTGTCCCTTGTGGGATTTTTTCTGCTTCCACCTCTGAATGTCGCCTCCGTCAACATGATTTTGTATGTTCACAATCCATGGATTGTTCCCAATCCCGACCAAATCAATATTTATGGTGACATTATGCCTCTTAGCCTAGTTGAAAAAACGTATCAAAGTATTCTCGTGGATTTTGAGGTTGCATCTAAAACCAACACTCATTTGAATTCCTCTCTTGACACTTATGCACAGTCTCCCTAGTTTGGTTCTTGAGACTCTAATGATCCCTTGAATGAGACTTTCCCCACTAACGAGAGTATCCTGGAGGCAATGTCTCTCAAAGAAACTCCATGGGATGATGGACAACATAATTCCTCATTTCTCCCAATCCCATGTGACATCTCCACCTGTCTTGAATCCCATGCTTCACCCGTGCCGACTGACCCACTTCAGAATATGACTTTGATTCATGAAGTGCTATCTGAAGGGAACATGGGAAATATCACTTTGACCATTATGTTCAACATCTTTGTGCTTGTCAAGAATTTCATTTTCCAAGTTTCTTTTTCTCCCCGCAAGCTCAAGATTTATGTTGCTTTCCTCAAAAAGCACGACCCACCCCCCCCCCCCCCCCCTTCGACTTTGTTCTTACCATTTGGTCATTTACCATTGGGGGAATTATTTCCATTCTTCGCAACCCTTACTCGGCCAGGGGGCATGGGCACTTCACTGTTGTTGTGATTCTTCTCCATTTCAAACACCCTTTTGTCACATTTTTCTTGTCTTGTTTCGAAGTGAATTTTTGTATGCTTTGGTCATTTTTTCATCTCTGATTTTCCCTTCGATTTAGTGTCAAGCATAGGATTACAAATTGTTTGGCGCACAAGTCTAGAATAATGTGTTTTGTCTAAATTCAAAAAGAATTGGAAGGGATTTTTATTTTTGTTTTGATTTAGATTATATTTTTTGTTATAAGAAGAGTGAAAAAAATTTCATTTGCGCATTCTTTAAAGTGATTCTTGTTTGGTTCGATTGAAATAAAAGTGAAGCATTTGTGTTTCTTCTTTCGTTCATTTTGTTTTCTTTTAATTATATTTCAAAGTAAAAAACAAAAAATATTTTCATGCATCTTAGTAAAAGGAAAAGCATTTCCATTTTTCAATAAGTTTCATTTGTTGGGAAAGTGAATCCAATTGAAAAGCATTTCATTGCGTAATTCTTAACTCTGAACTAGTTTGGGGGGCATTATTTTTGTTGCATTGAGCACATTCTTGCTTGTCTCTCTTCCCTAAATAGTTTTGTATTCATCGAAATTGAAGCTTTATTTTTTTTTTGCATTTAGTCTGGACCATAAGGATTTAGGTGACATTCATTTTGAGTCTAGAAACTGAAACTTTAATCAAGATCAATTTAAAATGAACCCAATTTACCTTAAGGAGCATTGGAATTAATGAGAATATTTAGTGGTCTAGGCTAGAGACGTGTTCCAACGTCATTAAATGTAGGATCTGTCGCTAACGGTCTGTGTTAAAACCCGGGGGTGATATCTTGTCCCATATGTGGAAGTAAATTGATGTATGGTAAGTATATTTGGGACACTCTCATCTAACGTTTATGCATTACACAACACTACTACGAACTGGACTCCTACGTATCGTCATGTAGATTTGGGGAGACACCACTAGGTTGAAATCCTTCCATAGGTAACCGAGTCGGCTGCTTTGTAGACATGATACACCGAACATATCATTCAGGAAGATTGGTTGTCGTACATTAAGTCCTTGGTAATTTTTCTATAATTTGATCAACAAGTTGTATATTGCAGTTCACGGATACTTGGTAAACCTTTATGCCTAGCACATCCTTTTTTATTTATTTTTTGTTAATTCTAAAAGTAACTACCCACGAAAACATTTCACTTGTGTAGTTCTCCGGCCTTTTATTGCTTGGTAAATTGTGGTTTTTCTTACCTCATTCCTTTTTTTTCTTCTTTTGAAAGAACATCGTGGTTGAATCATCGAATTCGCTTATTCCCTTGTCTGACGGATCTCAAGAACCTCCACCTGAGGTCCCTCGTTTTCTAGTTGGACCCCTTGAAGCGCGAGGTGAAGAGCTTGGAATTGTCATCAATTTTGAACCCATATCATCTCAAACATCGCCTAACATTTCTCCTTGGACAACATCGTAAGAATCTGAGACGAAAAGCCCCAAACCATCTGCACAGTTCTCGGTATTTCCTCAACATCCACTCTTTGATATGATTTTAGTCTCACCTTAGCAAACTTATAGTTCTTTTGATCAACCCAGAATCCCTTTTCAAGATTCTCCAGTAGCATCTCGTTCTACTGTCCTTTGGTTGTTTCCTGATGAAATGGCATCCAATGTTGACGATGTTCCATTCGTGAGCGCTCCTCCAATCACTCTTCAGGAAACCTCTAGCTCTTATATCCCATAATCTTCTTCATCAGTGTTTCCCTCCGAGGGAGAGTTTTTTGGATCCACACCTCACAATTCAGATAGTGGACCTGAAATACCATCTAGTCATGTTGCGTCTAGGCTCCCGCACAGTTATACCTCTTTGGGAAACCTCATTTCTGGAACTTCCAGTGGTACACCTTTATTTCAAGATCTCATTTGGTCAATGGGTATTCCTCCGTCCTCTGAGCCATTATTTTCGATTGCAGTCACTGTGTCTCAACCTGCTGTTCGACCTCTGGTCACTATTGGTCAAATAACCGTGTTGATCATATCTTTTATCCCCTTTTCGCCATCTATGATTATTGTAGTCCCACCATTGAGTGGGCAATCCAAGGTTTCGTCCATGCATGGGAGGAAGTCTAACCCTCTTTATGTACCTTCCATGTTGGGTGGGGGGGAACTGATTTCTACGTCTATTCCTTGGGCATCACAGCCTCATGTTCAATATTCTCAATTTCAACAACCACTACAACAACCGAACGTATCATATTCATATGTTCAGCAACCTAGCATTCCTTATGTTCAAAGGTCGAACGTACAATATCAGTATGTTCCTCAACCAAATGTATATCAAGAGTACGCCCAACAAACCTAGCCTTCGGTAAGTGTAGTTGCGAATAATCCTCAATTTGGTTCTTACACCCAAGCTGGTATGAATATCCTTTTGGGTCAATCTCGTCCTTTACCTCATCAATCTGGTGCTCAATACCAGCCTTTTCCTCAAGGTCAGTACCAGCAACCCCAGTCTGGGCCTCAACCTGGTGCTTCATATCAGTAGATTCCTGAGTACCAGCAGGATCAACCAGGACCTCAGGTTGGACCCTATGTTCAGTAAGTACCACAGGCTAGACCCTATGTTGAGCAGGGACCTCAAGCCGGACCCTATGTTCATCAAGGACCGCAGGCTAGACCCTACGTTCAACAGGGACCGCAAACTGGACCTCATGTTTAGCAGGGACCTTATCTTAGACCCTATGTCTAGCAAGGTCTACAACCTTAGTTCCTGTAGGGGTCATATCAGCAACCCAAAAAAGGTCCCTATCAGCAATATTTGCAACAAAGTCCTTATCAACCATGGGGGAAATATGCATATCCAGGACAAAATTTTCCCTATTAGTGGTAGAATCCGTATCAATCAATTTGGAACCACCGACCTTTCTCGCCTCATCGTCCACCCTTTTCATTCCTGGCTACGCTAGAATTGTTGGATGTGTCAAAGCTCACAAATGACCCCATCCAACATCAGCTACATTGGCAGCCAATTAAAACTAAGATTCCAGGAGATTGTCCCAAGTTCAAAGGAAAATATGGGGAAGACCCGAAACCCATGTTATGACATACCATATATGGTGTTCTTCTAATTCTTGGGTTGAAAATTCTATTCATATTCGTATTTTCTAGCATACTTTGACCAGTGTCATGGCCAAATGGTATATTGAGCTCCGTTGAGGAATTTTTTCGATTTCAATTCCTTTTCTATGGCCTTCCTCACTCACTTCCAACTACCTATCTAGTATGAAACTGACACCCATCTTCTCACTTCACTGAAGCAGTCAACTACTACGCATATCTCGAATCACATTCATGAATGGCAACATTGTCATCGCCTCATCAAATTTGAGATCCTTGATTAGTTTTTGATCGAATGGTTTACAAAATCATTCGTTCCTAGGATTTCAAAAGATCTTGCAATGGGTGGGTGTGTCACAAAAGATGAGGTTATTTCTAAAGCTCAATGCCTCGATTTGTTCTATTCCCATTATCGGACTCTATATGAGTTATTACCTTATGAGTCATTTCCTTCGAATGATCACACATCATCTTAATCTCATGTTATGCCTCTAGTGGATGGTGTTATTGGGATAGTGGCTCATACTGACAGTAGTGCACCTAAGACTTCTTCAAAGACTAAATCCACTGTTGGCACTGCACCCCCTGCTCCTTCCCATAACCAGAAGAATCCTGGTAAAACCTCAGAGGTAAAAGATGTTCAATCTACCGCAACAGATAAATTATCGATGGGTAAGAAAAAGGGTAAAGGAAAGTTTAAATATGAAAACCCTAAACATGATTCAAAGAAGTCAGATGCCGGTGATTCTTCAACACATAATCCCAAATATCCTTGTCTGATATGTGATGACAATCATTAGACCAAGGATTGCCCTCAGTGTGCCGAAGTTTCCCATCTTCTAAAGGGCGCACCCGAGACTCTGGTCGTATTGAAATAACCCTTCTCTTCTCAGTAGACACAAATGGTAGATCAAGCCCAGTCATCTAGAAGCTCTCAGGTTTTCATACATGGAATACAATATTTTGCCATCACCACGAGAATGAAATATTTTCCCAATCCTTCCAAGGCTCTTGTGGAATCGGAAGTTACAGATCACCGTTTCTCTTCCACGCCTCCTACCTCTGGTCCTCTCCAGATTGATATACCAAGTAGTGATCCATCATCCGACCACCCCCAAAAGGTGTTCTTTGGAAATCGTCTTACAAGCCGAATGCGAGATTAGCACAACACTACAATATTGTAGAAGATCTAGCTCAAGCGCCTTCGGTGAAGTCAGATTTGGAGGTCCTTTAGTCCTGCCCATCACAACAGAAGGCACTACTCTCTGCTATTGGAGGGATTGATCCTTCAGATTATAGTATCATTACTTTCAATCTCGATAATATCTTTCCTCATCTCCCATCCCATATATATTTTTTTATTCAAGTTACCATTATGGGAAATAATATTCATCAGACTGTCGTTGAGTAAGGCACTTTGACCTACATCATTTCTGTCGCATGCTGGAAAGCCATTGGCTCTCCCCCATTGAGTCAGTCCGATAATACCTTAGAAGCTTTCAATGGTAGAGGTTCTTGGTCGTACGGTATTCTCAAGGCATTTCCCATCCTGTTGGAGGGGAAAACGGTAACCGTGGAAGTTGAAGTGGAAGATGCCAACTTGAATTATAATCTCATTCTTGGAAGAAGTTGGAATAAAGTTATGTTTTGCGTGGTCTCCACCCTCTTTCACGTCCTTTGTTTTCCTCATCAAGGAAAGATAATGATTGTTGATCAGATGGCTTTCTTCCCCTCTGATTCTTCAGCAAGTAACATTCCATATGTTTGGAAGACCGCTAATCCTTATGAGAACATTGGGCCAGGTATGTTAAAATACTTGTCCCTTGTGGGATTTTTTCTGCTTCAACCTCCGAATGTCACCTCCGTCAACATGATTTTGTATGTTCACAATCCATGGATTGTTCCCAAACCCTACCAAATCGATATTTATGGCGACATTATGCCTCTTAGCCCAGTTGAGAAAACGTATCGAAGTATTCTCGTGGCTTCTGAGGTTGCATCTAAAACCAACACTCGTTTGGTTTCCTCTCTCGACACTTATGCGCAGTCTCCTTGGTTTGGTTCTTGAGACTCTAATGATCCCTTTAATAAGACTTTCCCCACCGACGAGCGTATCATGGAGGAAATGTCTCTCACAGAAACTCCATGGGACGATGGACATCATAATTCCTCATTTCTCCCAATTCCATGTGACATCTCCACCTGTCTTGAATCCCATGCTTCATCAATACCGACTAACCCACTTCAAAATATGACTTTGATTCATGAAGTGCTATCTGAAGGGAACATGGGAATTATCACTTTGACCATTCCATTAAACATCTCTATGATTGTCAAGAATGTTATTTTCTGAGTTTTTTTTTCTCCCCGCGAGCTCAAGATTTATGTTGCTTTCCCCAAAAATCATGACCCACCCACCCCCTCCAACTTTGTTCTTATTGTTCTGTCATTTACCCTTGGGGGAATTATTTCCATTCTTCGCAACCCTTACTTGGCTAGAGGGCATGGGCACTTCACTATTGTTGTGATTCTTCTCACAAAATTGGTCGAGGTAATTCTTACACGCGGTGTCAACGGCAGAACTGTGGGTTTATTTCTATTGATCATGACAAAATTTCGTCATCTAAGTTCATTCTTGAACTCTATCTGAAAAAATATTATGCTTAAACATAAGTGTGATACTTTGTACATTAGTTTTGTATTCATTAGTGTCCTTTGAGTTTATTTTTGGTGTGATTGTTTTCCTTGCAGGCATGTTTCCTCTACTCACCTTGTGTTCCACTTGGTTTGCATATGTCTTTGAATCATTAAATTGGTTTTGCTGATGGCGAGTTAATTAATTTACAAGGTATTTTTTTGGGTCGAACAACTAACAATATTGCCGAGTATAGTTCGGTGATCAAAATATTATCGATTCCATTGAACTTGGGATAAGATATTTGGTTGTTAAGTTAGACTCACAACTCGTTGTATTACAACTGAATGGGCATTATTTTGTGCGCAATCCTCAAATTTTGCGTACGTATTTGCATTTTAGATTGTTGGAAAGACATTTTGAGTTCATTACATATCAACATATTCCAAGACGTTTAAATAAATTAACAAATACATTACCAAACGATGTATTAGATATACATTTGTGCAATATGTAAAATCAAGACATCATCATGATACATAAGTAGTCGTAGAAACATGCATATATATATATATATATATATATATATAGCATGTGTTCTGTTACTAAAATGGCTCTTTGAGCCTACATAAATATTAAAATGTAAAGAAATAGTTGCTATCCACCCACATGGTGCTCATGGTAGCAGGTGCTGAGCCTTGAAACTGTCTCTATTTTTTACATCCATTTCACTACTTTTCCTTCCTTTTTGACAAAATCCATAAGCTCGATTAGTGTTGGTTTGCACATTTTCAGTTTGGAAATATATTTAAATGATCTCTCTTTTATATTTTAATATTTCTTATTATTTGAATAAGATTTGTATTTAGCTACAGTATTCATGCAATTATGTAGCTACTCTCTGTTTCTGCAGCCACTAACATTGTTTAGCAGGTTCTAAAGAAGCAATAGAGGAGCGAAGTACATGGGTAGTTTGGAAATTATCCACTTATAGATTTTTTCCTACTTACCTATACAATATCGATAAGGATAGCACCTAAAATCGTGGTCAAAGGGTTAGTCAAAGCAAAGGGCCGAGACAAGTGAGCGAGAAGTTGAAACCTTCACGATTTCCTCTCCACATACCAAATCATGAAAGCTATGAAAACTACATTTATGTTTAGAGTTATATTCCTAGTTTAATTAATCCTTTTAGGCGAGATCACCTCAAACAATCAATTCAACTCTGTTACAAATATCGGGTTGTATAAATCAGGAATAAGCTTGATTTTTTATTGTAATATTGTTACACATCAGAACAATTTTTTTATCAATTCATGGAGAAAGTGTGTTTAGAATCACCGATGCATAATTAGTTACAAGTGAATTTGGAACCACTCTGTTGTGGAGGGCCCCTGCACATAAGAGGTTTAGTAATTTAATCTTCAGTTATTTCATAGTTTAATTCTTCATGCTTTCCGCATAAGTTAATTGTTGTGTTTTCCGCATAGTTGAATGTTTTGTTTTCTTTGCTTTCCTAAAACATATCGATATCATAATTCTATTAGCATTTACATTTCATAGAATGAAACCTTTATTGCATTCTCTTGCAGAGTAAAAACATGTCTCATTTTTCGTTTCATAAATCAGATATGCATCCTATTTTTGCACAGTAGATAAATGCTCTGTTTTCTTTTCTCATTTCAAATAGTTTTAGAATTTACTTAGCATAATCACTTAGATTTAATATTGTTGGTTTGATATTTCCATTTGTAGAATTTAGATTAAAATAGATGTTTTGTTTCATCATTGAACATAATTAGAGTTAAATATATACTATGTTTTCATAGGATTAATTTAGACAGATATTTCATTTGGTAGATAAAAGAAATTTTTTGAGATATATGTAGATAATACATAAGATATAGAGGATTAAATGTTTTGTTTAGATTAAGAGATGATTTAATTAGATGTGTTACCCTTTAAATAAATAGGTTTAGAAGTAATTTAGATAGATATTTTAGATATAACCTTATCATAGTTGTTGGCATAGAATAGTCTAACCTAGTTAAGATTTATCACTTAGATTGATATTTTTTATGCAATATAAATTTATCATAGATCAATTTTCTTTCTTACATAAACATTTCCTTTTCTTCCTTCTTATAAATTTTATCTTTCAGTGGTTAGAATATCTTCTTTAAGAGTAATCTATAGATTAAATTCCTTTCTTAGATCAATATTAAACATTTCATTTTCTTCCTTCTTAGTTTTATTTTTCAATCATTAGAATTATTCTTTAGGTGTGATTACTTTCTAGTGATTTATTGCTTTTAATTTCATTAACATAAAAACTCCAAAACATACAAAAAGATTGAAGTTTCTTCTTGTTTCTAGTTTCCTTGAAGTTCATTGTTATTTTTAGATTAGCTAAAAATAGAATTCTCATTAAAGTGTTGATAGTTAAATTTAGACTTCATAATTTCTTAATTTCTTAATTTCATTTAGAAAACTCAATATAAATGAAAAATTCAAACAAACACATAAAATCAGTACAATGAATTAAGAAAGAAAATGCTTCTAGCATATATAATGCACCTGCACTTCATAAGATTACTAAATCCGGTCGATAATTTATGATAGCAATAAGACATTAAATTGACTAAAAAAAATTTCGGCGTTGACGTGGAAGTATAATTAGGAGTCTTATCTCTTAAATCTAAAAAAAGAATTGCATGCGTAGAGAAAGAGATTCTAGGGGTAGATTTGTAGCTAGAGGTAGAAGTTTGATCCCAACAACACCACTTACTCCATCAAGACCTCGTAGTGCCACACTATCATCTCAAACTCGTATTCCATTCTTAGCAGTAAGACATAGACTTTCTGAAGCCTTAAGATCATAAATTCAGTCTAGAGACTCTCCAACTTCATCAACTGAAGCAGTTCTAGAAGAAGAAGACCCTAGATACCCAACAGAAGGAGTATTCTTTTTAACCTCTGCAGGAGAACAAATCTTAGCCCAAGAGCTATAAATCCCTAGTGAAGAGGAAGAAGAAATCTTCTTCAATATACCATTGATAGAGGAACCATAAGAGGAACAAATAACTCCAAAATTAGAACCCTATATTAGTTCTAAGGAATCTAAAATGGTTGGATAAGGAGAAGTAGAAGGATAAGTACACAATTTGAATGGAGAAACATTAAGACAAGGAGGAGGTATACCTAGAATTAGAGGAGTTAGAACAGGTGGAGGAAATAGAGGTGGGCGAGATGGAGGGCAAGGAACAGGAAGAGGTGAAGAAAATAGAGAATATCCTGTTGTATTTCCTATATTAGATGAGGATAAAACTGTCACAATGAAGAATATCTCACCTTCCATCCTTCCCAATTTTCATGGATTAAAGAGTGAAGATCCTGAAACATTTCTATTTGAATTTGATGTTTTATGTAGATCATATGACTACTTACTCGATTCTCAAAAATTGAAATTGTTTCCTGCAACACTTAAGGATGTAACATTAAAATCGTTCATGGGCTTAATAAAACATTCTATTAGGACATGGGAGGAAATGAAAAGTGCATTCTTACAAAAATACAAGGATTACTGCACACCTCATAATTGGAAATATGAATTTTTTAAGATGATGCAAAGAGAGGATGAAAATTTAGAGGACCTAATTGAAAGATTCAGTTACAATTTAAAAAGAGCTAAGATTGAAAATTTGGATGAAGATACTTTAAAATCTCTCCTGTTGAAAGCCATTAGAGATGAATCGATAGATATTCTTAATATGATGGGAAAAGTAGACATTTCTCATCTATCATTACCTAATATCTCTGATTTATGCATACATCTTTCAAGAGGAAAATAAAGAGTTGGGAGAAGTACAAGAGATCTTGTTCTCTCTACTGTGAATAAATGTGCAGTTGGAACAGTAAGTAGGGAAGAGATAGGAAATTTTCTTGATGAATTTAAAACAGATATTCTAGGGAGTCTTAGTGAATAAATAGACGCCTAAAAGTTAAAAAACAAGCAAAGAGATGAAAGTGATGCCTTATATATCTTCTGTCTTAAATTCAGAATGAAACGCGCCTTAAGGGAGTGTCCTCTTGATTTAAAAATCATAGAGACCCATGTCATATGCACAAAAAATAATGAAACAAAGAAATGCACTTCTATACCAGGTCTTAAGGCTGTTTTCAAAGAGGAAATAGCCCCACATCTAGTAGATCCTCTTTGTTTTGTTTCTAGAAAACCATGGCAAGGGCCACAAACTCAAGCTCTTAACACTCATATCTATACTCAACCCCCACAAAATAGCTTGAATTCATCAATTCCATGGTAGCAACCCTGGTCTCAACCTCAACCTTGGGCACAAGGAATGCAAAATCCTTATGGGAGATATTTTCAATACCACCAACATCCACAATCTTATCCAAGTTATCCCCCACAACATTTTCCTCAAACCAGTGAACAACCTCGATTTCCAAATCATAATCCAAAACTTTCATTTCCATTTCCACCAAGGCCAAACCAATTGCCTGCTCAGCCACTTCCAAACCCAAACAATAAAAATTCACAACCTATTTATAACATGGAGGGACAAAATTTTCAGACTTATATGATAACCTCACTAGATCTTAACAATGTTCAACTTAGATGTGGTAGGATATTAGAAAATAAAAATCCTTCTGTTGTTATTCAGGAAAAAGTTGATCACCTTGATGAGGAAATTTCTCTTCATCAAAATAAAAATATTCAAAAAAAAAATAATCATTTTGGAGAAGGAACATATCTTCATTAGAATCAAAATTTTAAAAATTAAACACAAGAAAATCCATTTTATTCAACTCCTATCATAGAGAAACCTTCACTATCCATATCTAAACCTCCTTTCCCTGAAAGATTACAAATTGACAAAGGGGTAGAAAAATAAATTTTTTTGCCCAATTATGATATATTAGATGAATTGAAGAATGTTTGTATCAAAATTCCTTTGTTACAAGCCATTAAGTAAATTCCAATCCTTGCAAAAACAATAAGAGAGTTGAGTATAAAGAAATCTGGAAGAAAAATAAATGAAGTAAAGAGAATACAATTAGTGGGAAAAATTGTAGATATCATGATGGGAAAAACAACCATACAAAATATTTGGATCTAGGAAGTCCCATTGTAAAAACACACATCAATGGTATTTAGATCCCAAATACATTGATCGACTTAGGAGCAGCTATAAACATCATGAGCAAACAAATCGTGGAACAACTAACACTTCCAAATCTTCAATATACACCAACATTACTACAATTAGCCGACATATCAATAATCAAACATGATGGTGTATTAGAATACATATATGCATCCTTAGATTCTTGGGAATATCCAGTTGACTTTATGATCTTAACTCCGAAGAATAACTTAGGAGGACATCCATTAATATTAGGAATACCTTGGTTAGCTACAGCTGATGCTTTCATCAGTTGTAGATTTGGTGATATGTTTATTTTTGATGGAATTTCAACAAATAAATTCACTCTATATCCTCCAACAAAAAAAATGATATAAGTAGAAAATGAAGAATGGATGGATGATGACAATGGAATACAACCTATTTTCACTATCTCACACATTAGTAAAGAAAGTCAAATTTTAAATTCTATAGAAAATCATGAATCATCTTCACAATGTGAGAATATTCAAAATTTTCAATAACAATGTAATATTGAATACTTATCATCTATACATATGTCTTTATCTTCTACGGAATAATTTTCCAATTCTTCAATTGAAATCTTTCGAGGTAAAAATTTAACCATAAACAAAAACCTAGAAGAATTTCAAAAAGAAGAGTTAATCAGAACATTGAAAAAACATTCTTCTGCATATGCATGGGAGTACACTAACATGAAAGGAATCAATCCTGAAACTTGCATACATCATATCTATATTGAGGAAAATTCTAGACCAATCAGGAAACCTCAAAGAAGAATGAAAACAAATCTTAGGGAAATTGTAAAGGAGGAACTACAAAAACTAATGAATTTAAACTTTATTTGTCCAATATCAGAGAGTCAATGGGTTTCACCTTTAGTAATTGTCCCTAAAAGGAATGGAAAATGGAGGGTGTGTATTGATTATAAGGGGCTGAATAAAGCTACTTGAAAAGATCATTTTCCATTACCTTTCATAGATCAAGTTTTGGATACATTAGTAGGCAAGAAATATTTTTCATTCTTGGACAATTTTAGTGGGTATAATAAAATTCAAGTAGCACCCGAAAACCAAGATAAAACCACATTTACCTTTCCATGGAGAAGTTATGCTTATCGAGTACTTCCTTTTGGATTATGTAATGCACTTGCAACATTCCAAAGAGCAGTATTAAGAATTTTCTCTAATTTAATACATGATTGTGTGGAAGTGTATATGGATGACTTTACAATTTATGGAAAGTATTTTGAAGAAGCCCTTGAAAATTTGGAAAAAAATTTCATAAGATGAAAAAAAAGAAAATATCTCATTAAGTCATGAAAAATGTTTTATGATGTTTACTGAAGGAATTGTTTTAGGACACCATATTTCAGGGAATTGAATTAAGGTGGACTCATATAAATTTTTAAGTTATTTCCAAATTAGCAATCCCAAATTGTCAAAAAGAAGTTAGGAGTTTTCTTGGTTTTACAAGATACTATAGAAAATTTGTAGAAAACTTCACAAAAATTGCAACTTCACTCTTCAAATGGCTCACTAAGGATTGTGAATTTAGCTGGAACCTAAGTGCCAAATGTAATTTGAAACTTTGAAAGAAAATATATCTGAAGCACCCATTTTAAGAGGACCAAACTCGAAATTACCTTTTCATATCTCAACTAATGCTTCAGATACAACTCTGGGAGTTGTATTAGGACAAAAAGACTTGACCCCTTTATGCCATCTACTATACAAGTAAGAATTTGACTCCTATTGAGTAAAATTATATTGTTACTGAAAAAGTGTTTCTAGCTATTGTCCATGCTATTAACAAGTTTAGACATTACATCACTAGCTATGAAACCTTCATTCATACAAATTATTCTGCAATTAGATATATAATGAATAAATATATCACTAATGGCAGAACACAAGATGGTTGCTACTATTTCCAGAATTCAATATCATCTTTTTAGATCGACCTAGAAAACAAAACACGGTTGCTGAAATTTTGTCTAGAATTCAAAATGATAATAATGATGCACTAGTATAAGATAGTTTTCCTAGTGAATATGTTTTTGCAATATATACTAAATATCCATGGTTTTTAGACATTTCCAATTACTTAGCCATAGGAAAACTACCATCATATTTCTTTCCTAGAGAAAAGAGAAGAATAATTAAAATGAGTGCATCATATTCATGGATAAATGATGAAATATACAAGACAGGTCCAAATCTCATCATTAGAAGATGTGTATGAGAAGATGAAATACCTAAAATACTGAAAGCATGCCATGATGATCCATGTGGAGGACACTTTTCTGATAAGAGGACTGCCTATAAAATCCTTCTTTTAGGATATTATTTTCCTTCCCTTTTCAAAGATGCCAAGGAGCATGTTAAAAGATGTGACAATTGTCAGAGAATGGGGAAACTTGTTCCTACAGATGAAATTCCCTTACAACTACAAGTACTCATCGAACCCTTTGAAAAATGGGCTATGGATTTTTTTGGACCGATCAATCCACCATCAAGACAAAAGAGGTATATTCTTGTATGCACTGATTATGTCACTAAATGGGTAGAATTTAAAGCACTTTCTTTTTCTAATGAAAATGTTGTAGTCTCATTTCTTTTTTAGGATATTTTTACTCATTTTGGTGTCCAAAGGGAAATTGTGACATATCAAGGAAATCATTTTACCTCCAAAATGGTGCAAAATATCATAGAAGAATACAAAATCAAGCACAGGAATTCTACTCCATACCATTCACAGAAAAATGGGCAAGTGGAGCCTACTAATAAAGTGATTGAAGAAATCCTCATAAATATTGTACATTTACATAGAAAATATTGGGCAGAAAGGCTTCTTGAAGCTTTATGGGCCTACGGGACTACATGGAAAAATACAATAGGACATACTCCCTATGAAATTTTTTATGGGAAGCAAGTCTTGTTTCCAATAGAATTCCAAATCAGAACCTTCAAAACAGCAGTCAAATTAGGACTTGACTTTTCATAAGCACAAAATCATAGAATGGAACAACACAATGAGTTGGATGAGATAAGACAAGATGCAGTTCAAAAGACCAACCTAGTTCAGCAACAGAGATTCAGATGGCATGATAAATACATTAAAGAAATAAAAATTCCAAGCAAGAGATTAGGCACTTCTATTTGACTCAAAATTCAAATACTTCCAATGGAAATTTCAAACTCATTCGCTCGGGCCTTATGAGATTGAAAGGTTCTTTTATAATGGAGCAATCAGAATTAGGACTATCAATGAAGAAAAGGTTCCTCTTCTTGTAAATGGACATCGACTAAAGGTCTATCATAAGCCACTAACAAAAGAGGAGTTTGTCAAAAAATTTCAAGATAATGTTGATATGAAGTTGGTGAAGAAGAATCTTTCTTCTTCCCCAACTTAGTCTTATTTTTATTTTCATATCTAAATAAAATAAAATAAAAATAAAATAATAATAATAATAATAATAATATAAAAAAATTAATAAATAAACAAAATTGTATAAGCATGAAAACCAATCATTGATTGGCATTCGTATACAGAAAATATAAGGTAAAAATCCCAAATTCTTTGCATTTCCCTTTCTTTTCAGAAAAATAAAGTTTAGCTACAGAATTGTTGAATTTCTGCAGCTCTCATAAATTTTTGCAACTCTTATACACCTCTGCAACACAGATGAACATGACTTTTTGACAAAAGCAACTGAAGACTAAATTGAAGATCATACTGAAGAATGTACTAAAGAACACCTGAGGAATCAAGAAAAAGAAGAAAAAATAAAGGTTAGCTATATCTAAGGTATGATAAAAAAAAATTGTTTAAATAATAAGGTTCAAAACATTGATATATATGAATTAGATGATCATATACCACCAGCTCAAAATATCATTTAAAAAACTGATAATGCCAATTTGAGATCTAAATCTCATGATTCACCATTAAACCCTCATCATGATCTCCTCAACGATGAAATCTGATCTCATTTATTAATAATTTAAATGGTCATGTCCCATTATGAAACCTCACTCATGCTCCTAAAACCTCACTCATTCACTTGTTTACCTGCACGTCTCTACCATTTCATGACATAACTCATCCACGTTTTCAAGCTCATACTGAAACCCTCAATTCACCCAGTCAAAATAGACAGTCTCAGAGGTAAAACTATCGATAAGATATGGGTCTGATTGTGATAACAGAACCCGTAGGAAATAAATTCATGGAGGGATATCCGCAATTAAAGGAGATATTGCAGAAAGCACAATGGCTTAACTTCATAGAGAAATTTGATGGGTTTCATAAGGAGGTCACAAAATATTTTTCTAGAGCCTTCAACGGAGTAGAGGTTGAAATCGATGATATCAAATTTGCAGTCACAGAATCCTTCATGGAAAAAGCTATTGGACTTCCAAAGATATGTGAAAGATGGTTCAATAACAGAGGGATCAGTGGAGAAGAATTGAAAGTCCTCTTGAAAAACCCAGGTGTGGACACTAGTATTTTCAAAAAGGGAATTCCTAGCACAACTCTCAAAGGTAAATGGAGAAACATGTTGTTGATAATTCAGAAATTTGTTACCTGTGAAGGAAGGTTTGGTTGCATGTTCTTCTATCATGCTAGATTATTGATGAATTTTCTAGAAGATAAAGAGATAAACCTTCCATAATTTTTACTGAATAGCTTAAGGAAGATGGCAGGGATGGTTCAAAGAGGATTGAATTCATAGATAATACAATGTATCATCATGGATTGATAAAAATTCTTATCGAATTTCATTTAAAAATCCTAGGAAATACTTGGGAATATTTCTTAACCCGAAATCATTTTCAAGAGAGAAAAGAATATCATACTAGTGATAACAAAGGAAAAAGAGGCAGAAAGAGAAAAGTTAAGAACCTTGTTGTGGATGAACAACCATCTCAAGCACAATCAGAAAATGAAATTCCTATTTCACAGTTGTTTAGAAAGGTCAAGAAACAAATTGATAAAAAGAAAGGAGGTAGCATGAAAGGAAAAGTAAAAGTTATAAGCATGGAGAAATCAAAAACTCAAAATCTCCCATAGCGAGTAAGAAGAAGTTCCAGACTTAGAAAAATAGCCAAAAAGCCACCCCCAAAAGTAACAGAATTTGTTGATTTGGAATAAAATCTTGAGGTTCCATCACCTATTATTTCCTCTCCCGTACAGGATCCAAGTAGAAGAACTCCATAAATTGATCCAGTTCAACAAGAAATATATGATTACATTGAGTCTTTATAAAGAAGAAATGCAGAAAAGATATCAAATCCTGAGGAACAACCTTCTAGTCCACAAGAACCTCTAGTAAATACTTTAAAACAAGAAATTTTTGAACTAGAGATACTAAGTAGGCATCTTAAGCAAGAAAATGAAGCTCTGAAGATACAAAATCAAATTTAGAAAACCATCAATGATAATACTATTCTACAATTGGGGGTTTGGTTAAAAAGGAACAATAAAATGAAAAATAAGAATAGATATATGATCAGACACGTCATAAATTTAAAGTATAAACTGCTAATGAGGAAACGAAGGGAAGCAGTGACTTCAAAGAAAAGAAAGAAGATAAAGTTAGATGTGCTGGAAGAAGTATTAGATCATATGCAGTGATAAGATGAAGAATTCACAACTTTTAAGTTGCATGAGGACATGAAATGGTCTCTTAGTGGGCGTATGTTGAGCCTCGAACGTGTCTCTATTTTTTACATCCATTTCACTACGTCTCCTTCCTTTTTGAAAAAATCCATAAGCTGAATCAGTGTTGGTTTGTACATTTTCAGTATGGAAAGGTATTTAAATGATCTCTATTTTATATTTTCATATTTCTTATTATTTGAATAAAATGTGGGTTTAGCTACAAAATTCATACAATTCTATAGCTAATCTTCGTTTCTGCAGCCACTTGTTGGCAATATGTTGCAGAGTGTTGTCCTTGATGGCAACCCACTGAATGAAGATGAAGACATGAGATTGTTGACTTGTGTTGTCCTTGATGGCAATCCACCTGATGAAGTTATTCTTGACTTGATGCACTTGGTAAATGATGTAAATCTGATGTATCTACAGAGAGTACAGAAGGCAATGAAGAAAGGAATTCAATATGTGCTAGATCTATGATGAAAAGAGTATGTCTCAAGGCATACACGGATTTATCTAAGGGAAGTCGTGTATGCACGCGGGAAAGAACGTTTTAAGTCGCGTATGGGCAAAAGCGCTCTTAAAGTGAAAAACCAGGGGTAACCACCATGGTATTGACCCATTGTATTGGGTAATGATTCGTCTAGATGACCCCGTCCAGGAATACCATCGGAAGCAATGTGGTTTTGGCTCATGGTATTGAAAAAGGGTAAACCTATATAAAGAGAAGAAATTCATTGTGCAAATCATGAGTGTGGGTGCAAGATGTCTGAGCTTGAATGAATACTTCTCTCTGAAGTATATATGAATGGAAAGAGTTACAGTTGAATGATAGATTTGATTACATGATGCACCAATGATGAAGAAGGGTATCTAGATCTGAAATACACTTGCATTTGCTAGATCTGTTTAGGGGATGATTAGATCTGAGAAGAGGCGAACATCTGTCTGAAGTAAAGGGTAAAATCTGAGTAATGTATCTGTTCTGAAGAATTGCAATGCCCTAAATGTCTGAAGAACCATACGCTAGTTCGCCGCAGAAGAAGCGCGTATATACGCGGCTTTGCTGAAGAGAAAGCGCGTATGCGCAGTGAAATCAGCTCTGTAATTTGTACAGAAGTATACGCGGGTTGATGTGATTGGAAGCACGTATATACGCGGTATCAGTGAAAGGAAAGCGCGTATGCAAACTAGGGTTTGCTGAAGCAAGGGGTATGAAATGTCTGATTTGTTCTGCTGTGTTACTGCTATCTGTGAATGATGTATTCTACAGTTCTGGATTGTCTGAATTGATAAGTTTCAGTTTGATGTATGATTGAGCTTAAATGTATGGAGTGGGTCCGGTCTGAAAATATAATGAAACGTGGTCTGCAAGTGGTGTCCTAAAGGAAGCTTTGGATCCAGTGTGAAAATTGATGAAACGTGGTCCATAGAGGTGCTGAGGGTTGTAGCCTTCAGTCAGGGGGTTGTAGCTCCCTTCCAGGTGAGGCTGGTAAACGAGATCGAGGGGTCGTAGCTCCCTTCCAGGAGAGGCTGGTAAACGAGTCAGGGGGTTGGAGCTCCCTTCCAGGAGAGGCTGGTAAACGAGCGCAGGTGGGTGCCTGCGTGCTGGTAGGAGTCTGTACCAGCACATATGTTGTAAGATGTTTTCTCTATAATAAATTATTGAAGGCTGAGCAACGGCAGCGGTGGTTTTCTCCCGACTTGGGTTTCCACCTAAAAATCCTCCTGTTCATGTGTGATGCTTTGTGTGATGGTTTATTCTGTTCTTACTGCACATGTTTACTGTTTATTAAACATATGATGAATGAATGATGGAATGATATAAGTGAAGAATTAATGACATAATTAGATCTCTGTGTATACGCGAGTTTCATAAAGGGTATCCGCGTATATACGCGAGTCTGTATCAGGAAAGTAGCGTATGGGTTTTAGAAGCAAGAAAAAGTAAAAGTTTTGAATATGCAGTAAATACTGAATCACCCCCCCTCTCAGTATTTTTCCCAACAATTGGTATCAGAGCAGGTCCTTCTGCAGAAGCTTGATCGCTTGAAGGAGATACGTCGCAATGGGAAGTCAAGAAGGAGTAATGTCTATAAAGCCACCTCTATTCAATGGAAGCAATCTGATATTCTGGAAGGTATGAACAAAAGCATATCTGCAAAGTCTTGGTGCAGATGTATGGGCAATCGTGGAAGAAGGTTATCAATACCCGGCAAGTATTCCTACTGATGCAGCAGAAAGGAAGAAGTATGAAATCAATGCCAAAGCGGTGAATGTCTTATTAGGAAGCATGTCTGAATCAGAATTTGCTAAAGTGATGCAGCTACATTCAGCAAAAGAAACATGGGACAAAATCATTCTAAGCTATGAAGGAGACACAAAGGTAAAAAGTGCAAAACTCCAAACTCTTAGAATTGAATATGAAAATTTGAAGATGCATAGTGATGAAAGTGTTGCTAGTTTCTTTCTTTGTCTAGATGATATTGTAAATCGGATGAGAAATTTGGGTGAAACCATAACCGATACTACTCTGGTGGAAAAATTCTTAAGATCCTTGACTTCAAAATTTTACTCTAAAGTTTCAGCTATTGAAGAAAGGCAAGATCTGCAAACTCTTACTATTGTTCAATTACATGGTATTCTGACTGCTTTTGAAATGAGACAAGGAGGTCCTTCTCAAATCAAAGAAGTTGTTTTTAAGGCGTCTGCAAAAGGAAAAGAAAAGGAAGTTGTCAAAGAATCCAGCTATATATTTGAAGAAGAAGAAGAAGCAAATTTTGTGAGAAGACTTCAACTAGGTACCGGAAAGTTCAAAGGTAAGCTTCCTTTCAAATGTTTTAATTGTGGAAGAGTTGGTCATTATGCTGCAAAGTGTTTTTATAAAGAAACATCGGCTAAAGGAAAATAAGTAGCAAGAAGGAATAAGAATCAATCTAGCACAAGAAAAAGTTATTATACTAATGAAGACAGTGATGGGTCATCTGATAGTGAGGAAGAATGTGAAGAAGATTTTAGACTTCTCATGGCATTTGAACAAAGAGAAGAAAAGGATACTGTTGTGGATGCTCTAGAGGACAATGATTTTCTTGAAGAAAACAATCAACTCAAAGTAAGCCTAGAAGAAAAGAACATAATCATAGAGACTCTTGAAAATCGGCTTGAAGCAAAGGAAAAACGCATTGAGGAATTGGAGTGTGAAGTAGTAAGTCTAAGGAAATATAATGAGAAAGTAAAGACTCTGAATCTTAGATTTGCTAAATGATATGAAACCTTAGATGAGATTATCAAGGTACAACGTTCTCCTCTTATAAAGACAGGTCTCGGATATATCATAGAATCTTCTCAGGCTTCGGCACCAAATTATCTAAAAGCAGTTACAACTGGTTTACAACATGCTTCCACTCAGCAAGGGAATAAAGAATCTTTACGGGTAAAGCATGATCATCTCAATTCAAAGAACACTAACAGGAATGTCTTTCAAAGAAACACCAATCAACAGGTAAATTCAAGTAGAAGATTTTATGATCACAGAAATTTCTTCTTCAATGGAAAATGTTTCTCATGTCACAATTTTGGTCATAAAGCTGTTCAATGTGTTGCATATAAAACCATCATGACAAGAGAAGCAAGAAAGAAAAAGATGAATATTGAACCAAAGAAGAACACCTATAACAACTTTTCTCCTCTTCAAAACGAAGTTGAATGTACTTATTGCAATAACTTTGGTCATGAAGAATCTGAATGCAGGAGCAAGGTCCAGCCAAAAGAACATGTTCCCTCAAGCTCTAAAGTGTGGAAAAGAAAGAAATACCGGTTGAAAATTGTGGGATAGAGTTATTTGCAGAAGGTGAAGAAAATCAATGGTACATTGATAGTGGGTGCTCAAGACACATGACAGGTGACAAAAGCAAACTCCTTACATATAATGCTCTAGAAAAGGGAAAGAAAGTTACATTTGGAAATGATACTCCTGCTGTAATTAAAGGAAAAGGGTCAGTGTTTCTAAAAGAAAAGGTGAAGGCTAATGATGTCATGTATGTGGATGGATTAAGGCATAACCTGTTAAGTGTAAGTCAAATGTGTGATCAAGGAACAGAAGTGGTCTTTAGTTCAAAATAATGTGTGGTTCGTGATCTTGATACATGTAAAATTATTATAAAAGGGAAAAGAAATCCAAGCAACCTGTATGTACTGAACGGCAAAGATCAATGTTACTTGAGCAAGTCTTCAGAAAATTGGCTATGGCATAGAAGGCTGGGGCATCTGAGCTTCTCTCAAATCAACAAAGCAAGCAGACTTCAAGCTGTTCGTGGTCTTCCCAATATTAATCTACGAGAAAGTATCATATGCAAATCTTGTCAAATTAGGTGACGAGACCTTGATGCGACATAATGCCAAAGAGGATCATCCAAAGTGGGTCTCTTGGACTCATTCTAAATTAGCATGTGGAGCTGAGGAAAAATTCCTTATGTGGAAGAATACTATATCTCATTTATTGATGATTACTCTAGAATGTGTTGGATCGGGCTCATTAAACACAAAGATGAAGCATTTGAAAAATTTCAGATCTTCAAAGCATTAGTTGAAAATGAATTAGATCTAAAAATAAAGTGTCTTAGATCTGATCGAGGAGGAGAATATACATCAAATGAATTCTTTGAATTTTGTGAATAGCATGGCATAAAAAGACAATTCTCTGTAGCAGGCACTCCACAACAAAATGGCGTAGCAGAAAGAATGAATAGAACAATTCAACAAATGGCTAGATCTATGCTCGATGATTCTGGAACTCCTGACATGTTCTGGGGTGAAGCAGCACATACAGCAGCTAACATTCTCAACAAGGCTCATGTTTGGGTAAATAGTGACAAAACTCCATATGAACTCTGGTATGGTAATTCTCCCTATGTGAAGCATTTTAGAGTTTTTGGAAGTAAATGCTTTATCAAAAATAATGATGAAAAGCTTGGCAAGTTTGAACCTAGATCAGATGAAGGGATATTTCTTGGTTACTCATCTACAAGCAAAGCATACAAATGTTACAATAAAAGGCTTCGAAATATTGTTGAATGTATTGATGTTGTTTTTGATGAGTCTCCTACAGCTCCTAAAGAAGAAAAACAAACAACAAAAGAAGATGATGGTGACTTATGTCCTTCTACATCAAATAGAAATGATATAAGCAGTGGATCCAATGAAGAACCTGAAGATGATCTATCTGAAAAAGCTCCATCTAGATATGTTCAAAAGAATCATCCTGAATCTCAAATTTTGGGAGATAAGGAATCAGGTGTACGAACAAGGAGAACTCTTGTGGGATCTTCTAGTCATCTGGCACTTCTATCCACAATTGAACCACACAATGTCAATCAAGCTAGCAAAGAAGAATGTTGGAAGCAAGCCATGAATGAAGAGCTTGATCAAATTGAAAAAAATGACACTTGGGAATTGGTACCAAGACCACATGATAAAAATGTCATTGGAACT
The DNA here is from genome assembly GCA_034641835.2 of Pinus albicaulis. Taxonomy (NCBI): domain Eukaryota; kingdom Viridiplantae; phylum Streptophyta; class Pinopsida; order Pinales; family Pinaceae; genus Pinus; species Pinus albicaulis. The sequence goes on from CM076578.1 coordinate 1,525,815,487, forward strand.
AAATGGATTTTCAAGAACAAGTTAAATGAGAATGGGGATGTGGTAAGAAACAAAGCTAGACTGGTTTGCAAAGGGTATACTCAACAAGAAGGTATAGACTTTGAAGAAACTTTTGCTCCTGTAGCTAGACTTGAAGCCATCAGAATGTTTCTTGCTTTTTCAAGTTATCAACAAATCAAAGTTTATCAAATGGATGTTAAATATGCTTTTCTTAATGGTGATCTAGAAGAAGAAGTATATATAGAACAACCGGAAGGATTCATTTTGGGAAATGATGAAAATCTTGTTTGTAGACTTAAAAAGGCTCTATATAGTCTCAAACAAGCTCCAAGGGCATGGTATTATCGTCTTGACAAATATCTTCATCAACAAGGATTTTCAAAGGGGTCTGCTGATAGCAACTTATACACAAAATTTGAAAATGATAAACTATTGATTGTGGTTGTATATGTTGATGATATCATTTTTGGGAGTAACGAAGAATCTATGAGTCAAAAATTTGCTTCTGTCATGCAGCAAGAATTTGAAATGTCCTTACTTGGGAACTAACATTCTTTCTTGGCTTGCAAGTGCATCAAACTGCAGATGGTATATTCCTATCACAAGAAAAATATCTTAAGCAAATTCTGAAGAAGTATGGCATGGAAGAATGCAAACCTGTAAGTACACCAATGATAACTGGATGTAATCTTAGTTCTCATGATGATTCTCCCACGGTGAATCAACCAGAATACAGATCAATGATAGGAAGTCTACTTTATCTCACTGGGACTAGACCAGACATTATGCATGCAGTTGGGATTGTTGGACGATTCCAAGCTAATCCAAAAGAGTCTCACCTTCAGGCTGTCAAAAGAATATTCAAATATATACAAGGAACTCAAGACTTTGGACTATGGTATCCAAAGAATGCTGATCTTACTCTTCATGCTTACACTGATGCAGATTGGGCTGGAAATGTTGATGATCGGAAAAGCACTAGTGGTGGTGCATTCTATATGGGACCCAGGTTAGTATCTTAGTTCAGCAAGAAGCAAAATTCTATTGCCTTATCTACAGCAGAAGCAGAATATGTGGCTGCCGCGTCTTGTTGCACTCAACTCCTTTGGATGATGCAAACCTTACAAGACATTCAAATCAAATGTTCACCTCCTATCTCCATTATGTGTGATAATACAAGTGCCATCGGTATCTCAAAGAATCCTGTTATGCATTCCAAGACCAAGCACATTCCCATCAAGTATCACTTCTTACGTGAACAAGTGCTTGAACAAAAGGTGAAGTTGGAGTATGTTCCCCCCAAAGAACAAGTTGTTGCGTATCTTTAAACCTACGCCGAAGCGGTCGATGTGTCAAACCAGAGAAATTTAAGAATCTTCTGCAGCGTTGAGCAAATCTTCATAAATTCAGAATATTAAATAGGATACGTCGTTTTCATGATATACAGTCGCGTATATACGCGAGTATATGAATAGAAAGTCGCGTATGGATAGTTGCTGACTATTTTTGGTTGGTGTCAGCATTCTGCAATACTGTTTGTCTTTTCTGGTTATGTTTCTGCCTGACAAATAATGTGATATGAAGAAGACAGGTACAGGAGGTATAAGTTCCGGGGGAGTTGAAGAAATGTAAAATTTTCTATGCTTCACTTTCCATACGTGGGTTAGGTGAACAAAAGTCGCGTATACACGCCAGTTCCAGCAGACACAGTCGCGTATGCATTAATGATAAGAGAATTGGGATGACAGCTGAAGATCAGGAACAGAGGTTCAGGGGGAGCATCAGTCTAACTGCTGATGATTAGATAAGGACAGATCATGCAGAGATTGTAGTCGGTGACTGGATGTTGAAGGTGTTCAGGCAGCATAAACTAAGGGGGAGCCTTGGTCATATGGAAAGGATGCTTGGGTGCACAGTTTCAGGGGGAGAATTGGCCTTGCTGAGTATAATGCATTGTTGGCATTATGTTGATTCTGAAAAATGATCTCTTTCTTGAGGACTTTCTGGTGTTGGTCATAAATGGTCATATTTGTAATTTGATAAAAAGGTCTTGTTGAGACCCATGATGTAAAATTGTAATATTCAGTCATGTAAGGACTTGTCAAATTTGTAAACCCACTTGGTTGGGTAGTTGAGTTGAAATGTGTAAACCCACTTGGTTGGGTACTTGAGTCTCATATGTAAATCCACTTGGTTGGATATTTGATGTAAGTATGAGTCTTTGGTGATAGGAAGTTCATAGAGTCATGTACTTCATTGAAAAATATGTTTTAAGATTCAGCATGAACTCAGGGGGAGCTTGGTCACTTTAGTATACATCAGATCTACAGAACGCTTCTTCCACATGAGGAGAAAAGGGGGAGAGTGTGTTGTTTTTGATCCGCCCTTTGCCCTTGATGTCAAAGGGGGAGAGTGATATGGTGTTCTTAATGTACCTATCTGTTGTGATGATCAAACACCATCGTGGTTGCCATCAAGTCCAAAGGGGGAGATTGTTGGCAATATGTTGCAGAGTGTTGTCCTTGATGGCAACCCACTGAATGAAGATGAAGACTGTAAGTTGTGAAGCTATTGTTGTCCTTGATGGCAATCACGATCCACACGATGAAGTTATTCTTGACTTGATGGACTTGGTAAATGATGTAAATCTGATGTATCCTAAAATCCTGAGAAAGCTGATGTAGAAAGGAATTCAATATGTACTGGAACAGTGAAAGAGTATGTCTCAAGGCGCACGGATTTATCGAGAGTCGCATATGCCTTGCCTTGAGGAAAGAGCGTTTAAGTCGCGTATGGGAAAAAGCGCTCTTAAAGTGCAAAACCAGGGGTAACCACCATGGTATTGACCCATTGTATTGGGTAATGATTCGTCTAAATGACCCCGTCCAGGAATACCATCGGAAGAAATGTGGTTTTGGCTCATGGTATTGAAAAAGGGTAAACCTATATAAGGAGAAGAAATTCATTGTGCAAATCATGAGTGTGGGTGCAAGATGTCTGAGCTTGAATGAATACTTCTCTCTGAAGTATATCTGAATGGAAAGGGTTACAGTTGAATGATAGATCTGATTACATGATGCACCAATGATGAAGAAGGGTATCTAGATCTGAAATACACTTGCATTTGCTAGATCTGTTTAGGGGATGATTAGATCTGAGAAGAGGCGAACATCTGTCTGAAGTAAAGGGTAAAATCTGAGTAATGTATCTGTTCTGAAGAATTGCAATGACCTAAATGTCTGAAGAACCATACGCTAGTTCACCGCAGAAGAAGCGTGTATATACGCAGCTTTGCTGAAGAGAAAGCGTGTATGCGCAGTGAAATCAGCTCTATAATTTGTACAGAAGTATACGCGGGTTGATGTGATTGGAAGCGCGTATATACGCGGTATCAGTGAAAGGAAAGCACATATGCAAACTAGGGTTTGCTGAAGCAAGGGGTATGAAATGTCTGATTTGTTCTGATGTGTTACTGCTATCTGTGAATGATGTATTCTACAGTTCTGGGTTGTCTGAATTGATAAGTTTCAGTTTGATGTATGATTGAGCTTAAATGTATGGAGTGGGTCTAGTCTGAAAATATGATGAAACATGGTCTGCAAGTGGTGTCCTAAAGGAAGCTTTGGATCCAGTGTGAAAATTGATGAAACGTGGTCCATAGAGGTGCTGAGGGTTGTAGCCTTCAGTCAGGGGGTTGTAGCTCCCTTCCAGGTGAGGCTGGTAAATGAGATCGGGGGTCGTAGCTCCCTTCCAGGAGAGGCTGGTAAACGAGTCAGGGGGTTGGAGCTCCCTTCCAGGAGAGGCTGGTAAACGAGCGCAGGTGGGTGCCTGCGTGCTGGTAGGAGTCCGCACCAGCACATATGTTGTAAGATGTTTTCCCAATAATAAAATATTGAAGGCTGAGCAATGACAGCGGTGGTTTTCTCCCGACTTGGGTTTCCACCTAAAAATCCTCGTGTTCATGTGTGATACTTTGTGTGATGGTTTACTCTGTTCTTACTGTTCATGTTTACTATTTATTAAACATATGATGAATGAATGATGGAATGATTTAAGTGAAGAACTAATGACATAATTAGATATCTGTGTATACGCGAGTTTCATAGGGAGTATAAAGTGTGCCCTGCTTGATGTATGAGTAGCATGTGAATCAGAAGCAGGAAAATAAATTTTTTGGTCAAGCAGTAATCTTCAATTCCCCTACTCTCAAGTCTTTAACACCACATGAAACATTTCATTTAATAGAGTTTCAGAAGGAATAGAGGAGTGAAGTACATGCGCAGTTTGGAAATGATCCACTCATGGATTTTATCCTACTTCCCTATCCAATATAGAGAACGATAGCGCCTAAAATCACGGTCAAAGGGTCAGTCAAAGCAGAGGGATGAGACAAGCGAGTGAGAAGTTGAAAGCTTAACGATTTTCTCTCCATGTAGCAAATCGTGAAAGCTATGAAAACTACATTTCTGTTTAGAGTTCTATTCCTAGTTTAATTTGTCCTTTTAGGCGAGATCACCTCAAAAAGTCAATTCAACTCTGTTATAAATATTGGGCTTTATAAATCGGGAATAAGCTTGATTTTTTATTGTAATACTGTTGCACACTAAAACTTTGTTTTTATCAATTCATGGATAAAGCCTGTTCAAAATCATCAATGCGTAATTAGTTACAAGTGAATTTGGAACTATTATGTTGTGGAGGGCCCCTACACAGAAGAGGTTTAGTAGTTTAATCTTCAGTTATTTCCTAGTTTAATTCTTCATGCTTTCCGCATAAGTTAATTGTTGTGTTTTCCGCATGTTTGAATACTTTGTTTGCTTTGCTTTCCTGAAACATATCGATATCATAATTCGGTTAGCATTTACATTTCATAGAATGAAACCTTTCTTGCATTCTCTTCCACAGTAAAAACAAGTTTCATTTTTCATTTCATAGATCAGATATGTATCCTAGTTTTTCACAGTAGATAAACGCTTTGTTTTCTTTTCTCATTTCAATTAGTTTTTGAATTTACTTAGCATAATCAATTAGATTTAATACTTTTGGTTTGATATTTATATTTTTAGAATTTAGATTAAAATATATGCTTTGTTTCATCATTGAACATAATTAGATTTAAATAGATACTCTGTTTTCATAAGATTAATTTAGAGAGATATTTCATTTGGTAGATAAAGAAAGTTTTTGAGATATATGTAGCTAAGACATAAGATATAGAGGATTAAATATTTGTTCATCTTAAGAGATTATTTAATTAGTTGTTTTACCCTTTAAATAAATAGGTTTAGAAGTAATTTAGATAGATATTTTAGTGATAACCTTATCATAGTTGCCGGCATAGAATAGTCTAACCTAGTTAAGATTTATCACTTAGATTAATTTCTTTTTATGAAATATAAATTTATCATAGATCAATTTTCTTTCTTAGATAAACATTTCATTTTATTCCTTCTTATAAATTTTACCTTTTAGTCATTAGAATATCTTATTTAAGAGTAATCTACAAATTAAACTCCTTTCTTAGATTAATATTACACATTTCCTTTTCTTCCTTCTTAGTTTTATTTTTCAATCATTAGAATTCTTCTTTAGGTGTGATTACTTTCTAGTGATCTCTTGCTTTTAATTTCATTTACATAAAAACTCCAAAACATACAAAAATATTGAAGTTTCTTCTTGTTTCTAGTTTCCTTGAAGTTAATTGTTCATTTTTAGATAAGCTAAAAATATAATTCTCATTAAAGTTTTGATAGTTAAATTTAGACTTCATCATTTCTTAGTTTCTTAATTTAATTTAGAACACTCAAGATAAATGAAAAATCGAAACAAACACATAAAATCAATACAACGAATTAAGAAAGAAAAGGCTTCTAGCATATATAGTGCAGATGCACTTCATAAGATTTCTAACTTCGTTCAATAATTTATGATAGCAATTTAAGACATTAAATTGAATAAACAGTAGGTGATAGCCCAAATTACTCGCCAGAGTAATCGACGCAGTCTACCCAGAACTTTGATTATATATCTCTGAAGACGTAGAGGAATCTCATCGAATGTAGCATACTCTCGAATGCCTCTCATGAGGCCAACCAAGTTCCTCTTCAGTTCAGCTATTGTATCTACTCCCTCCTCATAAGGAGCATCCTTTGCTAGAGGGGCTACCCTCTGTGCAATAGGTGACATGCCTGGAGGTCTCTTAGGACCCATATTTGTAAATGCATAATAAGTTTACATTTCAGAACACGTAACAAAAAATATTCAAAAAGTAAAAATTTTAAAAAGAAACATTTTTTACCTGCATTGGTCCACTATGTGCCTGGTGGAATCGGAAGATCTAGCTCCCCTCTAAAGTCGATGCCAGCATATGTGTAGTCCTCAACTACGATAAGTTGACGCCATAGCCAACTAAAAAAGGCTGTGGGGAAATGCATATGTTGGCCCCCACCCTGTCGAGAGATAATGTCACACCATCTCATCAGCCTCGAATCCCTCGAGACTGGATAATGGATCTCTAGACACTGGTACTAGAATAGGGGTACTCTCTCTAGAAATAAGGCCACCAGGATTGACCCGTACCCAAACTATTTCAGTCTCCTTGACTTGCAGTTGGTTAGTTGGCTCTTCATGTTAGCCAGAAACCCCTCACACCAGTTGAACATCGTTGGGGCCAAGAATTCCACCGCATATTGGAACTAATATTTTGTTGCCTCATGCAACGCCTGGGATCCTGCCACTATAAGCATGCAATGTAGTATCATGCGTATTGGAAGCACTCTGATGGAAGAAATATCTACCTTCCCGCTCTCTATTTTCCAAGCCCCTGGATAGTATCTCTGGATGAGAATGTTGGTACTCTCACCCTGTGTGCGAGCTCTGGAGAGTTGGATCCTCTCCCCTCTCCTGGACTGTCCAATGATGAAAGAGATTTCCATCGCATCTAACTCTAGCTCTTGGTCCCTGATGACAAACAATTTTCAGTCCATGTCCCATATATTGATCAAGTATTGGAGTAGCTCCAGTTGAGCTCTTAGACCGAATGTTTGGAATAATATCAACAACCCGCAATTTTGCAAAGCATTGACGCAATTTTGGTCTTGCAAAGCTTAGTGTTCTTCCACCTCATACACTTGTTCTTTCCATTCGACTGACATATTTGACGAAAGAACCTGCAAAACATGTCCAATCGACTTTATAGGAATTTTAATTGGCATATTTTCTGAAATTAACAGTAGATTTGGGTGGATTTCATGTTTTAAAATACTTCCCGTGGCCAACGCGACTGTTTGAATTAATTCAGCGCTAGTGGCGCGCTGCCCTAACGAGCTAAACGTGACCCCAATAGCTCGAAATCACATTGGTCGCAGGTGATTTTAAAGTTTGAAATTCTTCCCCCTAAGCTCCCTATTTCTGAAATTAAATGGCAAATGAATGGAATCAAATTGAAAAGGAGGTTTAGAGCTCTTACCTCACACTAACGGATCGACGAATGGTGTCCTGGATCGGCCACACCGCTGATTTGAAATTCGGAGGGAAAATCGACAAAATGCTCTTCTCAAAATAGAAAGGTGAAAAAAAATTGCTTTTCTGTCTATTTATATATTTAAAAAAAAAAAAATTCCAATATTTTATTATTTTCCTTGATATCCATGATGTTTTTTTTTATGTGCAATACAGGACTTCCACACTATTGATGATTGTTTTCAATGCAAACAAGTTGAATTTTATCTCTTTTTCGGGCTCGTTAAACGTTTACAAAAAAGGAACCCCCATGGAATCAACTTTCAGCTCTTTTTTTACTATCGAAAAATGAAAATATTGTCGAGTACTTGTCATTTCAAACTCGTTAAAGTGAATGATTTGGTGTGATATTAGTATACATTTACCCCTTTTTCGGGCTGAGATTTACTATTTACAAAAAAGGAATACCTTGATCGAATGTGGTCAAGAGGTTTTCGCGGATATTTTTTACTACCTTTTCAAATTCGAGAGGTGACTTACGAAAAGGGACATGATGGAGTTTTATTTTTGTTTCTTTTCAAAGTCCTTAAACATGAAAATTTACCGAGTTTATCTTTCATTGGAGTTGTTAAAGATTAAACGACGAAAGACTTGTCACCATCACGAGACCGAGTTCCTCCTTCCTAGGGCTCATTAAAATTACTAGGATGGATTCATTCGAAGAATGAACTTACACACTCAGCATATGCTATCCTCTTCGTGCTGGCTATAAAAAGTAAAGAGGTATTCATTAGCAATAACGGAGGAAAATTGAAGTGAACATCCTATGTGTATTTTGGGAAGCTTGTCGCTCTTGAACATGACACTCATCTGCAGTTTGTGTCGGGTTTGGGACATCCTACATACGTCACTTTGTATCCATGGGTTTGGGAAATTAGTTTGCCTCTGATTTGATTTATAATTTTGTCAACATGACCTCTGATCATATTCGAGTCAAATGTTGCCACCCTCGAGAGTTGTGTCGCCAATATTTTCAAGAGAAGTCCCTTTTTTCAAACATCCTCTACATATCTGACATCCTATGTTACAATCCCAAATCACTCCTATCATCTTAAGATATCTATTGTTTCTTGTTGATGATGTGGGAATCATCATGGCCCTCCTTTGAAGAATCACTTCCTGTCGACTTCAGCTCATTATCTGAGAAGTTGATTTAGAGACTTCTTTCAGTACCTTGGAGCTTTCATGCCTTAATGGCAAGTTCTTCATGTTCGAGGATAGGTTCACATCATTGGCTTTCGATCGAATGATTATGCAAATGTTCGACTTCAATACATTCATTCATGCTTGTAGATTGTGTTGATGTACCTTGAGGTCCATCATCATTATTGGTGGTCTCTCTCTTGCCTATTAATGGTTCTCATCATTGACCGATAATCAGGTGGTTTCTACCATGTTCGGCACCAGCATATTTACTCGCATGGATAGATTCATATATTAGATTGATTGATATTGCAGTGAAGACCCTGGGTCACATCTGATTTTGGTCTAGGCTATGAGGATTTATAGAGTATTCATGATTGTATACATGATCCTATCTATACTGATGGTTACGTCCATACCGCGGATCCATTTTTATGATCTCTTTAGAGGGATGGCTGCAACCATACCATGAGTTCATGTGTCATTTTATGCCTAGTGTTGCATTATGTGTTTAGGCATATTCATACAAGAGATGTCATATATTGTAATATGTTTGATTTGGAAGGTTTTATGAAGGTGGTTTTCATTCTTTGCCTTGGCTCATAGATAATTTGAGCCATCACTCCATGTTTTGCCTTCATGCTTTAGGGGGCATCTGTTACACAGTAATCTGTCACCATGCTCATTTTCTCGTCCCTGATCCTGAAATGCCCCGTGACAGATCCTGTGTAATGTTTCCACCGTCAAGAAATATGTTAACATATCCCCTTGAAGATCCAAAGAAGACTTCCTTGAAATATTACTGAAGAAACTTGGTCAAATTCCTAGTTTCCTAGGTCAGTGCCCTTCCTGATGTCATAACCATGTTGATGTCTATTTGACAGTTATGGCACAACGCTATCAGCGCCTTAATTTCTCAGAAAACCACCCTGATCCCCGTTCTCGAAGTACTTCCTCAAATGGAGGATAAGCTTCAACCTCTAGAAGCTCAAGGGTAGTGAATTTATTGTTGAACAGTGATGATAAGGTTGAGCTCTCTCATTTTAGAGACTTGATCTCATCCATGGGGGATCATCCCTTAGAAAGTGGGCCTTACTCCTCCTTTCATGGGCTCCCAACCTCTTCTCCCTTCCTATAAATTCACATCCCTCATTCCCCTAAGTTTAGAGCTTGGTTAATCATTGTCAGACTCGTCTGAACTCTCATCCCTTTCCATGCTAGCATTGTGATAAATACTAAGTGCTCGAGAAAAGGAATCATTTTTGAGATTTTGTGAAGGACTCGAATTTTCACCTAAGGACGCCTCCAACATCAAGGCCTGGTTGTAAGCTCTCCTTTTGTAATTTATCAATAATAATATCATATGTTTTGTTTCTATACTTGTCTAAATGTTTATGAAAATATTATGGTACTCATTGATCTATTAGATAGCTAGTGTTTACATTTATTATTTATTGCATCACGTTTGTTTTTGTCTCTTGATCATCCACTGGTATTCGCATGCCATTAGTAATAGGAGGCGGGCCTACAAGGATCGTGGATTGAGGTCACCATCAACATATCCAAGTATGACATTTGGAAAAAGGTATTTATGACTCTTTCCTCATTTCATTGTAAACATTAATAAGAAATCTTTGCATTAGAAATAATCTTGTGTTGCTATACCCACTCTAGGGCTAGAGAGATCGCCTTTGTCCACAGAGGGGATTTATCTTGAAAACAACTTCCTTCTAGAGCAGGAGAAATATTTTTTTGACTTGGACAAGGCCACCAATGTAGTTCTACATATTCTATCTATTCACCTCCAAATATTCCTTGGTGGCGATATTTCTCAACTGCTCCAAGTGTTCTTAAATCTCTTGCCTAACCTAGTTCCTGCGTTTAGCTTCAGTGAGTGAGCCAACTAATGCGATCGTATGGGATTCAACCAAGAAATCCAAATTTTTGTATAGCCATGCATCTGAGGCCTGAATGTTACCAATGAACAAGGTGAGTTGTTTGCTATTCTATATAAGAATTCGCACCCTTGCTTTATCTAGCTCTTCCTGTTGCTTTTTTTTCTTTCCCAAGTCAAGCGCTGCCCCTTTGTATCCATTGACCATTCATGCATGAGAGCAATGACAACTTGTACATTCCCGAGAGTTTTGAAAAAGTATTTACACTTCTGCTATAAGAAATGAAAGTGGAAAAGTTCTTTATTCACAGTGAAAAGCTCCTCATAAATATTTTGCATGGTCTCTCCCAAAGTCGATACTTCATTAGGTATCACTGCCTTAAGCTCTTCTAGATAGACTTGTGCGATAACTTTGTTCTTAATATTTGTGTGGAGTTGTTCAACCTCTTTCTTAGCAGCATGTAATTTCTTTGCCATTTTCTTGTTCTCAACCATCAAATACTCAATGTTGGACTTTTCTACACCTGCGAAGGCCAATTTTGTTGTGGAAATGGAATTTAGATTTCTTCTAGTGTCTGCCACAATCACCCCTTCTCTAAGAAATGCAAGAGACGCAAGGTCATCCAGATTTTTTTTCTCCATGCATGTACAATTTTATTTTTAATTTCATTGTAAGACATATTGTGCATTTCCATAACCAGATCATCATCAAGAGGAGCAATTTCCTCTTCCTTTCTTGGAGCTAACTCTATTGTCGGATGTGGTGGAGATTGAATGGTGATCTGTTATGTGCTCAACATCAGGTCGACGTCTTGATTGTGCTACTCCAATCTTGCCTCCATGTCTTTGATCTCAACTCTTCAATCTATTGAGCAAGCTCCTTGTCCTGCATCTGTTTTCTCCCCTCCTCTTACTGTCGGTTATTTTCTTTATCTTTGGTTTGTCTTTGTGTTGTTTCTTCTGCTATTACTATTGCACTTTGTCTTTCTTATTCTTCTTTCCTCTTCTTCTCTTATTCGTTTTTCCTCCTCTTCTCTTGTTCTTCCCTTTGCTTCTGTTATGCTTCCTGCATCCTCTGTTTCCTCTTCTTTTATCCTGCCATGGTCACTTTCATAATGATTGGATCTAATTTCATAAAAGATCAAATCCATAACAGATCCATGCACTAGAAATGCTCCTCTTTCAAATCCCCTTTGGAATTTCAGCATTACACCATGTACACGCAGTAGATCTAAGATCTAAGAATGCAGATCTCCAGAAATATTCAGTGATTTAGAAGTATTCAGAAACATGCAGATCAGATCTGAAATATACAATGTATATATCTCCTCCAATGGATCTCAAAGTGAAGGGCAGATCCCCAACACTCAGAAACCAGCTCTCCAAATGGTGCACCCAAACTCCCTGCAACAACACCTACAAGAATAACGCAGATCTGGGATAGAAACTAAGTTTTAGGGTATAGATAAAAGTTGGCCACATGCCAAGATCAAGAAATGATTCCCAATCACTCCAATACACTTCCCCCAATAGAGCAAAAGACTCCTCCACTAAAAAACGGCACTGAAATGTCCTAGATCTGAATAGATCTAGCCTCCACTTGCTGCAGCTTGCAAAGACAACCAAACCCTCAACATGATCTGCATTGTAGTTGAAAGGAGAAGCTTGGCCTCAAGCCAGATAGTGGACTATGCAATACAAGATTCTCCTAAGAGCTACTCAATGGGAAGAGGTGGAATTCCTAAATAAGAGATCCCAATGCTAAACAACATTTGCAATCTAGGCTAAACAGCCAAAGAAAGCTATATGGTCTGAACAAACAATATATAAAAATATTGTTGATAAGTGGTTGTCATTGATGTCAACCCAAGTAGCACCAGGGGCTAACCCAATATTGCATGGGAATTTTGACCTACCAAATTAATATATTCTATGCCAATAACGCTTTTTATGGTTTCTACTTGTCGAGATGCTTCCGTTGATATATGGCACGCCATGTAATTCTTCACGGTTTGAGAGATATTCATGTTTGAAGTTTGTACCCCCAGTTAGTGGGCTAAAACCCCATGGGGTTGGGGCATGGGTCATTGAAAATTCATAATTAATATTTTTTAAGCTCCTAAAATCCCTCCCACGTTCACTTGTTGAAGCCCCTCTCAACTTAAGTATTTATATAAATTGTGATCTTATTTTCCTCCTTAGGCAAGGGATTTCGCCATCTGAAACAGGTCATCGTGGAATTTGTGCTCTAATTTTTTTTTTTACGAAGGTTCAAAAGCTGAAATTTTTATGAGGCTAAGCTAAAATCTTGAGGAAGCTGCTGTAAAAATTTCAGATCAAGGTGCGCAAAATTTTTGGAGATATGATCTGTGGAAGTCAAGGTTTTTGCAGGCTCCTGAAATTTATCTTAAATAAGTGACCTTGGTAAATTTTTCATAACTCTCTCTCTAAGTATCGGATTGTAATTCCATAAAAATTAGTGGATAGTGCATAGTCTTTAATTTTTTCTCTATCAATTTCAGAGCCAAATGAAGAAACAGTGACACATGGCATGTCGTACAAGTGCGCTCTGCTGAAAAATGTCCATAATTAGGACATTGTGATAGATTGGGTATAACTCTCTCTTGAAGAATCCAAATTGGGTCAGACCTGTGGCATTGGAAATACGACTCATAGGACTAATACAGGACCAAAAATCAGATATTGAGGATCTGAAATAACAGAGATACACTAGATTCAATATCAAGCTCCTAGAAGGCAAGCAAAAGCTAGATCATGTGTTGTCAAGGGTTGCAAAAGACCAAACTTTCTACGGCAACAAAGCAAAGCAAGGTGCAGTAGAGGGTAGCATAACAAGAGCAGCAACCAAGGTGCATAACAACAGCAAGAAGTTCATCATATGAAGTCTTCAAGTGGGCAGCACTGCATACAATCATTGTAAAGGTATCATTGTACTTAGTCATTGTAAATACATTATTGTACAAATTGTACTAGTATCTATCTGCCAAGGGTTGAAGAGGAAGTGTTGGGAGGTCTAGGATCATTATTAGGTGGTTGTGTTAAAGTTGGGGTTATGGTCTAGTATATCTTCTTTTTCTACATCATTCTATATCATTGTAAAGTGGACCATTTTCCCTGGTACGAGAGTCCATTCTTATTTTATTCTTCTATAGGGTGCTAGGGTGGTGCTAGGGTGAGTTGTAGCTCATTGGGTGTTGGGGAATCCGTTCAGTTGACTACTAAAGAATCTTGAGCATTGGAGCATCCATCCAGTGGGAGCTGGAGAAGAATGTTTTTCTAGATTCTAGGAAGTTGGAGCTTTATTTTCAATTGGAGTTGAATATTAAAGAATTATTAGAAAAGCATTAGGTGGTTTTTTCCTGAAAGTGGTTCCACCTTAAAAGCTGTTGCATTTTTGTTCCTCTTGTTTGTATATCATTGTACAAACGATAATAATTGAAAATTAACTAATGCTCTACTTGAAAGGAATACTAATTCACCCCCCCCTCTCGGTATTTCCAACAATTGGTATTAGAGCTTGGTTCCTTCAATAGCAGTTTAATAGCTAGAAGGAGGTCATGGAGCATACCAAGAATGGTGTACCTCTATTAAATGAAAATAATTATGCACTTTGGAAAGGAAGAATGGAAGTCTATATCTTGGCGCAAGGTTACGAAGTATGGATAGCATTCGCTTGTGGACCTTTACATCAGCAGGGATGGAGATGAACAAGGTAAGAAGAATTTGGTAAATGATGCAAAAGAAAAGAATATTATTATTAGTGGACTTATTGAATCTGCTTATCATAAGGTGTTGGGTTTTAAAACCGCCAAAAATGTATGGGACATGCTTGAGAATATATATGCAGGTGACTCAAATGTAAAATAAGCAAAGCTTCAAATCTATAGAGCAAAATTTGAGCAACTCAGAATGAAAGAAGATTGCAACATTGCTGCATACTTCCAATACGTTGATGAAATAACCAATACTCTGGAAGGATTGGGAAAGCCAGTTGACGAGAAGACTATTATACGAAATATTCTTAGAACATTACCAGGGAGATTCAACCCAAAGGTATCGGTCTTAGAATACAATGCAAATCTGGACAAACTTACCGAAGAGGAATTACATGAGTTCTCATAGCATATGAAATGAGACTTGATGAATAAGAGGGTACTTCGCATCGAGAAACTACGTTCGTTGCATCTAAGAAAACCAATAAGGATAAACAACCTTCAATTGAAAAGACATGCACCTGCAAGTGTGAAGAAAAGGGAGATGATGAAGAAGGTCTTTCAGATGAAGAATATACTTACTTCACGAGAAAACTACAAATTGGTAAGGGAAAATTCAAAGGTAAACTTCCATTGATATGTTTCAGCTGTAATGAGGTTGGGAATTTTGCAGCAAAATGTCCAAACAAAAGTAATGGCAACTCAAAAAGAAAGAAAGGCTTTAAGAAATTCAACAAGCAAGGATCCAAAAGGAACTTTCTCTCTAAAGAATATTAATCGTAAGTCGATGACGACAAGAAAAGCCAATGAAAAGTATTGTTTGTAGCCAAGCATAATAAACAAGAAGTATCAAATAATGAAGAAGAAGGGTTGACCATAGAAGAATTTTCTGAGGCAATCAGGCTTATAAAAGAGCTCAAGTCAGAGAAGATCTATTCCAATACTCTTGAAGAACAAGTTAAAGGTCTCAAAATTGAAGTTGAAGAACACAAATGTATTGAAGAGTCACTTCAAAAGAATTTGGAAGAAAGAAACCAAGAAAGGGAAGCATTAGAAGCCAAAGTAGTCTCACTGCGTAAGGAAGTGAAGAACAGCTTGTCGAAACTATTGTGACTCGAGGCATTGGTCAACCGTCAACAATCAACGATCTTACAACGTTTCTAGCTGTGGTTACAAAAGAAAAAGAAAGCGAGGACCTTCTACAACAAAATACAATGAACCTATGAGATACGGTATATATGAAGACCACAGTGGACCAAGATTAAACATATCCTTGGAAGATGATTCCTTGGCAATTTTCATCCAGGTACCAACATATTTTTTATGGCTACTGTTATTCATGTGGAAAATTTGGTCATAAAGCTGTAGAATGTCGCACGTACCCTAGGAACGAATACAATTGCAGGAGATCTGTCAAATATGAACCTCCCAGGGCTCAGCGAAAATAAATAGATTTGAGCATTTAAGAAATAATATTGAATGTTACAAATGTCGAAACTTTGGACACATAGCCAAAGACTGCAGACTTGAAAATCCTCCAGAAGAATCTTCGAAGCCACAGAATGAACGAACATGGAAGAAGAAGAAGAATGATAATTGTGCTCTTGCTCTCAAGGCTCAAAAGAACAAAGATGTGTGGTATGTTGATAGCGGTTGCTCAACGCATATGACTGGAGATAGAAATAAATTTGTATCTCTGAAAGAGAAGAAGGATGGAACCGTGTCCTTTGAAAATGATGGATCTTCAAATGTTATGGATCGAGTCTTAGTCACTCTCGGAAGCATAGATGTTATAGCCAAAGATATTATTGGTTGAAAACATGAAGGAAATCTTCCTCGGTGTTATAAAATGTGTGATCGAGGACACCCAATACTATTAATGCTATTCAACTCACAAATGAAATCGAGAAAGAAAGCCAGTGTGGGTGAAAGTGTGGCTACGGCAAGTCGAGCTCCAAAACGATATATATATTGCCGAATGAGCAATTGAACTTCCCTACCCCTGACTGAAGATGATGGGCGAATTCTGGCACAGCAGATAGGTCACATAAACTTTGACAATCTTTTCAGGATAAGCAAAAAGGAAGCAGTACGAGAAATGCCGAAAATCTCAAAACCTTCCACCACACTATGTGAGGCATGTCGGCATGTCAAGGAGAAAAAAGTCCAACTTAAACAAAAGAACACTTTGCATCACATCCATTGGAATTGATACATACAGATCTATGTGGTCCTGTGAGAACAAAATACTTAGATGGAGAATTATATTTCATGTTAATGATAGATGACTATTCCAGGATGACAACCGCCAGTTTCCTAAAGAAAAAATATGAAGCATTTGAGTGCTTTAAGATCTACAAGGAGTTGGTTGAAAAAGAAACTAATTTGAAAATAAAGTGTTTAAGATCAAATAATGGTGGAGAATTTAGTTCCAAATTATTTCAGCAATACTGTGACGAAAATGGAATTAAAAGGCAATTTTCAACAGCACGAACACCTCAGCAAAATGGAGTTGCTGAAAGAAAGAATAGAACCGTACAGGAAATGGGTAGAACAATGTTGAAGGACTCAAAATTGGATGAAAAATTATGGGTTCAAGCAATTGATATGGCAGTCTTCATTATCAACCGAAGTCTTCTCAGAAATAATTGCAACAAGACTCCAAATGAATTATGAAAAGGAAAACCAGCTAATGTAAAATATTTCAGAATCTTTGAAAGAAAATGTTATATCAAAAGAGAAGATCAAAATTTGGGTAAGTTTGAATCACGTGTTGATGAAGGTATCTTTGTTGGTTACTCACGCAAAAGAAAGGCCTATAAATGCTATAATCTAAGAAGAAAATAGATAGTGGAGAGCATAAATGTTACATTTGACGAAGATGGTGTTCTAGCGAGTAATGATGAGGATCTAGAATCTTTGAAACTTGAGACAGAGGCTGAAAAAGACACAGATAAAATTGTAGAACAAGAAGCAACTATCAATGAGGAAGAAGTAAACAATGATCATCAAGATATACCAGAACAACAACAAGAAGCTCCTCCAAGGAGAACAAAAGAATGGATTCAAAAGAACCATCCATCAAATCAAATCATTGGTGACATAAATGAAGGTCAACAGCTTCGTTCATCACAACAAGCTCACATTGCTTTTCTAGCAACCTTTGAGCCTAGTAGTTTTGAGGAAGCCAGCCAGAATGAACATTGGGTAGCAGCTATGAATGAAGAATTGGATCAAATTGAGAAGAATAACACCTAGGAATTAGTTCCATGACCAAAAGATAAAAATGTCAATGGGACTAAATGGGTGTTCAGGAACAAATTGAATGAAGATGGGCAGGTTACCAGAAACAAAGCAAGATTGGTTTGCAAAGGCTATGCACAAGTGGAAGGAATTGATTTCGACGAAACATTTGCACTAGTTGCCAGAATGGAAGCCATCCGAATGTTTCTCGCCTATGCATGTTCAAGAAAAATCAAAGTCTACCAAATGGATGTTAAGTCAACATTTCTAAATGGAGAATTAGAAGAAGAAGTTTACATCGAGCAACCTGAAGGTTTTCTACTATCACAAAAAGAAGACTATGTCTGCAGGTTAAAGAAGGCTCTATATGGTCTCAAGCAGGCTCCCAGAGCATGGTATGCTCATCTTGATGGATATCTACGTCAACAAGGGTTCAAGAAAGGTACTATTGATAGCAATCTTTATGTACAAATAGATAAAGATAATTTAATAATCGTTGAGGTATATGTGGATGATATAATATTTGGTAGCAATGATGATCGACTAACTAAGAACTTTTCTACAAAGATGCAAAGTGAATTTGAGATGTCTTTACTGGGTGAGCTGACATACTTCCTAGGGCTTCAAATATCTTAGCAAGAGAAAGGAATATTTATATGTCAAGCCAAGTACATCAAGGAAATGCTCAAGAAATTCAAAATGGAAGATTACAAATCCATCCTTACTCCGATGGTAACAGGTTGCAAATTGAGCATAGATGACTCATCTAAGTATGTGGATTAGAGGTTGTACAGATCTATGATTGGTAGTCTTCTATATGTAACAGCCTTTCGGCCAGATGTTATGCAAGCAGTTGAACAAGTAGAAAGATGCCAAGTAGCACCAAAAGAATCACATATTATTGTCGTCAAAAGAATTCTTCAATATCTAAAGGGCACAAAAGAATATGGCTTGTGGTATCCCAAGGGTAACAATCTCATTATTCAAGCCTTTACAGATGCCGATTGGGCAGGAAGCGTTGATGATCGTAAGAGTACTAGTGGAGCAGCATTCTATCTAGGTGGTTGTCTCATATCATGGTTGAGAAAAAAGCAAACTTCAATCTCGTTATCTACAGCGGAAGAAGAATACATTGCAGAAGCATCATGTTGTACTCAAGTCCTTTGGATGAAACAAACTTTGCAAGATCTTCAAGTACAATTCAATGAGCCTATTCCCATATTCTGTGACAACACTAGTGCCATCAACATCTCCAAGAATCCTGTCATGCATTCAAAAACAAAACACATTCCGATCAAATATCATTTTGTTAGAGAAAAAGTCACTGAAAAGAATATCAAACTTGAGTATGTTTGTACAAAAGAACAAATTGCGGATATCTTCACTAAACCTTTACCTCGTGAAGCATTTGAATATCTTAGCCAAAAGCTTGGGATTCTCCCAAGTTCTCATTAGATTTTCCTTATTCAGAATATAAAGGGGGAGTGGAAGTGTGTACAGGTCCGCAGGATGGTTTTGTTTCAAGGGGAGTTACCCTTTTCCATTGATGTCAAAGGGGGAGAGAATGTTGTAGGAAGAGGTGTCATGATCACAGGGGGAGTACTTGTGTTGCCATCAATGCCAAAGGGGGAGATTGTTGATCAGTGGTTGTCATTGATGTCAACAGCAGCACTGGGGCTAACCCAATATCGTATGGGAATTTTGACCCTACCAAAATGAATATATTTCGGGTCAATAATTCTTTTGATGGTTTCTTACTTGTTTGTGATGTTTCATGGATATATAAACATGTACCTTCAGTCATTTGAGAGATATTCATGTTTGAAGTTTTTACCCCTAGTTAGTGGGCTAAAACCCCATGGGGTTGGGGCATGGGTCATTGAAAATTCATAATTAATATTTTTTAAGCTCCTAAAATCCCTCTCACGTTCACTTTTTGAAGCCCCTCTCAACTTAAGCATTTATATAAATTGTGATCTTCTTTTCCTCCTTAGGCAAGGGATTTCGCCATCTGAAATAGGTCATCGTGGAATTTGTGCTCTAACTTTTTTTTACGAAGGTTAAGCAGCTGAAATTTTTATGAGGCTAAGCCGAAATCCTGAGGAAGCTGCTGTAAAAATTTCAGATCAAGGTGCACAATATTTTTGGAGATATGATCTGTGGAAGTCAGGGTTTTTGCAGGCTCCTGAAATTCATCTCAAAGAAGTGACTTTGGTAAATTCTTCATAACTCTCTCTCTGAGTATCAGATTGGAATTCTGTAAAAAGTGGTGGATGTTGCACAATATGCACTTTTTTATCTATCAATTTTAGAGCAAAATGAAGAAACAGTGACACGTGGCACGTCGTACAAGTGCGCTCTACTGAAACAGTCCATAATTAGGGCATTGTGAGAGATTGGGTATAACTCTCTCTTGAAGAATCCAAATTGGGTCAGACCTGTGGAATTGGAAAGACGACTCAGAGGACTACTACAAGGCCAAAAATCATATATTTAGGATCTGAAATAACAGAGATACACCAGATTCAATATAGAGCTCCTAGAAGGCAAGAAAAAGCTAGATCGTGTGTTGTCAAGGGTTGCAAAGGACCAGACTTTCTACGGTAGCAAAGCAAAGCAAGGTGAAGCAGAGGGTAGCATGACAAGAGCAGCAACCAAGGTGCATAACAGCAACATGAAGTTCATCATATAAAGTCTTCAAGTGGGCAGCACTGCATACAATCATTGTAAAGGTATCATTGTACTTAGTCATTGTAAATACATTATTGTACAAATTGTACTAGTATCTATCTACGAAGGGTTGAAGAGGCAGTGTTGGGAGGTCTAGGATCATTATTAGGTGGTTGTGTCAAATTTGGGGTTATGGTCTAGTATATCTTCTTCTTCTACATCATTCCATATCATTGTAAAGTGGACCATTTTCCCTGGTACGAGAGTCCATTCTTCTTTTATTCTTCTATAGGGTGGTAGGGTGGTGCTAGGGTGAGTTGCAGCTCATTAGGTGTTGGGGTATCCATTCAGTTGACTATTGAAGAATCTCGGGCGTTGGAGCGTCCATCCAGTGGGATCTGGAGAAGAATTCTTTTCTAGATTCTAGAAGTCGGAGCTTTATTTTCAATTGGAGTTGAATATTAAAGAATTATTAGAAAAGCATTAGGTGGTTTTTGTCCCGGAGTGGGTTTCCACCTTAAAAACTGTGTGAATTTGTGTTCCTCTTGTTTGCTGCTATCATTGTACAAACACTGATAATAATTGAAGATTAACTAATGCTCTAATTGAAAGGAATACTGATTCACCCCCCCCTCTCAGTATTTCCAACAAATATCATATCTTCAACAACCTATTCATGTTGCCATCCCCTTCCTTATATAGATTAAGAGCTTGTAAACCCTAAACCACCTTCAATGAAATCTTCTCTTTCACACAATCCATCTCCTTCTAGAACTACACTGTGCCTCATTGATGGCCGCTTCCTTCTAGACAGCGTTGTATATTTGGTCAAGGTTGACCCAATCAAAATGTCCAGCCCCTTTCACACCTAAAGGTGCTTTCTTACATAGCCAAGATTTAGCCTTTTTCACATGTGGCCTTGATTTATTCTTTATTAGGAGTTTGATTAACCTCCTTTACACATTTATTCTTTAAGCAAAGAAAGAAAAGAAAAAATTGATATTCCAATTAGCTTAGGACTAATTAGGAATATTACAGTCCTCCCCTCCAAAATGTTGCTTGTCCTCAAGAAAATTACAAGGACATTGCAAAATCTCCAATGGATTTGTCTCTTCCCAAGAATACAAGTTTGCTTTTGGTGAATAACCCAAATAGTTGTCATCATGAGGAAGTGGGAGATACATGGAAATAATCATATGTTGTCCATTGGTCTTCTCAAGGCATGAGAGATGATAAATGATGGGTGATTCAACCCCCATGAGATACTCCAATCTCCATGCTATCATCTAAACAAAGTGAGCCATCCTTGGTAGCTCAAAGAAACAATCACCAATCCCCTCCTTATGCAATGTATAGGGGCTGCGTAGCTAGAAATGAGAGGTAATAATTTCCAACTTACGTTGTCTCTCTCTCCATTTATGATAAATGTGGAGATGTTGATCCTGGGCTGCAATAATGTAGTCCTCATGAAGCCAAAAGATACCTGGAACCTCATGATTCCCTTCATTGATTTTAGGGGCCCTCCTTGCCCAACCTTCTATGCATATAGTGAATAGAGCATCATCACCATATGTGCTCCAAAAGAAACATGGACTAAGTTACATATGATATATTGGATGGTGACAATAGTCCCTCCATTGAGACTAGCATTGTTCTTCTTCTTGCTGCCTCAAATCAAAATACAATAAGTGGCCACCCAACCACCTTCTTGCTACCATAAGCTTCTCCAAAGCTTGAAAATAGTAGAGGATAAGAGGTGTTAGATTCAAGAAACACATGTCTTGCCACAAATTCCCCATGTGAGAGGCTTCTCCAAAAGACATAAGTCACACACATTAGGGGAATTTTGAGGTCTAAAATGGGCCTCCTAAGAAAAATGTACAACAAAAATAAACTTTATAACAACCAATAGGATTCAAGATGATGATGTCAACCATGGGGGATGATTTACCATTTTTTAAATAAAAGGGTAAAAATATTAAAAAATAATAAAATAATAAAACTACTTTTTCAACTCGTATTTTCAATTTATCTCCCAAAATTTTTACTCAAATTTCGAGTGGGAGTACTCGTTGGATGCAAAATTTAATTCCTCATCCAAGGAGTACCCATGTTGCATACTTTCGATGAACTCTACTACACGAAAAATGAGAAATACATAAAAAACGTGGTTGTAATCACGTTTTTTTTTGTATTTCTCATTTTTCGTGTAGTAGGACCCATCGAAAGTATGCAATATGGGTACTCCTTGGATGGGGAATTAAATTTCGCATCCAACGAGTACTCCTGCTCGAAATTTGAATAAAAAATTTGGGAGATAACTTGAAAATATGAGTTGAAAAAGTAGTTTTTCCATTTTTCCCTCTAAAATTTGATGATGTCATCAAATCTTATTTGATTTTTTCCACTATTATTTTATAATTTCCTTAGGAGGCCCATTTTAGACCTCAAAATTCCCCTAATGTATGGCCTTTGCATAAAGAAACAAAAGATATAGTGTAGCAGCCATATAATGTCCTATCCTCCTCTTGAAGCATGAATAAACATGGGAAGTTTCATTCCCAATGGACACACTCAACCAATGTGTCATCCCTCCTATCATGTCCCTAACAAAGATCAGAGCATCATAATCATGTTGGATCAAAAACAGCAATACATAAACAATTAAACACAATAATGGAGGTGGACCATAGTCCCACAAGTGGAACCAGCACAGTAGATCTCCTAACTGCGTCAGATCTAGATGTGATAAGTGATTTTCCCACCACTTACTTGTTGCCCATATCATCTCACCATGGCTGAAAGTGGGAGATATATTTGGTGCCTTAGGAAAGCACCCATCATGCTGCAAAATCTCCCTTTGTCCACCAAGGGAGTGGCCATATTCAGAAATAGTTTTGGCCCAAAGTTGGCCATGAAGTTTGTAAGATATAACACTCCTCTTTGGATTTATGGCCTGCATATACATAGTAAAAGAAAGCATACAATAAGAAAATAATACATTATTTACATAAGTATGTTCTTCACCAATAGTCCTCCTTAAACAAATGGAGTGGTGCATAGATCTATCCCTTTCCTCAAAAAGAGAAAGAGAGGGTTGAATTAACTCTTCCATAGAGTTATGTTGCTGCTCCATCTCCATATGGTACATGCATCTTTGACAATGCTAACATACTTCTCCTTCAAAGCCCTCCCAATAGTAGCTCCTCAAGATGATGTTGTTGAGCTTCATAGAATATGTGTGGCTGAAACATAACTCTTCATAGGCTCCTTGTAGTAACTTCTCCTTGAGCTTGGAGGCTCTAGATAAGAAGATCCTACCATGATCATAGATGACTCCATCTTGGACAAAATAGCCCTCATATTGTAGCTGCTCATCAAGAATCATGCATTTGTGAAGATCCTTGGAATATTCCACCAACAGTTGGGATTTCCAATATAGATCCAATCTCTCTAACCATGACAACACTGTAGAAATCTGAATAGAAGCTCATGTCATATCATGGTTATCCTCTTTGACATGTTGAATGCCAAAATCACATGTTGGAGTAAAGTTACTCCATCTTTGTTGCCTCTCTTGTAGCTGATCTTGCTCCAGACATGATGCAGGAGCATCAGCTTGAAAAAACACATTGTATTTTATCTAAGCTAGGGGGTTTCATGCTTTGAAGAAATATTAAATTTCATGTAAACATTAATATTATTTTGAGTGATTAATTAATTATTTGTGAGAAATTGTAAATATGAGAGAAATTAGTTTCTAGATTATTTAGAATTAATGAGGGAGCCTAAGTTGGAATTAGTTTCTAAGTTTTAGGGATAAGAATCTATCTTTTAGGGATGTTGAGAGATTTAGGGATTTGTTGAGATATTAAGGGGATTGAGCATTTAATTAGATCATTTTTAAAATTGTATAAATAGGAAGGGGTTTTAAGAGAAAAATACATTGAGATTGTGAGTGAGTGAGAGTAAGAGTGATTGAGAGTAGGGTTTGAACAGCCAAGGCTGTAAGCCTCTGGCAATTTGTAAGGGCCAAGAACGTTGAATATTTGGCCAAAAAGATCAGTTTGTAAGTATGTTCATTTTTATGAAAGTGTGATTTTGAGTTATGAGTCTTAATTTGATCAATTCGTGTATGGGTCAATCACTGTGTTAAGAGTGAATTTGCTAGAAATTGCTGGTTAATTAGTGCATTTATTCCTGTGGAATAATAATGGTGGGCACATGGATTAAATATGGAAACATTGTGATCATAAGTGTCACATAAGAATAGATAACTGCAACATTAGTCGATGAACAAGGCAGCGCTGAAATCGACTTTCAGATATTAGATATCTGGCATCACAGTTATAAACCCATAGAATACTCTGAATTGGGTATTTGATTAATAAAGGTTAAACTTCTGTTTGCTAGAATGTTAAAATCGATTAGCTGGATTTTAGATCTGAATGGATTATGGCATGAATCTATGAAGGGCGCAGACTTTTAACTTAGTCCAGTATGAGAAAGTGGTTTTCAGAATGAACACAGTTTTCAGGATTGAGTAGTATGTAATTGTATAGAAATCGATTGGCAGTTTTAAAAGTGTATAAGTCTGTTATTAAATGCCAGATTCATTGTGAATCGATCCCCATGATCTTAGCGCTGAATGTATTGATTGAAACAGTTCAAAGTTATTGAGTGATCGGTTTGTGTACAAGACGTAGAGCCAAACGGAGCTCAATTAGACTTGGAAAGTCGACTTAATAGTGGGCGGAATTGTTTAATGGAATTGAACTGAACTATTTGAAATCGTGTAAAACTGCAAGTTCAGGATCTGCAAATCCTGATTGATGAAAAGCAGAGTGGATGAAATTGTTTAAATCCAACGCAGATTTTGCACAAAGCGACTGAGGAGTAGTCTAAAACGCAGAAGAGCAGAACTAAACTGTGTGTAATGGTAATAAAGGGTTGTTGCTCTATCGATGGAATACAGTTCCGAAATCAGATGTATAAATGATGTAATGTAGAACCACCTGTATAAATGATGATATACTGCAGGAGTTGAACGGAGTAAGATCGAATGAAAGCGTTAGCTAGATTTGAACATCAGAGGAGGCGCAATTCAAAAGATTGAAGAACCATTTTCTGTTGAACTCACGATCAATTAAATTTCAGGGTCTGAATTACTATTCTGAAGATGAATGTATGATTGCATTCGAATGGAGCGCCCAAGTAATTAGAAGAGCGATTGAAAGGTATGCATTCACGTTAAGTCGGTTTGTAAGTAATTTGAGTTTGCCAGAAGATTAGAAATGTGTGAATGTTTGATCTGTAGCATCAAGATTCAAAAGGGAATGCAGAGTGTTGAAACTGCATGTGGAAATGTTGAAAGAAATCCATCACATTAGAGATGGTGTAATTCCAAAGGTCGATTCCAAGTGGGTGCAATAAAACTATGGAGTAGAAAAATCGAATGGAGTATTGTATGCAGGGTTGCAGCAATTGTATGAGGTTGAACGCATTAACTGGCGTTGTTTAATTTGAACGTTGTTTGACAAAAATTGAAGGCGCGGGGCATAAAGGAACAGTTAAACTTCGACTTAATTGCAGGTAGAGTCGATGGGTGAAATTGCAGAGGCGTTTGTTAAGATATAATAAATATTTGCAATGGCATTATTTAAAGAGAATTTTATATTGGAATCCGGTTTATCAAGAATTGAATGTAATGGTGATTGAATGAGGTATGGAATGTGGATTGTGGAAACAGATTTGAATATTGATTGTTTGACAATTTGATGCTTATGATATATTTATTGTAAATGGTTTTAAACCATATGTTTGGAGAAAAACAGCTAATGAGTTGAGGATTGCCGGTGGGTGAAATTTGTCCTAGATTGAAATTTTATTGGACGGTTATGATGATGTATATGTTGATGACATGTTTGGAAAGATTAGGGTATTGCGGGCTAGCCACATGATTTGGTATGTCGAGCAGCTCATTGAAATGAAAAATGTTTATTTTACGAATGAGGACAAGAAGGTTTGTTGAAGTAAATGTATTTTGAATGTGTGATGAATGATGAAGATCAGATTTTAAATCATTAATACGGCATACACAAAGAAACAGTGAACGGGATGGCGAAGTTGGACGCAAGAAGATCATACAAGATCTTAAAGGTGAATTCGAAAGGTAATTGAAGTGCGAGGTGAATGGAAGGACAAGATCAGATCAAGATCTTGAAGGTAAGATGATATGGTTTTATTTGGATTTTAAGATTGTAGTCTTTGCATTGAAGCAGAAGTATTATTATAACTCCCAAAAGGAAATTCTATAGAATATGTGGTTAGAATTGCTAATAGATAAAGGAAGCTGGTGAAAGTTTCTAAGTGAAAACATAGATGTGGTAGAACCTTGAGGAATTCCAATAGAGACTGGATAAGGAGGATAGTTGTGTTCTTAGAAGATGTAGATGAGTTGAAGCCCAGAAAGAGCAAAGAGAAGTGCTCAAAGGAGGTTCCAGAGATAGAGAACCAATTTCTTGCCAAAAGATTGAGTGAGGAGAGCTTGGTGAGGTAAGTAGAGGCAGGACAGGACTTGCTGTTGAAGAGGCTTTAGTGCAACTCATAGTAAAGTGAGCGAGGAACTCATAAGATGGAGAGGATGATGACTAGTGACAGTCGTAACAGAGGTTCTAAAAGAGACCACAACAGAGGACAAAAGGAGAAGGATGCCAAGGAAAATGGCATACTGAGTCAGTTAAGCAAAGAGGAATATGAGAGGGAGAAGGCTGAGATAGTAGTTCAGCTTGATGTGTTAATGGAGATGTTGCAAAGAAATGAAGTAGACCAGAAGCATGGTTATGTCATGAGAAAGAAGATGAAGTGGCAGAGGCTACAAGAGAAGAGGAATCATCAGGTGAATATGCAGTTGATGAAGGAACTAAGGGAACTTGAACAAGTTATAGATGCCAAACAGAGGATAGAGAAGCTCGAAAGAGTTGAGCTACTCAAAAGGAAGATGCTCATGAAGATGTTGAAGTTTCAATATGTGAACCAAAAAGTGGACCATTACTTTTGGAAAGTGATGAAGAGCTAGAGGAGTTGAATCATATGAATGATTCGAAGCAACCGGAAGACTTGATGACTGAAGCATCAAATAAGACCGTAAGGTCTTGTGATTTTAAAAATAATGATTTGTGTATGATTCCAGGTTTGGAAGAAGATAGACAGTCTTTTAAAACCGTCAAAGATGTGAAAGAGTACCTTCTAGAAGATGAAAGTTTTGAAGCAGAATATGATAAAGAGGCTGGGAAAGAATCAGTTCACTACAATGGACAAATGCTGGAAGACATCATTGAAATAGATGATGAGAAAGGGAGACTAGCTAATAGTCTCAAGAGTTCTTTGAGTTGAGATCAGCATACTGATATGCTGACAGAAAAAGAGAAATAAATGCAACATACTGAAGTGTTGCTAAAGGGAAGAAAGGTACAGAGGCCTTATATTTTTTAATATAATGATTTTCTTATAATTGAAGATGTTGTTGCAGACGCTGGAACATATTTGGCACAGATGGATAGCCAAATGGAAGAAGAAGAGGAAGAACATCTACCGAAGAATGTTCAGGATAAATTACTGAAGAAGGATGACAAAATAGTTGGCATAAATAATAATCAAGAAGAAGTTGACAGATGTAGAAAACAGAGGAAAGAAATTGCTCTAAAAGACAATGTAGCAGCAGCAGAAAAGGTGCAAAACAACAGTAAGGGTGAAAAGGAAGCGATAAAAAAAAATGAATAACAAGCAAGAATGAGAGTTCAGCAATCAAAAGATGGAAACAATCAGCAGATAGAGGATATACTAGACAGAGAAATTGAGTTGATAAGGAGGTTAATGATGAAAATGTCTCAGAGAAAGACATTATCAAGAAAGAAAAGGAGTGACAACAAGAGAAGAAGCCCTTAACTTGAGACTTGGAAGAGTGACGAAGTGGAGCACTACAACACAAAATATAGAGCACGGAGGACAACGTGATAAACACTTAACAAACAAGGAAGATTACAAAATAAAATTTGGGATCCGGGAGGAAATAATTATCCGGACTTATGACCAGGAATTGGTCATGAATTTTCTTATGGGAGTGCGGTGCGGGGGCATCGGTATAAGAAAAACACATTGTAGTATTTTATCAATATGAAGGGGTTTCATGTTTTGAAGAAATATTAATTTCAATATAAAAACATTAATATTATTTTTGATGATTAATTGATTATTTGTGAGAATTTGTAAATATGAGAGAAATTAGTTTCTAGATTATTTAGAATTAATGAGGGAGCCTAAGTTGGAATTAGTTTCTAAGTTTTAGGGATAAGAATCTATCTTTTAGGGATGTTGAGAGATTTAGGGATTTTTTGAGATATTAAGGGGATTGAGCATTTAATTAGATCATTTTTAAAATTGTATAAATAGGAAAGGGTTTTGAGAGAAAAAAACAATTGAGATTGTGAGTGAGTGAGAGTAAGAGTGATTGAGAGTAGGGTTTGAACAACCAAGGCTGTAAGCCTCTGGCAATTTGTAAGGGCCAAGAATGTTGAATATTTGGCCAAGAAGATCAGTTTGTAAGTATGTTCATTTTTATGAAAGTGTGATTTTGAGTTATGTGTCTTAATCTGATCAATTCATGTATGGGTCAATTACTGTGTTAAGAGTGAATTTGCTAGAAATTGCTGGTTAATTAGTGCATTTATTCCTGTGGAATAATAATGGTGGGCACATGGATTAAATATGGAAACATTGTCACATAAGAATAGATAACTGCAAACATTAGTCGATGAACAAGGTAGCGCTGAAATCGACCTTCAGATATTGGATATCTGGCATCACAGTTATAAACCTATAGAATACTGTGAATTGGGTATTTGATTAATAAAGGTTAAACTTCTGTTTGCTAGAATTTTAAAAATCGATTAACTGGATTTTAGATCTAAATGGATTATGGCATGATTCTATGAAGGGCGCAGACTTTTAACTCAGTCCAGTATGAGAACGTGGTTTTCAGAATGAACACAATTTTCAGGATTGAGTAGTATGTAATTGTATAGAAATCGATTGGCAGTTTTAAAAGTGTATAAGTCTGTTATTAAATGCCAGATTCATTGTGAATCGATCCCCATGATCTTAGCGCTGAATGTATTGATTGAAACAGTTCAAAGTTATTGAGTGATCGGTTTGTGTACAAGACGTAGAGCCAAACGGAGCTCAATTAGACTTGGAAAGTCGACTTAATAGTGGGCGGAATTGTTTAATGGAATTGAACTAAACTGTTTGAAATCGTGTAAAACTGCAGGTTCAGGATCTGCAAATCCTGATTGATGAAAAGCAGAGTGGATGAAATTGTTTAAATCCAACGCAGATTTTGCACAAAGCGACTGAGGAGTAGTCTAAAACGCTGAAGAGCAGAACTAAACTTTGTGTAATGGTAATAAAGGGTTGTTTCTCTATCAATGGAATACAGTTCCGAAATCAGATGTATAAATGATGTAATGTAGAACCACCTGTATAAATGATGATATATTGCAGGAGTTGAACGGAGTAAGATCGAATGAAAGCGTTAGCTAGATTTGAACATCAGAGGAGGCGCAATTCAAAAGATTGAAGAACCATTTTCTGTTGAAGTCACGATCAATTAAATCGCAGGGTCTGAATTACTATTCTGAAGATGAATGTATGATTGCATTCGAATGGAGCGCCCGAGTAATTAGAAAAGCGATTGAAATGTATGCATTCACGTTAAGTCGGTTTGTAAGTAATTTGAGTTTGCCAGAAGATTAGAAATGTGTGAATGTTTGATCTGTAGCATCAAGATTCAAAAGGGAATGCAGAGTGTTGAAACTGCGTGTGGAAATGTTGAAAGAAATCCATCACATTAGAGACAGTGTAATTCCAAAGGTCGATTCCAAGTGGGTGCAATAAAACTATGGAGTAGAAAAATCGAATGGAGTATTGTATGCAGGGTTGCAGCAATTGTATGAGGTTGAACGCATTAACTGGCGTTGTTTAATTTGAACGATGTTTGACAGAAATTGAAGGCGCAGGGCATGAAGGAACAGTTAAACTTCGACTTAATTGCAGGTAGAGTCGATGGGTGAAATTGCAGAGGCGTTTGTTAAGATATAATAAATATTTGCAATGGCATTATTTAAAGAGAATTTTATATTGGAATCTGGTTTATCAAGAGTTGAATGTAATGGTGATTAAATAAATGAGGGAATGGGTATGGTTAATGAAACATTTGAATATTGATTGATTACAATTTGATGCTTGTGATATATTTATTGTGAAATGGTTTTAAACCATATGTTTGGGAAAAGCTTCCGCTAATGAGTTGAGTATTACCAGTGAGTGAAATTTGTCCTAGATTGAAATTTTATTGGACGGTTATGATGATGTATATGTTGATATGAACATGTTTGGAAAGATTCTGGTGTATTGCAGGCTAGCCCTGCATCAAGACAAGATTGAAGTTCATGGAAGTCAACCCCCTTTTGAAAGGTCTCTTTCTTCCAAAACTTCCATAGTTTGGCCCATGCATACAAGAGTGTTGATACCCTCATTTCATCTTAAAATCTTCCTTATGTGTAGAGATATCATTTGCTACCCCAAGAATATGGAGTGGCCATTTGACATCATACTCATATCATCATAGATCTCTGAACCATTTTCCAGCGTAGATAACTGAGTGGGACATGGTTTTTTCCAACTCATAGAGTTGATCATCTCCCCTTGGAACCCATCAATGGTTCTCAGCACTGTGCTAGCTTTTCCCAAGGCTCCTTCCTTAGCCATATGTCACTGGTGCACTAAGTTGAGAGAACACTTTATTCTTCTTCCAATCAGGGGGCCTCCCTAGTGGAATGCCTCCATGTAAAGAGACATCAAGATCTGAAGTAGACTGTATGAATGAGTGGATTGATTTGTCCCTCTCCTTCTCATGAATAGAAATCCCTTGAAATAAACAAGGGTGCATGCTCCTCATCATTGGATGTTGATCCATCCTTCCTCCTCCTCCTTGGAGCAAGGTGTTATTGCCCAATAAGACTGTCACATGATGCTCCTTGGGACCCATTTTAAAAGATGCAAAAGCTCCTTCCCTTGAAGCAATAACTTCATGTCCATCCCCATGTGGTAACGGTTCTTATTCTAAAGTGACAGCGATGTTACTACCCTCTTGTTATTTCTCCTCATCAATATTTGAAAACACCTCATTATCAATGAGAGACCTTAGACCTTGGTCTTCCCTTAAAAGAGGAATCTCCATGACTTCCCTTTGAGAAGAAATCTCTTCATGCAATGGGGATCCTGCCATTGGCAAAGTATCACATAAATTTTTATCCCCCACAACAGAAATATGAAGTGGAGTTGGCATAATATATCTTTCCAACTCATGCAAGGGTTTTGCATGCTCATGCTTTGCTAGCTCAATCAAAGATGTTTCAGTTTGTTTTACATCAAATCTTTTCACTAACCTCCTAGTGAATCTTGCATAAGTAGATATATTTGCATTCTTCAATGAAAAGGATTCAAATAACCACCAAGCATAAGCTTTACCTTTAAGATGTAGCGCTACTACCTTAAGGGCTTCCTTTTCTGAAACTTGATGTAGATCCAAATATGAGTCTAGCTGATCTATCCAATCCTTGGCTGTGCATGTGGAGGATCCATCAAAATTTGGCAAAAAGACTCTACCTCTTCTCCTTCTATTGTACTTTTTGGATCTCCTTTCTTCTTTGAGCTGGCAAAACTCTTGGAAGCTCAAGTGCTCCTTAATTTTCCAAGATTTAGATTCATGCTCCTGAAGATAACCTCTCAAAGTCTCCTCCTTTGGTGCATCTTCTTCCTTCATCTCTCTTGCAATAAATCTGGACATAGAATAACGTTGTAGATTTGATTGTGTAGTTGAGTACTTGCACACATAGGATGAAGAACTGGGGCTTTCTTGATGTAAATTTATTCTTGAGGTACCTTCATGTCTTTCCCTCTTCATTTCTTTGATTTCTCCTTTAAGCTCATGTGGAGTTTGGAACAGAGTTCTTGAGAACTCTTTCCCTTTAATTCTTCTAGATAAAGGGGTTTGACCCTTGTCTTCTTCGTCTTCTAAGTAGTAAATCTTATTCTTCAGTCTTTCCTTTTCATGGAAAGACATATTGGCCTCTTAGAATGCACAGGTTGTGCCAAGATGATGTTCTGATACCACTGTAATATCCCAAATGGGAAAATGCAGCAATACTAAATAGTCATGCATTAAAATAACGTAGTTCATCTAAATCAAAGAAGGAGGCCAATAAAAATGTTCTTCAATAGTATTAACAGCAGCAATATAGATGTATAATGAGGCCCATAAGATGCATAGCTAGAAATACAAGTCATTAAATAAAAAAATTCCCTCAAAAGAGGTGTTGCAACCACATGTAAGGACTGAAACTGCCTTGATAGCATTATTTTATTAGGCTGCAAACTAATTTCGATTACATATCATATCTAGAGTAGATTTGTGCATAAAATATCAGATCCATAACATATCCATGCACTAGAAAGGCTCCTCTTTCAAATCCCCTTGGAAATTTCAGCATTACACCATGTACAAGTAGTAGATCTGAGATCTAAGAATGCAGATCTGCAGAAATATTCAGTGATTCAAAAGTATTCAGAAACATGCAGATCAGATCTGAAATATACAATGTATAGGTCTCCTCCAATGGATCTGAAAGTGAAGGGAATATCCCCAACACTCAGAAACCAGCTCTCCAAATGGTGCACCCAAACTCTCTGTAACAACACCTACAGGAATAACGCAGATCTGGGATAGAAACTACGTTGTAGGGTATAGATAACAGTTGGCCACATGCCAATATCAATAAATGATGCCCAATCACTCCAATACACTTCCCCCAATAGAGAAGAAGACTCCTCCACTGAAAAAGGGCACTGAAATGTCCTAGATCTGAATAGATCTAGCCTCCACTTGTTGCAGCTTGCAAATACAACCAAACCCTCAACAGGATCTACGTTGTAGTTGAAAGGAGAATCTTGGCCTCAAGCCAGATAGTGGACTATGCAATACAAGACTCTCCCAAGAGCTAGTCAATGGGAAGAGGTGGAATTCCTAAACAGGAGATCCCAATGCTAAACAACATTTGCAATCTAGGCTAAATAGCCAAAGAAAGCTATATGGTCTAAACAGACAATATATCAAAATATCATATCTTCAATAACCTCTTCATGTTGCCATCCCCTTCCTTATATAGATTAAGAGCTTGTAAACCCTAAACCACCTTCAATGAAATCTTCTCTTTTACACAATTCATCTCCTTCTAGAACTGTGTTGTGCCTCATTGATGGCAACTTCCTTCTAGACAGCGTTGTAGATTTGGTCAAGGTTGACCCAGTCAAAATGTCCAGCCCCTTTCACAACTAAAGGTGCTTGCTTACATAGCCAAGATTTAGCCTTTTTCACATGTGGCCTTGATTTATTCTTTATTAGGAGTTTGATGAACCTCCTTTACACATTTATTCTTTAAGCAAAGAAAGAAAAAAAAAATGGATATTCCAATTAGCTTAGGACTAATTAGGAATATTACATCTTCCATCCTTCATCCTCAGGCTAGTGGAATATCCCGCTTATCCAATGAAAATGGATTATCACACAATGGTGTTTCCAAATCTCCCTCATATCATATGGACTGAAGTCACGAGTACCAAATTAAATTTTATCTATCTCCTTCCCTTCGATATCCGCAACTATTAATTTCTTGATATCGTACAACCCGATCTGCAAAGGAAGCACTGACCATGGTGATTTCTTCTTCCTGTGCAGATTTGTTGATAACCCTATGGAAATATGGTTTTCAACGTCTTGCATGACTAGCTTATTGTTGGCATACCTTGGAAAAATATTTGGTGAATTCTGCATGTCGAACATTCTAAGGAATGTTCCATCTAATGAAGCAAACCAATCTGTGATCTGTGATACTGCTTCCATTTCCCCATTCGAAATTCAAGGTGGCTCTTCCTTAAAGATCATCTTATACAATGAAATGAGGAATTTATCATTCAACTTCTCCATTATTCCTCTGTGTATGTACTTCAAGAGCTTCTTAGAATATACATGCATGGCATATTCTCATGGTGTCCAAGTCTAATTCATGCATGGGAATGAATTTTGTGCACAAATTTCATGATATGGGTAAATTTCGCTACCCTTTAAACCAAGACCTTTTACTTTGTCTAATGTGTTAGAATTTCATTTTATCAAATCATTAATGAACACAAATGAACATAACTACATGTTGTAAAGAAGAGGAACATAACAAGCATTAGCAACATAAGATATTGATAACGGAGTTCATCCAAGAGGGACAACGTCTCTGAGCCTCGGTGTCAAGATTATGTAGGCCATTTAATTACGTGCTCGAAATAGTGATAATGTACATGGATGGTATTTTCTCTTTCATACAAGGAAAATTCCCTCACGTAGGAGTGGTTGGACCTCTCCACAAGATGTTCCACTATAGGAAATCTCATTCACAAAAAGGAGTCCTATTAGCATGATAAACTCACTCAATGGTGACTAAGAGTATCCCGCTGAACATGGAAACAAAGGTATCTCAAACAACATAAAACAAATCCATGATAGAAATTACATCTCACATCAAGAACAAAAGAAGATCCCACATCAGACATTAAACAGGGATCTATACAACATAGTGCATCTCATAGCAAAGAGTCAAAGAAGTACATGATCACACTGCATATACCTCACATCCTGGAACTATCTGAAAAAAGGGTGATAAACTACTAGATCTAGTTGTACCATCAATATCGTGGCTTTGAATATCCTGAAAATAATTGCTCACACATTGAATGTTGATACCTACAACTCCACTTTGAAAAGTGGCCAAAAAATAGAATGGTCAAATGGAAAATATGAATACACCATCAGATTTGTGGCGTTGAATAGGTCAAAATCGATTGTCAAATTAAAATATTCTGATACTGTCGAAATCTGGGCCGTAGGGAATCTTTTAGATTCCCCTTAGATTCCTCAAAGATGCTACTCCACAGGGAATCTGGAAATATGCAATTCAAAACAGGAATCTGATCTCACCATTGAGATCCTTATGAAATTATGAGAAGAATGAGTATAAAGTTGACCTCATTCTAACACCAGCAAATTTCGGCCTCTAAGGAATCTGAAATATTCCCTCAAGATTCTTGAAGATTCTCCTCCACAGGGTATCCACAAAATCACTGCTCGAAAGGCAATTCCAACCTCGCCATTGCGTTCCCTAGGAAAATCTAAGAAAAATTATTGTAAACTTGAATGCATTCTGACAAAAAAATTTTACCTCCCAAAGAATCTTTGGGCATGAAAGAAATATTCTCTGTATCCAACTATGTGCCACCATTCTGCCTCCTCTGCCTCAAACTGTGTGCCGGTTCTGCCTGCCTTGGGCGTGTCTACGGAAATGAGGGTTTAAATCATAAGTTTCAGGTGTATTTTTCAAATCCTAATGGGGTGGCGTAGTGGTAAATTTGGCAAATGGTTGAGGAGGGTTCAGGGGGTCAAATCTCGTCCCTCCCATGCTTGGTGCATTTGTTTTAAAGTTTTATATTAGAAAATTTTATGGTGGGCGGGTCTGCTCCACGCAGTTTGACCCGATCCCTAAACTCCATGCCATTTAAAATTGTTATATGCGGGTGGGTAGGTCTACTCCACACGACCCGACCCTACCCATTTCAACATACACGAATATATATATGGTGCCATATATGGTTGGGGGGCCGTGGGGTCATGGCCCACCCCCTCTATATTTAATATTTGTTAATACGGTAGTTGGGATAGGGGCGGGGGTCATGGCCCGCCCCTATATTTTATATTTTTTTGTTTTTTTATTTAACAAACACACATTTTTAAAATATCAGATTTTAGGCTGAAGGGGTCCAATTAATGATCCCACAAATTCGCCCAAAATATGGCTAGAGCTGGCCAAAATTTGGTCGCCGGACTTCTGTGAAAATGTGTCCTCTTTAACCTGCCATGTCACCTAGTCAACCCCATAACTTTGATCAAATATAACTTTCCCATACAAACTCAGTTTGATGAATCATTCGCACCGTTGCAATCAGGATGACGAGATATTCAAATTGAGACTAAGTTTTCTATGTTTACGTCACTTTGATTTTTGAGCTTTCATAAGCCGTCTTTGTCCTATGTGTCTCTGGAGCCACCTAGATGAATCCTCCCCATTGAGGAGATTTTGGCCTCCAAAAGCATCAACAATAATCTGCAATTTTTGTGTACAATTTCTTCACCACAAGTGTCCTAGAAGAGGTCACCTTTCCATCTCCTTCACCTTTTTTCTTCGGAGCCTTAAGCGATGAGCTGACACCTGCATCCTTTGCAAACCTGTAGCACGATCTCCCACAAATTACATGCTCATTTATGACCACTATGACCCACACATTCCCATACTTGCCACGAGTTTATAACACATACTCCATGGTCAAGTTTACATCAAAATGAAACTAATAATACCCCAGCTATTACAAGGCCAAAAACATCATTGTCATATTTCTAAGTGATGGCAAACACATCATCTCTTTTACATGAAAGAAATGCTTCTCATGATTTACAAGTCATGGCCATGACACACTAGAAAAACCATTTCAAAAAATTGAACCACGATGAATGTGGTGGATTTGCTTGTTGAACATTTTCACTGAATGGTTTCTACATGGGCGCTTTGTCCTTAAGACGCTGCTCTGGATGGAGTCTCCAACACGTGGCTCTTTGATGGCCACTTCAGTCACAATGGGTGAAAAAGGTATTTTTCCTCTAGACCTTCTTAACCAATTTCTTTCCCTGCTGTGGAGAATGATTTTCACGCCTCATCCTCCTTTGTGTTGCCATTCTTTTCCAACACTTAGAAATGACATGGTTATGTAAACCAAAAAAATTTCAAGTTTTCTTATGCCATGATTTATGTTTGTGTTTAGCAACATGCTTATAATCAAAATGAACTCGAGAATATTGAGACTTGTTATACCTTCCCTGGTGGTCTCTGGTGCTATCAACTCTTCTACTACGACAAGCGCTTCCATGGGATGATGGCGAAGTGTTCCGATCATTCTCTCTCCTCGACGGTTTCCACAATGTCATGGAGACTTCTGACACCTTCAAACATCCTCCTTCAGTGTATCCCAAACCTGCGTAGCGAGGTCTCTGCAAAATATCCAACGGCTGAGTTATACCTTGGCCATGAATGCCAAGTCCTCCTCCTTTGTACCCCATCCTGGTAAGGAGTCTCATGCCAGTTCCTATAATGGGGATCTCCACATTCCAACATAAATAATAGCATGTGAAGATGAAACTGAAGATAAATCAACACTTTTTACCTCAGATGTTGAATTTGAAACAAGTGAAGAGGGCTTCTCTAAGCCTTCGTTGAGATTCACTTCCTCCAAGGCCTCTGTCGTGGCTTGTAGCTGAAGCTGCAATCACTACTTTCCCTCCTTCTCTTCTTGTGGAAGTGTCTTTAATGCATCATGATCTGCTTGAAGACTATGATCGTTGTGCTTCAATTCTTCCAATGCCTCTGTCGTGGCATGCAATTGAAGTTGCAATTGCTAATTTTCCTCCTTCTCTTCCTATAGGAGTGCCTTCAATTCCTCATGATCTTCTTGATGACTTTCATCATTATGCTTCAATTCTTCCAATGCCTTTGTCATGGCTTGCAACTGAAGCTGCAATCAATGTTTTTCCTCCTTCTTCTCTTGTAGAAGTGTTTTTAACTTAGCGTTATTTGCTTCTTGTTTCTCATAAGCTTCATATAACATGTCTGCTACCCTGAGCATGGTCTCGTACAAGTCTTTGACATCCTCCATTGCTGCACGTTCAATGGCTCACACTTGCGGTTCACATCAGCAAGAAGACCGCTTTGATACCACTTAATCCGGGTAAATTTCACTGCCCTTTAAACCAATACCTTTTACTTCGGTTGATATGTTAGAATTTCATTTTATCAAAGCATTAATAAACATAAATGAACATATCTACATGTTGTAAAGAAGAGGAACATAACAAGCATTAGAAACATAAGATATTGATAACAGAGTTCGTCCAAGAGGGACTACGTCTCCGGGCCTCGGTGTCAAGATGGTGTAGGTTGCTGCATTACGTGCTACAAATAGTGATGATGTACATGGATGGTATTATCTCTTTCATACAAGGAAAATTCCCTCGCGCAGGATTGGTTGGACCTCTCCACGAGATGTTCTGCTACAGGAAACATCATTCACAAAAAGGACTCCTATCAACATGACAAACTCACTCAATGGTGACTAAGAGTATCCTATTGAACATGGAAACAAAGGGATCTAAAACAACATAAAAAAATCCATGATAGAAATTACATCTCACATCAAGAACAAAACAAGATCCCACATCAGACATTAAACAAGGATCTATACTGCACAATGCATCTCATAGCAAAGAGACAAAGAAGTACATGATCACACTGCATATACCTCATATCCTGGAGCTATCTGAAGAAAAGGATGATAAACTGCTGGATCTAGCTGTACCATCAATCTTGTGGCATCACATATCTTGAAAATGACTGCTCACACATTGAATGCTAACACTTGCAACTCCACTTTGAAAAGTGGCTGAAAAATGGAATGGTCAAATGGAAAATCTAAATACACCATCAGATTTCTGGCATCGAATAAGGCAAAATTGACTGTCAAATTGCTTAATTTTGACACTGTCGAAATCTGGGCCATAGGGAATCTTTTAGATTCCCCTTAGATTTCTCAAAGATGCTGCTCCATAAGGAATCTAGAAATCTGCAACTCAAAATAGGAATTTGATCTCACCATTGAGATCCTTACGAAATTCTGAGAAGAATGAGTATAAAGTTGACCTCATTCTTACACCAATGAATTTCAGCCTCCAAGGAATCCAAAAGATTCCCTCAAGATTCTTGAAGATTCTCCTCCATAGGGAATCTACAAAAGTGTTGCTCGAAAGGCGAGTCTAACCTCACCATTATGTTCCCTACAAAAATCTGAGAAAAATGACTGTAAACTTGAATGCATTCTGAAAAAAAGAAATCTCACCTCCCAAAGAATCTTTGGGCATCAAAGGAATATTCTTTGTCTCAAACTACGTGCCACCATTTTGCCTCCTCTACCTCGAACTGTGTGCCTAGGTCTGTCTG
Organism: Pinus albicaulis; assembly: GCA_034641835.2. Classification (NCBI taxonomy): domain Eukaryota; kingdom Viridiplantae; phylum Streptophyta; class Pinopsida; order Pinales; family Pinaceae; genus Pinus; species Pinus albicaulis. The sequence goes on from CM076578.1 coordinate 1,525,854,954, forward strand.
CCTTGGGCACATATGTGGAAATGAGGGTTTAAATCATAAGTTTAGGGCATATTTTTCAAAGCCCAATGGGCTGGCGCGATGGTAAATTTTTCAAATGGTTGAGGAGGGGTCAGGGGGTCAAATCCCGCCCCTCCCATTCTCGGCACAATTGTTTTAAAGTTTTATATTAACAACTGTTACAAGTGGGTGGGTCCACTCCACACGGCCCAACTCGACCCCCGAACTCCATGCCATTTAAAATTGTTATATGTAGGTGGGTAGTTCCGCTCCACACGGCCCGAACGTACCCATTTCAACATAAAAAAATATATATATGGTGCCATATATAGTTGGGGGGGTGCGGGGTCATGGCCTACCCCCTCTATATTTAATGTTTGTTAATACGGTAGTTGGGATAGGGGAGGGGGTCATGGTTCGCCCCTATATTTTGTATTTTTTTTGTTTTTTTATTTAATAAACACACATTTTTAAAATACTGGATTTTAGGCCGAAGGGTTCAAATTAATGATCCCACAAATTCACCCGGAATCTGGCCTAAATTCGGTCACTAGATTTCTACGAAAATGTATCCTCTTTAACCTGCCATGTCACCTAGTCAATCCCAGAACTTTGACCAGCTCTAAATTTCGCATACGAACTCATTTTGATGAACCATTCACACTGTTACAACCAGGACAACGAGATTTTCAACTTGAGACTACCTTTGCCACGTTTCTGTCACTTTGATTTTTGAGCTTTCATATGCCCTCTTTGTCCTATGTGTGTCTTTGGAGCTACCTAGATCATTTTATCAAGTAAATATGCATACATATAAAACCTATCTTACCTTACCTTGGGAGGATTCAGGGTGTTAGCTACATGGATCTTCAATTTTTGAGCCAACATGTCTGACTAGTTGAATGGTCTTCCTTCACTCGCAACCTGGTTTAGAAAGAATGTCCACCCTTCATAAAGGTCTCAGTGCTCTACTGACCATAGATTTAGAAACATAAGATGATCAACAATTGATAGGACCTCCTGAGAGTTTTTTTCTTATATGTGTTGTTATGTATTGTAGGTTTTAACCCTATACAGAAAATATCTACAAACGAATCTTAAAACAGAAAATAAACAATAGCAAGAGCATAAAACATAAAACAGATAAACACAGAGATTTTCCCCTGGATCCCAAATTAGGACGACCAGCTTGATTTTTCATTATATTCCTTTTAGTGTTACAACACATATATATACATGTCGAAGCATACATAAACCCCAATCCATTAACCCTGGATTAGAACATAACCATAATTCCCTTAACCGGATCTACAAAATACCAGGGGCCAAAAACCATCGTCCCCCAAAACCATGTGCAAACTCATGCACAAAACCATGGGTGGGTCCGCCTATGAGTGGGTCTGCACCCAAAATTCTCCCACTTGTTTTCTTTTCGCAGGGGGCCATAGGAGAGCTTAGTCATTAGCCCAATTCTGCAACACCCATTGTTTCTCTACACCAAGAGAACTTCTGAGTGCTCAGAGACTTCGTCAATGCATAACATTCTTCAAGGTGTCCACCTTTACCAGCAACACCCTTTTAGCCTCAACCATATCTCTCACAAAGTGATATTGAACATCAATGTGCTTTGTCTTTGAATGATAAGCAGGGTTCTTAGCCAATAAAATTACACTTTGGCTATCATAGTCTATCCTTATAGCTTGTTGCACCAACCCCATACTTGAACACAATCTGTGCAACCAAACTGCTTCCTTGCTTGCATGAGTGGCTGCTATGTATTCTGCTTATGTATTTGAAAGACCCACTACAGACTGTCTTTTACTCATCCAACTGACTGCACCTCCAAATAGGCTAAACACATACCCACTTGTAGGTCTTATTTGGTCTAGATCTCTAGCCCAATCTGCATCAACAAAACCAGGAACGTCCAACACTCTTTCCAATCCTGGAATTCCCTGGTAGCACAAGCCATAATCACTGGTGCCACACAAATATCTGAAAACCCGCTTCGCTGCTGCCCATTGCTCCTTCCCCGGGTTTGACATAAAGCTGCTCAATACTCCCACTGCATGTGCAATGTCTGGTCTAGTACAGACCATTGCATACATCAGGCTACCCACTGCACTTTCATATGGAACACAAGACATATCCTCCTCTTCTTCTTGTGTCTTGGGACACTATTCAGCAGACAGTTTTACACCTACAGGAATTGGAACATTCACCGGTTTACTATCTTGCATATTGAACCTCTGCAATATTGTCTCAACATACTTCCTTTGGTTTAACCAGAGCTTCCTTTTTTCCCAATCTCTCTTAATTTCCATGCCCAAAATATAGTTTGCAGCACCAATATCCTTCATGTCGAATTTGGAGAATAGTTGGGTCTTTAAATCTTGGATAATTTCTTTTTCATTTGCAATCAACAACATATCATCCACATACAAGACCAAATAAATAACACGGTCACCAATTAATTTAAAATAAACATAGTGATCCTCCTTGCTTTTGGTGAAGCCAAGTCCTCGTATATAGGTATCAAATTTCTGATACCACATCCTTGGTGACTATTTTAACCCATACAGAGACTTCTTTAACCTGCATACTAGTTCTTTCTTTCCCTTCACCATAAATCCTTCAGGTTGTTTCATGTAGATCTCCTCTTCCAGATCCCCGTGAAGAAATGTTGTCTTCACATCCATCTGTTCTACCTCAAAGTCAAATGCAGCAACAACAGATAAAAGTAATCTAATAGAAGTAACTTTGGCAACAAGAGAAAAAATATCACCAAAATCAATTCCCGGCACCTGGGAATAGCCTTTTGCTACCAACCCAGCTTTGTATTTCTCCACCTTGCCTTCTACATTCATCTTCTTCTTAAACACCCATTTGGTCCTGATGGGCTTCCTTCCAGTCGGAAACTCCAGCAGATCTCATGCCTCATTTTTATGCAAGGATGCCATTTCATCAACCATGGCCTCCTTCCAGAGTTTTCCATCCTCTGAATCTACTGCCTCCCTGACAGTTTTGGGAACATCATCAGTTATAGTTAAGGCAAAACTTGAACAGAAAGAAGATGGATTGTACCTTTCTGGTTGCCTTCTTTCCCGAACTGATCTTCTCACAGCTGAAGTTTGTGGCTCTTCCTCTTCTAAGTCTTCTTCTGTTGTAGAGTCTGATTCATCCTCCTTTAGCTAAAATTCAGGTTCCTTTGGTAGGAATTCATGTTTAACAACATTGTTCACCTCTCTAAACACCACATCTCGACTCTACACAACCTTCCTTGTTTCTGGGTTCCAAAGCTTGTAACCCTTTAAACCATCCTTATACCCAATAAAGATGCACCTTTTAGATATATTATCCAACTTGGTCCTTTTCTCCTTTGGAACATGTACATACGCATCACATCCAAATACCCTTAGATGTGAAAGAGAGGGTTTCTTACGAGTCCATACCTCATGTGGAGTCTTATCCTCCAACACTGATGAAGGTGATCTGTTAACCAAGTAACATGCAGTCTCCACTACCTCTGCCCAGAATTCTTGTCCTAACCCAATACCACTGAGCATGCTTCTTGCTTTTTCCATCAGTGTTCTGTTCATTCTTTCTGCAACTCCATTTTGCCGAGGTGTGTATGGAGTGGTCTTCTACCGTGCTATACCACACTTCTTACAGAACTCTTCAAATTCCTTCTTGCAGAACTCCCCACCATTATCTGTCCTCAACACCTTTATCATCTTCTCTATCTAGTTTTCCACCAAAGCCTTAAATTCTTTAAATCTGTCAAAGACTTCAGATTTCTTCCTCAATAAATATATCCATGTATTCCTTGAGAAGTCATCTATGAATGAAACATAGTACACATACTTACCCAGTGATGGAACTGACACAGGTCCAAACACATCACTGTGCACAAGCTCTAATATCTTGTTCGCCCTCTTAACACCAGAAGGAAAACTCACCCAATTCTGCTTCCCATATACACAATGTTCACAGAAATCGAAATCTAGAGAGCTATTATACATACCTTCTACCATACCATTTCCATGCAATATCCGAAGGCCCTTCTCTCCAATATTTCCAAGCCTTTGATGCCATAGCATAGTCTTTTCTCCATAGACCGCTAGGCTTTCCGATCCACTTTCCGGAACTACAGAACTGTTGCACCCATCAATAACAGTGCTGCCCTGAAGCTTGTAGAGAGTTCCAATCCTAACTCCCTGCATTAATACCAGTGCTCTCCAAACCATCTTACAGGTATCTTTCTCGAACAGTATTTTTACACCCACATCATCCATCTTGCTTACAGAAATTAGATTTCTGGCCAATGCAGGAATGTACAGAACACCAAGAAGTGTTCTAATCCTTCCACCTTGCAGTTTCAACTTTACTTTTCCACGTCCGACGATTTTGGCCTTCCTATCATCCCCTACGAGGACATCACCGCCATCATATTTCTCATACTCGCAGAACCACTCCCTATGAGGAGTGAAGTGAAAAGATGCACCCGAGTCAATCAACCATGACTCATGATCTACATGTGTATTTTAAGAAGAAGCCAAATACACATCCCCACCTTCATCCAAGGTGGTTTTTTCCTTTGTAGAAGGAGCATCATCAAATCCCTTTCCTTTCTCAAGAGCTTTAGATCTGCAATCCTTTTTGTAGTGCCCTTCCTTTCTTCATTTCCAGCACACCTTTACAAAATTTCCAAGAGATTTAGATCTCCCACTCGAAACCTTATTCTTGTTTCTGTTTTGGGACCTTCCCCGTACAGATAAGGCATCTCCATTCTGGCCCTCCATATTTCTCCATCTCATTTCCTCTAACAACAAGGCTCAGACAATGTCATGAAAATTCAAGGTAGTTGTATTGCTACCTATTGCAATAACCAGACTATCCCACGAATCTGGTAGAGAACACAACAAATTGATGCACTTACCTTCATATGAGATTTTAATATCAACATATGACAACTGACTTACCACAGTATTGAAGGCGTTCAAATGCTCTGTCACCGAGCCTCCATCCTTCATCCTCAGGCTATATAGCTTTTTCTGCAGGAACAATTTATTCACCAGAGACTTAGTTTGGTACAAAGTCCCAAGTTTGTCCCACAAATTCTTCACCGTAGCTTCCCCAGATACATTCAATAATACCAAATCAGAGACACACAACCGTATTGTGCTCTTCGCCTTCCGATCCAACTTCTTCTAGTCTTCATTTGACATTGTCGTTGGTTTAGTACCTAGATCTACCGCGATCCATTGATCTTTATCGACTAGCAGGTCCTCCATCTTGAGCTTCCACAACTCAAAACTTTGACCATTAAATTTCTCAATCTCTATCTTTCCACTGCTCGCCATCTTCTTTCACTGCAAGAATCGATCCCGTAGATCTCCCACTGAACAGGGTCTACCACAGCCCCGAGAAAAAAACCCTTCAGCAGCAAAGGCATCCCCTTGAAGCTGAAATTTCTCTGATACCAAATGTAGGTTTTAACCCTGTATAGAAAATATCTACAAACGAATCTTAAAACAGAAAATAAACAATAGCGAGAGCATAAAACATAAAACAGATAAACACAGATCTTTTCCCCTGGATCCCAAATCGGAACGACCAGCTTGATTTTTCATTATATTCCTTTTAGTGTTACAACGCATATATATACATGTCAAAGCATACATAAACCCCAATCCATTAACCCTGGATTAGAACATAACCATAGTTCCCTTGACCAGATCTACAAAATACCAAGGGCCGAAAACCATCGACCCCCAAAACCATGGGTGGGTCTGCCTATGAGTGGGTCCGCACACCAAAAAAAAAAAATTCCGGGGCGCTGTGCCCAGCGCAACGTACAACACGTGGGACTAGTCGTGGAAATAATATAACACATACCCAATAGACATCTCATGAGAATTTGATGGATATTTCATCTAGCCTTTGACAATATCCTTCGTGCTCAAATAACTATTGGTGGCATAAAAATATGAATCCATGAGAGATTATGGCTCAGGAAGATGATACATGACATGATAGTCTGGTGCCAGAAAAGAGGCAAGCCTTCATCTACTGGTACTGCTAAGAGTCATGGTATTCAGATTTGTTTGAGGCAGTATTGAGCTAATAATATATGCACGTTGAAATGTTGTATATTTGCATGAAACCCTATGAAACCTTGATTTCTGGACATTGACATATACCTACCCATCCTCCAGATCTTCTTTGAAGGTTCTTGCTGAAAGGATTTCATTCACCTTATGCCATGTAATATCTCACTCTTTTTCTACAAAAAGTTAAGTGTTTGAATAAACTGGAAAGTAAACAGGTGTACTCTCAACTACCTCCTTGGTGCTACTTTGAGTGGTATCCTTTGAAGAAGATCTCTTGGGTTCCATGGTAACTGTAACTAATGAAGAGAAGTGCTCAACACCTGCAATACCTGTGGGAGGAACATGCACTCATGGAAAACATGAATTAGCTTCAAGAATTCAACTTACAAAGCAAGATCAAGCTACAACCACATGGACTAATGAGAAAGATTGCATAATTTTGGATGTGAGGGAAAGAGACTTCCTGAGTGAACTATGAATTGTGTAGCCTCAGCAGCCAGTAATGCAGCTTGAGGCTAGAAACTATACAATGTGTAGTCCATCTTGGGCAGACTGACGGAGAGGTTGCGCATTGTGCAATCCCAGTGGCCAAGGGATGGGCTTGAGCCGTGGAAGTATGCAGTGCATAGATGGGCCAGCTCGGTATTGTGCATTACACAGTATTAGAGGCTAAGTTGACATCTTGAGCCTATGAGTTGCACAATGCCCAGTTGGGCAAGGAAAACTTTGACCAAATATTGAGCAAATATGCCCGGTGAGGGTGTGGGAAACTAGCAGATCTGAGTGATGGTGAAATTTTGAGTTCAAATCTGACTAAGTATGGATATATCAGTGAAAATAAAATTAAAAAAACAAAATGCAAAAGGAAAAACAAGCATGCATGGAGGGTCACCAAAACAACGACATTCTAACAGGAAAAAACAAGAAAATTGATGCGAGACTTGCAAGAGGTGCATGTAGGACCAAAGAAAAACTTGTACAAGATAATATAAAGTAAAACTATAGCAATCATGAAGAGAAATAATAAAAATAGCACTCAGAGAAGTGAAATGACAAAAAGCGACAAAAGATGACAAAAGAAAAACTCACCTGGAAAAGCATCGCAAACTCCATCGACGGCTGCTAGTTCTCCTTGGTAATGCTAGAGATCCAAGATCGAATGTGAAAATGAGCTATAGATACATCCATTACATATATTTGGACAAATTAGGGTTTCTGATGTGCATGCCTAAAATAAAGGAAAAAATAACATTTGGCGGGAAGTTTCAAAAATAGTAATTGTGCCACCTTCGAGAAATTAATTATGTTTCCCTATTTTCTAGGGATGTTTTTTTAATATATATATATATATATATATTTTATGTTTTTAAGGAAAAACCGAGCATGCACAATACCAAATAGGATTGTGTAGTTTTTGAGGACTTGACAACGTCTTAGCTCAATGAATTGCGTAGTTTCTAAGTTCAGTGAAAGGATTGCATATTTTCTGAGCTTAGTGTTGGGTTGCCATCCAGAACTGCGCGGTTCTAAAGCTCAAGATTGGGCTGCCATTTCAGATTGCGCAGTTTCCATCATCAAGGCTAGTTTTCCATCCATGATTGCATAGTTTCTGAAGGCAATCCCAACAATGCTACAAGATCAAATCATAAGGCTTCTTGTGACTTAAAAGGCTTAGATCGAGATCGAAACAAGCAAATAAAAGCACCACATAAAAGACAATTCTTGATCACAACATGAATATTTGACGACAATGAAATATTAGCTCCCGTGGATAGAAGGGAGGCTCCAAAATCAAAGCATGGGAAAAATATTGGAGGGTGGTTTTAGCAGCTAGAACACTTTGTTGTTCACAATCCTTCTTTTGAAGCTTGTGTTTGTCCTCACTCTATTAACCTTCTCTTTAATGGTTCCACTTCATTCGCCAGTAACAAAAGTATATTGTTTAGGTGTAGTACTTCACTTCTGGAAAATTTTCATATTTGTATTTGAACAACTCTCTCTGCTTTCCCACAAATGGAAAGTCTCCACTAAGTGGCCTACATGCATTTAAATGGACCAAGATAATTACCACTTTACCTCTAAGAATACCGATGAAAATTATTGTTTCCTTTTTAACTTTAATTTATACATTAAAGAAGGTCATGAGTAACTTGTGATCCATAGATCACACCATTGATCCTCCTTCCTTAGACCTTTGATACTCTTTGATGTTGATCCAATATCTACAACATGTATCTACATCATGTTTTCTAAGGGTACCAAACCTCACAAGTTCAGTAAATATGAATGCTTTGTGATCCAATATGTATGTATCCTTAATGAATATCACCTTCATTCCCACATCTAAAATTCGTTTTGTGAAGTGAAAATTTCATACCAAACTTAACACATGCTTCACAACAAGGATTCTCTTGATCCTTTTATCTTTGAATCTCACCTATATGCTTTGGCATCTAAGGATTCCATATCTCAATTTGGCACTCGAAAAAATATGCCTTCGTTACTATCACACTCTTCATACTCCACCAACCAATTTCTATGAAAAATTCATGTGGGAGGAGACTTTAAAATCCAAAAACCAAGTTTGAATATGTCCTTGTCATTCCTGTCACTTATGCACTTTTTCATGGAACTTCCAACAAATCAAATCATGTCTTCAACCACACTTCTCTTCCTACTTCTCTGACACAACTTTGAGGTTCTCTCACAAAAATTGCTTAATTGAAATTGTAATTTCGAATGTCTTCTTATGAATAGTGTTTAAATTTCAGGATTTTCTTTAACACATTTTTTTCTTGTTAAAAATCATTTAACAAAACCACAAAACTCATCGGGTTTTTATTATAATATTATCTTATAATTTTAAAAAATCACATAATAATCACAAAATAGCATTACACAATCATCTTCCTTAAACGTTGCTCAGACCTATAGTAATGAAGTGCTTTAGAAATTCATTAAAAACCTTAAAATTATAAGAAACATTATCCATGTAAATCATTGTGTTAATGTGACATAATGATTTCTACTGGACAACTTATTCAAAAATGATATTGTAGACATCAACATGGATGTTCAAAGTTCTTTTATATGTTGGGTATTTGAAACATTCAAGTGAAATGAGTTGGAAATATTCAGTTAATTCATTAATATTTTTCTCCTTGAACACTAATTTATTTAACTAAAACATTTATTTTCATTAACTAAAGTTATGAACATTAAATTTATCATTCTCTAGCCATCCTACTGTGACAATAACAATCCGCATTTGAACAATTATTATTTTAAACCTCTATGGATGTCGTCGTAGTTTTATAAATTTCACCAATGAAAAAAGGACACCTAAGTCAATTCTCATTATTCCATTTAACTAATCAGCGCTTCCCATATCGAGTACAACCCTGAAACATCTGAGAACTTAGATTAAGACCCCTTGGAAGTGAGGCTTCTCAAATTTCAAACCTGGAGATGTCAAAACTAATCAAGTACAAGAATATAAACAACAAGCACATCCCGAATTTGTATGGTGAAAAGTCGCTCGATCGAATTTGGCCCTTTTTTTAATTTGAAGAGGAGGTTGAGAATTCAGATTATCCACAGTCTTCATTTTTTTTGTCTACATTTCAAGTATAGAACAAGACTCATCTTCAATATGAACCTACAAAGAAGAGAAGCAATAAAAGGTAATAGGGGATGGGGGAAGTAAGAGGGTTTAAATAATGTTTTTATAAGGAGCTCTACATGATTCATGGATGTTCATTACTGGCCTTTTCATTGTGGTCACACGTTACATAGTAAATAGCTTTGTTTATCAGGTATTTCAGATACACTCTCTTGTCATTTTCTCTCTAGATGGTTCATATTAGGGTCTATGGAGGGTTTCTACCTTACCAGACTCATGTCTCAGGGCTTTCATTGGGGTCATGCATCTCTCCATTGACTCTCTTAGTTCTCGGCTAAGCACACTCTCTGGTGCCTTATTCATCTTATGCTTACTGTGCTTCTTTATCTTACTTTTATTCCATATTGTCTACCTACTTTTTTTATATCCCTTAGATTCCTGGATATCTCTTACCCTATTTTTCGACGCGACTGATAAGTGCATGTTTAATCTTTTGGGTAGTTATGTGTTCCATATTTTTGTTTCGGTTGTTATAATCATGTGGGGGCTCTTGGTCACTCTTATCTAGATTATGCCCAGGTTTCTTTGCTATGATCTTGGAACTACTCCATATCCTTATCCTTTTCATTTTCACCATTTGTATTCTTATCCACATTTAGATTGAACACTTTGGCCACCTTCATATGAATTTTTTCTGAGGATTTTCTCTGGATGTAATCTATCTGGTGCATTCATTGGTTTGTTTGACTGGCTCCCATGTCCATTACTTCTATTATTATGCTCAACATCCCTGATTTTTTCCAACCAGATGGTGCTTTGGTTGTCTTGGTTTAAAGGTTTCCTCACTGTGCATTCATTTTCCAACATTGAAGTAGCAGAGGTTTAAACCTTTTATTTTATGTGGTGAATATGGTTGGACTCTTTTATCATTTCACGACCTTTCAGGGACTTTAGTTTTAATATTTTTCATCACTGGTGTCATATATTTGGTTACTGGTGTTGTTTCTGCTGCGAATAACACCTATATTTGTGTTTTTCTTCAATAATGTCTCACATCCTAGGGGATTTCTAGATTGTGGGTGGATGGTTGAGGTCTGGGAGCTGTGGGATTTCTTTGATAATTCTATGTTTTTGTTATATCTTTCCTAGGCTACAGGGTGGCGCGGGGGTGGTGATGGTCTTAGGTGGCAAGGTCGCTGCATGTTGGGGTGACGGGAAGGTATCGCTGGTTTTCTCCATATTTTTATATTATTCGGGGGACACAGGGGGTTTTGTTGTCTTGCCACCTACCATATTTATGATTACTGTCTTTTTCCTCCTGGGACACGGATGATTTTTTGGATCAATGCCACATCATTTCAAATATTATTTCCATTCTTGGCTATTTATATTGCTTTCTGCATATTTGGTTGGGACGAGATTCCTCAAGTTGTCTGTATTTATTCCATCGGATCCATCTTTCTCGGGCATGCTGATATCTTCTAACACGATATATTTTTATTATATTTTATTCTCTTATTTCACATATTGACAACGAGACTCTTCAGTCTGTGGGTATTTTCTTATTAAATTCATGTACATATTTGAGTACGTGACACATCCCATGCAAGTGTTTCAACCACTTTTTTGTCTAGGTTACAACTGGACGTGATTAAATTTGTTTAACTGCATAAGATCTCTTTTGAAACATATCTGAGTTGGAGTACTATCTGGCATCCCTGGATGGGGACACATTGACACAAGAATTATTTCTACATGCCACCTTGGAGGCGGAACGCTTAGGTGGTAGACCACCACTGATGGGGATGGGTCCCGTATGGGGGATGCCATGTGGCCATGCGACTCAGAATCTGCATGGGACCCATGACATGCCATATCCAAAATCTTCCACTAGGCCTATGCCGGGGGGTGTCTTTGACACATGGTTTCAACAATGACAGTGGGGTTTCGTCTTATCAACCTTCTCGAGATTCACAAAAGGTTCTGGCTCATGCACAATGCAAACATAGACATGGGACTTGAGTTGTAAAATGTGCTATGGAGCCAAATCTCCTCATTTTTGGACATGAAATCCTGTGGGATCGTATTCAAAGAATTCAAAACAAAATCCTGGTTAGGAGATGGTATTTTGCAAGGGGGGGGGGGGTTCAAGAATTGGATATGGAGACATGAGTTCTAGCTCAATGAAAACCTCTGCTCGAGTATACCGTGAAGGTCAGTGTGTTATTAAACCGATGGTTCAGTTTTCACTTTCTCCACCAGGCGGACATGGAGAAGGTTTTGGGAATTACGTGGATTCGGAGACGTAGTTTCTTATTTCTTCACCACTGGTATGTGGGTTTCAATCCCGTCACCAACACTTCGAGAAGTCAGTGGACATGGGTTAAAATTCCCAGACTCCCTCTTGAAATCTGGTCGAATCAAGCACTTACTAATATTGGAAATTCTTTGGGTTCCTTTGTTTACATGGATCTGGGGTATTTGGGAGTGCAGGAAAAACATCTTGCATGGTTACTTGTGGAGGTCGACATGAATGGTGGAATCACTTAACAAATTAGTTTACAATGAGGCTTCCTCTGCTTTCCTCAAAGTGTTGACTACTGGAATTTACCATTCCGATGTTTATTATGCCATTGTACTAGGCACCTTCTCGAGCATTGTTCACAATGACTTCATGCACGGACATCTCCGTGGGGAAATCAACGCCATTATGGATGCTCTCGATTAGGATCAGATGGTCGTGACTCCACCCGTCGAGATTCTGAATTTGAACCAGGTACTTTCAAATATTTTGATGATACTGTGGATACTTTATTTGAGATTCCTCTCTCACAATTTGATCAAGCTTCTTCTCTCCATGAGGATCCCTGCTCAGATGTCATCCCTATCTCATCCCCGCCTGTGGGCTTGGACCCACCCACTTTCGTTATTGTTGATCCTCCTATGTTTTCCCTCCTTATGTAGTTCATAGACTTTCCTCCACTGGGCCCCACTGATCCCTCTTCCTTAGTGTCCCATGAGACTTTGTGCCCTCCTTCGTACCTTTTAAACCTATCCTCCCCCACAACTTTGTCGACGGTGATTTGGAATTACTGAAACACAACCATAATATGGATATGGTCGCACTCACTATGCATGATGCCTGTCCTAAGTTTACCTCTCCCACCATTAGCCCAAGATCTGGTAGAAATATCACTACTCGCAGAAAAGATGACAGGGGCAGCCGACATTTCGTGGACAGAGCCACAGTTAACAACTCATTTTTTTACTCTGGTCGTCTTCATGACATTTCTATTTTTTATTCCTCCCTTCTCGGAGCCCTTAGAGCAAAGCTTCCTCGTTCTTCGGCCTCATGATGACCATCCTCTCCTACAATATTCGTGGCCTCGGGGACGCCACAAAGAGACTTTCCCTCCGTCACATTTTTATGTCTCACCACCCCTCCATTATCCTTGTACAAGAAACCATGGCCCCGACCCTCAAATCAATTGAATATTTTTGTGTCATTCTCCCCAACTAGTCCATGTATGCCCTTAGCTCAAATGGACTATCGTGGGGTCTCATTGCTATGTGGGATCCTCACTTTGCAAACTTCGGGGCTTACTATTTTTTTGTTGGCATCTTGCTCTTCGGTCACATTCGAGGTTCGGCTAGCATGATTCATGTTTGGAATATCTATGCACCATATTCGAACTGTCGTCATTTCTGGGATCGTGTTTGGGACTCTAGAATACTTAATATTAACTCTCTTATTATTGCAGGTGATTTTAATGCTATTTTTTATCCCACTGAACACTAGGGCACTACATCCCATGGGGACCCTCTCTCTAATTATTGCCTTCGGATGTGTGATGACCACCATTTATATGATGTTCTACCATCCTCGCTGGTCTCCACTTGGAAAAATGGCAGACGTGGACATGAATATGTTGGGAAACGATTGGGCAGATTCCTTGTCCACTAGGGACTATATGAGACACTTGGAAATTGCAAATCAAATGTGATACAAACCAATGTTTATGATCATTGGTCAATTTTTTTTATATTGCGACAAGAGGGGCTCTGAAGGGGAATCCCTTTCAAATTCAACTCCACGTGGCTAAAGGATGCATATTTTAATGAACTGGTTACTAAATTTTGGGGTACTGGTCTGGATGGAAATGGGATAAAAATTATGGATAAACTCACTAGATGGTTGGTTACACTAAAGAGTAAAGTGTGGATTTGGGAGAGAAATAAAAAATCAGACCTGTTGTCTGAACTTCACTCCATCACTACTGATATTGATTCCCTCGGCCATTGTTTCTTTGAGGACTTCCTCAACAATTGATCCTATCGATCCATTGATAGGATCAAGGATCTAGAAAACAGGAAAAAACATATTTTAATCATTCAAGAGAAGTCATGGTGTTTGAAGAGCAGGAACACTTGAATCAAGTAAGGCGACAAGAACACCAAGTTATTTCAAAAATTTGCAAATCACAAAAGGAATAGGAATGTGTTCTGGTGCATTATGGGGGAGGATGGGTCATATAAATATTCAAATGAGGAGCTTAAAGAGGAGGCTAAAATTTATTTCGAAAAGAGCTACAAGGTTACTAACACTGCAAATCTAGAGGATCAACTTTGGGCTATCCAAGAATATCTAGTTATGTTTGATCTAGAGGAAAATAACCTTCTATTCCACCCGGTTTCATTTCAGGAAATTCACATTGTTTTGACATCCTTTCAGAAGGATAAATGTCCAGGCCCAGATGGCTGGACAGTTGAATTTTTTCTCCATTTTTTCCATTTGTTGGGAAATGACATATGCACCATGGTTGAGGAATCTCGCTTATATGGACATATTTCGGGGGCACTAAAGTCCACTTTCATTGCATTGATTCCAAAGGTTGGAGAACCGGAAATTTTTGGGGAATTCCGATCCATATCATTATGCAATATATTATATAAATTAATCTCCAAGGTTATTGCGGAGAGACTGAAGGATCCTCTATCAACCCATATTACCCCGGGATAATTTGGGTTTTTAAAAGGTAGATCGATTCATGATGCGGTGGCTATAGCCCAAGAATGTGTTCACTGTTCTCATATTCGAAATATGAACAGGGCTGTGATGAATATTGATCTGGAAAAAAAGCATATGATTGTGTTGATTGGCAGCTTCTTCGACTTATCCTTGTAAATATTGGCATTGATCATCGAAATATGCACTGGATTATGGCCTGTGTCTCTGACATCTAGTATGCACTTCTAGTAAATGGCTTCCCCGTTGATTTCTTCTAAGGACAAAGAGGACTTCGCCAAGGATGCTCTCTATCCCCTCTACTCTTTATTTTAGCTATGGATGGAATTAGTAGAAATATTGGACCTCGATATTTTCAGAGGCTTCCATTTTACTCCTTTGAATACTGTTACTCACCTTCTTTTTGTTGATGACATTCTCACTTTCGGGGAGAGTGATGGGGAACAATGGGAAGTGATACACTATATTTTCAACTGGGATGGGGAAGCCTCGGGCCTACTTTTCAATTGTCACAAGAATTTCCTCTATCACTCTGATGGAGACCTAGATGTTTTCAGATATATTAACAACCTGTTTCAGATTCAATATAGGCACATCAAGGAGGGTTTCTCATATCTTGGATATTGATTAAAAACTAAATCTTACAATGGTTGGGATTGGGACTCGTTCCTTTCCCAGATCAACCGAAAAAATTTTATGTGGGAAAATATAGTTTTATCTCTCTGTGGGAGGCTTACCCTCATCACCTTAGTGCTAAAATATATGTCTACATACTCAATGCATTTATTTGCTATCTACTCTCATATTACTGGTAATATTCGGTCCAAGATGTCCCGTTTTTTATGGGAGGATGGACTATTGGGCCGAAAGTATCATCTTGCTGCTTGGGAGGACTTGTCTAGACCCAAATAGGCTGACAGTTGTGGTATTCTAGATACTTGTACTTTTCGACACTCCCTTCTTATTAAGTTAGTATGGCGAGCTCTTTTTCACGATGGTATGTGGAGTGGGATTATTGCTGCAAAATATCTCCATGGCATGCACATTGAACAATGGTTTCGGTCTTTTGAAATTGGTAATATTAGGGGTTCTTAAATCTGGAGAAGCGTTCAAAAGGTTAAGAGTTTCTTTCTCAATAGAGCCAAATGGCAGGAGAAATGTCATATTGATTGGCATTGATCACATCGCAAGTATTCTAGAATATTATATCATCTCACAGGATACCATTGAGGCCTTACAACACAAGGGTGTTTTCCTTTTGGAACATGACATTGTTGGATGGGAGGGCCACATCCCACGACAGAAGGATGCTACCACTCTCTGATTAATTGGAAATCCTGCTATTGAATGGAATCTATATAATTCCGCTCTCCGTAGCATTGGAATGTCGAGCAAAGGGACTCACGACGAGATTACTTGGGATGGCCCTATGCGGGTAGGAGCTTTGATTGTCAAAGAAATATACCAACATATTCAAATATCTTTTATGGGACATGACAGTTCCTGGCTCATGCCCATCTAGCGGATGAGGATTCCATTGAAAATTATTTTATTTGCTTGGTTAGTATGGAAGAATAATATTCTCACGTGGGATAACCTTTGCTGGAAGGGTCTCACTGGACCTGGCTTTTTCTCACTCTGTGGTTGGTTTGAGGATACCATTGTACACTTATTTCTTACCTGCCAATTTTTTGTATAGGTATGGGACCTCACCTTCATCTATTTCCACATTGGGGCACAACGTTTTCCTTCAATATATCACTGTTTGGAATGGTCCATAAAGCAAAAGGGTGTTAATTCTTACATTCCAATTTTTATTATATGGGATATATGGAAAACTAGAAACAAGGTAATTTTTTATGGATATATACAAAACCCCTATGACTACATCTGGATTCTTCTTCATCAATTGATAACCACAAGAGCTTGAAAACCAGAATTGTGTCCCTGCACGGAGGGGATTCTTGGAAAGATATATGTTATCTTGAGAAAATTAGAATGAAGATAGAAAGAAGGGCGACAGATCTTTGACCTAATTCCTTCTTTCAATCCTTCCTTCATTCATCCTGAAGATGGATCCCCATTGGGATTCAAAACGTCGAAAAATATTCTCTGACACTGTGGAAAATCCAGATTCTTCTTCATCAATTGATAACCACAGGAGCTTGAAAACCAAAATTGTGTCCCTACATGGAGGGGATTCTTGGAAAGATATATGTTATCTTGAGAAAATTAGAATGAAGATTGAAAAAAGGGCAACAGATCTTTGACCTAAGTCCTTCTTTCAATCCTTCATTCATTTGTCTGGTGATTACATTGGTTCCAAAACATCAACAAATATGGTACTGCTAAGAAAATTGAATTCTTCTTCATAATGATAACATGAGCTTGTTAAAATTGTGTCCTACACCGTGAAGTTATTGAAAAATATCTGTATTATCTTAATTAATTGGAAGATTGAAAACTGGAGATCTTTAGTACAATTCTTCTTTCAATCCTTCATTCATTCGTCCTGAAGATGGATACCCATTGGGATTCAAAACGTCGAAAAATATTCTCTGACACTGTGGAAAATCCAGATTCTTCTTCATCAATTGATAACCACAGGAGCTTGAAAACCAAAATTGTGTCCCTACATGGAGGGGATTCTTGGAAAGATATATGTTATCTTGAGAAAATTAGAATGAAGATTGAAAAAAGGGCAACAGATCTTTGACCTAAGTCCTTCTTTCAATCCTTCCGTTCGATAGGTACGTGCGATGGAACTTGTTAAGGATTATAAGGATTCGAAATGTCGACAAATATTCTGCGACAGCAGGGGAAAATCCAGTTGTTACTAGCTCAGTGGTAATACATGAGCTTCAAACGGTGTCACTACACGGAGGGGATTCCTGGAAAGATATATGTTATCTTGAGAAAATTAGAATGAAGATTGAAAGAAGGGCTGCAGATCTTTGACCTAAGTCCTTCTTTCAATCCTTCATTCATTTGTCCTAAAGATGGATCCCCATTGGGATTTGAAACGTCAACAAATATTCTCTGACACTGTGTAAAATCCGGATTCTTCTTCATCAATTGATAACCACAGGAGCTTGAAACCACTATGATTAAGATTCTATATTGGCTCATTGAATAACCTCCTCGCCCTAACACGGTTCGTGATCTGTCACACAGTTCACTGAGAACTGAAATCAAGATGCCTGCTGGTTTTTTTGGCGGGGTGGCAAAATATGACATTTGTGTGGTGTTGTTCTATACAGGGATCAAATGACAAATATATTTTATATTGGGAGGGGGAGATGGTACTAACACAAAGGCAGAACTTCTGACACTATGGGGATTGTTATGGTTTGTCAAGAAACTAGCTTTGGATCATTTATATAACTATGGGGAATCAGATACTATTGTGCAGGCTTTCAAGGGCTCGACAAATTTCGACCCTCCACATCTCAAATATTGGTGCAGGAGGACGAAAGATCTCTTAAAACAAATCCACTTTGCTTCAATGAATCCCATCTTCTGGGAACAAAACACTGAGGCTGATTTAATGTCCAAGCGAGAGATGCATTTGGAGGATGCATATATGCATTTTTCCCACACCAAGTCTGGCCATGTGGTCGACCATGGACGCATCCAAATTTTATAGATGGAGCATTTTTTCATTTTGTGATGGTTATGTCTTTTGTGCTCGCTAAATTATCTTGATCTCTCCTAGTTTTTGTTCAAAAAATCTCTCTGGGATATGGATGCCCTCCCTCACTCATGGGGGATTCACATGCTGTAATACTTTATCACATGGCTGCAATTTTTGTTTTTTCCTATAATCTTTCATGCACTATTTTATGTGGTTTTTTTATATCCTCTTTCTTTACTGTAAGATGCAAAACAATTTGGAAACTATACACACATAGATATACAATATTTTTCCAACTTTTATAAAAATCTGTTTATTTTTTTCTTCTAAAAATAATATTTTTATAATAAAAATAAATTCAACACTATTAAAAACCATTAAACACTCACAATCTTAAGATTTTACCATTGTAAACTAAATTTACAAAAATTCTGCCATATTTTATTAATTTCTGCCCGTTAGACTACGGCAATTACAGTTGCTCCAAAAGCAATGGGCATGACAAATACACAACTAATAAATCAATGAAATGGGAATACATACCCTCCAACCGATAAAATAATGAATAAAAATTTACATGGTCGAAAACTTGATTGCCACGTGTACCAACGCAACAACCATGTCAAGAATCGGTAGCGGGTCACAGCGAGTTGCTGTCCGTTTAATGCAGATTGAAACATACGCAGCAGAATGACGATAGATTTCCTTCACTTTCACAACAAATTTAGTTTAATGTTTGTGTCTTCTTCCGGGCAAGTTAGTCGTGCATGTAGTTGATATATCTCTATCGTGAGTATTTTCCAATTTTATAAATAAATGAAAATAAAATATAAATTTTCCATAGGAAAATGACATATACTTAGCTTGAACCACAATGTGATTGTACTGCATTTTCTATTTAAATTAGAATATCAGATTCATTGCCGTATTCTGCAGGTAGAAAACCCCTTTAGGACGCCCGTGTCCAGAATTGACGAGCCTCTACTAAAACGAATATACAGTTTTTATTTTACAAAGGAATTTGATTATAGAAGCACCTCCTACTATGTCATTCTGTCAGCTCAGACCGAGGCGTGGCACGAAGAAGCTGGATTTGGCGATGGCGATGAAACATTTAACGGGAAGCATTTTAATTATCCTCTGTATACGCTTCGCAGCAGCTGACCCAGAGACTTCTACCATTTGGAGCGATTGCGGAAATTATACATATACAAACGGGAGCGCGTTTCAGCGTAACCTAAACAAGGTTTTGGATTCACTGGTCAACAATGTTTATGCGAGTGGATTCAATACCTCTAGTATTGTTGATCAGGGGGGAAACAGCAACAGCACTGTTTATGGGCTTGTCCAGTGCAGGGGAGATTTAGATTCTTCCGATTGCAAACTGTGCGCATCCACGGCTAAAGTAAATCTTGTTCAGGTTTGTCAAAACACTTCTGGATTCATTCAACTAGACGGCTGCTTCTTGCGTTACGACGACCATAATTTTTACAACGATATTGAGAGTACGAAGGCGACATCAACTCTTCTTTGTAACATAGACAACAGCAGTCAGCCACAGCAGTTCACAAATACTTTGAGAGCCCTGCTCTTGAATGATACTGCTAAAACTGCCCAGAGCCCCAATCTTTTCGCCGTAGATTCAGTCGATGCCCCTTCTAATTCAACGCAGAATCTCTACAGCTTAGCACAGTGCTGGAGAGATCTGTCCCAGACAAACTGTGGGTCGTGCCTGACTTATGTCGTCCAAACCATTATCAATTGCCAACCAGGGGCTCTTGGGGCACAATTCGGATCTGCGAACTGCTTCTTTCGTTACGAAGTTTATGAATTCTACAACGCTGCCGTTCTATCGCTGCCACCAGCGGAAAGTCCTCGGCCGAGCCTGGAATTTCAAATCCCCTTTACCTGTCAAATGAAAATTTTATGACGTTTTTAAATTTTAGTGCCCTTTATTTTACATTTTATCTCAATTATCCACCTTTCATAAACTAAACTAGTAGCATTGGATATTCCATCCTTCCAGCCTTCAGCTCTTTTATGCAATAAACAAGCCATAGCTCTATGTTTTGTTCATAAAGATTAAGGATAGAATCATATAGTGCAAATGCTAATAAACTAAATGAGTAGCATTATATCTTTCAACATATTTTTTTTATGCAATAATCCAGCCATAACTCTATTTTGTTCATAAGTTGCTCATAAAAGTTTATTTTAAAATCATATAGTTTACACATATAGTAGTGACTTATCAATACATTTCTAGTGATTCTAATAAGCAGTGTGCAACATCCAGCAGCCTTGGCCATCCAAGCCTTGGTGAACGACTCTCAACAGATAAGTTTGCAACAGTTCATGGGTTTTTCAACCGCAATAAGACCGATCTTGAAGGATCCTTATCACAGTCAATAAATTTCAAGTAAATGACACAAATTTGAGCATTAGCTTCCACGGTTGATTTTTATATAGACCGAGTTCATTTTACACTGAAATTTAAAATCTACCATAGTTTGCAATCTACTTGAAATTGTCCCTATCAGAAATCCGAGTTGTCCAAATGTATGCCTTCAAGGTGAAAATTTTCTGAGCCTCTACAAGAATGTTCCAGTAGTGGTCTCAACAGATAAGTCTGAAACAGTTCATGGGTTTGTATAAGACCGATCTTGAAGGAGCCTTATCACAGTTAATAAATTTCAAGTAAATGACACAAATTTGAACATTAGCTTCCACTGTTGATTTTCATATAGACCGAGTTCATTTTACACTGAAATTTAAAATCTACCATAGTTTGCAATCTACTTGAAATTGTCCCTATCAGAACTCTGAGTTGTCTAAATGTGTGCCTTCAAGGTGAAAATTTTCCGAACCTCTACAAGAATGTTCCAATACAGCTTATTGGCCTATTACTACAATTCTTATTGCAAAAATATTAGCAATACAGAGTTTTCAAAAACACTTGAGCAAGTTACATAATAAATTAATTTAATTATTGACCCAAAAAACTCATAATTTTGTTTTGTGGACTAATATAACATGTGCAAAATCATATGCAAAAATTTCTATTATAAATTATTAATGTATTATAACCCACAAAATATTAACAAAATAGAATAAATACAAATGAAATGAAATGCAAAAAAAAAAATTCACACATTTTTCTCTTGAATTTGAAAATGCATCAAAGCTCAAGCTACCAACCTTACCTTAGTTTAATATGCTCCCCACACTGGTTAGATTAGGTTGATCGCAGTAACACTTCGGAGATTAGGCTGATAGCAGTAACACTTCGGATCGAGAAAGAATGCACACTTCAACCACAAATTCTTCAATAGTGCAGTGTTCTACAAATTCTTAACAGTGCAGTCGGGTAGGGTAAATTAAAAAATGTATGTGAATCTGTGATATATTGAGCGATGTTAATAGTTACTACTTTTGTCAATTAGTAAGTAGAGAAAAGTATGGAACTAGATGACAAATTCTTGAGCAAATTTATGGAACGACATGACAAAGCAGTAAAGCAGTCTAGTAAATTTATTTGGAAATTAGTAAATAGAAAAATCATGGAACGAATTGGAAAGTTGTTACAGTGGTCGTGGCGTGTACTGTGCAGTGTGTACATTGTAGATAATTATTATTATTTCTAAGTTATCAGATCATATGAAATCTAAAATCTCCAAAGTAAATTTAGAAATTCCTCGTAAATTTAGAAATTCCCAGTGAATTATTGTAGTATGTGAATTATAATATATAATAAATAATTTTGAGAATTTATATTTTTGAATACAATAAAATATTACGGCTTCTATTTTTAAGTGAACGTCAAAATGACGGGACTCAATGTATTTTACATGTCACGTTTGACGTGCACAATTTTTGCGTGACCGTTAAATACGTCCTCAAAATTAAAATAAATCAGTGGGAGCGTCGATTTCGGACACAGGACTCCTCGGTCATCCTCTACGGTAATGTTGTTTAAATGGCAAGGTAATACAGGTTTGTAGGATTTCATATGTTTCTGCTCACTAAACATGACTTCTTTAGTTTAATGACACTTTTTGTGTAAATATGCGAAGGCAAGAAACATTTCAGTGTCTTGGGTGTAAGTACGATAATGGCTGCTGTGGTGTAGTAGTTGCGGTCCACAACAAAGAGTTTCCTTAATTGTCTCTTGAAATGTAGGGGAAGTTCTCGAAGCAGGAGGTCCTGAACTTGCAGCTAACTTATTCATTGTTAAGGATTTAAGACGCTTCTGATTACGTTGTGTGCAAGATAAATAGATACATTCTAATTGTTTTCGCAGGTGGGGAAGAGAATTCTATTCTATGGCCGAGCATAGCGAATCCAGAGCTCATTTTCAAGTACGAGATTCTGAGAGAGGCTACCTCCAATTTCAAAGTAGAGAACAAACTAGGAGACGGAGGTTTTGGATCCGTCTATAAGGTGAGAGCTTAATATCTCTTTCAATTAAATAAATTAATATTAGGAAATATCAGCACCTACTAAAATTCAAAAAAAAAAAAAAAATCGATCTGCAGGGGGTTCTCCCTGATGGCAGGGTAGTCGCAGTTAAACGGCTCTATATGGGAACAAGGCATGCAGATGCTGAATTTCTGAATGAAGCGAATCTCATCAGTGGTGTTCAACACAGGAATCTAGTGAAATTGATTGGTTGCGCAGTTGAAGGCTCAGAAAGGCTACTAGTTTACGAATATCTCCAGAACAGTAGCCTTGACAAGTTTCTATTCGGTTTCTACTCTTTCTTAATCCCTTAGATTGTTCTTGGATTCGTTCGCTTCTATATGTAGCTTCAGCTAATATATTTATCGTCTGTGATGCTTTGCAGATGCAACAAAACGTCATTTTCTTGGCTGGGGAGCGAGGCACGAAATCATTGTTGGAACTGCACGTGGTCTGGCCTATCTTCATGAGGAATCTCATGTTCGGATCATCCATAGAGATATTAAAGCGAGCAATATTTTACTGGATGATAAACACAGACCCAAAATAGCAGACTTTGGGTTAGCCAAATTCTTCGCAGAAGATCAGAGCCACGTTAGCACTCGAGTGGCAGGAACTTTGTAAGCAGTTACTGGAACTTTGTAAGAAAAGGAAAATTTGAAGAATAGAAATTCATCTGGCAAATTTTAATTAATTGCAAAATGTTTGTAAATTTTTTTTAAAGGTAAAATAATTTTCTATTGATTTTTTTTTAATGGAAAATTAACCCAATGAGGGATCCCTATTCCCGATTCCCAAATAATTGTTTGAATAAATTACAGTACATGGAACAAAACTTGCATATCTAAATATCGATCATATTTAGTTATGGAGATTTGAGTGCGTACGACACTGTGCAGAGGTTACATGGCCCGAGTACGCCTTAAACGGACGGTTGACAGAAAAAGCCGATGTATTCAGCTTTGGAGTGCTTCTACTTGAGATTATCAGCGGAAGAAAGAATGGGAGTTCGTCTGAAGACATGGAATTTCTCATCAAAGGAGTATGGTTTATGTCGATGTATCTTTCGAGTCCAAATTTTCTCAATTCTTTATAGCATGACATCCCTTGCTAACTAAAGTTTTTATGTTTTTTTTTGGTTGATATTGACGAAGCAGACATGGAGACTATATACAACAGATAGAGCTTTAGAAATTATGGATCCCGCATTGGAGGGCAGTTATTCGTCGGAGGAAGGGATTAGAGTGATTAAAATTGGCCTTCTGTGCACGCAAGCAGCTGCTGCTTTGCGGCCTTCAATGTTCCGGGTAGTGGCCATGCTGACAAGTGAGAGCGAACATCTTCCTTCGCCCACAAACCCTGCTTTCGTAGATGCGGAATCTTGTTGAATATTAACTTCAACCGCGGCAACGCAGAGAAGGACAAATGCTGAAGGAATTTCTCTGGAGCACGCAAACCAGAAATTAAATCTGCAAGTTGTTGATTAATGGCTCTGCAACAGCCGCCTGAACATTGATGAGTTTGTGAATTCCAAATCACGCAACTATAAATTTAAATGCTATCCTTACCGTCTCTTAAATTCCTGCAACCACCACAATTAAGCTCAGAGATTTATCGCCAGATTGAAAGGGCCACGTGGAGAAAAAATATTGGATCGCGTTGTTTTGTTGGGCTGGATGCATTGCCAAAAACTGGACCCGAAAACAATTGAGGTGGATTTAATTTGAAATTCGCATCACAAATTTGGGTGAGGTCAATGGGCCATTTTGGACTGCGAAAAAGATCATTCGATTTGGTTGAATGATTGTGTTGAAATCCGACGATTTTTTTTTTTAATGTTTTGTTATGTTTTAAAACATATGCAATGGAATTATATTGTATAACGTTTTGAGTTAAGCTTTAAGCATACATATGTTTTAACATATGTAATAATAAGACATATGTGCATATTAGTGTGGGCCCTCGGTTAGTTTAGTCTTTAAGTATTTTTATTTTTAGTTTTTTTTTAATATAGTTTTTATGTTTATTACATGTGCGGCGTCACATTGAAAAATAAAAATTTTTTTATTACACAACGGTGTATAAAAAGAAGAAAGACGATAGTGTAATTTTTTTTTAAGTATGCTGACAATGCATTTATCTTAAAGTGACAGTATTTTTTTGAAAGGCAGAAGAGTGATTTGGACTGTGTGTGAAGGATTCTTTCTTTTGTAATCTCCCGAGTGGTGAAAAGTTGTACGGTGTAACAGATTTTAATGAAATAGAAATTTTTCATCCATCTCTATCCAGATTTTTTTTAATTGAATCTCTATGTTTAGTTGAGGAACTCTGCTTCCTCTGTGTTTGGAATATTCAAAAATTTAAATATGGTATCGAACTGGATTTATGCTCTTTGAAGGTTTCAAAGAAGCTGAAGAAGAAGACTTGTTGCAGTGTTTTCTCCAGCAGTGTGAAAAGCTCAACAGAGGTCAAAGTTCAGGTATTTCTCAAAGGTAACAGAGTTGTTTTTTTTTTAACAGAGTTTGTTCTTTCAGAGAAGGAAAGATAGTTTGTTTAAGTTCATAGTTCATATTAATAGCAATGGCTGGACCAAGTACAGGAATGAGTCTTGGAAATGTGCAACTTCCACAATTTAATGGAAAGAATTATGATTATTGGGCCATTACCATGAGAGCCCTGTTTGTTTCACAAGACCTATGGGAACTTGTAGAAGATGGTTTTACAGAACCAGCTGATGAGCAGGCTTTTAATGCCTTAACTCAAGCAGAGAAAGATGTGTTGAAGAATAATAGGAAGAAAGATGCTAAAGCTCTCTTCTGTTTGTATCAAGCTATAAATGAGAGTGTGTTTCCAAGGATAGCAGCAACTAAGAAATCCAAGGAGGCATGGGAAACTCTGAAAGTAGCCTATCAAGGTATGGAGAAAGTTAAGACAGCAAAACTTCAGTTGCTGAGAAGAGATTTCGAAACTCTTTGCATGAAAGAGTTAGACAGTGTAGACACATTCTTTACACATGTGATTGGGATTGTAAATCAGATAAGATCCCATGGAGAAACTCTTGAAGAAAGAAGGATAGTGGAGAAACTTTTGAGATGCTTACCCTCAAAGTTTGATGTTATTGTTACCACTATAGAAGAGACCAAAGATCTCTCACAGTTCATAGTGGATGAACTTCATGCCTCACTGATAACTCATGAACAGAGATTGAGCAGAGATGAACACTCATCTCTTGAGCACGCCTTCAAGACCCAGATGCCTTCAGGAAGAGGAAGAGGTCAAGGAAAAGGAAGAGGAAGAGGCAGAAGTCAGAATAGAGGTGGAAGAGACAGCTCTTCACATTCACATGGAAGGAGCAACAGTCAAAGCCAGAGCCATGGCCAATGCAACAGCCAGCAAGGTGGACATCAACACCAACATGCTCAAGGACAAATGTATGACAAATCCAATGTCCAGTGTCATTATTGCAAGAAATATGGGCACTATGCCAATGAATGTAGAAAGAAGCAAAATGACATGAAGAATAGGCAGAATGCTAATGTAGCAAAAGAGGAAAAGAACCCAAGTAATGTGTTGTTAGCTTGTAATGTAGCACAAAATAAAGAAGATGATGTTTGGTTCTTAGATTTTGGATGTAGTAATCACATGTCTGGCAACAAAGCTATGTTTTCCAATCTTGATGAAGAAGTAAAATCTGAAGTGACCACAGGGACTGATACTAAAATCTCTGTCAAAGGGAAAGGCAGAGTAAGTATTCGAGCAAGGAATGGGGAGCAGAAATTTGTTCCTGATGTGTATTATGTTCCAGGTCTGAAATGTAATCTTTTGAGCGTTGGGCAGCTCATAAATAAAGGTTACAATGTAATTTTTAAAGATGATGTGTGCACCATAAAATATATTCCTCCAAGCAAGAAAATCATTGCTGAAATCCAAATGACCAACAATAGAATGTTTCCGCTCAAGCTCAACATTGACTTGAAAGGAAAAGGAAAGAATGTAGCAGCTGTAACACAAGAAGCCTTCCAGAAGGAAGAGAAAGATGTAAATTGGTTATGGCACTTGAGATTTGGACATCTCAATTTCGGAGGATTAAATTTGCTGCACAGAAAAGGAATGGTAAGAGGTTTACCATTGATTGAGAAGCCTGACAGCCTATGTGAAGGCTGCATCTTGGGAAAGCAACATAGAGAAAATTTTCCTTCAGGGAAAAGCATAAGGGCGAAAGCACCTTTGGAGATAATCCACTCAGATTTATGTGGGCCGATGCAAACAGCATCTGTTTCGGGCAGCAATTACATGCTGACTTTCATTGATGACTTCACTCGAAAAGTGTGGGTCTATTTTCTGAAATATAAAAGCGAAGTCTTTCAGAAATTTCGTCATTTTAAAGCTCTTGTAGAAAAACAGAGCGGACTTCACATTAAAGTCCTCAGAACTGACAGAGGAGGAGAATATATATCAAAAGAATTTCTGCGTTTTTGCAGAGAGAACGGCATACACAAGCAGTTTACCACCAGGTACACGCCGCAACAGAATGGAGTTGCTGAAAGGAAGAATCGAACCATAATGGAGATGGTGAGAAGTATGCTAAAGGCAAAGCATTTGCCGAATGAGTATTGGGCAGAAGAAGCAAACTGTGCTGTATATATTTTAAATAGATGCCCCACAAAAGCGGTGATGAACAAAGTTCCAGAAGAAGCGTGGAGTGGCAAAAAACAGGGAGTCACTCACATGAGAGTTTTTGGATGTGTAGCATATGTACACATTCCAGACAAATTGAGAAAGAAGTTGGATAGTAAGGGGGAGAAGTGCATTTTCCTTGGATATTGTGAAGATTCCAAAGGATACAGACTGTATAACCCATCCACAAAGAAGTTTGTAATAAGCAGAGATGTGCAATTTATTGAAGAGGAAGCATGGGATGGAAGCATTGAGAAAACAGTCAATGTTAAAAGCTGTTTATCTCATGATGAAGATGAGGAAGATGTAGTTGAAATTAACAACTCATTGGTAGCACAACCTCCACCAACACAAGGACAGCAAGGGACACCTCAAGCAGCAGCGAGAACACCCTTGAGAAGAAGCGGGAGTGCATCTCCAAGCACACCACATGGAGCAGAAATGAGTGCTTCATCAAGCACAACTACACCAAGTGAAAGCGGAACAAGGTTCAGAAGCCTTAGAGAAATCTATGAGCAAGGAGAAGCAAATGAAGGTATGAATTCCTTATTTTCTTTGTATTGTCAAGTTGATGATCCTATTCATTTTGAAGATGCAATTAAAGATAGAAAATGGATAGAAGCTATGGATGATGAAATAAATGCCATAGAGAAGAACAAAACATGGGAGTTGGTTGATCTCCCAGAAGGAAAAGAAGCCATTGGTGTTAAATGGGTCTATAAGACCAAAAGCAATGCTGAAGGAAAGATAGAAAGACACAAGGCCAGACTTGTTGTCAAGGGTTATAAGCAGAAGTATGGAATTGATTATGAAGAAACTTTTGCATCGGTTGCAAGAATGGAGACCATAAGAGCAGTGTTGTCCATAGCAGCACAAAACAAATGGAAAGTATACCAGATGGATGTAAAATCTGCATTTTTAAATGGAGTTTTAATGGAAGAGGTATATGTGGAACAACCTTTGGGATATGAGAAGAAAGGCCAAGAGCATAAGGTCTGCAAATTGAAGAAAGCTCTTTATGGGCTGAAGCAAGCGCCAAGAGCATGGTACAGTAGGATAGACTCCTATCTACTGGAAAATGAATTTTAAAAGTGTGAGGGAGAACCCACCCTCTACATCAAAGAAAAAGATGGTAAATTGTTGATTGTTGTTTTATATGTTGATGATTTAATTTTTACAGGTAATGATGATTACCTTGTTGAAAATTTTAAAGCAGTCATGAAAGATGAATTTGAAATGACTGACATGGGTTTATTGAGATACTTATTAGGAATAGAAGTGGAACAAAATGAAAAAGAGATTTTTATATCTCAAGCAAAGTATGTGAATCAAGTTTTAGAAAGATTTAATATGCAGGAGTGCAAAGCTGCAATCATTAGGGGATTTTTGAGGTCAAAAATGGGCCTCCTAAGGAAAATGTACAATCAAAATTCACTTTATGAGAACCAATCACATTTTAGGGGATGACATCATCCCTAATGGTTGAAGTGGCATTGCTTGAGTTAAAGGTACTTACTTGTCACATTCTCAATGGTGGATAAAAACTCATGGTTAACCATGGTAGTGTTCTAAGTACTTTTAAAGTCAAAGTAAAGTACTCATAATAAATGTTATTTCACACTTTTTGAATAAAAATATATTATTGTCATTTCATATTTCTTGAAAGAAACAATGCATATCCCTATACATTTATTATATTATATTATATTTATATAGTATATTAATTATATGTTATTATACAATTTAAATAATATAAATTTTAATTAATAGCATATAATATAATTAAGAATTTATAAATTTATATTTATATTTTATTTTAAATTATTTAAGTACAAAGGACAAATGCATTAGTTGTTCAATGATAATGATTTTTTCTTGAAAAGCTCATTCTTATTTATAGTCACATCAATACAATTTTTTTATTAATTTTATTTTGGTACAACTTTTTAATTGAATTTAACTATGGTTACATGGATTGTGGTGCAAAAAGTGAATTGAAAATTCATAAATATTATTTTATTGATTTAGCTATTATTTTATTATTTCCTTAGGAGGCCGATTTTAGACCTCAAAATTCTCTAATACTCCTACAGTAATGGGATTGAAGCTGAGTAGAGATGACAACAGTAAGGATTTTGATCCAAGTTTATATAAAAGCATAGTTGGCAGCCTCATGTATTTGACTGCAACTAGGCCAGATATTATGCATGTTGTTAGTTTAATTTCCAGATTTATGGAGAAGCCAAAAGAGGCACATTGGCAAGCAGCAAAGAGAATTCTGAGGTATGTGAAAGGAACAAAAGGATTTGGTATTTTATATACTACTTCAGAAAATTCAGAATTAGTTGGATACACTGACAGTGATTGGGCTGGAAGTGTAGATGATCGGAAGAGCACTTCCGGTTATGTTTTTCACATGGGTTCAGGAGCCATTTCATGGGCTTCTAAGAAACAGCCCATTGTAGCATTGTCTACAGCAGAAGCAGAATATGTGGCAGCTACAGCAGCAGCGTGTCAAGCAGTTTGGATGCGGAAAATGTTGAGAAGTCTATGTCAAGAACAGGTAAAAGGGACAGTGATCTTTTGTGACAATAGCTCAGCTATTGCATTGTCTAAAAATTCTGTTTTTCATAAGAAGACAAAGCACATTGACACCAAGTTTCACTTGATACGTGAATTGGTTAACAATGGTGAGATAGTTTTACAACATTGTAGAACGGAAGATCAATTTGCAGATATCCTCACAAAGCCACTTGCGCAGAAAAGCTTTGAACATTTCAGAAAATGCATGGGTATGCAGGAAAACCCAATGATTGAATTTAAGGGGGAGTGTTGAATATTAACTTCAACCGCGGCAACGCAGAGAAGGACAAATGCTGAAGGAATTTCTCTGGAGCACGCAAACCAGAAATTAAATCTGCAAGTTGTTGATTAATGGCTCTGCAACAGCCGCCTGAACATTGATGAGTTTGTGAATTCCAAATCACGCAACTATAAATTTAAATGCTATCCTTACCGTCTCTTAAATTCCTGCAACCACCACAATTAAGCTCAGAGATTTATCGCCAGATTGAAAGGGCCACGTGGAGAAAAAATATTGGATCGCGTTGTTTTGTTGGGCTGGATGCATTGCCAAAAACTGGACCCGAAAACAATTGAGATGGATTTAATTTGAAATTCGCATCACAAATTTGGGTGACGTCAATGAGCCATTTTGGAACGCATACAGATCATTTCGTTTGGTTGAATGATTGTGTTGAAATCCGTGAAAGGTTTTTATGTTTGTTATGTTTTAAAACAAATGCAACGAAATTTTGTTTTAAAAACGATTACATTATGTTTTAAACATACATATGCTTTAACATATGTAATGATAAAACATATGTGCATAAGAGTGTGGGCCCTAGATTAGTTTAGTCTTAGTATATGTATATATTTTTTAATATAGTTTTATGTTTATTACATGTGCGGCGTCACATTGAAAAGTATTTTTTATTTTTTACACAACGGTGTATAAAAAAGAAGAAAGAGATAGTAGTGTAATTTTTTTTTAAGTGTGCACGGCGGTCACGTTTATTTTAAAAAGTGAATAAGTATTTTTTGAAAGGCAGAGTGATTTGGACAGTGCGTGTGAAGCAGTTCCATATTTTGTAATCTTCCAGCAGTGGAAAGTTTTCTGATTGTAATAGATTTTTATTTTTTAATGAAATAGAAGAATTTTTTGCAATCTCTGTCTACCAGCAAGAAAATTTTGTTTGTATTTCTCTGTGTTAAAAGGAGGGGAATTTCTATTCTCCTGTGTGTTTGGAATATTCAGAAATTCCAACGGGCCGTGGGCGGACCTCACCAAGGTAAAGTTATTGATCAGGACAAGACATCAAACAATGCAGCAACTTCATCCGGCACTCTGGAGCCGAGGTGAAAATCCGACAATGTCTCTGGCATTATGGTATCTTGTCAGACAGTATTATCTTCTCTGTCATGTTAGAATGGTTCGTAGCCTTACAAAACAATTCAGGAATTTTTATGAAAAATTTTGGTAAATTTTTTTGAGTTAGATTTTGGGTGACTATAATTTTATAGATGATGTTTAATCTATTTCCACTCTTAAAAAAAATTCAAACACTTGTGACTCTCCAACTCAAAGACTCCATCTGCCTTCCAACTTCCTGATTTACTGGCTGATTTTTTACCAAATTCCCGCCAAGAAACTGCGAGCTGTTATATTTTGTTACATTGGTAGATAACTCTGTTTTTAAGTGCGGAAGTTGTTGACATTTGTGTACGTTCTGCAAAGAATGTACTGAGCGAAATTAGACTTTAAATCTGGAAAAGTGGTTATTTAGGAAGATACTTCGATTCAAAGCACCTCCTTATCGTATGTCAGTAACTATTTCTCTTTTATAGAAAATTAGTTGATATCAACCTTAAATATAAAATGGTTGGGTATGGTTTTTATTTTTCACATTTAAAAATATCATATCATATTTACGCTGGCGTTCCCTTTGAGAAAGATTCCTGGGTGCCATTTTGTATTATTTCTTTCCCAGGATTGAAAAAATCAGTCATCAAATTAAATTAATAATCAATTAATAGCTAATAATAGTTTCAAATTAAATTAATAGTCGATTAATAATAGCTAATAATAGTTTCAGATTATTAATTAACAGTAGATATTAGAAGTTTAACCATTTTCTGTTGTAAGATTGATTCCTCTTTCAAGAGGAAAATTTTAAGGATGGAAAATTATCTTGAAGTTTAAAACATTGGCGAATTTCACTAGTCCCTAATATGTGAACTATAAAATTTTATTGATATGTTTGTAAACTTATACAAATTTATAATGATTTTATATATAGTCTTTATATAATGTTGGCTATTTTTAGGGTAAAATAATTTTATGTTATAAAATTTGGGCGAATCATTTTTACAAAAAAATGGAAATTGGCTAATCTTTTTTTTGGAAAAATCATGGAAAATTAGCCCACCTGCGAATATTAGCCCCTAAAATTTTCCGTACTCTCCTCTAGCTTAGCTGTTGCTTTATGAATCAAAACGGTTAGAGAAATTGTCTATTTCTCTTTAGGGCTTTTTTTCTCCAGCAACCCATAGTCGATACCAGCCTCCAAGTAGCAGATGTCTTCTTGGGAAGTTGGGAGCCAATAATGACCACTTGAGATATAATTTTGATAGCGAGAGAAGCCATAGGTACTGCAACTGGTACACAGACTCTTCTTTTAAATGAATTTAGTTGGATCAGAATGCTTTGGCTTTGCTCCTTCAGGGAAATGCATTTCGCAGTTCCAATGGCAGGGTTGCCTCTCAACAACATCAACACGCATATAGATGCTCCAACTATGGCTTTTCAATTCAATCACTGTCGCCCCAAGATTGTGTTTCTGGGCTAAAATACTAAAATGTTGCCACACAAGGCCCAACAGTGGGAAAAGATGGATACGGTAAGGAGGTTCTGAGCACAGGACACACATTTTTATCAAAGTGATTGGACTGATTTAGGAAATTGCAATAATCTTGTTCCCATAAGATGACCCTGATTTAGGAAAAAAATTGCAATAATTTTGTTCCCATAAGATGACCCTGATTTAGGAAAAAAATTGCAATAATCTTGTTCCGATAAGATGCAGCTTTGGCAAACATCATCCAATATGTAGACACAAATATCTGTTGGGCAAAGAACATTTAATATATGGAGCATTTATGGTTCCACTATTTTCTACCAAATTTTCTACGAAATAAATGTCCGTTTGTTTGAAGAGCATGCCATTAGTTCTCGAACAACGAGGAATATGCTGCTTATCCAAAAGATCTTCCTATTTCTTGTAGCACTATGCTCATTCCATAAGGAACATATTCTTGTCCATGTAATATGGAATATGAACATTCCATCAATATAATAGAGTTATTGTGTGTAGAATGATAATCACTGGCTGTAGAATGGTAACAGCTGCACCACTTCTTGAAGCGGCAGTTTGGACTGAGATTTTGTTTTCACAACCAGTTTTATGGAATCATCACGAGACTATCACTGGGTAAGCCATTGAAGAATAACAAAGAATTCTATAGAAAAATTATAGAGAATCATGTGGATGTTGGTTTTGAGACTTGAATGTTGATCACTCCTTAGCACTTGGAAAGAAATTATCTGCATTGATTTCACAGTTAGAAGTCTGATTGGAAATTGGAAAATAAAATTCCTCATGCATGCAATACAAATTAAGGTTAACCCTTACTATTTGT